>RCTD01000001.1:0-647693 GCA_014898415.1 Stromatinia cepivora | reverse complement strand
GAACGATTGTCGTCGACTCAGCATGGTTTGCTTCCGGAACACGTATTTCGTCAGTACAAGTACTCCGAGATCACATGATAAGACATCCAGCTACCAGAATAGCTAGGATAATGCTATTAGCCTATTACTAGTCATGGCTGGTTTATTGCTATCTATTGTTATATATCAGGGAAACGCATTGGTGGGATTACACAGTCACGCCAGCTCAATGTCTCTTCGCTGATACACATAAACATCGCAATTTTGGGGGAAGTCCTACTGCTTGGATGATTTTCAGCATTTTTATAATTGTGCTTGGATATACCACAGTGATCTTGTCATTGTTTGAGAATAATACCTTGTGGTCAATTGGTACTATGTGCGAGACGTTGATGTTGAAGCTTGGTCGGCTGATTAGGAATAATTAGCATCAAGAATCTTTTCATTTTACCGTGCAATACTCTCAAAAATCCTAAGGGATTTCTATTTATTGTACTGCCTTTCGTTATAGTCACCGAGCTCTATTTACTCTTGCTTGTCTTCTGCCTCTTCCTGTCATCCAGTTTAATATGTATATCGGATGCCTCATGATCTCTCACTTTGTAGGAATTCTCTCCGATATCTCTTGGTTTGCCTTTGGTTTGCAAACTCTTGCTGAAGATCGGAGGACATATCATGGCTATATGAGTGATGAAGATGAGTGATGAAGGCAAAGGTGTGGAGGATCGATGAGGCTTCCTTCAGTCAATTTGTTCCATGTTTCCTCATGATCATCTCTCTCCCAATAATGGCTGCATGAGAAATTTGGTATGGTAAGACAAGAGCGATTTCACACAAACTAAAACCAGTGATCGCCAAAACAATCACAGAAGAGCATGCATTTTAATGTTAGAAAAGACAAGGAGAGAGCAGCTAAATCAGCAGCTTTTAAAGGAAGACCTCAACCAATAACATCTCTATCTCAAATGCAAACTCCAACCTACATTTAACAACAGTCAGTCGAGATTTCAGTGAACGTGAAAGAACAGAGAGCAAGATCTTTGATGGTAGATGCGACAATAGCCTTCGTCCACCTCCTAAACCACCTCCTAAAGCACATCATTGCCCATCATTGCCCATCATTGCCCATCATTGCCCATCATTGGTTGACTCGGAGCTCGACAGCAACCAGAAAAATTACATGAAGTCCTAGAAGGTCAAGATCATGAACTATCTGAATTTCGCCTCATGTAGAACCGGCTTCTACTCCAGCGACTATTCAGGTGTCTTCTATTGGAAAATCGATATCACAAGAACGAACCACTTTTGGATTGATGAATGAGAAAGTCTTTATTTCATTGTTATCATGATGCGCTCAGTTTCTACTGCCAACTAGACGGTTCTTGAATTCTATGATCTGAGCATATATTACAATAGAACATTCTCATCCAATCTCTAATAGGCGAGATCAGCCACACAAAGGCTGGTAATGGATCTTATTGGATAACTGACCCATGTCCAGCGTATGAGGTGATGAAGTACAAAATGAGGGGTAGTTATCCCCACGATAAACAAACAAGCTCAGATCACAAAAAAGAACCGACGATCTACTAGGTGAACATGACTTCACCAGCCCTTTGCAAGTTCTTTGCGAATGGACATTGCATGAGAGGAGAGAAATGCCGTTATTCTCATGAGAAGACTACTACTACTACACCTCGCATTTCTGGCTCTCCAAGGCAACCATCTACGACCGCATCTCTACCTTCAACGCAAGATCCTCGCTCGCAGATTCCATGCTACCATTATGCTAAAGGTAATTGTCGAAACGGGAGTAACTGTCCCTACTCTCATATTGCACAGAAGGAGAAGAAGATAGACCTCGATTTAGACCCTGAGGTTTACGCCCTGATGCTACATTTTGGTTTCTTAATATTAATGACTGCTAGGGAAAACAAAGCCATGACAACTTCACAAGAGAGTTCGGTGGCGCACTGGCTCAATTCGATGTCGGCGCGCAAGTATCTAAAGTCTCCCTCCCGACAGACTTTTCCGCCGCTCGAATCGATGGGCTACCCATAGACAGTACACCCGAATCTGTCGCTTCACTTTTTTCCGGAAAAGGAATACAGATCATTCCAGGGTGTGTGAGGATCCGACAGCAGGATGGCACTGCATCAGCAGATATAAAAGTTGATGATCCTACCTTTGCGAAGAGATTGTGTTCGAAAATCAGCGAGAGAAGCAGTTTGAGAGCTAGATATCCAAAGATAGAAGCATTTCAGGTTTCTGCCGGCTTGCCCCCGGGCACAAATGCCCATCAAATCGAATGCAAAAAGGTTCAGTGCTCTTGGTACAAGCCTTCCAAAACGGCATGGCTGAATTTTGGAAACGAAGATATTGCAAAGAGAGCATTTACTAAGTTCAATTCAGAAACTTACAAGGTTCTTGGCCAAATAACAAAATGTGACCCACCAAGAAGAGGTGGCGGAGAACGAAGGAACCCACTGGCGTGGACGCTTACTCTCACCAACCTGCCTGCTACAACCACGGAAAAAGACATCACTTCTGCTATAACGTCACGGCAAGATAGGCCTCGAAATGTAGAACTAGGAGTCGCCAGTTACGACGTGGAAGGAGAAGAAGCTAGTGCTACTGTGATGTCACTGTTGCTTCAGGTTGGTAAAATTGAATGGAGCCAGATCAGTACAGACCTAGAGGGCAAAAGAGGTTCGTTGAATTAAGTTTGCCTAATCCTATCCCCCAGTTTCAAGCCATACTCTACTTCTTCCTTAGCGAACTACTTCCTCCTCATTTCCACCCGAAATCTTTCCTGTGATGTGCAATTACTGACGCCCGAATCAACAACAGCAAAAGCCGTTGCTCGATACTACGAGGAATCCGATGCGAGAGCAGCAGTCACTTCACTACACGATAAAACTTTACCATTCTGCCCGACTATTACCCTGACCGTTCAGCTTGTTAGCAGCGCGAAATTCAAGGTCGCGAGCTCGATTTTCAATGCCGTGCAGGGTCGAATTCGCACTGCAAGCCAAGTTTGGAATGAACAGTTTTTGAAATTTAAGATCTATCCCAGTGCTGGTCTCAGACACCAATATAGGATTCTCAAGATTGAAGGCGAGGTATCAAAAGATGTGGCTACTGCGAAGGAGACGTTGAATGAGATATTGGATGGGATCACGGTGATGAGTGATGGAAAACCTTTGTGGACTCCTTCTCTAATCAGCAATGGAACTATCTTTCGGAGATTGAAGCAAATACAACAAGAGCATTGGGTTATTATCGTGCGAAACAAAAGAAAGCAAGAGCTCAAACTGTACGGCTCGGGAGAAAAGTGCAAAGAGGTGGAATCAATTATCACAAACATTATTAATGCCGAATCGCATTTTGCCCACATCATCGAATTGAAACCCGAAGATCTCCGGTGGGCATATAGTGGTGGGTTTAAGATGATTACTACTGCACTTGGAGAGAATGTCGCCACATTTGACATTGTCTCCACACCAAAGAGGATATTGATCGGAGGTACGGAAAAGGAATACGAGACTGCACTAAGAATGATTAGCAAGAGAGAATCAAGGCCGCTTTCCGAGTCAATCGCCGCCACCGAGTATTGTGCTGTGTGCTGGGGCCCGGCTGATAACCCAGTTTTGACCAAGTGCAATCATGTATATTGCATTGAGTGTTTCGAACTCTCTTGTAACGCCGCTAGTTCTGCCGGAAAAGATTTCTCAATCAATTGTCATGGCGACATGGGAAAATGTCAAAAGATCTTCAGCCTCGAAGAACTACAAGAAATTCTCTCGTCCAAGGCATTCGAAGACATTCTCGAGGCCTCCTTCTCAACTCACATTCAGCGCAATCCGCAATTGTTCCGCTATTGCCCAAAACCAAATTGCAATACTATCTATCGCGTAACTAACACGATGCATTTCAACACCTGTGTCGAATGCTGCACAGTAATCTGCACATCTTGCCACAATCCACACGAGAAGAAAACATGCGCGGAATATGAGGATGAAACTTCAGGAAGGTATGAAGCAACGCTGAAATTGATGGAGAGGATTGGGATCAAGAGTTGTCCCAAGTGTAAGACTCCTATTGAGAAGACGGACGGTTGTAATCACATCTCGTGTAAGTGTGGAGCACATCTTTGTTGGATGTGTCTGGAAACGTTTACGGAACCTAAGTTGTGCTATGATCATATGAACTCAAAACATGGGGGAATATATGGGCTTGATTTTTTGGATCGTTTTCAATACTAAGTTCGGATGTGTTGGGTTGGGCTACATGGATATCGATCATATTTGAACACGTCTTTTCTTGTCGCAATATTAAGTTCATTCGACTCATATGTTCATTAGTATTCACTGTTTATCTTCCCGGGTTACCTACCCTACTTTGTAAATTCTCGGAGATATTCTAGGATGATGTATTCATTAACCATTAATCCTAATAATTATATCTCAAAATGCACACTCGAAGAAATGTGGTGGGGCCAACATAATTAGCGAGAAATAAATTCAGGGGTTTTAGGAATATCCTACAGTAGAACCTGGTTATGTCACGGATTGAAGGATTAGATATGCCAATCTTACCAATCGGACCCCAAGCAATTAGCACTCGAGGTCGATTACGTATCTGTATATAACTTCTTCGAGATTATCGATCCTTCAATTGTTAATTATTGATTCTAAAGAATGATTGAACCCTGATTTTATCAGCTCTTTACGGCAATTGGTTACAGGTTATATCGGATCGAAAAAATCAGTCAATCAGATCTAATATAATCAGGTTTCCGGTATAAATAGGTATGTATAAGATTTTATTCAAGGTTATACAGATTTTATACTTCAAATCGTATCTTCGAATTTTCGATTTCCTTATAATTATTATGTAATAGTTTTATATCGGAAGAATCCGAGATTTATTTTTATCAAAAATATACTGGATTCGGTTTAAAATTGTTTGATATTCCGATATATATCAAAAATCCGGTATTCTTATATAAAAATCGGTCAAATCAGGAAATATTTTTGCTATAATCAATATTCCGGTATAAAGCACTCCGGTATAATCAGGTTCTACTGTATATTATATTCTAAGTAGTATATATGAAGAAATCGAAAAGCCTTCCGAAACCTTCATCAATTCGTGAGTATCGAAATAAAAGCCATCAAGTAACAATGAGGTGTAAGATTACATAGGATATATATATAGTTCGAAGGAAAAAAAGAATTTCTTCGAATATTATCAATCCACATTCTGAAATTTTATTCTCCACGGCGGCTAGTTGTGCCCAACAAATATCCACAACTTTAACATAAAGGTAACCTACTCCCTAGAGTAATCTCATATCCAATTATCTAATTCCCAAAACCCAAAACCCAAAATGCCGACCTAGCTACATAGCTACAAAGCCACACAAAAAATAAAAATAAAAGTATCCTCAAAACTCTATACTAATTCCTCTATCTAAAAGACAAGAAAGGACCCCTTCCCCTTCCCCCCCCCTTTATCCCTCCAGCAAAAAACTTCGATATTAAATAAAAATATTTCTAAATTTTGACCACTTAATCAGATGTAGATTAGTGAGGTCTCTCTCCTATACACAGGCGATTTGAAGGTCAAAGCGAATATATATTGAATAATGAGATTCTTGATCCTTGATTAGGTAATTAGAATGTCTTTACAATTAATTATACACTACACGGATATCGTACTCCATTTCAAACTACTTTAGTGGCTATTGTAGTACAACGACATCAAGAAAGGTAAGAACTTTTATATTTTTCCTCTAGTAAGAATCACAACGCGGACTAAAACATCGGACAATCAGATCCCTGATTCGGAAATTTTTTGAAAACGTTGTGCTTAATTATATTTTGTTATAGACTATGTACGTTGACAAAATCTTGCACTCTACTTCCGACATTCAGAGTGCTTTAACGGCTACTACAGTTCCCCTTATTTTAATTACGGACCTTCAACCACATCATTCACATTGCAGATCTTTTCCATCAATTCTTCCATAATTTCATGTTTTGACGTATGATGAGGAGGAAGTTTCTGGCGCGTGTAATTGCTCAGCTCCGAGATCAAACTTCTTCTCACCCGAAAGAGCCCGTTGCCCTCCTGCAATAATCCCCAAGCTGGCCAACCATAAGACACTTCCGCATCCATTCTTTGCTGGCCAAAATTCTTCGCCCGCGAGATAGCCACGCAGAGAAACCAATGGAATTGCAAGTAGTCTTGCCGTGGCCTACACCAATTCAAAAATTTCAACTGCCGTCCATGAATATTCCCAAACGAACATCCTAACTGGTGATGTCTGCATTGCAAAAGTTTGGAGTCCATGACCCGGATTTGCCATAAGATTAATCCATTATCGTCCCTACTGCATGGTACAATAGAGATTCGACATGCCTCAAAATTTTCAGCGATTTGTTTCTCGAGTATCAAACCATTCTGGGGATGGTATGGTCCCTCCGAAGAAGTCCTGGAAAACATTACACCCATTTCAGCCATACTTATCCGTGACGAGACGATACTAACAGCCTGCAGACGACTAGCTGGTCCCCAGGTTTCCGTAACAACACACCAAATCTCTTCATGATTAATATCAGCAAACTCAGGAGGGTAAATACTGAATCCATCCATTAGTGGTCTCGAAATCTGATAGTAATTTTTCAAGCCCTTTATGAACCAAAAATCTTCCGATCGTCCTTGGTTGGCCATTATTTCAAAAGCCCATTGTAAAGCATTCTCCTCATCAGGGACTGTGAGATTCCGAGCTCTGTTGATATGATCCAAAATGGCAGTCCGAGTCTCAGACGACGTCTTAATTAAATACTTATAAACCCCTCTTGAGTCTTGAGTATTCGGATTCGTTTCCAGATACTCGAGCTGCCTTCTGAATATCTCGCATCTATCTGCGTGTTCAAGGCATAAAATTTGGAGTTTTACTGCCCAGTACCTCGGAATACTCGGGTTTAGGGTCGATAGGTAATTCTCGAGCCTCCATCTTTCTTGCACCATTGAGGCAGAATTGGGATCGAAAATCTTATCATTTTCACTGAGGCTCATGTAATGTCGTGCCTCCCTCTCATTAAGGTCCAACAGATCAGTAATTGCAATTGCAGCCCTATATGCAAAGTATTTTCCAGCCTCCTGGTTTAGACTGGATGCACATTCTTCGAATTGAGCTCTTATCGACATCTTTATGAATGAGGAAAGAAAAAAATTGACAATTGATTGGTTTGAAAATGCTGGGCGAAATTGATGTTTTGTTGAGGAGGGAGAAAGGAATATTTACTGTGTTTTCTGATCTTGACATTAACAAATGAAGAAGGAACGACATCAAAAACTAGAAGGAGCTACATGATCAAGTGTGTTCATACTATCTGGAATGCAGTCCAACAATAAGAATTATCCAATTCTTGCGAACATTGAAATCATTTTTGTTGAGTCTGCCCGCAAAAGAATTTCATCAAAAAAATGATCAAAATACTCTCAAAATTTCACACTTCTTGGCACCTCGAATCGAAGTATCAGACACATTATATATAATCCTTTTAAGATTACAGAACGAATGCCACCTCATAGCCCCCGGGACTCAGGGACATTGATCGCTGTAACTTCTGATTTTCTCTTTTTACAGTAGGTCATAAACTTCACTGCTAAGTTCTAATAAAGCCAAAGTTGTCTCGGCTCCATGTCATCGGATATGGTTCATTACCAGTAACATAACACTAACGAATAAACGCTCAAGTCCCTGGACAAATACACTAATCCAAGACCAAATCCATCCGCTTTGATAAAACCCCTCATTCCCCATCCCCCATCCCCCATCCCCCATCATCCATCATCCATGATTCCAAAGGTGTATAATCATTCATCCGCATGAATTCCCAACCAATTCAAGAGTCTCTTCTCCACCAAACCACCTGACCCAAAAAGAAAAATAACTCTAAACATTTTCAAAATATCCCCCCTCCATCTCATGCTCATATTCTTTCGGTCTGTATTCCAGCCTCCTAAACCTCTCCTCCATTTCCCAATGCCTAACCACAAAGAGCTCCTTATAATTTCCCACCCCTGTGTCCCTCTTCATAATATTCCATCGGGATTTGAATTTTATTTTATCGATTGTAGGTATGCTTTCGAGTTGCTGTGTCCTGAACTTCTGTTGGTATGAAGTTTCTGGTTTTGGGGGTTGAGGGGTGATGGGAGGCCTTTCTAGAACTTTGGAGACTGATGCGACGAGTCAGTTTGTATGTTCAGGGTCGAATTTTTAGGAATAGCAGTATGTCCGATAGTCCGAACTGCAGTCCAGCAATGAGGTCTTTTGAATACTAGGATCAGGTTCAATTGCTCAATTAATTCGGAACAATCAATTCATCAAAATGATTATGATTAAATAATTTCCAAAGTTAAAAAAGTCCAATTGGACTGCAGTCCGAACCACACACTGCATAACGAAAGATTTAGAATATCTTACTTTGCATCTTATGGAGATCTTCGATTGACATCTCGCCGGTCTGGATATCCGCTACATATTTATAGGTAGTTGAAAGGTCGATGTTAGAAATAGGCTTTGATCGCGGGGGTTTTGACACACGCAGCTCGGGACCAAAGTAGCCTGGTGTGGTGATGAGGATTTGAGACTTTGGGGGCTGATCGATTGTGATGACCATTTTCCCGGCCTCCAGGGGTTTGCCAGCTTGAACGGGCGCACTATCAGCCTTCGAGTGCGCATCCGTAACTGCTTTGTCGTGGTTTTCCTCTCTTGATAAGTTTTTCGGTACTGAAGATGATCAGTTTGCATGCCACTAAGAGATGACCTCACTTGGAGATTGATGTACTGACTTTGATCCGCCATTGTCGAATGGAGAATTTTCGCTGTAAGGATATGAATCGCAGTTCGGGTATATAGATGTTGAGAACAAACAACATGTGAGACGACTGCTGGAGAGCGATTGATGCTTGTAAACTAAATATATGGCGATGAATCCAAAGTTGAAGTATTTCGAGACGATATTTCATGTAAAAATCGGCGTGTTGATAGGTTTAAAGTTCAGACGAAACTGGTAGGCGTTATGAAGTATTTTTAAGGTTAGCCATCATTAAGAGCTCATGTTGATTAATAGCATTTAGGCAGGTGCTAAAGCCTTGGTTCCCCAGCCATGAAACATCATTCAAATTTGCTCGCGGCTCATTCGAATCCAGCTTCTTTTGCTGCTGCAACAATAGCAGCATTCACATCGGCTCGTCTAAATCCAGGAGTGCGCCCCAAGCAGGATGCATGAACAGCCAATTCTAAGAAGATAATGATCAGCTAAAGCCCAAATATCAACGTCTACACAACGTACCTTTTATCAGAGTATCGACTTTAATGGTCACAGTACGTTTCTTGTTATTTGAGGTAACAATAGGACAAGCCTTTTCAGAATTGGCACCTGCTGCACCATCAAATATCGGACCGTATAAATCGAAGGGACTAGTCCCCTTAGAAGTATTGGCATTCCACGATGGAAATTTCAAAAAGGAAGTGCCATCATTTTGAACTTCCTTACTTAAGTCACCATTATTATGACCGAAATCGTATGCATCTTGATTAGTGTTACCTGTTGGGCTTCGAGGTGTAAGGGGCACTCTCGAGTCAGTGCTGTCAGTCCCCGGACTGTCGGCCTCGACTAAAGCCTCGAGATCTATCTGGCCTGTGATATAATCGGCAGCGGGGTAAGGATCAAATCCATGGCCCCTGAGATACCCTTCGACATCATTGGAATCGAAGAAGTCACCTTCAAACCCAGGAATAGTACATTTCATGCCAGAACTGATATTTTCCCAAACCGGTGTAAATGCTGCGGAAAAGGGGCCCATGGAGAATCCAGTACGAAACTTAGGCATGAACTCATTGTCAGT
This sequence comes from Stromatinia cepivora, assembly GCA_014898415.1. NCBI lineage: Eukaryota > Fungi > Ascomycota > Leotiomycetes > Helotiales > Sclerotiniaceae > Stromatinia > Stromatinia cepivora. The sequence goes on along the minus strand of RCTD01000001.1, from coordinate 637,787 downwards.
GCCAGGGCCTTGATTGGGATAGAATGTACCTGCCCCTCCGAGGTGAACAAACGGAGCGCGCCAATCCTGGAGTGTATCTTTCACTGAGGTGTTGAGGACCTTTTGTAATCGTGATACACAATCTTCCATGGCCTCATATTTCAAGCAATAGCCAAAAACCTTTTCGAATATTTCTTTTGGAATATTTGGCGTTGTGAGTAGCCGATAACCCACTTCCACCGTTGCGCGGTGCATTCGACGTGCAAATGAAAGCTCAAAGTAAGAATGGGTAGTAGGAAGCGGGATCTGGGCATCCGGGTGAAAGGTTTGGGAAAAATCATCAATGTTAGAGGAGGGTACCTCAGCTCGGTATTGGTGAATATTCATGTAGTCAAAAAGAAAACTCGCATTATCCTCGGTGGCCCTGCTAATTACCTCGAAATTTTTAGGGCCTCTTGTACCCTGTTGGTTATATTCGGTATGCCTTTCTTCTTCATGGCTAGTATCCTTCGACACAATATATCCACCCCAAGGATTTGTCGTCTCGGTGACAATCGGCTCTTCCGGGAGCGAAATGGGAGGGGATGAGCGTTGAGTACTTCGGCGACTTGAAGAGGGTTTGGTCTCAATATGAGGCTCATGTGCAAGCTTGTCTGGTGATTCACCATCGTCCCTTAAATTATCGTCACTGGCGTTCTGTTTTGCGAGGGCAAGGAATCTTTGCGTAGTCGATTGAAGTTGCTGGCTAAACTCTGGCTCACGCTGTAGAAGACCTCGACTTACGGCAAAACCGTAAAGGTTGAGAAATGTATTATTCATCTCTTCATTTGTACCCCGAAGCTCTTGAACCTGCTTCTCTAAAGAAGAAATCGTTGTCTCTTTGCGATGGCGGTAAGCTCTTTGGGCCAGTCGAATTTGAGTTCTTCGCCTCTGGGTAATAATTAGCAATGTTATTGATGTCGCCAAGTATTGAAGAACATATGTGGCCGATATCCTACCCCAGATATTGAAACTGTGCAAAACAAGGAGATTTCGCCAAATAAAAATGTCACACAAACACAGATAACTTACATCGGCGGTAGTTTCATCCTTAGTATCGACTCTTGGTCTCCCTCTCGCTTTTTTTCGAGCTTCGTAGTCGTCATCATCATCAAGACTTGGGGACTCGTTTCTGACTCTCTTCCTACGCTTCTTCCCTTGCTCTTGCTCCTCACTTGGTGGTCCTGTATCACTACTATTCCTATTTCTTTCCAACAATCCAAAGGGTATCTGATCCGGCATTTGACTCTTCATACTCATCATATTATGACTCTGAGATCCTAACGAAGCCCTACCATCATCGTACTTCTCCGCATTCAAAATACCCAGACTACTAGAATATCTTGGTTGGAATGGATGGTTCATATAGGCACTCTGCGAGAATTGGTCTGTAGGGTTAAAAACAAGCGTGTCCATGGCTGGATGAGGTCTTGTGTAATCTTCAACGAGGTTGGGTAATGAAGGCTGAAGACTAAATTGTGATATATCGGTAGGATGATTAGTGATCGTAGATGAAGAGATTGACGTTGTGATAGGCGTCCCACGTGGAACACCATTGTTGCTAGAGCCATTATTATTATCATTATTACCATTATTATTATCATTATTCGGGAAGCTAGAACCGGTAGGGTTGGATAGCGAATCGGAGTTATCGGATGAAGAATTGTTGTTATTAGTACTATTTCTTTGCATAGCCGCTTGAGTGAGAATAGTCAAAGCATAATTATCCTGATGTGGAAGAAGATCATCATATGAAGGATTCATCTTCGACCCAGCGTGTTGGCGGAGACGAATGGGGTGGACCCTTCGGACTTTTAAACACGAATTTGAAGATCAATTGAATATTAAAGCCGACAATAGTAAGATCTTGATTTTTTTGTATTGCAGCCTTGGAGATGCAGAGCGATAGCATCACATCACTAGGTATATATATAGCCTTCAAAAATAACAACCAAGTGAAGCGTCGGGTAAAACAGATTGAGAACTAGATACAAGTACTCTCTGATAAATTGATTAATATGAAGATACTGTATTAGTGATCAATACCTACCATCTACCCATCTATAAATATCTCAATTTTCTTTGTTGCAGATGACGTGACGTTTTCATTCCTTACGGAGGTTGATGGGGTAAGTATTGTAAGACATACCAAAAAATGACCGTGCTTGGTTCCACAGACAGGGGCTCTGACCAATAATATCATTACGCTGGTTGAAAATTTGTATGATGAAATCTAAGTGATTAAAGTATTGTAAATTCTCAATTATTTATTTAAAATTATTCAAAATCATTTAAAATCATTAATTTTTTATTCAAAAATCTATTCTAAAGTTATTAAAAGAGATTATATCAATTTTAAAAATTTCAAAATCATCAAATTGTTGAGATTTTATTGAAATCCTCGAAATACAATCAAAATTCGAAATTTGAAGAGAGAACAGCTCAATATCTATTCAAATTGTTTAAAGCAGCATCAAAAGACAGGAAAAACAGCGATATGTGGGTAAAAAATGTCTTACAATACTTACCCCATCAACCTCCGTACAATCCATTCCGTAATCCAAAGGTTGTTTTTAGAGTTTAGGTTCCGAGGGATCATTTGTTTTGATTACTATTCTTATCCATACCTACTCTACTTCTCTAGTCCTAGAGAAGGTATTACATATTAGACGATTCATGATGATTCAGCCTCTTACATCTCTCATCTACCTACCTACCTACTACCTACCACCTACTACCTACCACCTACCACCTACCCACCTACCCCATCTAACAACCATAAATCACACCATCTACTCCCTCTCATCCAAAATTCATTTCAATTCAATATATCTAATTCACCCAATATCAACCTACCAAATTCATCCAACATCAACCATCGAGGATTAACTCCATCGAGGCATCCCAGGTTGCCGAGCATGCAGACCAGGGTTTGAGCAATGCCCAGATGTAGTATAGTATAGCCCAAAGCCGCTTTAACTTTTAGACCTCTATTCTAGACTTCAAAAAGTACTGGGTAGCTCACCACCTGCATACTATGTCCACCCGTCGCCAGTTATATTGTACTTTCAAAAACCGAACACGACCATCCTATCCGGGTTTTCCCTCATCGTATTATATATGTTAACAATCTCTACAGAGTAGTTCATAGATGTTTATGCTTATTATACATTGCTTTTATGTTTATGCTTATATCAAGAATGTATCTCTATTCCTGAACGCTGAAGCTTCGCCTACTTTACAAACCATTTCCCTAGCAGCATTATATTATAGTGCAGCATATAGGATAACCCCCAACGCCTTCAAAACGACCAAGCACAGAGTAGTAGACACCAAGTAATGTAAATAAAGAAGGAAATAAAGAAGGAAATAACAACCTTGAGTAAAGGCGCAAGTAAGTTCACGTTCCTTGGGTTGATGGAGAGCTGCGACTTTCAGCTCTTACCTTCATTGAAACAAGCCGCGTAAAACACCCTTCAGACCAACCCTATTTGACCCGCAATGCTTTTATGAAACCTTTGATGACCAGGTGCAGAGACCTACGACATTTCCGAAAAGAAGACCGGGTATCGTTATGTCTATGCAAAACCGAAGATGAAATCCCCCATGCTCGTTCGCGTCGTATCGGTGCTTTTATAATTGTACATTGAAAGTGGAAGTAGGAACTTGAGATTAAAGACCTTGGTGACCGGATGAAGATTCAACAACATTATCGGATAAATTGATGAGGAGCTGTGCAAGGCATCGTTTTGTAGCAGCATCATCGCGTAGGACTGAGGAGAATGTGGCATCGCGAAGAGGTTCGGGGAGACATTGGCGGAGGGCTTCTCGGGCTCGAGCATTATCACTCAAACTATCAGTCGTCATATTAGTGAAATTGAAATAATAAGTCTTGGGAGATATTCTCACCGAAGGAAGCAGCGGACAACATGCTTCAACAATCGTGCCGTTTGTTGTTCAACAAGTTGTGAAACCATATTGCTGAGTACTGTGCCGACAGCATAAAATCTCTCGTATGTGGCACAGATATAATTCAGACCGTGGTCATCGAGAAGGATCTTCTGCACGATGAAGATTGCGACTGTCTTACTGAGTTCTGATCCGGTCTCCATGATTCGAAGACATAATGGGATTATTTCGGTAGTAAGGAGGAAGTTGATAACATCGGATGAATCATTCTTGACAAGAGCGCCGATGACTCCGAGAGAGGTAAGACGTAGATACTCGAAAGGTCGGGATTTAGAAGTCGTGTTGAGGAAGGGATAGAGAAAGAGAGGGATGTGAGCTACTAATGTTAGTACTGCACTTTGTACATCGATGTCTGGGTGACTAACCATTTAAGAAGAGGGCGCGAGTCTCGTTGTGAGAAGCAACACATTGTAGAAGTGCCAAGGCATTGCAGACTCGATTTGATGCGGCGGCGGTCAGTTGGGAGGGATTCAGTAAAGTATAGACAGAGATTATCTCTTGGAGAAGTGATGTCATGACACCTAAATCTGTCAGCAAACCATCTCATTATCCTATCCGGCTGCGTAATTTACCAAAGGAGTGCCACAATATCAATGCAAGCTCTGGCACTTGCTCGCGCTTCTTGCTGAGCTCTAGAAGAGCAGCTTCCCGGGTTTCTTCATTGAGTAAATCTGCAATAAAGTTCAAGGTCCTTCTATTTTCTTCCGAAACGTTGGAGTCGATCATGGTTGGGTCTTGTCCGTGGTTGGAAGAGATTGAAGGTACCGCGGCGTTGTGATTTTGACTTTGAGCCGCCATGCGATTGTAATGAGCGGATACCGCCGCCGCATGCTGCTGCTGCGCCTGTTGATGGTGGGTCTGCTGTTGCATCCATGGTTGGTCAACCTGCGGATTGTATTGATGTTGATGAGAGAAGACGTGTGTCCCTGGGAGCATGGTGCTCATTATCGCGATAGCCAGCGAGGTTAACTCGAAGGCTGGAAGATACTGTGGTGTGAATAAGGAAGTGTTGAGCTTTTGCAGATTGTCGCAAATGATGGCGTCTCACAACAGTGATCTCAATTAATTCGAAAAGGGTGGAGTGAGGGGTAGAATAATTGTTAAGGTTGCGTAGGTATCCTGCTGGGTATCCTATTTCATCGTTGGAGGGAGCACTTTGTTGTCTTGTCCGATGTGCTTTAGCGGGGCGGGAGTTTCTTGGTGTCTCGAACCGGATAAGATTCGGATAAACGAAATCCTTATATACAAGGCTACTATTTTAATGGGATCAAGCTCAGAAGTGTTTTCCAGAATTTGAAGACCTATCCTACTACCTACCTAGTAGTAGTATCGAATCTTACCTACTCTTTCATATATGTGCATAGTATTCAATATAGACATTCACTATTAATCATTAGATGGCTCTAGCTAGAGACATTTCCATTAACCACCAAAATATGAAAATAATAGTTATTGGCAACTTTTATCTGAACGCAATTACTTCATCTGCTCAATTGGACGATAATTCAACGGGGTCATCATGATTCGATGCCAATATGGTTTGTGAATATTTTCGTCTCATTCTTTTGAACAAAGTATTGATATTTCGATATATCACAGCCATTGAAATCATACCCAAAAAGCTACCTATATAATCCGGGTATAATACAATTCCATCTCCCTCTTGTCTTTTTATAAAACATATTTCATCCCGTGCATTAATGATAGCCTGAAAGCTCATGAAAAGAAGGTAGATAAGTCCAAATTATCACCCCACACCCCACTAATTTCCACACCAACGTTGATTACTGTACTAATAGACCACAGAATGATCAAGCCCCATCCAATCTTCCTGCTCATAATCCACTTATTCATGGGCACCGCAATGAGGAGCCCGACTAAAGTGATCAATAAAGTGATGCCACTGACCATCAGTGTACCACTGACTTCAATTTGATATGGCTTATACTTGATATCTTTGTTCGGGTGCTTGAAGTGTTTGTGGTTGGCATCTTTAATCGTCATATATGCACCACTGACACCGATGCCGATGAGAATGTTCAGCATCGGTCCTCCAAAACAAGCACTCAGTGCCATAACGGGATATCCTAATCTAGCTACCGTGATGTCGGCGACGAGGTCTCCCAATGAATTGCCAACGGCAAAGATAGTAAGGCCAAGTATTGCATCTGAGATACCTAGAATAACACCAAATGCTTTGAGAACTCCGACAACTTCATTGGCAATAGTGGAAATCCAAGCAATAGCGACGACGAAACCAAGGAAACAAAGCAAGAAACGATGTTTGGGGGGCCTCGAAGGGGTGGTTGTTAGTGCGAGAATGGCAATCGCTACTAAAGACCCGAGAAGGGAAAACAAAACCAGGTGTGTGAGCGACTTCAAGTCACCATCGTCACTATTAGCCCAAAATATCAACACCACAAAGATAGGTGCTGTAAACAATTGAAGCACGACAAGCCAGCGGTTCCAGCCTCTAGAATGCTCTACTCCAGGCCCACTATGCATTACATCCTCGTGAGTCGAGTTGATTCTCTTGGGGGATGACATTGGAATTGGACGAGAATGAGGATGATGACTCTCGGCCGAGATTGCTACTGCGGCAGTGTTTTGTTGACTGAAATTCGAAACAGGTGAACGAAGATATTCCTCGGGCTGGGTGTTCCGTCGACTCCATTGGTATTGTGACCATTCGGGGTCTGCTTCCGAGACCAGTGATGGGCTATCCGGGATCAATACCGGGCCAGTATTTCTCCTTGATGTGCCAGATTCCCTTCTTTCTTCAACAAAGTCTATCTTTTCGTCCTCATCTTTGGATTCAGATTCGACCACCGGCAGTGTGATTGCCAAAAGAAAGATACTAGGGGCCGAGATGATGCTAATAAATTTATCCCATCCACTCTTGTCTCTCCATGTACATAGTGTAGGAAACAAAGCTGAAAGTACGATTTGTGGGCTGGGTAATATGCGATATGGCCACCACCTAATTGGCCTTTCCGTATAGTACAACTCATGCTCCAAATTGACTGATTCGGGCGTAATTTCCGAATCCGGTAGCATAATACTTGGAGCCTTAGAGCTAGCTGCCGACATGAACACTGGCGAATCCATATACAGAGGAAATGGTAATATGGGTGATTGTATCCGAGTTCGCGAGCTATCCCTCGATGAAGTCGGGATTTGAAGTTGAGGTCGTTGTACTGTTCGCGATCTATTAGAATTCGTAGGTGACATCTTAGGTTGTAGGTCTGGAGAACGGGGCTGTCGGGGTGATACTGCTGGAGAGTCATTTCCAGGTGGTGCCAACAAATCATCATTCCAACGCGGTGCGCTATTTCTGAACAGTTTGTCATTTTGTGATCCATCGAGAGGGGGAGGGGGCGAGATGGATAATGTTGGCGACTTGGGAGCGGGGCTGCTAGTTGCAGATGGCACATCTAACAGCCGTGGAAAAGTTGGAGTAGCTGCCACAATGCCAATATCTGGCACATGTGCGATAGTAAATGCGGAAGGGTCAGTGGTTCTGAGGGCTGACGCAGCGTTTAAAGAGACCGCTCTACTACGCTTGGGGTCTAGCCTAGACCGCTCCGTATCGTTATCGTCGCTCTCAATAGGATTTATACTCGAGGCATATTCCGATGCCGGAGCCGATGTTGTTGCCGATATTCTAAGTTGATCAAGTGATGCCGTTGGGTCGTCTGAATATCGTCGTAGATTTATAGGTGGGCCATGGGAGCCCCGAGACTTTTGTAATGATGATAGAACCGACCTGAACTCTAGAGCACCCACCAAACTAGGGCGAATTGGAGTTATGGTGTTCCTGCGGCTACCAGATGCTCTTATTACTCGCATACTGCTAGCCACCTCAGCAGCAATGTGCCTACCTTCATCTCCATCCTCATCACTGTCTTCGTCTTCTGGTACTCGAGGATGAGGACTAGAGCCACGTTCTAATGCCGCGAAATCTTCGTTACCACGGAAGCCCCTCTCTCCTGCTGGCGCATCTTCATCGCCACCATCTTCTTCAGTGACCTCTATTTCTTCGTTTGTCATTGCTAAGTACTGGCCACGAGCTGCAGCTTCTCTTTCACGATGACGTCGTCGCCTCCCCAAGTACCAATGCCACATAACCACTATTACCACGTAAAAAAGGTAAAACCCAATCATCACAAAACATTCCCATAGGTGAAGAGCGCCGTCCGCAAGAAACACCATACTAAAGCTTGCTGCAACTATGAAGAAACCAATATCCCTCACAAATGTCTTTTTCCCAACCTTGAACTCCCTAACTAAAGCCATCGACCCTGCGACAACTGCAGTAATAAATCCGGCTGCTCCAATGAGCTCACCTACCGCAAGACTGCCACTATGCGAACTCATTGCAGCAAACGTCGAGAATACATCCGGGCTACCGTTACCAAAAGCTAGAAATGTAACGCCCGCCATACTTTCGCTCATCCCCAGTATGCTCGCAATTGTTGATAAATTGATACAGAAAAAATCGCTCGCTGCAATTCCAATCGTCGAAAACAACAATCCAAGCCATAGTATGAGAATGGTGAAAGCCACAGGTTGGGCCTTTGGTAATTTGCAGTAGTAAAGCGAAAGGTAATTTAGGAGCCCAGCAGTTTCATCGGGACAATTTTCTAGTATGAATCCGCATTTGTCCTCGGCATGGTGGACAAGACGACACTATAACGCCGATATTTAGTACAGAGTTTTGCATAGCTTTTGGTGTCCACAAACCTCTTCATCCCGTTTCACAAGTCTCCCACTGTCCAGCGCATCCAATGCTCGTTTTTGTACCACGCCATATTGAGAACCATGACGATGTTTCGCACTCTGGTCTGCAACAAGACTTATCACAGCTAATGATGAGATGATTAATATGGTGAGATAGAAAGCTCGAAAGTTGTATTTGGATCGTGTCGGTAAGCGGGATGACATCTTAGAGGAGGATGTTCGATGCATGCTTGATGCATGATCTGATTTGAACCTAAAACTCTAGTCGGAGAAGTGCGATTACAATGGTAAAAATATCAATAGTTCATGAGAAGAAAAAGGCCCTATGGCACAAGGCAAAAACTCGAAGTCGTAACCTAGCTAAACTATCCAGAGCTCATTAATGTATGGTGCGAATCATTAAAAGGAGATTCCGGCAGTAAAAGGGATCGTCGTCATAAGGTCAAATGGCAAAGCGTACGAATCCACCTTGACTTCAGAACTAGCACAAAAAGTAGGTAAGGTTATCGATAAAACTGATAAGAGCGATCAATGGCAAAAGGGCTAATCTTACATTGTGGTGAAAAGTATCGAGAGGGATGAGAATTTTGCAGCTCTAGGAATGAGAGATTGGTGTTGTGTTAAAATGAAAAGGGTATATTCTCTTACTCAATATTTATCTGATTGTGAATCTGTAAATGAATTATAAAGAACTCGATAATCCTTGGATTTATCACGATGAATGTAGCAACCCCATGCAGTCAGTCCCATTAAAAGTGCCGGCTCCCGAGGTGCTTGACCTTATGTAAGCCATTTCTTTAATACCTGAGGTTATTCTTACTCACATCGGGGTTTGGGCAAGTCTGTCCCCGCTGTCCCTGCTAAACGTAAATAATGAAAATAAACAAACTTCTTAAACTCAACATTATTGCAACAGATTTGTTTATCACGACAATTTTTATTTTTTTGATATGCCTAGAGTCGCACAAAATCGAAATGCGAGTAGGGGCAGAGTTGCTTCTGGCTCTTTACCAACTCCCGCAAAATCCCCCGTGAAGTATGATTTCCCTGGTTGCTATGGTGTTTGGAAGTCCATATCTTTGGCAGATGTGATACTTTACGTTTGCGCGCTGTGTAGAATGAGGCTTTTCATTACTGACTTGAAATAGAGTACCTTTGAACGATACGTCGCCAGTAAAATTGACTCTCAATGATGATGCGCAAGAAAAGGCAAGGCGATTAAAATCAAGAAATGCCCACCACGAAACTCAGATGAACGAAATCAAAAAAGCCGCGACTCCACGAAAACTGGTGAATTTCGATCGAGCAGGGAGCTCTTCGCCATCGTCAAACCACAGAACCCCAGGGCGGATGGGGAAAGAGAATGAACTCGATGGCGGGGTTATGATGGTGGGAGGAAACGCAGTAACCCCCATGAAGCGTGTTCCAATTCTCGCAAATTTCGAAGAATGGATGAAGATGGCGACAGACAACAAGATCAATGCTGCGAATTCCTGGAACTTTGCGCTGATTGATTATTTCCATGATATGTCACTTTTGAAGGAAGGTGATGGGGTCAATTTCCAAAAGGCCAGTTACACTCTTGATGGATGTGTGAAGATTTATACGAGTCGAGTCGACAGTGTGGCTACAGAGACCGGCAAACTTTTGAGTGGATTAGCAGACAGCGGGAACAACAAAAAGAAGAGGGGCGAGAATGAGGAAGGTGAGGGTGAAGGTGATGAGAGCGAAGAAGAGGTAGAAGACGAAGATGGAGTTGTCAGGAAGAAGGCGAAGAAAAGGGTACGTCTGAAGCGCATCCACAGTTGCTTTCAATTTTCTCAGCCTGCGTACAAGCGTTTTGAGACCTGGTGAAGTCTCATAGTTGAGATGTTTAAAATGGCATTCAGTGCGAACCAGGATTATGTTTACTTCTTATTTATCTACCGCATACTGCATACTGGTGGAGTGTAATGGGGATCTTTAAGCCTTTTGCCGAGTGGCATGTTTTGAGAAAATGGAGATGAGGGACTTTCATCTGAATATAATATGAGATGAGATGCTCTCCGTCACATACGACCATAGACTGAAGAGAATTGGGCATCCCGTCCGCTCTGCCATACACAAGCTTCAGATCGGTGGATTAGTAGTTGGGTGGGTGACCACCAGCGAATCCCCACTGTTGTATGTTCTTTTGGTCCTACAATTTTGCTCTATCTCTTGTTCCACAGAGGAAGAAATCCAGTGGACTGGAAATGAGGGTCGGCACAGTTCAACCACATCAATCTGCAATATTGCGAGGTGGGGCCTTGTGCCACACTTTCCTCCTAACTTATACTCGCAGCTAAGGGGTTAACAAATATTTTTGTTGCTTGCAATTGCTTTAGTGAGAATTATTGAACCTTAATATATTATTATTGGTTTATCAGTGATTAAAGATGTTGTGGTTTGGTGATCTAATTCTTACTCTTTGCATTCGTCAAGTCACTAAACCACAACACACGAATTGCAACAACTCACTCTACTTGGCAAAAGTCATGTCGATTTCGAACATAGCACATCATTATTACTTACATGCATTAGAAAACCGTAGCTAATCATAAATTCAGACTCAACGTTCATCAGAAGCGACTCTCGCAACTTCATTTTCAGCATTACAATTAAAAAAGTTTGAACTCGAGTTTTCTGTTGATCCTTTATTCAAAAAAGCATCTGCAGATTTTGATGAGGGCGGAGCCAAAGGCCTTCTCTTGAATCATCTCTCTATCGATTCTAAAGGACGTATAGTTTTTGACAGTAGTGATGATGTAGGCGACACATCAGCAGAAGGACGGGGCAGAAGACGAAAGGATGATGCCATTGAAGAGGATCAGGAAGAAGTTTTAGAATCGGCAAATGTTACGCTAAAAGATGATGAGAATGAGGACGAGGATCAAGATGATGTGGAGATAGATGTGGAAGCTTTGGGTGTCAAGTTTTTCCCAAACTTGGATTTCCTTGAAGAACAGGATATTTGTCCATCATTGAAAAATTTCGACCTTGGAGATCCTTCTGGTTCCATGGACATCCCGTTCCTAAAGGCACCGGAAGATTGGCGACAAGAGAAAGACAAGACAGAAGACAATGGGGCAGGTGACAGGTCGGGCATTTTCCTCGATGATGACAACCCAATTGGATTTGATGACGACGATGATGGCCTCCTCGGAAACTTCGATATTCCAGATGATGCTGGATTTGGTGAAGGTGGCGAAGCTTGGGCTCGTGACGCCGCGATCGAACCACGAATGCGAGTTCACGATGCAGGATACGACAATGATGGTGGCGATGGCGAGGATGGAGAAGGACGTGCTGGTTCATTCGACCCTGAGACCGGCGAGTACGTTATTTCTCTTGACCGTGGATCAAAGACGGAAGGTGGTCATGACGATATTTTAAGTTATTTCGACGAGGCCTTGCAAAAGAATTGGGCCGGCCCTGAGCATTGGAGGATACGAAAGATCAAAGACGTCAACAAACCAGCAGTTACGAAGATTCGCAAGGAGAAAGAGCCTTTCGAAATTGACTTCATGTCTCCTTTAAGTGCTAGTCTAGCTGAAACAATCTACACACATGCAGCAACCAATGCTACGATATCTCTCCCAAAGAAAGACTGGAAGTCTAAAACGAGGAATCTTCTTCCCGATGATAAGCATTTTAACTCCAAACAGCTGTTACGGCTTTTCCTTAAGCCCAAAGCTAGAATGGGTAGTCGAAAATCTGGATTCGGAGCTAAACCTGGAACTTTCGGTCAAAAGAAGGAGGATGACATTCCTGAAGGCGAAATTGGTGAAGATTATTGGGCACGAAAAGAAGAACCCGCTCACACATTGGAGGATGAAGCTCCACCTCATGGAGATTACGATGCCAATTTCTTCCAAGATGATGGTTTGGCAATGCCGGGTGGTATGGATGATGATGATGATATGGAATTCGCTGATGCACGCGAACAGTTCTCACCTGGAGCTGAAGGACAAGGTGCAGGTGGTATCAATGGTATCACCGCTATATTAAATGCCGGACCTCAAGGTGTTGATGGTGAAGAGGGCGCTTTCGGTACACAATTGGTTACGCAAAGTCGAAGATTAAGACCTGAATATGTGCAATATGCTAGGGTCGCTAAGAAGGTTGATGTGAGGAGACTGAAAGAGGAATTATGGAAGGGTATTGGATTTAGTGAGCCTGAACAACCTGTGAGTTCCTGATACCCTGTACCTCAACCCCAAACTTTATCACTAACATAAAATTAAACAGGATACCTCACTTTCCACATCACGTCTCCCCGCACCACCTCTTAAATTGCCTACTGATGAAAACGAGACCCTCCAATTCACAACAGTCATGCAAAACCTCCAGGCTGTATACCCAAAACAAGTCATGAATGATATCTCAACCAGTTATTGTTTTATCTGTCTGTTACATTTGGCTAATGAGAAGGGTCTTGTCATTGAGAAGAAAGAAGGTTTAATGGAATTGGATATTAGGAAGGATCCAACAGCAGAAATAACAGTCGAGTAACCACATGAACTTGAGAGACGATGAAATGTTCAAGATATGAAAATAGGCGTTTTGGGTCTATGTTGATATTATCATGCCTGTTGGTGGTTTGTGCTTCTACTTAGGTTTCTTGTTGTGTGCTTGTGAATACACTGTATGTTTCAAAGGGTGGAGTGGATGCGACACGGCATGAGGGATTTGGGAGAACGTTTATGTGTTTATGGTGTGGCATGAATTGAAATGAAATGAAATGAGTTGAGGTGGATGATATAAATTAAAATTACGATGATGAGTATCACGAAATGAAGGAACCGGTTCTCGTTGTGATGATAAATTTCGTGATGGGATTTCTGAGTGAAGAATTTAAGGACTATTCGATACACTGTCCAGCGAAGGTCTAAGATCAAGAAAAGATTGTTGCTAAAAGTAAAGTAAAAATCTCTTGGTATTCAGACTCTGCTGTATTCATTAACGGTTATAAGACTAGCTAGTAGCTAATTTCTATCATAAAGTTTTATCAATCACCAATCAATTAATTCTATTGGCACAAAAGTTTGTTTTTATAAAGAAATTCTATTTTCAATCTGGTATACAATTCGCAAGTATTTCGCAAAGTTTGACTAGGGCCAGCCTAAGTAAGAGTCGTGAAAGCACGGGTTAAGAAAGAAAGTTGAGAGTCGATCTAATCATCAGTTAGATCAATAATTTCAGGAACAGGTTTCTTGAAGGAAAAACGATTCATCCCCTTAAATTCTGCTTTAAGTGTACCTACCTGTCACTTGAAGCCAGAATCCATCTTCCCGCTTCATCCTTCGCCTTTCTCATCTCTTCACTCCTGATAATAGCTCGTAAAGCCATCTCATAAGTCGGGAGACGTTCCTTCAACCATTCGTCAGCAACCAGACGTTCTTCTCTGATCCATTCCTCCGCCACTCGGCGTGTAACCTTGATGCTATATCTCCTAGCTGGCCACGGATCTGTTCGGTGTAACTCACCTGCTGGTCGATGCTTGCGGGCTTCTTGGATCATGTCTTTTACGACGCTGGTGTGCGTAGCGCGGCTGGCGTGGGCGCGGCCGCTAGTGGCGTCGATGATCATGCCGTGTACGGAGTAGAGGTGGAGTAAGTGGGCTTTCTCGCTGGTTTTCCAGAGCTTGTAGGAGGAGGGTGTACTTACATCTTGCATGATTGTATCCTCCATGTCTATATCCTCCATTATGGTGTCCATATATATATCCTCCATAAATCTATCCTCCATAATGGTATCCTCCATGATAGTATCCTCCATGATGATATCCTCCATGACTGCGTCGTCCAGTTCTATATCCTCCATCATTATATCATCCATAACAATCTCCTCTATAAAGTTATCCTCCATAGCGATATCCTTCATGATTGTATCTTGCATGATTGCTATAGAAGTTTAGAAATATATTAGTTTCTGAGTTTTTGAGTTTTTGAGCTTTAGTGTTATGGATTCGAATGATTGGGGTAGCTCATAGCAGAGATAACGATGCTATTTAACTTTCTACCTTATACAATGTTCAATCCCTGTTCCTCTTCTTTTCATAATGGCACATATCGTCGCTGGTCTACATATCTGCATTGTACACAATTTGATTGTTCTTACAACGTCGCTTAATAAAGGAGAGGACAAAAAACCTTTGAACAATTCATTGTATTGCCTCGAATACATTGGTTTCTTTGTCTAGTTCTTTAGAAGATTGGAACAAGCAAGGGAAGAACCAAGTTAAAGTTTCGTGGAGAGTGAAACACAAAATTATATTGGCTGGATAGTCTGGTTTGAAACCTCAAGCTACTTAGAGTTGTGAATATTGAGTTTTTCATAGTAAGTTGTTTCATACAGAGATTGTTTTATGTTATTAAGTAGTAAATAGAAAGCAAAATGATAAAAAGTATCTCTTCCACTTTAAATATTCACTTTGTCATCATCATTCGAAAAGTATCGCACAAACACAAAAGAACTGTCAGCATAAATAGGTTGGTTTCTAATAGATCAATAGATAGGTAGTCCAAGCCGAGCATTTAATATTACTTTTGCTTGTTTGAATGAGCCTGATAATATACAGCCCCAGATAAAGGATATGGTACAAAGATAGTGAGCTATAGCTAGTTCATGTGCAGATAAACTTCTAATCCTTGTCCCTCTGAGGTTCTCCCCTTAGCTACTCGTGAATCTTATCTTGCCTTATAGCTTACCCTTACAAGTAATTTCTTCCAGTCCCATTCCTAGGGAATAGAAACATCTTTATTTTTCATTTTCATTCCTTTTCCTAATAGAACCACTGCTAATTCACTTTAACCCCCCCCCCCCCCCCCCCCCCCAAGTCTAACAATCAAACTCCTTTCCCGTGCACACCTATCTACCTACCTTGTTGATAGCTCAAATATCATCGATATCCATCCGCAGTCGATATAAATAAATTATAATTATGCGTAACAAAACACTGCTCCTCATCTCCTCATCTCCTCATCTCCTCATCTCCTCATCTCCTCATCTCCTCATCTCCTCATCTCCTCATCTCCTCATCTCCTCATCTCCTCATCTCCTCATCTCCTCATCTCCTCATCTCCTCATCTCCTCATCTCCTCATCTCCTCATCTCCTCATCTCCTCATATCCGTAATCCACCCCTTCCTTATATATACATACACACTACCACACAGCATACCCAATAACCAACCACCAACCACCAACCACCAACCACCAACCACCAACCCCTCATCCCCCCAAATACAATCCACACAATAATATAACAAGATATAACATAACAAATTATAAATCCCATCATCCCCTACAACCAACATATTGCAAATACAGAAACAGCACTTACTATATAAAACAAAACAAAACAAAACAAAAAATCCCTAGTTCTCCGCTTCGAAGATTGAAATTGAGAAAAGACAGCGTAGGCAGGGGAACCTTATTAATAGTATAATAATCAGAAAATATATGATGGAGATTCTACTAACTTTTTGATTATTGTGATTGTGTTTATATTTGTGATGATAAAACAGAAATTAATCTTTATAAAACTTCGATTCATATGCTGAAGATCTCGGGGAGAAATCACTCTTAGCTAGCTTCCTTTCTATTTTCTCTTCTTTCACCGACTGGGTAGTTTCCTATTCTTGTTTTGGGGCTTGTGTATGTATATTGAATACTGACTCCTTTCCCCTCTCCCCCTCCAACCCACATCACATCACAGTACAATCCAAACACTTAATCCCCGCAACAATCCTTAACCCTCCTCAGTATTAATCCCCTCTCCTCTCCTCGCCCAGGCCATCAAATTTCAAAACATCTAGGTACAAAATACCTAGGTACATATACCGCTTCATAAACTTGTGGAATCTACAAAATCTTCTCGTGCCATAAAACAGGGTATTAAATAAACGAAAATCAAGGAAAACTTCCAGCCTTCTGATTCCAAGTCCAAGTCCATTATCCATCATCCATCATCTATGCATAAACATATAATATATAGTACAACATACCGTAAAACATACCAATGATATACATCATGAGTCTCATATAATCCATGTTCAAAAACACGCACCCGCCAAAGAACCTTTACCCAATCCACGCGACCCAATACAATGCAAAGCAAAATCTAATACACAATATCCAATCAATCCAAGTTCTAACATACATTTATCTATCCATCATTTCATACATGCATGCATCTAAAATCTTCTGGCAAGCTTCGATCTTGATCTTACTTTTGCACCAAAGAAATAAATAAAGTAAATTAATGCACAGAGACCAATACTAATGAATCCAATAGTACCCATAGCCCATTTCGTAGACATGTTATCGAACATGAGGACACCGAGATGGGCGAGACCTGCTGCGAGAGCGAAGGAGGGGATGAGGAAAGCTGCGATTGCGGCACCGGCGACGTTGGGGTACGAGTCTGAATGAGGAATTTAAATTAGCGAGATGTAAGGGGTAAGGATGGACGGAAAACATGCCAGTAATGTAGTTAAGCATACTGAGCCACAATAACGGATCTGCAAAACCAAGAACACCACCAGCGACAACTGGTGACCAATAGGATACGCTTCCATCAGAGGTGAATGCGAACCAAAGGAGTGTGATTGGGAAAAGCCAGACGGTAACCAAAGAAGTGAGGAATCTAGCTTCTGGACGGTTGATGCCATGCTTCTTACGATCTCTCGCATAGAACCAAGTTTGAACCGGAACGAAGAGGAACATGACGACTACTCCGACGACGAAGTTGAGGTACGTGAGATCGGCACCGATGTAAGAGAGACCGTTGTTGACGACGAAAACATCAAATACTCCATCGAGGTACAAGAAGAGGATACCGTAAGCGAAACCATTGTACAAGCCAAGGAATAAAACAACTGGCTCCGTGAACATAATTCTGAATGTCATGGTCGTGATAAACTTCATTTCTTGGAGAACATTGAGTTTGGTTGTCAAGATGGCAGCTTCTTGCTCATCAACGGTTTGATTCTTTGCAGCTGCTTTGGCGATAACCAATCTTGGTAATGTTTCTGGAATGAAACACATGATGATAGCGAATGCAAAGCCAATAATTACATTGATTAGAAAGATCCATTTAAGACCCATATTCGCATTATCAGCTATCCACTCCCCCACGGGGGATCCGAGAGATGGACCAATATTTGCAGCTACATGCAAGTCATTAGTACTTCTGATATATGAGACGGAGACCGGAATATTTTTCGGTTCTTACACATGACGAAAAGTGCCATTGCTTGTCCAGCACCATCAATATCTCCAAACAGATCCGCAATTGTACCAGCTACATTCGAAAGGGCGGTAGAACCAGCTGTGCCCGCAAGGAACATGAAGATGATGAGCATAGGAAGATTAAGAGCATATGCGGTTCCCTAAAAGTTGTTAAAAATGATTTCGTCGATGATATCTTCGAGGTGACTTACAAAGTTCAAAATTGCATAGAATGCAATGCTAATAACATAAATCCATTTACGGCCACCAAGATCACTGTAAACGTTCAGTTATGGTTCTGTTCACAACCACGATGATCGCAGTGTGCGCCATTATGTTGTGTTCAACCTACGATAATGGACCCAAGAATATAGGACCGACCGCTGTTCCCAAAATGAACATACTCTGGCCCAGAGTAACAACTTGAGTAGTTTCTCCAAACTTCTCTTGTATCAAGAACTCGGCAGATACATAAGTTGTACTGGTAAGGGCAACAAAAGTCTGCAGCATACAGTAAATAACCACGATACTCCATCGTTTGAAGGCGGACCAATGCATAGGATGATGAACATCTTGGGCTTTTACGAGTTCGAGAATGGCGATTGTTTGATCTTCGTGTCTTGTCGCAGCGTTTTCATTTCGTGGAATGACATCACCTTTCTCAATATTGGATGAATCTGAAGCCCTGGTATTCTCATCGATCTTCTTCTCGGCATTATCGGTAGAAGCCATGGCGAACGCACAATAAACGAGATGTTTGGTCCAAAGTATCAAAGTATAAAAGAGTATATATAATGAAGTAGAAAATTATTAGAGGCACTAACTTAACGTCCTTGGCTGACGGTTTATTGACAAGAAGGTTGGATGATCAATTCATCGGAGGCGTATGCAAGATACGAGTGTATATATTCCACAAGATGAAGATATTCGTGAAATTAGAAGTTCATGGGAAGAAAACAGAACGAAGGAATATTTCGATAAGAAAATTGGAAAATAAATTCGTGCCGCATAGCCCTATTATCCGCAGCATTGTGTTGACTTGGATAGGTTTATCCATGTCAATCTATGGAGACGATTTGGTCGGATTATGGCCAACGGCAAGGAATAATAAATAATGAATGTAAATGATTGGTTTATAGTCAGTCCCTCATGATGCTTATCTTGATCTAGATTCGAGGATTGTGGAGACGATGTATCCATATTTGCCTTCGGGGTTTCTAATTCCAGGTTTCTTTTCAGGGTGGTTGAGAGGGGTCTTAACAATGAATGTTGGTCAAGAAAATGAAGTTAAACTTTTAAGCCCGTAGATAAGCAAAAAGGAGAGGACGGGAGAGGTGGAGTTTGTCGTTGCACGTCAGGCTTGGAAGTTTGGGGGAAGAATCCAATCCATATGGCGAATGCGAAAATCCACAAAATTTGAATTAATCCTTGTTATGCATGGAAGACATGTTGGTGGTTGGTGTTATATTTGATGCAAGATGAGGTGCAGATGCCCAGACTATGATGAAGGATCCTTAAGCCTGTTGCCCAGACGGAGGTGGTGAATAAGATCATGGAAAGATGCATAAGGTTTATGCCCAGAGTGTTGGATAAGGCTTACCCGTTGCTTTTCCCAGACGGAGAGAAGATCATGAAGATATCTCTGAGAAAGCCATCAGATACTAGGGAAGAGGCGACATCCGATTCTGAGAATATTGACTTGGGGGTTTAAGGTATGGGAAAAAGGCGGGTGGTTAGATACGAAGATAACGATAACTCAAAAATTCAAAAATTCAAAAAAGATGTTCATTATCAAGGATGGGTATTGGGGGTTGGATAAGAGATGAAATGGAAGGAGATGAAAATGAAATGAGACATTGACGTTATAAGCTGAGTGACCTCGGCATTGGAAACGTGTAAATTATTATTGATATTGTTGAAGAATTGAATTGACTTCCGTTCCAAGCTTGTCATCCAAAGATTCATGTTGTATTGATAGTAAACTATTATATATTTACTTTTCTAGGCATCACAAAAAACAATCATCAATTCCAAGTTGAGTATTGGTAATTCTCTAGAAAAGAGTATTATAAATATAGAGGATGTTGGCAATCTTTATTGTAAAGAAGATGGTAATGAGTAGGGCCTTGAAAAAAGTAAACAATCGAAGTTTTCTTTCTCTTTCTCTTTCTCTTTCTCTTTCTCTTTCTCTTTCTCTTTCTCTTGATCTTCCTTCTTTTGTCTCGTAAACTTGTATGAAATGAATATCTACAACCACAACCACAACACCAGGAAATGCCACCGTGAGCTTCTCTTCTATCAATTTCAAAGGCTGAATCCAAAAGCGAAAGGGTACCCCAGCAATCTCTTGCATTTTCCTACCTGTATGGCCTTGACTTCCAATGTTCAGGCTATTATCTTATCATCATTTGAAGGTTGGAAATATGAGATACATCCTCCACTACTCCTATTGTACAGTTTTGGAATGCTTCCATCACCTCTCTATGGTTACTGCACAATTCACTGCAAAGGCCCAACGACAGCCATAGAAATTCCATGCAACTTTAATTTTTTGGTTATAGTAAGGTATTATCTGAAGTTCGAAAATTACCCCCCTCTTCCCATTATTTCCTTGTCCTCAATAACCAAAACTTTTATCACTTGAAATTCGATTTTGTGAGCCTCGTCGGTCATTTGTTTGCGTTCCTTGTTTTTGACCAATCCAAAGTCGTAATACACTTGTGGCTCCTGCAGGTGAGTGTGATCTTTCCAATTTTAGTGCGAGGCTCGGCATTGAGGGGTAAGGCTGGGCAAGGCTGATCTATTTTTTCCCACTATGTGCCTTCCCGATATATCATGCCTCGAAGTGGATCTTTTATTCTAATGGTACCTTGGTAGAATCACACAAATTACATAGATCTTCGACATTATCGATTTGATCTCTCATACATATTGATTCTTGCTTGCGAACTTACGATCTTTTGCCTACAAATTAGCTAGGCCCAGATTCACTTACCTAACTAGACTGCCTATCCATTTTTTTCAAAACTCAATCACCTTCAATTCCCATCAAGCTATCATTCCAATTCCTCTTTCGCATCCAACCCATTTATCATCATCGCTTGCAAACTTCAGCATGCCTACCAGGAAGAAGAAGATTGCCTCTCGCCAGGCGGTTCAGACGAAACTTCCATATACCGTATCCAAGAGAAAGACAGATGAATCTTTCCAAGTTCCTCCAACCAAGCGAGCCAAGAACTATATAGAGACCTCGGATAGCGACGATGACGACGAAGATTCTCAGATCGATGCAGCCAACAGTAGTTTTACTACTGCTGGGAGCGACGACGACGGCGATGAGTCCGATACAGGCTCAGTTATTATAGTTGACTCGCGACCTCTTGCATTGACAGCGGAAGTGGTTGCTCAAAGTGTCACGCTGGATGAGTTGATTAAGAAAATTCCAACTGAGGTACGTTTCTACCCTTAAATCTTTTCCGTCGAGACCTTCGACCAGCTACGCGGTATCACCGACGAAGACCTATGGAATTCATTTGTTTGAATGCGCAAATCCAATGTATTATCACTCGACGACATCGGTCAACTCCATGCTCTTCCAAGTGTATTGCAGATTCTCGATCGAATGACTTGCGGTGTTTCTTTGTTGATTTTATTCGCTAACCACTCAAATGCAGGTTCACCAGAATATCGCCAGGTTTCTACCCTCCGATGCAGACATCACACGATATTCAAGAGTCTGTAAGAAGACTTACAGCGCTATCTCTGATAGTGTCTGGCGTTATCGATTCCTAGAGAAATTTGATGCTGTACCAAATTTGTCTTTACCGCTTTTGAGGGAAAAATACAAGTTCAGATGCGCCACCACGAGACTCTACACCAAGTTCGACTTGAATGAGTACAAGTACCTGGGCAATTCAGTTATCAAACAAATAGAACAAGCGCAAGAAAAAGTCCTTGATATGCTCCAGAATCTTATCATCGGTATGTCTCCTTGTGAAACTTTTGGTAGAGTGTGCATACTAATTGAAGGACACAGAATCCGATGCTCACAGAGGCTATGATGATAATGGCGACGAGGTGATTGTAAGTCGCAACCTCGATTATATCCGAAATTATGTTTCCTTCGTATCGGGCACGCCTCATACTGGAGACATAATTGATATCATTGATTCCATTGCGAAGACCAAGAACAATTGGGGTTTGAAAACGATTTGCTCTGTCGATAGTGATGCCGATGCCAATACCCGGGTGTTATTGATTCAACTATGCTTGACATCAATATCTTGGGATCCAAGATACTGCACAAACACAATATCTCAATTCGACTTGTCTCAATTGGAGGTTTATGCTTCACCAGCGAGGCAACCCCTATTCCTTGGGAGATGGAAAGGCGATCTCAACGTGCGTTGGTGTTTGCATGTCGCGAACTTCTTCAAGTTCCACCTCAAGGCCGGGAAAGGTGAAGGGCTTCTCGCTCATGCCTACGCCGATCTACACCAAAGTCAATTGCCACAGCCATGGTTAGGTCGATTGAAGTCAGGAACTCAACAGTTGGGAAGTCATTGGAAGGGGGCCTATTGTGAGTGTTGAAGAGAATCTTTCGTGTTGAGGCCTTGGAAAGCTAATCCGATATTAGTTTATATCGACACTGATGAATTGGCAAGAATGAGACAGGCTGAAGAAGATACAGATGATGGCCCCTACTCGGACGAACTAGATAGTGGGGAATCCTTCCAGGTAAGCCCATGTTGAGATGTCAGTGATGCAGGATGACTAACCGAGGATTTACAGGATATCTCGTTATTCTTCAACGACCAAAAGTTTGGCGAGCGAAATTGGCCCAAATCGTGGGGAGGTATTCTTCAAAGTGACCCTTTTTCTAATACCGTTCCTGAGCCCACTCATCGTCATGGGTCGAGACGTAACACTCGATCGAGTCGATCAAGAAAGGACCACAAAAAGCCCAAAGAGAACCCAAACCCTGGTGTAAAGTACTTTTATGGTTCTTCGCGCGACTCTGTTTCGACTGCTCACCTCTATGGAACTGTACATGGAATTCCGCTACAGCATGGGATCCCTGGCTTTCAAAGAATCACCATCATCAAGTTTTTCCCTGATAAAAATGGAGACTATGATCGAGGACAGTCCTGGGGCTACGAAGGTTGTGTTTTGCCTGGCGGTCGCATCATTGTTGGTCGATGGTTTGATGCACTATCTAATTCTCATAGGGACGTTATGTCAGGGCCATTCGTTTTCTGGAATGTGGATGAGAGTGACGCGCACGAGCCTATTGATGGCAAAGAAGCGCTGGAATTCTTTCATCTCATGAAGCTCTATGGTCATTGTTAGCTTTTGCTCTAGCTGGAGATACAATTCCTCAATATACGACAATCAGCTCAACGATACATACGAACACAATGTATCAAGATTATATTATCTTTTTTAAAGCATCAACATCAGCATCAAGCATATCGTTTAAATACATACATCAGCCACATCAGCCGATAGCTTTCATCTCGGACATGAATTATCTTCGGCTCAGCATCGTATGCATTATAGCAATCTCAACCATTTCATTTCATTTCAACGGACAGTATCATTTTGGGCCAACAGTACGAAAAGCATTTTAACGTACGTTATGAAATACCTTCTTAATTGATAACGAACCTTGGGTATCGTTTACTCACAATTCTTTCAATTCGACTTGCACATATTTACCAATTTTCAACATTCTTTTCACATACATTTTTCGACATACTTTCGACATTCTCCTCTCAGACATATTTTTCGCGCAATTTCTTTCCTTATTTCATTTTCCCATTGATATTTTTCTTTCGCAGGAGGGGGTAGGCAAGTGGGTTGGTATGCGGGAGGGAGTATGACTTGAGGATTGGGGTTATAGATGGATATAAATGAATCTGGTTGTGGATATACCCCCTCTTTTACAATTTGGCGTTGGATCAGGGTGGTAATCTATGAATCTGCGTTTACATTCGCGTTCGCGTCTGCATCTGCACTTTCTCGTGGTGGTAGTAGAGAGAATTTGAGCTCCAATGGAATGCTAGATCAGGATCTGAAAGTATTGCATGCGTTGGGCAATCGATGGAATCTCCTTGGTTCAATGGTTTCGTAGTTTCGTTTCTTTTCTTTTCTCAAAGATCTCGAGCTTGAGCTTGAGCTGAAGAAGATTGAAGTGCGTATCACGTCACTTCACAATCAATGTGAGGAATGAGATGATTGATAAAATGGAAATGAGAATTAGTAGAGGTTCCTGCTCGCGCTGTGCTGTGCTGTGCTATTCTGTGCGTATGTGAAGATGTAGATGTAGATGTATGTATACCTAGTAGCTTCTCATGCTATTGCAAATGATAATTTGATGCTTGCTTAATTACTGTGAGCTTTTTTTCAAAAGAAGAAAGGAACAGCCCCTGAAAGGGGTCGGTCGCTAAATGAGAAGATCAGGATACTGTACATCCTATAACCAAGGGAACATCAATGGTAGAGCAACGGGTTCATGCATAACAAAGATTAGGTGTCGCGAAGAGATGGAATCATAAGGTCTTTCTTTCTTTCTTTCTGATTTTTTCATTCATACATACATACCAGCTGCCAGCATGTATGATGTACAATGATGTTATGTTTGTGTGGTTGCCTGCCTGTCTGTTCCGAAACGCCTCTCCTCTACCCTCGGTCAAACTCTCATCGCATCTCCGCTTATATTGCCTCTGGTCCCTTCTCGCGCGTCTATTCCTCGATTTCCTTGACGCATTCCCACTCGCCCCTTAGATTCTCCTTCCATAGAGAAACTTTATTATCTCCTCCACTGACAGCTAATACATTCCCGCTTAAGCTCCACGATACGCGCCAGACTTCGCGTTCGAATTGTAGGACTTTGGATTCCCATTGGCCTGGATTGGCTGCGGAGGAAGTCCAGATTCGGACGGTTTTGTCTTGGGAGGCGGATGCTATGTAACCTTTTGGGTGTTAGTTGTGCGAGATGTATTTTGAGAGAGGGGGGAGAAATTGATGGAAGAAGAAAATTGGTAGAGGGCGAAACATACTCTTCTGCAAAACCGTAGGACTCCACGCAACATCTCTAACCCAATCCCCGTGTCCCTGTAATGGAGCCCCCTCAACTTTATAACTCAAACTAGCCTGATCCCATCCCCAAATCCTCAAAAGATTATCACTCCCTCCGGTAACAAATCTCCTAACACCCCCCTCCTTTCCACCCGCACTGGCGCTCACCAAACTACCCGGCTGCGAAGATGGAGCCCAAGAAACACTATTGACACCAATACCATGCGCATGGAAAATCTTGTGATCCATAGAATTATCTTTGAATTCTAAGACTGATACGTTTCCATCTGAGGAAGCGCATGCGAGAAGACATCCAGATTCGTGGGGACACCAAGAGAGGGAATTGACGGAAGCGGTGTGGAGGGCGAAATCGTAGATTTTGGTCCAGACTGAGGAGGTTTCGCGGTAGATGAGGACTTTGCCGTCGTAGCCTGCGGAGGCGAGGATGTTGCCGTATTTTGGATGGGCCCAGGAGATGGACCAGATGGCTCCTTCATGGCTATGGAATTGGTGTGTTAGCTAGGGTGTTGTGGAGATAGATCATGATGAAGAACGGTGAAATATGAGATGAAAGGATGAGTATGTGTAATGTGCTGAGCGCAAAGTTGTAGGCCGGTGTATTCGAAATGTTTGATGGAATTCCCGAGAACAACATACCCTTTCAGTGTTTCTGTAAGACGATGTGTTTCTCCTTCGATTTCAAAGATCTTAACGGTGCGATCCGACGAACATGTTGCGAGTCTGCGACCATAATAATCTAAAGCTGCATCATGCTATATAACAACCAATTAGTTTATTGACATTAGAGGGATGCGCTTCGTGTATATTGCATGAAAGTTCCTGTGGTATAGGAAGAGAGGAATTATAAGACTCACAATCATATCATCATGACCTGCATTGGTTATTACTTGCGCCATATTGACTCAAGTTTGGAAAAGAATTAAATGATTGTATACTACGCTGTATTTCAAAACACCTCCCAGGTTCTCGAAGCTCCCAACTGATTGATGCTGCCAGATCGTATCTAAGCGGCACTTACCGCTTTTGGTATGCATCGGTGAAACGTTTTGCCGACCACACTGAAGCATTGTGAGTTTGTGATAAGGTAATCGTTATCCTTACCGCTTACCCTTTAGAGGGATATAGGGGGCAAAATCCTCTCTAGCTTTTATCTATGACATCTTTGAATCTTCTCTTCTCTTCTCTCATACTTTCTCTCCTTTCCTTTCTCATCTCATTATTTCTTTTTGGTTAATTGATTGATGGGATAGACTCTTGTCTATATACTCTACATCCTCTATATACCCATACTCATTCGATAATTAATTCTCTAATAGATTTATTCTTCTTATCCCTTTTGTACTTTCACAGACTTCATTTCATGGGCCTCGGTTCGACAATTACCCTCACATTCCCGAATATTATTGGATTTTGTAATCTTTGATTACAATTAAATCATCAAACCAACCCAAGCTTTTTTGAATAACCTCAAACAATGGCAGACAACCTTTGTGGTCCATCCAATGCTTTGCAGAATTTCCAAAAGCATTCGAACGTTGACCGTACCTTACAACAAGATCGATTGGTTGGGCGAGCATCGCCTTCGCAAGTATGTCGTACAATACTCGCATACTTCTAATCGCATTACAATATCGCCTACAACTTTTACTAACAACACAACAGGGCTTCCGAACCTCTTTAGGTCCAAATGCAGGTCAACTAGATGCTGAATTCGCAGCTTTTCAAGCTGGTCACCAATCATTTAGTCCCTCTCCATCGGTCCAAAACTTTTCTCCTCGACATTTTCAAACTCCGTCTCCTCAATCCTTTCAAAATGTCTTACCACAACACGCCGCAGGTCAAGGATGGGCTACCGATTTTCAAAATATGAGCATATCCGGTCCTCAAGCGCAATTTCAACAACAAAGATTACATCAAACGAATCAATCGCAAATGGGCGGTGGATGGCATCAGGAGTTTGCGCAAAGTTATGGAGGCTCAGGATCGATCGCGCAAGGGAAACAGCCTGTTTTGTCAATGAATGGTCCTTCTATGATGAATAATGGATACAATCCAATGCCTAGAGTTCTTATGCAACAAAATCAACTTATATCCACAAGACAATCATCGGTGGAACATAATGAAACTTTTGATGATGCGGCATTTGCCAGAGCTTTTGACGAAGCAGCTAATGCAGAGAAAGAGAGAGCGCGAGAACAGGAGCAAGAATTGGAAATAACCAGAGCTCAACAGGAGGCCGCGATATCTTCAGAACAAGCACAGGCCGATCAAAAAGCAGAATTTGACCTCGACAGAGCGGAAAACGATCTTCTCAATCAAGCCCCGCTTGGCGCAGACACCATTCAGGATCCCGCAGCCGCAACATCAGAACAAAACACACATGCAACAGACGCGCTATCACGTACAGCTGGTGAGCTCCTATCGAGTGTTAGTGATAACCAAAGCGACAAGTTTCAGAACAGTCAGTTTCTACAACTTATGCGACAATTCCGGGATAAAGAGGTTACAGTTGAGGGGGATCAAGTAGTGGGCACACCTATGAAAGGTAAACAGGGTGTTTATGAGAATGGAAATGAAGGAGAATTTCATGATATGGTTGGAGCACCCTAGCATAGTTTATTTGATTGATGCTCTCCCTGTGGACTTCTGTGCTGTACATATTACTTGCTTATTTGTAATTCAAATCAATCAATCGAACCTTAAAAGACTTAAGAGAGAAACTAATTGGGATTTGAATTAATGTGAAGACATCAGAATTAGCGAAATGGATGCAAGCTCATGACGGCGACGACAACAAGCTTCGGATAGTGGCCGAAGGAAGAAGACGACCTGAAAATATTTAAAGAAATCGCGGAGAATATCCATGATCATGAATTAAATACAGACCTGCACTGGGTGCAGATCATACAATGAATAGAAAATAGCAAGATGACTTTGGCTTGGGAAACCAAGTAAATACCCACCTGTATGCATGCATGTAGTATTCTAATTTCTCTCCCATATTCATAACATCCTGTCTACTTACTATGCTGGTAGTAGTAACCAAAATCCCAGATATGAAACATGAAAACAAAGTGCTCGAATTCGAAACATTCGGCGATAAGGCTGGATGGGTTAGATAGATAGTTGAAGGTTTTCGCTAGTGGATATATAATCTTATAATTTCTTAAAGTAGGACGCAATGGATATGGTTATAATTACGTTAATGAATGAGGAATTGCAGTTCCCGGATCCCAGGATCCTAGAGATTGGGAAATGTATGGTGAGGATGAGAATGGGGGATGGTTGTGGGGTGTATGGGGAGGGGAAGGGAGGTAATGATTTTGCGGAAGAAGGTGGAGGGTGAAGGGGAAAGCAGGCAGTGAGTAGGATGGGGGTTTTGGTCGGGGGTTTAGAATCCCATTCTTGCGGGAGGTTTGGTGATAAGGGGGGTATATGAGGAAGTGGAAGGTTGAGATGGCTGCGACGGCTAAGATTGCTGCTACGCCTGCAGGAGAGGGAAGATGGAGCCGGAAGCTGAGAAAGCAGAAAGCGTGAAGCTTGAGCGAAGAAACGAAGAGGAGCTAACCCCAACTGATATTTCCTGGTAAGTTCAACGCATATGAAGAAAGTGAGAGAAAAGCTCAAGGGAGTCTGCGTCCGGAACCGCTGATTTATTCTAAGATTTTTCTAAAGTAAGTCATTAATTAGACGAGGGGAGTCGATCGACAGGTTAAACTGTCGAGCAGTTGCATTGGAATCGGACATGGGCATTTAGAGATTTGAAGGTATCTTTTAGATGGGGATTTAGTGTGGGAATTGGAATGGTTGATTAGAAGAATTTCAACGATTATCTTGCCTTAACTAACCCCTTAAACTAGCCATCCTCAAACCGGGATTTCTATTCTTGTTTCTAAGAAGTCTGTCTAATCCAGTCTAATCCCACTTTTTTCTTATGGCACGCAGATTACTGAATCTAAGTTTATCTGATCGGATTACTTACACAATGAGTCTTAATAATATAACTCGAAGTAGAATGCCAAGGCTTCATACAATATGTGATTTGAAATCTGACGTGAACAATTCAAGATCTTACTTATGAGATAGCGCTGCTGTAACCTCCATATGGCATATCTGGGAATCTCGAGATATATGAGAGAAGTCATATCGCATCTCAAACAAAACATTCAAATATTACAATATGTAAGATTGACTAGTAATAGAAAATAGCTCTTTAGGCAACTGGCCTTGATATATAACAGCTCTCTTCCAGAAACATGAACATGAATAATGCGAGGTGAAGTGAGTAATACTCACTGTGCTGAAGATCTAGCAAGTACTTGTAAAATGCAAAAATGCACGCTCATCAATAACCTTCCTGTCTCCCGCTCAAATCTCCTCTACAGCTTCTTCTCCTCTTTGAGCCTCTTCTCCTCCTCACCGATATAGTCTCTCCAACCCTCCCCTCTCATTCCACTGACAAACTTCCTCAGCGCCCCACTCCTCAATGCTCTTCCATCCCTCTCATAAGCCATCTCAATAGCCATCAAACTAATGACAAAAATCCCCACATCCCCACCCTTAATCCCCTTCCACCAACCCCTCTTTTTGCCAACTTTCCATAGCGAATCCATCGATGCTCTTGCACTGTATAGAAATTCGCTTCTCGCATCCTTTCTAACCACGAATCCCCAAAGACCACCTAATGCACCACCTAGGAAGAATCTCTGAGTAGGTAGAACGTCTCTTGGGAGAATTGATTGGAAAGCACAGATACTAGCCCAGCTGGTACCGATAGCGCCGGAGATATAGAGAGTAGATTTAAGGATACGGATAGCGAGGGCGTTGAGGGAGGAAATGGGGGAATTGTAGAATTTGCGGTAGGAGGGGAGGGAGAAGAGGGAGAGAATTAAAGTGAAGACTCTAGCGAGACGGGGGAAGACTTGAATCCAGTAGGTGAGGTATGTGCGGAGACAGGAAGGGTCGGAAGGGTGGAGAGTGGCGCATGTGAGTGATGTTATTAATGGATGGGCTGGAGATGTTATGGGGGAAATGGCGCTGAGGGATTGGGGGAGAGTAGGGCTGTTGGGGAAGAGGATGGGAGATACGAAGGGTCTGGGGATGGAAGTTAGTTGGCTGGGTATGAAATTGTCAATGGATAATAACATACGGGTAGTTAAGACGTGCCATTTCGGCAAGATTATCAACGATGTCGTAAGTACTTGGCCATGGTAAATTGGCAGGATGACCTTCCGGTCGTGGTTGAATATAATGAGGAGAGTTTTTGAGAATGAAGTCTCCATATTGCTTGGAATCATTAGCACCATTCCCTGCACAATTGACTGAGATCCATACCTGTGGAAAGCAATCCCTATCAAAAACAAAAGCATGAAGCAATTGTCCACAAGTCAATGGAAAAAGTAACCAACTTCCCCACCACCAAGGTCTCTCCCACCTGCTTCCCTCTTTTCCCCAAATCCAACCCTCATCTTCTGCCAAATTATATGATATTTCTGCTGCTCTACTCAAAGCATATATCGCAATTGTAAGTCTCAGCTGATCACTTGGATAAACTGCCAACATAAACCCAGCCAAACTTGCTCCAACTGCTGGTGCCAAACTCGATGTGAGCGTCTTACTTGTTTTTGGATTTCGTTGTCTGAAAGGTTGAGCTTCGGGTGTAAGAAGATGCGCGCGAAGTCGAGTGAAGAATCGGAAGAGGATTCTATGGAAAAGGAGGATACTGGAAAGGGAAAACGAGAGGCGGAAGTTTGGTGACTTCCATAATGAGATCTTCTTTCCCCTATAATATCGTTTAGCTTTAATTCAACCTCATCTCCTCTCTTTCAAGAATACGAATAAGAAGAACATACCCAGCTTTCCCAGCTCCCATAAACTTTTCTGTGAATAAACTCCATATCTTCAATCCTGCATTCGTAGCAAGGAATAACCTCAAACTACCCCTCACAGCCGCAGCATTATAATCATCGCGACCAGGTCTTTCTACCAATTTCTCTACCTTTGTAACAGTAGGTGCGTTTCTCTTTAGAACTTTCGATCGTGAAATTATATATTTATGTAGTGTTTCGTATTCTTTCGCGGAAATGGTATAGCGAAGGGCGTTGCGGAGGATAGGGTCAGCGGTGGATTTGGCTGAAATTCGATCGCGAGGTTGTTTGGGAGCTTCATGAGCACCACTGGGTGCTGAATCCATGGTTTTGAAGTAGTTATGGTCGTCGCATGAGTGGTGTTGTTCGGTGGACTGGTGTAGGGATTCTTTGAGGGCTCAGGAAGCTCCTTAATCAACATGTGAATGTTTACCTCGGCGTAGAACAGTAGGGAGAGATTAAATTGATGATCTGCGGCAAGGTTTCGCTTTTGTATGGAGAAAAGACGATTTTGATGAAGGTTTATTTGATTATCTTGAGGATGGATATAATATTGTTTTGTTTATTCTATAGAAAAAGTTGATGTTAAACTTCCCTTCAGTTGTTGTTGATGTAGCATACATAGCATGGTTCTACGACCACCAAAACACCATCATCCTAGACATGTAAATTGTTCTGCGGATAACGCAGAACAAATGTTTTAGAATTGTCTGGGATATCCAGATCAATTTTACATCTGAATGTGAAGATATTCCGGTACTTAATTGAAGAGAGATCCTAATACCAGGTCTGCTGCTCCGTTGTTCATACTCCAAGATAGAAAATCAACAGAATATGCCATACAGACGGATGCTGGCATGTCTTTCCAATAACGATCTATTCAAAGTTCAGTCTTGTTGGCTTGTTGATTGATATCCCTCTCACATCGTCGTTGACCCAAAATCATCGAAGATCAACCATTTCTTCACATATTTTAAAGCAATTTGGAAGTCATTCAGAGCAAGTATTCTTCTTCATGATACAGTACAAGACCGCAATCACAATGAAAAAAAGATATCCCGAAGGAAGCAATCAAAAATTCCCCGGATGGGGACCCCGAAGGATACCCAATAATTCTTGTCTCCCCGATGTGCAATGGAGGACTCGTATCATAGCATTCTCGATTCTTGATCCGAAAATGCTCCCAGAAGGTAAGTATGAGAAAGAAAGGAAAAGAAGAGAAGGGAAGAAGAGAAATCGGGTTCCTTATATAGATATTGGTACGTGGACCGTGCAAACTAGAAAGGGGCCAGTTGGTGCATATAGGACAAACATGGCCTTGAATAGTAAAGCGCCCTTTCAGCTTTGTTGTAGTGGTATGGTGAACCGTTTTTATTCGGAATATTTTTGTGTTTTCGCTCCAAAAGTGGAGGTCATTCGGCTCGCTTCCGATGTCTCCTCATGCCACACAACTCCATCATCATTCACTCCCTTCTCTCTTTTCCTTTCCTTCTCATACTTCCCTTCTGGGAGCATTTTCGGATCAAGAATCGAGAATGCTATGATACGAGTCCTCCAGGCTTGCCTCGAAGGGGGGGAGGGGGTTGTAGTGAAAAAACCAACCACCAATGGCCAACCAAAAGCATTGTGGCTATAGTTGAGAAAGCCTAACCGTGAATAAGTCTTTCCTCTATGAACACTTTCCCATAAGCATATCCTTTTTTTTTCATTCATTTTTTGTTTTCGAATATTCTGATGATTTCTTCATATATCCCGCTCCAAGGCTAAGCTTTGTATCCATGTCTCGACCAAAGGAGTATTTGAGATCACATGTCACGGCAGATATAGGTTATCGAAAGAGTAATAGAATCGAGGATGGCCAAAAACTTTGAACCTTACAGGCAAGTTTTTCAAACATCGATTCCTCCCTCATCGAGATGTATTGAACAAGTCTCATGGAGGTGAAGCACTTTTTCACAACCAAATTTGTTCTGATGAGTTTCTACTATATCATCAAGTTCGTCTGAAGCTTTAAGATGCTCGTAGATCAAATGTCTATGACGTACGAACTAAATGGTCTACATTACAGTCTAGAGTTACCAGCTTCTAAGGTTCATAAAGCTGTGAATCTTCGAGTATGGCCTAATATTTTAAATATATCAAATGTATCACACAAACTCGAGATCCTGAACTATTTGAATGTACTTAATCTAAGACACTCGAGTAGAAGGTTCACAGTTCAATAAATGCATGAAGTGCAAGATTTCTCCCGGATTATGATTTTCGAAGGCAATATTAATTTCATCTTGAAATACGTAGGTCATCCGATCAAAACACCAGTAGGCACTTTGGAGCTACTACTTTTTACATTCAGAATAATCTTCATGCAGCGTATGAGGATATCTTCTCAGTGTGTCGATTGTGATCTGGCCGCAGACTTGTGCCAATTGCAAAAGGGTCACGCGATAGACGAATAAATCGCACACCCAAACATACTCCTCGGATTCTAACCATCTAACCTCAGAGACCATTTGATTTTTAAACCTGGATTGTAATAATGAAAAGTCCTATGAGGCCTACCAAGTAGGTATGTTTCACTTTGGCGTGCGATTCAATTCATCCATCGCGTGGAAGTCTCAGCCGTCACTCGACCCACAGATTACCAGTAATCTGAATTTCCGTCCTACAATGATGGATTGAAGCCCTTTAATCCGCGTTGCTTTTTCCTTACCAAATACTACATTTCAATGTCGAGGCTTTAGTTGAACAATGGTATGTATAGGAGGGTTGTCACGTGAAGATCTCTCAGTTTTTGATCCTGTCGCTCTTTCCAACTTCGCTGTAAGTGATGTAAACAAACATGTGCTTAGTAGGCTGAAGTATTATGTTCTCTTCCCTCTTTCTCCCTTTTCTTTTCTCACTTCTCATCTTCTTCATCAACAACATCAACTACCCAGAAAACGTTTTCCTCTTCGTCAAAAGGTTTTAGAATGTTACTGTCGCTCAAATCGTATGTATATCTCAATCGCACATCACCATGATTGCTCATACTAACGATTACCTCGAAGGTTTGAGTTGTACAGCCGGCAAATATAAATTTACAAAAGCAATAACAATTTTCTTCCCTTGTAAGTTATATGATTCCTTTCCTTATCTCATTCTATTTCCATCCTAAAATTACCTTTCAACGCTCTGCTCATTGTTTTCTCTCCCCTCCTATGACTGTCTTTCTTGCGGTCCTTCGATTCGCTTTCCATTCACCTTTTTCATTCTTTATACTAACTTTTATATAGAAAAATGCCTCCAACTCGGAGTAAGTTAGAATCATTAAAGCGTTATAAAATCTATATGCTTATATTATATAGGTTCATCAAAATGTTGGCATTGTGGCAATTTCGGCCACAAATCCGCCCAATGTCCGGGTAAGACTCAAATGATATCTTTATTTATATTTGACTAATCTGATTTCCAAAGGGTCGTCAGCCATTAGGCCGACACACTTCCGCCCAATCGTTCTCGCTTTCGATTCGGGGTGTGGCATTCATGCTTTGGTGCAAACCTCAGAGCCCGCCAAGTCCGCACAGAGGGTAATAGATTTCCTTCCTTATGGTGTATAGTATTGACTTTATATCTATAGATAGTTTATCTGTGGTGGCTGCTTTTGCAGCAATGCCTGCCCCAGAACCCGCCCCAAAGCCCATCCCAGAGCCTACCAAGCCCGCCCAAGAAACCGCCCAGGAAGTCACCATTCGAATTGGCAGAGCATTATACGCCGCCCAAACAATTGCCGCCCAAAAAGCCGAGACTCTCGCCCGGGCCGAAGTCCACACCGCCCAATGTGTGACTGAAGAATTGGAGATACAATATTCCAATGCCCTCGCCGCCCAAGGTCCGCCCAACAAACCAGAAGAAGATCCAGCCCAAAATCCGCCCAAGGAAACTGAAACTCCGTGGGCTGCCTCTCCCGCCCAATCCCATTCGGGATTAACCGATTTGATGGAGGATCTGAGGAGGATTGGCTCCTAAAAATCCGGGAGCTTCGGCTCAAATCAAGAATAAAAATAAAAATTTGAGAGTCATACAGATAAAATTGCTTTATGTCGTGTCATTATGTTACCCTGCCGGGAGCTTTTTCTAAAACCCCACCAACGCAAACCGTGGTTCCGGTGTTTGGAACAATTGTCATTGTCTCGATAGTTTTAATCCTTTAAATGGTGTGAATCTTTTAAACGAGATGAATCTTTTAAATGAGACGAATTTTTCAAATGAATTCAATCTTTCAGATAAGATGAATCTTTCAAACAAGGCGAATCTCTCAAATATATTGAGCCTTTATCATTTCCCTTCTCAAATCAATATTTGAATATTCCAAGATTTGTTCAATAATTAAGTTTAAGCTAGCGGTTTAAATATTTTACCTTCAATAAAAGAACTTATAGAGAAACTATAGGAACAAAATCCTATATCCTTGTTATGATATACAGTATACACGTATTTGTATTGAGGATCTATCTCTAAGTCATGTTTCATAAATGTATCCCGAGGTATCTAGTCGGTAGATGCTCTCAAGGATCGAGGTCATTTGTGAAGATTGTTTGTTTGGGAGTGAGTAAGTAAGCAGGATATTTTCTAAATTGGATCATAATAGATAGATGGTAAGGGATTGCACGATCTTGCTTCGCTTGGAGTCGTCTTTGGCTTGATTTTTGGTATACTACCTATAGCTATGGATTCCTTTGGGACAAACTTTTCATCATGTTTGTGGTTTTTATACAGCAAGCATGAAGAACCTCTTTCGCTTGTTTCCGCACTGCAGGGTGTGGAATTCATCGTAAAGCAAAAAACCAGACGAGAGGAATCAATTAGCAGGAAGATGAAATTGGGTGAATAATGCCACCGTGAATTGACAACAGGCAATCAACTAATATCTCTCTTATAGCGGTATCTCACACAGCTCATAAAATAAACGCCATATCAATATCCCTAATCCAACAAACGCCTCGACTACATGCACATATTTGATCTTATGTCATCTCATCCGATATAATTACTCCATTTCATATTCTTCATCTCTCGCCATGTGTGCTGCCTCTGACATGACGAATAATAATCTCGTTCCATTACCAGCAGTTTGCCAGATCTAATAATAGTCAGTAAAAATTTAATGAAGAGAATATATGGAAAGCCAGAACTTACATCAAGATCAGTGTATTCCAATACAGCATTTCTCCATTGATCCTCCGTGAATCCCTTGGCAATAACTCTCTCCTTGACCTTCTTCATACTCAATTCCATTCCCAAAGTCTCTTCATCATCCTCATCGTCCGCCTCTTCAGGTCTGCATTGACCAGCTTCAGCCAAAGCTCTAACCATGTTGTAAATTCTACTGCTTGGACTTGAATCCTTTCTGTATCCGTCTTGATCAGCATACAAACTCTCTTTCGATGCCTCAACAAGTCTAAGCGCTTCATCAACATCATCCTGAACTACCTCTTCACTGAAACGTAATCGAGCAAGAGCTTGTGAGAGACGAAGGACACCAAGAAGGGTACGAGGAGATGTATGAGCAAATTGTTTCTTGTTTTTCTCGTCACGAGATTGTTGGTCGCGCATTCTGACGTAAGCTTTTACCATATACTCAGAGACGTTCGTTGGGACGGTTGGACGATATGATCTAGCTTGAGCAACGTATTGGCGGACTTCTTGCGGTGAGAAAACAACACCATCAGTGTCAGGATGTTTGTTGTTCATGTGAACGTAGGTGACGTGGCGAGCGAGGAGGGCATCATTATCTCTGGTAGGAGTATCAAGTATGAGGAATAGTACATCAAAACGGGAGAGTAAGGCTGCTGGAAGGTTGATGTTCTCGACTGGAGATATCCTGGGATTGTATCGGCCATATAAAGGATTAGCTGCTGCCAAAATGGACGTTCTAGCATTCAGGGTCGTAGAAATTCCAGCCTTGGAGATAGAAATTGTCTGTTGTTCCATAACTTCGTGGATTGCTGTTCGATCGGTATCATCCATCTTGTCAAATTCATCAATACAGCAGATACCATTATCAGCAAGTACCAATGCACCACCTTCCAAAATCATTTCATCAGTTACTGGATCCTTCATGACAGCAGCAGTAAGACCAACACCACTGCTTCCTCGACCGGTAGTGTAAACTCCTCTTGGTGCCACTTTAGTGATATACTTGAGTAGTTGAGATTTGGCCACTCCCGGGTCACCCATCAAACAGATATTGATATCACCTCTAATTCGCATTCCATCACCCATAGTTTTAGTAACACCACCGACCAATAACAAGAGTAATGCCTTCTTCACATCCAAGTGTCCGTAAATTTCAGGCGCGATGGATTTTGCAAGGTATTCATAAACGTGACCAGAGGCTCTGTATTGCTCAATTCGCTTGAATACTCGGCTATCAATAGTTAAATCTTCGTAAGCCTTTTTGTGTTGAGTGACGTGTTGTGCTTCAAGGTACGTATCGGTGAGAAGACCAGCTCTAATGGCTTTGAAACCAGTATATGGGGTAGGTAAGAAAATTCCTGCAATATCGACAACATCTCCGGGATTTATACGTCGTACTAGAGCTCCATGGCAAAGAACAGTTAGCATTCGAGGAATATGACCAACTGGAACTTGTTCGGCCATTTCCTGAATTTTAATCTCTTGAAATGGCTGGAATTTTGAGGCTCGAGTGGAGTGATGGAGTTGTCCTTTAGTCTGATTGGTAGTACAATCGGGAGAAGGGCATTCTACTAACGGTCCAAAGGTCTTGGATCCAACGGGCTGAAATATCTCACAACCGCATCTATCACAAGTATATGCGTTGACTTCCACAGTCGGTTTGACATCTGAAACTCTTGTAGTAATACCTCTAACTGTAATAAGATGGCCAAGATGTTCACCACGGACTTGTCGCACTGCCAAAGCTTTTTTGGAATTATCTCCAGAAGCGGTCAATGGTTTGAAGTTCAGGGTATATCTTCTTGTAAGTTCGGCGGGAAAAAGTTCGGGCTCAACAGTTATATCGCTTTGCTCGGCAGCAGCACGGCGTAAGGCATTATTTCGAGCTGTTCGCTGTGACATGAGAACATCAAGTACATCATCCTTGTAACTAAAATTCGATTAGCAGATAAATCACTGCAGGTTCACCTCTCAGCTTACTTGATTTCTCTTGTGGGTTGTGGCATCACTGCGTCAACCGCCCTAGACAAGATATCCAAATAATGCTTTGCATTAGTTTCGATCGAGTTGACTAGGTTCAGAGGAGTTCCAGCTTCATCCAATAAATCATCATACTACAATTGTTAGTATATTACGGAGGTGGAGAAACGGTCAATGTACTTTGGCTAAATCGTCAAGCTCAATTGTGATTTCATCCTCGTATCTATCTGCGACCTTTTGCAGCAGGTCTAGGTACTTAAGTTTGGGCACCTTTGCTTGAGCTCTATTTTGTCGCCTTAAGTTCTGGTCGTCTTCGTCATCCATCATATCGTATTCATCACTGAAATCATCCTCGTCGAGGTTCATGCCGCCCAAAGCATGGGTAATGTTCGCAGTCGGAGAAGTTTTGAAAGTGGATAAAAAGTCCTCAAAAGCCTCTGGAAATTGAATTAGCATCACGGAAATCCCTAATATTCAATAAGTTTCTACCTTGATGAGCTTCATAGTTGACGGGAGCCTTGTATTGAAGAAGCGCCATCTTGCGCAGAACCTCTTAATACTACTAAAGAATTTGAAGGATTGTGTAAAACTTTGCGCAAATAGTTTCTTCAGTCGAAAGAAACTCCAATCGGGGAAGAGAGACAGGATGGAAAGCTAGTAATGGAGGCGTTGTTATGGAGGGGCTTGCGGCGCAAAGATTTATGAGGTTGAATTGAGGAACTTGGAACTAACTTGGACCTCAAATCAAATCTCTAAATTGAACTTTACGCGCTGGTAAGAAAGCCCAATCCTCCTTGTCAACGGTTTCGCGAATTTTCGTGTCTGTGGCTTTATCTGTGGCTTTATCTGTGGCTCTCTGTGGCTCTTTGTGGCTCATGAACTGTGGCTTATAGCTCTGGCCCATGTAAGCTAATCCAGTCCAATTTCAAATACCGAGGTGAACTTTAACTTGTGACGGTCAATTGAATTGCTTGCCGGTTTTCAACTATTAAGAAACTTCCTTCCTCCTGTCTTTCTGTCGCGCACTTTGGCTTAGGGATTTTACTTATATTATACCTTTAATTATGGCTTCAAATCTAAAAGGACGTGGTACTCAAGCTACACCTGCAGAAATATCATTGATTCATCTAAAGAATTGCTTGGTTAACTTGCCTTCATCATTATCTTCATTACTGGTTAACATTAATGCTGTACGTCAAAAACCAATATTTACTTGATAAACAATAATTGCTTACATTCTCTAGCTTGCACAAAATGTGATTATAGAATTAAACTACCGACTTCCACCGCCGCAAGGCCCAAATCAAACGAATGGCGCTCCTATTCAACGATCCATCTTCGTGGGATGGACGGGTATGCAAAGCAAGCGCAAGCTTGCACCTATCGTTGGGAGAGACGGTATAAGTGGTGCTAGAGGATCTGGCAGAGAGCAAGAAGTTCAGGTTGTGGAGATAGATGCAACCTTTGCGCGAACATTGGGAATATCAGATGGACAAAAAGTTACAGCCAGCATACATGTTGATCCCCCTATCGCCCATACAATTAATATTGAACCCTTAACGCCAGAAGATTGGGAAATTATAGAACTGCATGCTACCTTCCTCGAGCTCAATTTCATAAATCAAATCCGCGCATTACCCAATCCAAGCTTCACCGCGCCCAATGGTCCACCGCAGTCTTCCCATCCACTAACTTTGCATCTTTCACCAACTTCCACAGCGAATATTATAGTCACCTCCCTAATTCCTTCCCCGCCTTCAAACGTTGCTTTCGCGAAACTAGCACCCGACGCTGAGGTTATTGTGGCTCCAAAAACAAGGTCCAGGCCATCACGAACTTCCGGCGAAAATAGGAGTGTGTCTTCAAGAAAGAGTGTTGGCGGTCGGAGCGTTTCTAGTACAGTACGTCGAAAGAGTGGACGAAGTGAAGAATCGAGACCGGCTATGTTTTACAGAGGGATTGATAGAACACTTTGCGGGGAGTGGTTTGGGGAAGAGAAAGATCTAGACGATGGAGGATTGAAAATCTGGGTTGATGCAGATGTACTTCTTTCCAAGTCCTTAAAGGGGATTACTTGGGTCTGCGTCACTGTCATTAAGCCTGCCACTTTACAAGAACCGATTGACCCACAACGACAACAACAAGAAAACGAAAATACCGGTGTAGCTGGGAAGCCTGCATCGAAGGTGGTAGCTAGGTTAATGGCATGGGATGATCCACCAGATGGTAATCATGTGGCTCTATCGAGTTCACTTTGTGCCGCAATGGCGTGTGAAAACATGGTCGGGGGTGTGGTAAGACTTGAGCCCGCTCCACCCCAAGCTTCGAAACCAACTTCTCAACCAACTTCTAAATCTGGTATTCCATACATCAAGATATTTCCCTATACATCTACTACGGGAAAGGCGAACGAAGGCCTTAAATTCGGCGGTGAATCGAAAGCCGAACGTGAAGAAGCTGCGAAAGCAATCATGAAAATATACAGCAAAAATGGCTCTAACGATGGCATTCTTGAGGGACCATTGACTGACGGCTTGGTACTCGGCAAACCATTAGGTTCTGAATTCCCATCAAGCTGGGAAGGTGGAATGCTTCGTCTAGAACAAGCACAGCCGGAGTCTGGAAAGCAACCTTGCAATTGGTTCCTTGGTTCTGAACGAAAATTCAATCTTGAGGTTCAAGCCGTTATCCCAAGACCCTTAGCCCTTGCAACAAATGCAATCGATGGTATTGGTGCAGAAGCTCCTGTTCTTGTAGGCATCGATAATCTCATAGAACAACTACAATCACATCTTTCACACATGTCTTCGGTACTACTCACTGGTGCATTGGGAGCCGGCAAGACATCAGTGGCGCGTCTCCTAGCACATCGGCTACGGCAAGATCGCATGTTTCATACCACGTATTTTTCATGTCGAAAACTTGTTACGGACGAGGCACGTGTCTCAACCATACGTGAAACATTTAATCGAATTTTTATGGGTGCCTCGTGGGGTGCAAGGCTTGGTGGAAAGTCCATCGTGATATTAGATGATCTTGACAAGTTGTGTCCCGCGGAGACAGAGCTTGAAGTAGGCAATGACAATGTTCGAAGTCGGCTAATTAGTGAGGGGATGGTTTCAATTGCCAGAGAATACTTGAAGTGGGATAGTGGCGTTGTTCTACTTGCAACCGCTCAAGCAAAAGAGTCAGTCCACAATGTTATTATCGGTTGTCATGTTGTGCGAGAAATTGTCGCATTAAAAGCTCCGAACAAAGAAGGGCGGAGGAGAGTTATGGAAAAGGTTGCGATGCAAAATGCCATCTCGGAAATTATCAAGAAACCAGTGGTATCTAGCAGCCGCCCAAGTACAGCAGACAATAGTCAAAGAGATAGTGAAAGTGATTGGATGGACGGTCCAAATATGGAAAGTTCAAGCAAATTGGAAGGCGATGGTTATATCATTGATCAAGATCTAGATTTCTTAGATTTAGCTGGCGAAACCGATGGTTACATGCCTGGAGACCTCGTCCTTCTGGTAGCACGTGCCAGAAGTGAAGCAATGATTCGGACAGTCTCGAGCTCGCTGAAAAACGCTGACAGTGGTTCTATTCGACTCACTAGAGAAGACTTTGACAGTGCTCTAAAAGGATTTACACCAGCGTCCCTTCGAAATGTCACTCTACAAACTTCAACTACAACCTTTGACTCGATTGGAGGATTGCAAGAGACCCGAAAGATTTTACTTGAGACATTGCAATACCCTACTACTTATGCGCCAATTTTTGCACAATGTCCACTACGATTACGATCGGGACTCCTCTTGTATGGGTTCCCAGGTTGTGGTAAAACTCTCCTTGCAAGTGCAGTTGCAGGAGAGTGCGGTCTGAACTTCATTAGTGTCAAAGGACCTGAAATTCTCAATAAATACATTGGTGCCTCTGAAAAGTCTGTTCGTGATCTCTTCGAGCGAGCCGAAGCTGCTAGACCTTGTGTACTATTCTTTGATGAGTTTGATTCCATAGCTCCCAAGCGTGGTCATGACTCCACTGGTGTTACCGATCGAGTTGTCAATCAATTGTTAACACAAATGGATGGTGCTGAAGGTCTATCTGGAGTATATGTTCTTGCAGCTACTTCAAGGCCAGATTTAATTGACCCAGCATTGCTTCGTCCAGGTCGTTTGGACAAGTCCCTTATATGCGACCTTCCGAATGTGGATGATCGATTCGATATTCTCAAAGCACTAGGCAAGAAGCTGAAATTATCTGAAGAAGTCCGAGACAGTCCCGAAGGAGGGCTCTTTGAGATTGCTCGTAGGACTGAGGGCTATTCTGGCGCAGATCTGCAGGCTTTGATATCCAACGCGCAACTTGAAGCCATTCACGACGTCCTTGGTGATCACGATCAAATAGAAGTTGGTGGGAAACGCAATGGTGCTAAAACGAATGGGGCATCTAGTGGACCTCGGAGTTTTGTACAGTTTCGCTATGGTGAAGATGAAGATCGGGCGGAAACCGAGGCACGCGCAAAGGCTGGTAATAATCGCTCTAAACAACTTGCCGAGAAAGCTGCCATTACCGCCAAGTTAGAAGAGATCAAAAAGGCAAAGAAGAGGGAGAAATTAAGAGCAAAGGGTATTGATGTTTCAATTGATGATAAAGGAGAACAGAAAGAAGTGAAGAGTCAACAAGAAGTCACTATTCTTTGGAAGCATCTAGTGAAGAGCTTGGAAGGTACAAGACCAAGTATTAGTGCAGATGAGAGAAGGCGATTGCAGGGAATCTATAGGGAGTTTGTGGTGGGAAGGAGTGGGGATATGCCGAATGGACAGGGAGGAACGGAAGTGGGTGGGAGGTCGAGTTTAATGTAGGGAGGGTATGGTAGAGACGGAAGTAGGAATGAGGAGGAATAATATTCTTATATGTCTATTCTCCGTGGTAATTTAGTACTATAGAGGAGATTAATATATTTAATTTTACAAGTTTGCTATATATACAGTCCATAGATTGATTGTAACCTCATATTTCGCGGTTCTTTGGTATAGGGTTGAGCACTGGATAATAATGAGATGAATAGACAAAGATGTAAAGTTGCGAGGATGCAGTTGCAAGTGCAAGTGCAAGTGCAAACAACCCCCTTGGGGAAAGACGGAATTGTGGATTTATTGTCCCTATTCCGACGGCCCGCGACGAGGAACCGAAGAATCTAGTTAGCGCAGAACCCATCCACTGATGACTTGGACATCGAACAGAGATAAGAACTCTCCTTCATATGCAATTTCGGCGAATTTGTGCTCCGAAGAGCTGCTTGAAACCAAAGCAGATATTGCAGCCTTCTCGACAGGAGTCAACAAGCTCATCCTTCTAGCTCAGAAAGCAGCTGGCCTTGACTCAGCCGCTTTCCTAGATTATATTTCTATCATTGGGGATTTCTCATGTGCTCTTTGAGAGCTACCAACTTTCAGCTAGAATTGAATCAGATACACATATTGTGCATGGAGTATGAAAGGCTGATTCCTATTTGAAGTCCGAATGCAAATCATGCCAAACTGACAAATAAATCACCATGTAAAACCGGCTTTCTGGAAAGATCTACGATTTAGAAGGCTGGAGCTGATGTACTACTTAAATTAAGACCAGGCAGAATCATACCGGCTATCGATTTTGTCAATCGAAGTTGTCGGTATAGACAAGATGATGACGGTGCTTTCCATGGTCCAGATACATATGATGACTATTTGGGGCAGCGCTGGCGAATTATGAAATGAAAGACGGAACGAATTGCCACATGCGAATGAAACAGTGCTACATTGGTTAGCACGATACAGGCTACATTATTGGTATACATACAGAAAGCATTTTTTTTTTTGGATCAAATAGTTAGAATGGTGTGTTAAAAGAAGCAGTCTCCCGGCCAATTAGACCTCTTCGAACTTACTCATATAAGGCCATCGCCGTGCATGGAAACTAAAAAGTCAGAGGCAATTAGTATCCAAGGTGAAATCGGTGCATAAAATCAAGGATGAAGAAGGAGAGGGTACGTGACTTTCTGGACCAAGTGAGAGAGAAACGAGATTGGTGGCGGTTGGTAAAGAGCTGAGGTCTAGGACCCTTATTTAGTCGAAAGTAGTTAGGAAAGGGGTGGGGATGTGATGTATTACGTACTCATTTTCTGTGCTTTTTGCTTTTCCTGTCCTAGGAGTACCCAATATGTGGCATGAAATCGTAATTAACCGTCCGGACTCGGCTCTTAGTAATAGTAAATTGCAATAGCTAGGTATCAACTATAATGCAGCTGTGCATTAGATGTGAGATACCTATACATACTCATTATCTCATCCCGGAACTAGATACCAAAATGCTATCATCATTCTTCATTATCTAATTGTCGGACTCCAGTCCAGACTTGAGCATTATCACAAACCCCTCCGCATTTTAGATGGCCCAGATGGGAGAAGAGAAAAAAACATGACCGAAACGCCTTTAGATATCTTGCAGGTTGATGAAAGTCTTCAAATATTCACAAAGTTCATCCACTGTGTAAACTGTTTTTCATTGAGAATTCTGCTCTTTGGTTCCTCTGTACTTCTCAGATTTTCCACGCGTAGATGACTGAGATTAAATTTACGCATGTGGCCATCGTTCGCGCCCCAATATTTAATGCA
The DNA here is from genome assembly GCA_014898415.1 of Stromatinia cepivora. NCBI lineage: Eukaryota > Fungi > Ascomycota > Leotiomycetes > Helotiales > Sclerotiniaceae > Stromatinia > Stromatinia cepivora. The sequence goes on along the minus strand of RCTD01000001.1, from coordinate 593,036 downwards.
TCGAAGGTGCCAGCAGACGATCGCCTCGGAAGTATTGGATGTTTGATGACAAGCTTGACATCTGGAAGTGGCTGGACTTGTGCATTTCCTCTTTTATCATGCACAGTTGCCCAAGTGGATAGTAATCCGACCTTTTGACGCGTCTCTGCATTTTTCATGTTAAAACTCTATGGTCTAAGGCTGTATCAGAATTAAAGATCTATGGAGGAATCAGGCTATGCAAAGTGACAAAGAATCGCTTTCAAACTCACTCTCTGTCTGCTTTCTCATCCTTTAAGAAAGGAAGTCTTTGACGGTTTGGAGGTTTCGGGTAGTTTGGATAGTTAAAAATTTGTGCGACGTCTCGTGTTTTTACGACGATTCAACTCTTAATATTGTGCATTCGTGACAGCTTCAAATCAAATTCTCAGTATTCTGTGACTGAAAAGAGTGTAAAACGTTTTTTTTTTTTTTTTTCAAATTTATTATATTGTCTCTTTCCTTGAAAGTACTATAGCTACGAAATTGATAGTGATATTATCATCTTTGATGAAATATATATTTAAATAATATAAAATACGCTAAAACAATGTATACAGAATTTTGTCCAAAAACACAGGAAAAGCTGTAAAACTGATGAATATTTCAACAATAACACGACGATGACATGCATGTGTTTTCCTAAGCATCCGGAGCAACACTGTACAATATAGCACCATTGACTTCAAATTCTTCCACAACTTTTTGCCCGCCATCTCTTGCTGTCATCCAATCCACGAATTTATGGGCCATGGATATATTCTTCCCTCTCGTACCAACTAAAATATGCGCTGGATTCAATAAAGGATCGTCTAGGGCGTCTGTACTTGCTTTCTATGCACCACTTAGCTCAACACATTTCACATATTGAATTAGTAACCTACAAAAATACTCATTTTCTCTCTAATCTCTTCTTCAATACTCAACCATGTTCCCTTATCCGTGAGTGTATACTCGCCTAAAGCACATGCAGCCCTCAATGCAGCAAACGGGAATTCTACATATCGATGATACCAACTTGAATAAGGATGTGCCCATGGAGTTTGACCAATAGCCGTCCAAATAGCAGATTCTTTGATATTGTTGGCTGATTTATCGTATCGGGATAAGAATCTAATATTTGGATTCTCAACACAAGCCATGAATAATTGAGAGAATAGTTCATAGATTGTCGAGCTGTGCGTACCATCAAGAGGAAGACCGGCAGGATTCTCTTTAGGCCCTGAAAACTATCAGATGGGAAGAGACATAAAAAAGAAAGTTGCATGTCATTATCTTCATATGACCTACCAACGAGCAACCAATGATCCCTCCAAGCATACTCCCTCCTCTCCGCAATTCCTTGATTCATCGCCATCTCCTCGGCAACCTTATGATAAGTAATACTACAATCCGCAGCTCTACTCCCCAAATAGTTGAAACTTGCTGATGTATCTGATAATAACCATGCTATACTAAATCGTGGACAGCCGGTCGTTCTCATCTCAATCTCTATAAATGCGTTGGCTAGCGCGCGGATAAGTCCTGATTGACCAGCACCTCCGGTTGCTATACGTAGGGTTATGGGTGGAGTGGATGGTGGAGAACCAGGACTGGAGTTGCCATTAATGTTGAAATTTAAACCGCTATAGATTTCGGCGGGAGTGATGTATGGTTCAGGAGAGGTGAGGTCAATCTTTATTGATGCCATTTTTGGGGCGAAATGAGAAGATGAAAGTTATGAGTTGTTTTTGTTGGTTTAGATGATTTAGGATGATAATCGTGTGGTGATGCCCAAATAAGGTGGATGAATATGAATATGTAGCTATTGGATATTGAAGTATCGCGCGACAAGTCAGAGATGAGAAAAATAACTACTATATGAAGTAAAATCTTGTTATGACACATGTAACTATTGATGTGTGTATAACTCTCCAATGATCGAAATTTCGACTTCTGAACAGACAGCTAAACGTGGGGGTCAGACGCGGGGTATATCCCACATTAGCGATAAATTGCCTAGTTGCCACATATCCCGGTAGCACTTGCTATTCCTGGCATTTTATGCATGAAGTATATCCAGTAATGCACCGAGTACCAATATCGCTGCGAGATGCTGAAAGCCAGCTAATGTAAGTGTTATGCTATTGGGTATCTGTAGTGATCTTAAAACCACCTTTCTCGTCGCCTGGTTAAGACTTTGAACATTCCAAACAATGCCGAAATATACCACAACCATGTACTAAATGATACCACAGAATGCCTCTAAGAACGCCCCTATCATGCTTCCTTAAATGATCCATCATTGCCCCATTAACATTCGCCTACATGCTCGAGTTCATACCCTAAACCCTAAACCCTTTGACCGTTGTGCAGTGACTCCTTCACCCTTTCCTTTCCTTTTCTCTTCTTTTCCTTTCAGAATTGAGCCTCCTAATTTCTCTCTACGATCAATGACTACGAGTACACATCATTCTCGATACTATGTTCAAGATCATTCCCCCGTAATAACTCATCGCCATTTCCCCCAATATCTATCGCGTCGATGGAAACAGAAAGATCACCAAGTCCCTTAGCTCGCCTCGAAGCGATGTACTCATCGATGGCCCCATCTGAAACGAGTTTGGCAGGCTCCCATGATGGATCCCAATCTCCTTCCCAATCGACAAAATACCATAGTACTTGCTTATCGTGGTTTTCATTCCATTCATACTTGTGATCTAAGATAGATTTCACAGCCCACACTGGCGGTTCGTCCTCAAAAGCTTCTTCCGAGTCCCCCTCTTTGCTTTTATCTTCACTCGCACCTTCATCTTCCGCCTCTACTTCAGCTTCGGGGGAAGATTCGAGTCGTCGACTTCTGCTTCTGGAGCTACGGAGATTGAAACTATCGCTCCCACGTCGTGCTCTTGGGTTAGGATCGAAGCTTGAGGCACGGTAATTCATGGCTGGTTGGACCCCTTTCTTCGAAGACTCTTTGTAATCGACATCCAAGTAGTCATCGGCACCTCTGTGAAGTTTTCTACTTTTACTTCGAGATTTTCCAGTTGACCCCCTTTCTTGTTCCAAGGATGGGGAAGATTTGCGCTTGAGACTAGATACGGGCTGGTGATATTGGTTCGCTTCCACCTTCTTTGGAGTAAGACTTTTGGTGTCGGAATCGTTAAAGTAATCGACGATTTTCGATTGAGCTCTCTGACTTGTGCGCTGAGATGTACGGTAAATGGGCTGTTTGCCATTTTCCACTGATAGAATAGGTAAGTGCTGAATGCTTGAAAGAGATGGGTTGTGCATGCTTGGACTCTCTTCGACTCTCGTGCTATTGTTCTCGTCGTAAGCATCAATGTTTGAATCCTTGTATGGATATGCGTTGACACTCATGCCCGGGAGAATTGGAGCTCGTTGGGAACGATTGTGAGGCGACTTTTGGAAAGATTTGTTCTTCTGAGGTGACTGAATAGGCGTCTTGTTCATTTGGTCATGACCTGAAGCTTTTATGACCGGACTCGAAGCTCTGAATACAGTAGGCGAATTCATAACGGAGGTAGATTCCTGGTTTGCCTCTTTGTTTAGTTGTTGATCCAACGCAAGATCCGTATCATCTTCTTCCTCTTCACTTCCTGAATTGGCAATTGCATGCTCCAACATTGCTCTTGATGCTGTAGAAAAGGGTTGTGACAGAGATGGCTGGGATAAGGATGGTTGAGACAAAGAAGGTTGGTGATGGTGCGAGGTAGTAGATGAATTAACATGAACTTCCACTACTTTCCTGGGTCGTCCTGGTCGGCGCTTCTCACCTGGTACGTGGGGTACAGGCTTAGGCATTGGTTTAAATACACTCGCCATAGATTTAGGAGGCCTCCCTCTTTTCCTTGGTATCCCAAAAGCCTGATACTGTTCAGCATCCTCTCCTTTAAGAACATCACGTGATAACCCGGCCTTTTTTAATTCTCGCAACACTCTTGCTCTCTCTGCAGCTATCAAACGCGGTTGTAGTTCTTCGATGGCACGATTTTCTTCCGCCGTACTTCGTTCATGTTCCCAATTTTCCAGAGTAAATTCTGATACATAATCGCGAATATTATCTGGGTGTATAATAAGCTGATTATGTGGCTCTTTTTCGTAGCCCACCAAGAAGTGGCTAGGGTCGTTTGGTTTTGGATATGGAAAACAATCGAGAATAATTCCCCTTAAATCGTGAGGAGGAATGAGAGAAATTGGCTGAAGTGGCGGACCGCTGTTTGGTATATAGATTGGTCTTTCGGATACTTTGAAGTCAAAGGCCAATTTAGATTTTGGAAAATCCGTATCTTCCCCGGTGAAGTCTGAATTATTTTCTGAAGACATTGGGAAGTGGAAGAACAGATCGAAATTAATTTTTTGAATTGAACTCTGCTCTCCCAGGAGGTAAAATTGATTCTGATAAATAAATTGAAATCGTGTTGAATAAAATTGAAGTTGAGAATGTTTTAGAGGTGGGATTAAAATCAAATCTCGAATTAACGAAAATAATAATTTGTTTTCTTCCGCTTTGAATTATTTAATGAATTTCATTAACTCAAATATAGAATTAAAAGAAGATCTTAACTCAAATATAGAATTAAAAGAAGATCTTAATAAGGTTTATTCAAAATTCAATAATTAATAATTGAAAAGAATTTAAAGAAGATATAAAGACGATCTTTAAGTTGATTTTTCTTAGAAGAAAAATTTAAAGTTAAAAGAGAATTTGAAAAAGAAGATAAAAGATTATTCTTAAACAAAGAAGTAAATTAACGAAACAAAATTAATCAATCTAAATATATTTATAATTTAAATAAAAATTAAAGTAGTCACCTTTAATATATTTAATATTTATCGTTGAATTAATATTTTTCTTATAATCATGAATTAAATCCCTACTTATTCTAGTAAATATTAATTATTTGAATTTCAAATAGTGATTTTAAAAAATATATATAAGTTGTTTTAGATTAATTTAATTATTATTTTAATTCTCTAAGGAGAAAAATATTAAATATTTAAATAATTTCAAGTTGTAATTTTTAAGTGTTATACTTTACTCTTGAGATTTCAAATAAAGCGATCTCGATTTATAATTTTGTTTACTAATTACATTTATTCATTCATTCTTTAGAAAATGTTTTATTAAGATGGATCATTAGCATTGCAAGCTCTGAACGCTAGTCAAAAACTCGTAAACTCCCGCCGCCCTAAGGAAAACAATTCCCAACCATCAATGTCAATAACCAGGATTAACAAGCTCTCAAGGAAGCAAGCACTCATTTTTCGTCATCACATCAAAGAATCCTCAGAGCCCGCAACCACACACTCCTCTCTCAGTTAAAATGCTGTATTCAGCACCAACATTAAGGACAGCAGCAGCTAGCTGCCGCATACAACCATCAGTATTCACATCATGCACATATCAAACGGCCGCATCATCTACCCCTCTTCGCGCTCCAGATAATCAAAACCCAAGCCCGCGACGTCGAGTGCAGGTTCCTTCCTATAAACGCAATGTCATATTTAAACCTACCTCGCGCTCGGCATCCACAGCTAGCACATCTACCTCACCAACCAAATCCTCACAAACATCCAGCGCCGCGCAAACCGAAGTTCTAGATTGGAATACATTTTTCAAGCTCCGCCGCACTCGTCGCTGGTTCCAGCTCGGTTCTTCCATTGGAACTGGATTTGGTGGTTTCGCAATCGGAGCGCAGATTCTCACAAATACGGATATGGACGCGCTGGTGGGACAAATTCCCTTGGATCCATTCATTACATTGGGATTAGTGACGTTTGCGTGTGGAGGAGCGGGATGGTTAACGGGACCGATTTTGGGGACTGCGGCATTTAATCTTAAGAATAGGAAGTTTAGACAGCAGATGGATGTTAAGGAGAAGGAGTTTTATGCGAGAGTTAAGAAGTATAGGGTGGATCCTAGTGCGAGTTCGATGGCGAATCCGGTGCCTGGTAAGTTGGAACTGTGGTTTATGTGAAGGGCAGGTGAATGTTTTGAGGATATGAGCTAATTGGTTTATTAGATTATTATGGTGAGAAAATCTCGAGTGTGGCTGGATATAGGCAATGGTTGAAAGACCAAAGAGCATTCAACAGGAAACGACAAACATATGTGTAAAACTCAATTCAACTAGGGTCGGATAGGAAAATGGTGAAGGAATGGCAGGTTGTAATTGATATCATTTTTTCATGGCAAGCAAGGTCATAAAGTTAGCAGGCAGTTGTACGAATTTGGCGTTCATCGAGCCACTCGCTGTAGTGTATCACACTATGCACTTTTCGCACACAATACCAATACCAAAATCTCTTTTCCAACATTCAGAATCTTGGTTCTACTATTCCAGTTTAGTATTCAGGCCAAGAATCATCGACTTGTTCTTTCCAAGATCGTAGACCTCCCTTGATATCACCAATATATCTATCGCCTTTTAGATCCAATCCCCATTCCTTCATCTTCTTCGTTACTATTTGAGAATCGTTTCCAAGTCTACAAACGATATATATAGGAGTTTTCGGATTCAGGTTGTCGGTGAGCCTTGATAGTGGGTGATCGCCACTGCCTTTGCTTCCTTGAAATGATGAGAAAGGTATATTGCATGACCCCTCGATACTACAAATATCGAACTGCACCCTTTCCCGAACATCAATCAACAAGTGGTCTTTCTCCTTTTTCCTTATTGAATCGTATTCTCTCGCTTCAATCCTCTCTTCATCACCCAGTAACTTGACAGGATGCGTCATACCGCAGAATAAGACATAATCCATAGAACCCGACTTCATTTGCTCGAGAGACAACTGGGCCTCCTCTCCACAAGCGAAGCAATTTGATCTTCTACCTTTCAATCGAACGCTTCTGAACGGCGTTGTTCCATTTGTAGAGAATAATAACATGGTGGTAGGATTCGTCTTGGGGGTAGGACATGTGTTGCCATTTTCTCCAATAGCGGCCAATTTTCCAGACGCAATAAGTTTGATAGCTTCCAAAGCTTGTAGAACTCCCATTACGCCTACCACAGGTCCGATAATTCCTCCATCGCCACAGCTTGTTACGGCTTCTGGTGGAGGCGGCTTGGGGAAAACGCAGCGGTAACATGGACCACCTGAGAGGTCACCAGGAGGTAGAGCAGGATTATTCAAGACAATTAGTTGTCCATCTGTTCGTAGTGCGGAGGCAGAAACAAGTGGCTTTTGGAGGAGAACACAAATATCTGAGATGAGATAGCGGGATGTCGGATGATCGGTGCAGTCAAGAACTATATCATAATCTTTGACTATATCCTGTGCATTTTGAGGCGTGAGATGCACAGGATAGATATTCGTTTTTATGTTCGGATTCAGTCTAGAAAATTGTCAACATGGATACTATAAATAAGTCAAAGGGGGGTATACATACCCAGATATATATTTAGCAATACTAACAGCTTTGTTAACACCCACTCGGTCTGTGCTATGTAGTATCTGACGATGTAAATTGGATTCTTCTACAATATCTCCATCGACAATTCCAATAGTACCAACTCCCGCACCGGCAATATATGCAGCAGCCGGACATCCCAAACCTCCAGCTCCAACTAAGAGAACAGAAGCGGATTTAAGTCGTAATTGTCCTAAATCATATTCAGCAAAGTATTCACAAGATAGAAGTGCGTTTTCGAGAAGATAAAAACTAACCCTTAATGCCAATATCAGGCACAATCATCTGTCTTCCATATCGCTTGTATTCCTCCAAACTCATAGGCCATTTACTCTCATCATGAGTCACGAGACCATCTTTTTCTGATGCTGAAGAGGCGTTTGTGCTTTTACCTTCAAGATTTTTTGTATTGGTATCTTTTTCTTCGAGACTCAAAAGTTGAAGTTTTAATCGAGTAAGCTCAGCCTCAGTATCAGCTATTTGGCGTCGTAAAGATTTCGCTTTTTCCTCTGCGGAGTCCATCTTGAATTTTGGTGGTTATGGTTTTTAATGTTTGTAGCTTTAGTTCTAGGACAACTTTTTTATTCGCTAAGTTAGACCTTTGAGCCTACAATTGCGCCAGTGAACTTTTTTACCTCCAAAGTTCTTACATCCTCCATAATTTTTCAATCTATTGAGTTCTGAAATATTTAAAGAAAAACTTATATTAAGAGTCATATAGCAATCATGGTACGGTGAAAGATTGATCCTCCCTTTTCGTAGTCGCAAAACTAACTATCTTCCCAGGCGCCCACCGCACCCAAAAAGCGAAATTCTATGCGCGCAAAAGCTTCTCAAGCAGGCTCAGGTGTTTACGTTCCTCCTAAGCATCGCGAAGGCGCCATCATATCTGATTCATTCATCGAATCCAAAAAAGATAAACGAACAATTAAACATTCTGCCTTCGTCAACCGTATTGAAAAAGCCAATTCCAAACCCCTCAAGCGCAGACGCCCAAACAAGAAATTAGTTACCACATTAGAGAGTCTCGCAGATGCACTACCAGATTTCGAAGGCGAGGGTTTGGAGAAAATCAGCAGGGGAGAGGGTGGAAAGATTAAACAAAAGAGTTTGAAGAGTCGACCTGGAGCAACGAAGAAGAGAGAGAAGTTGGAGGCTATGGAGAGGGAGAGATTTGGAAAGAATATGGCACAATTGGTTGGAGTTGCAGAGGAGAAGCCGAAGGATGTCGCTGCCGTTGATGGTCAAGCAGTACCAGCTGTTTCAGGGACTGCGAATAGATGGGCTGCACTGAGAGGATTTATTTCACAAACCATGGAGCAGAAAGAGGAGTTCAAAAAGGCTTGAAATTTTTTTCTCACAACAACAGCGACAAGGACATATTTTTCTGTTTTGAGATACCCAATTACCGCAATATGGTACGTCTTATTGTTTTTACCTCTACCAATCTACGGAGTACAAATATTTTTCATACGTTTCATGCAGCTTGGCACAGTAATATGTATCATTCGAGTGGCAGATGCAGATGATGACACTGCCGATTGCTACTCAAATATCGGCAAACGCCCAATTTTCTCCACCACCAGTACTAAACACTAGATACTCAAACCTCTTCTGACAGAGAGAAACAACAGTGTCTCCTCGAACACTCTCTGTGATGGACAATCACGTGAAATGACTGCCCCACCAGCCTCCTGCCTCCTGACGTCACTTCATATGTAAGAAGAACATCATCTCAAGTGCTCTGTCCTTCATATTTCTAAGCTCAATTGGACTTAAAACCTTTGAAACAATCCAATTATTCACCATGACGATCTCTCCGGAATCCCTCACTCAAATCCCAGCTTCATTCGCAACCGTCTCAGTCGGCACATCTTCGACCCCTCTCCCCTCCAAACTATCCGCTATCTCCTCAGTAGGCTTCACAGCTATCGAACTCGGTTTCCCCGATCTCCTCTCTTTCGCATCTATCTTTCACAAAAAAGAAATAAAAGAAAATGATTACGATTCTTTATGTTCAGCTGGAACCGAAGTCAAAAGGCTATGTGAGAAAAACAAATTGGGAATAATGATGCTCCAACCATTTTCGAATTTTGAGGGCTGGCCAGAGGGTTCGGATGAGAGGAAAGATGCTTTTGGCAGGGCAAAAGGTTGGATTCGGATCATGGAAGCTGTGGGTACGGACATGTTGCAAGTGGGAAGTTCAGATTCACCGGACATATCGTCGGATTTCAATGTTTTGGCGGCTGATTTAAGGGATTTGGCTGATATGCTCGCGGAGCATAATTATCGTCTTGCTTATGAGAATTGGTAATTTACCATCTCCCTTTCTTACATGTGGTTCTTTACCATCCCTTCACCATTCTTTATAAACACAGTCCTAACACCCCCTCCCTCTAGGTGCTGGGCAACGCACGCCCCAACTTGGCGCGAAGTCTGGCAAATAGTCCAACTGGTCGACCGCCCCAACATCGGTCTCTGTCTAGACACATTCCAAACCGCCGGCGGCGAATACGGCGATCCATCCACACCCTCAGGCCTCATATCCCATCTAGGAACCCAAGCAAAACTACACGCGAACTTTACTCAATCCCTCCAATCACTCACCACCACCATCCCCCCCGAAAAAATATACCTACTGCAAATCTCAGATGCATACAAACCACCAGCCCCCATCCCCGAAACACCACGAGAAAAAGAAAAAGAGGAATTGAGAGCAAGGGGTAAATGGTCGCATGATTTTAGACCGTATCCATTTAATGGGGGTTACCTACCCATTGTAGAAGTTGCGAGAGCAGTACTAGGAACGGGATTTAGAGGTTGGTTTAGCATGGAGGTTTTTGATGGGGGGCTGGATGGAAAGTGGGAGGGGGTGGAGAATATGGATTTAGAGGCATTTTGTAAGGGTGCTATGGAGGGACATAAAAAGTTACTGGAGGAATGCGGAAATACGCCTTCGTTAGTATAGAAATTTTGGGTTGAGGAGAAATTGCAAGTCGAAGGGGTACAGTCAAAAGTACCATACCTTATTAATTAATACCAAATCAAAAACATCACTCACCAGTTCAAGCTTCGAGGCACGATATATTCAAATTTAATTCGTTAATACTCCTGAGCTCTATCTCTCTTCTTCCACAGCAGAAAGAAGCAATCACAACCCATTACGATAGCAAAAGTCTCGCGAGTCCTTTATACAAGCCGTAGCATCCCATTTCATGCCAACATTACGACAACGCACGCAAATCTCATTTCATCGCTCTTGATGCTCGCACGCAACAACCAGTTCCCAAAGCACATTCTCTTTTGCCAAAATGCAAAATGTGTCGTAGAGTAAAGTAAAGTTATAGAATGGGAATAACATGCAAATCATTTCTCTTGTGCTCGTATCGTTCGTTCATGCGCTCCAAATCCCAACGCTGTCCCGTCATGAACCCGTAACGCCTATTGAATTCTTGTAATCATGCTCATGCATGTGGTGTCTCATGAATCGATTCGTGGAGGACTTCGATTATTCTTTTGAGAAGGGGAGGAACTGCGACTTTCATCGCGTCTGTGCAAGTTTGTGTATTAGAGGAAACTCATTTCGAGCACCGACTTGCGCAGCAGAAAAATTTGGAAGGAAATAGAGAAAACTCACGATCTTCTCCTCTCTCCCTCTTTCCTATACCCCTCGATAATCTTCAACATTTCCTTCCGTGCCCCATTCGCATCTACCAATTTCCCTCCCATACTCATACTAACCTTTTCCCTCGCATTCGCGGCCAACAATCGCTTTAACAATAAATGACGCATGATGATACACACGTAAACCCCACAATCGCTACCATTCTGCTGCTGCGGCGAATCTTGCAGATTGAGAAAACTCAACGGTCGACCTAGCAATTGAGCCATCTTATGTGTCGTCATGCGCGCTTCTTCGAAATTCGATGCTGAGAGCGAATCGTAGTGGAAGGCTACGCCGTCGATAACCGAGACGAGGAGGAGTGACCAGTGAGATCCACCTTCGGCTTGGGAGACGTTGCGGTTGTCGTTTATGGGGAGGAAAATGTGTGTTGTGCGGGTGAAATTTGGGAGGGCGGAACGCAGAGCGAGGGGGTCGGGTTGCATTCTTAGCATGAAGGACATGGAGGGTCGGAGGAGGACGATGTTCGAGGAGGGGTATTGTTTGAGGTATTCGTTCTCGAGATATCTGGGTTTGGGGAAGTTTTTTAGTGCTGGCTCTTGTAGAGGTACCTTCTGCGAATGGTTGAGGAATTACGTACTCTTGCCAGAAGGCTATCATCTGTCGAAGAAAACGTCAATAAGTACTTTGAAGGAGGGGAATAAATGGGTAGTATACATTATCCGTGAGCCAGTCATTCTTCAGCGTATCGATATCTTCCCTTGTCACTATTGTCACCAAAATTTAGTCTGCCAGTTCATATACACCTCCTCAAAACCATCGAGTAAACCTACATCTTACATCAAAATCTAGATCGTAAATAATTAGCACCGTGCCCGACCAACCCCGCAGAGATGCAAAAGCATTTATGAGGAGAAAAACTCACAACTTAGATATGGATCTTCAGGAGAAAGCTACGGTAATTATTCTCGTCAGTCTCAAGTTGCGCAGCCCTGTGAATACCTTCCCCTGATGTCACCAATTGACAAGCAAATTTCACAAGGGTTTGATACGTACCGTATCGCCGAAATGCTTAGACACCCTGCCACCAAATGGGTGGAAACCGCTTCCTTGTGGCATTTCTTTCTCTGTTTCTAATATGGGTATTTCTATTCTTATTTTCTACTTCAAATGCAGTTGGCCGTATGGGTTGCCGATTATCGTAGGACGTAGCAGAATTTTTGGACTTCGGAACGCGGGGAAATCGGATTCTTCGAGGTTTTCAAGGATATCTTTTAGGAGATTGATAGATATGCACTAGGTAGGTAATAATATGAGGGGAACAGTCGAAGAAATAAAAGAGAGGAGAGCTTAAGTCAGTAATTCCTGGATCAGATTTGCGACTCAGAGAAATTTGGGTTTGTTGTCGTAATAAGTCTTGAAGGAAATGTTCTGGAATCTGGGCTGCTGCGGTTGAAGTGGGTCAAATTGTTTTTAAAATGTACCGACATCATCATTTTCCATTGTTGGCACCATCAGTGCACTGCCGCTGACTAGTGAATACCGGTACAGTAGTACGAGACTACCAACTAGACAGCAAATTATTGTAATCATGTGTCTCGTGGCAATTATACAATTATACAATACAATTATACAAATCTTTTCAAGCTATCTAAACATTTATGATACATTATGAATGACGTGGTATAATCTAGTTCTAACCTTTCGTCTCCCGGCTCGTAGACTTCGAATTGGGTATGCAATCAGAATTTAAAGCAATCGAAGCCCAACATAGCATTCACTCGCCACTCCTCGTCACTCTCAAATATAGATTACACAAGCAAATGAAGCAATATCTCTCTGGACTATCACTTTGATTGATGTATGTCTTACACTTCTCTCACTTCATTTCTCTGAGGATAAACTCTTGTCTCTCCTGCCATTTTCCGTTGAGATCACTAGTAGGAGCGGTTTTTATATCCTTCTCAGTTTGCGTCATGGCGTTTCTGGCTTCAGAATACATTCGAATCAATTCTTCCTTCTTATTTTCAATCTGTTGGCGGATGTTCACCTTCTCGACATCTCGCTTGCCAGTCAAACCTTCGAGCATACTGGTGGCGTTCTCGTTGTATTGACGAACGACCAGCTTCGAAGCATCTTCCTCGTTGGCCAATCTAATCACCATCTCCTAAATGCAAGTGTTAGCTATCTAGCACATTGACATTGAACCATACGGTGAGACTTACATTGGCAATTTTATGAACGGTATCTGCATATCCCTTATAGTGTGGTTGAACAGCCAATGACCACTGACTGTTAGGAGATAATTCTTGCGTTGGAGTATTTGAGGAATCATCCGATCGAAAAGATGAATTACTAGTCGACTCACTTGGTGAAGACAACTCTCTAGTAGAGTTTTGCACCTCAATCTCTACAAGAGTTTTGTCAGGATCGCTGAAACGAACATTCAAGCCTCCATCGGTTTTGCTTGTTATATCAGTCTGCCGTGCGCGTAAACGTTCTGTAAACCCACTCGACTTGTGATGGGCGTCCTCAACAAAGGGATCCGGCAGAACCTTTTCTTCTTGTATGTTCTCCGTTGTTAAAATGCCTTCATAAGTACCATGTTGAGTTTTTGTATGCGGAACATATCGAACAGGCGACTCTCCTGGTGGGGCAGGTCGAGCTTTTGCGATGCTCACCACTTTGATACGGGGACCAAAAATCTCGGGAGTATCCTTGACATCAGATTCTGGAGATGGCACGGTAACCGTAGATACATCACGATGAAAGTCTATTGTGCGAGACGCAAGCTGGCCAAATTCTGGTGCCGGTGCTCTTTGCTGGACTTTGAGAATTTGGCCTATGGAAGGCATACTGTGTTGAGCTAGTGGACTACCAAATGCGTCGACTCGAGATCCTTGTGAGCTTGATTTGAGAGCCACAGGAATGAGAGGATCGTCTTCCATCGATGTTGGCACGACCGTCGGCAAAGTTACGGCCGGTGGACTAATACTCTGACGTTTTCTGGGTGGACTTTGAGATACAAACAAACTTCCTTCGTCTTCATTATCATCATCATCATCATATCTTCGTTTATTCTGCACTGCCTCTTGAGGTTTTTCCCTTCCCATATCTGATATAGTGATGGGTAACTCAATGTCTCGTTCAGTAACTGGTTTTGATGTACTGGACGAACCTTGATTTTGTGCACCTTTGGCGCCGAAATGTATCAGGTTTGGTTTGCGGATGGTTCGATCATCTAGTAGAGCCTTACTCTTACTAGCTGAGGTATCGGGAAATGCCTTTGTTTGTGCGCGAGGACCAGATCTCGAGATTGGTGGGTGTTCTGAATTCTTTGTCACAACTGGTCGACGACGCTTGGATGGCATAGCAACCTCTGCTGCAACTTTTCGCTTCTTCTCCTCGATCAAAGTTACATCAGGTAGTAGTAAAGTTGGAGAAGAGCTTTCTAGACGGGGCTGGTTGACACTAGGAGCTATTGCCTTGGAGACAACCGGTTTGTGGACCACTTCCTGCTTGGAGCTGTTCGAAAATCTGCTCAAAGGATGGCTTGGAATTGAAAGGACTGGATCGGTATGATTTGCGATGAGTACATGCTCTGTTTCTTTCTCAGCTGCGCTGACAAGGAGCTTCATGTCTGTTACTCCTTCGACACCATCTGTCTTTCCGACCTTCTGATTCTTATCAACCTCCGTCTCGCATGATGAAAGGGGTACCAGTTCTTCACTGGGTTGAGCCTCTGGCTTAGTGGAACTTTCTTCTTCTAATTGTATGCCTGAGCAATCTTCATCTCGGCCTTGATGGCTATCATAATCCTCAGCTTCCTGAATCATGGCCTCCGGGACGACCTTCTCGATGACTGTTGATTTCTTCCCTGATGTGCTCTGTCTGGGCGTTTCGGGCTTTGGTGGCGGTGCAATCTGGGGTACTCTCTTCTTGAACAGACCCTTTCTAGAAGTATTAGTAAGACTCGTCTTGTCATCCCCGTCCGCATCATCACTCAAGAGACCATCCAATTGATTGGCGAAGTTTACGGCTGCAGTTTTTCGGGAAGGTTCAGGCTTTTTTTGACTGTAACTCTGCTGATCCTTTGATGCCGGTGGACTGGCAGTGTACAGATCATCAATTTCGAAAGGATCCTCTTGCTGAAAATTGCTATTGATTAGACCTAATGCCTGAGCGTCTTCCTGCTGAAGACCAAATGCTTCCTCATCTTTCTCCAAGACCGGCTCTAGTAATGGGGCGGACTTAGCTTCCGTTACAGCAGGCTCTGCTGATGGCTCCATCGTCTTACGCTTTCGCGAGACATTGGGCTGCGCTGGTCCACTATCTCTTACGTCAGAGAGATCGTCTTCGATGTCCTCCATTTCGTCATTAATTTTGCTCATGCTAAGCTTGGCTTGATTTGCAGCAGCTCTCTGGCTACTCCTCTTGGCGACTACAGGTTCCCCAACTTCTATTGGAGTTGGCTTGGGTTTCTGGTAGGTTTTTGCATTCTTTCCCCTGCCTTTGCCACTTGCTTTTCCTTTTTGTTCTGACCCACCCACTTTTTTTTTGGTTTCCTTTTTAGACTGACTGTCGGTCTTGGCTGCTGTTTGGTCATCTTCGATGTTCTCAGGAAAATCGTAAATACTTGTCTCTACTGGCGCCCTTGCTTCACCAGATTCCGCCTTGCTTTTCGGAATAGTACTTTTCTCTGCTGGTACAGTCTGTCGAGAGGATTCCGCCTTGCACTTCGAAGCCGCGATCGGTGGTTTTGGTTTCACATAGTACTTTTTAGGCACTTTGTTCGTATTCAGGCTGGGGTTCAGGCTCGGTTGTGATTGTTTAGATAGAACAGGGCTTGGTTGTGTATCTGGGATAGGAGCTTTTCTTCTGCTTGGTAAACTCGCAGACACGTTTCCTTCTATCGTGACGGTTTTGGTAGCAGTCGTTGCATTCTTGTCGGGTAGGCTTTCATTCATTGGCAGGGGGTGAGAAATCCGAGGGCGAGCTTTGCCCTTCTGCCTCGAGAGAAGCGCCCGATCATTGGTTTCCAAAACTCCATCATTTGGTTCTATAGCCTCGTCGGATGTGGGCAGAATTTCTTGATGGGCAGGAATTGTAGGTGAGTCGCTGAAGCTTGCAATATCACCATTTTCAGATGAATTGACCTTGTTTACTGCATTTTCTCCGTTCGTGTGTTGTTGGGACTGCTCAAATCTACCAACCACGTTTGAGGATATATTATCGTCTGCTTCACTTTGAACAAGCTCGGGCTGAATCTCACTCTCAAAATTAACATTGGTGTTTAACGCTTCATCCTCGAATGATAATGGATCAGACGTTGTTGTTTGCTGATGCTCTTTTTCTTTAGACAGCCTGTCGCGACTCTCGACCTCTGGCGAACTTCCCTTCCCTTGAACCAGTATGTCATCTTCAGCTTGGGAGAATTGAATTCTCTCCTGCGGGAACTCGGCTTCAGTACATTCATTCTGAAGGTCTATCATCAACTCGTTCATGTCTGAGTCTATGATCAGACATAGTTGTTGAAGGGTGGTAGGTCTGGAGTTCAGATAACAGGATACCTCTTGGTCATCCTTGATTTCAAAAACAATATCATAAACTTCTTTTCCGTTGATTACAGTCGAGCTATCGATGACAGAAATTCGGGAGATGGAACTGCATGGTACTTGAAGTATTTGATCCAAGTCCTGTTCGGTAGAGGTCTTCAACAAGAGGATATAGCCGTCTTCCAAAACTAGTTCGATGTTTTCGCCAAGTCTTCCGAGCCTAAATGGCGGTATAGTCAAAACACTGTGACTATAATAAAGCATATGTGGTGGCCTGAATAATTATTAGCTCATATGACATTGTAGATCTTTGGCATACCTACGTCTGACTTGGGCTATCAGGCCACTTCTGGTCTACCCACTTCTGAAATTGCGATTTCCACTCCGATGGATTTTCCAATTCAGTCGGGAAATCCTCGTAATCCTTCTTGTCCGCCCTTACAGGCCAGAGTTCTTCAGGAAGAATATCGCAGTTTAGTAGTGCTGCCAAAACCTGGCCACAGATCAATCTATGGATTTCGTTTTCTTCATTGAGAACCAAAGGACCAATGCTACGTCTTTCAGGAATGTATCAGCTCGGTTGTAAAAGAAAAGTGGAGAATTTCTCACCTAATGTCTTCCGGTGTGTGTTGAAATTGCTCAGAAACTGCCTCTGGGCCTCTCAAGAGCTGTTGCATGATGATACCAACCTTACCAACGTATTAGCCCAGTTACATAGCAGGTACGACCAATGGTAGTTACCCATCTTCTAGTTCCGTTTGGTTTCGAACCATCGACAAAGTATTCTATGAGGTGACCAACGTCCAATGCCCTCGCGATATCAATCAACACGCTTTCTGAGATCTCTGCGTCTTGAGGTAAGAATTGCTTGTGGAGTTCATTCTGTAAGAGTTAGCCAATAGCTCAAAAATTGCAAAGCCAGCAGTCTTAGCACTTACGGCAAGTAGAACGAGAATACGCTCCCCTTCTCGACAGTCCTCGCTGCGAAGAACAATATTTAAGACAGCACAGAAAGCTTTGATATCAAGAGAACAACAGAACTCGCCGTCTTGATTCTCCAAGATCGAAAGAAGACTACCCACGACTGCCGCGGTTATCGTATCCCTTGCCTTTGCCGAGCGCAAAGCCTCGCACAGCGATTCCACTGTATCTTCGTAGATCCTGGTCACTGTCAGCATGCTGCAGATGTATACAGACTACTAGCATATCTCACTTTTCTCTACCGTTTGTCTCTGAATTTTGTTTCAGTTCCTGGCACAGATTTGCCACGCATTTGTCAAGTGATGAGTCCTGCGAGGCTTTCTTTGATCTGCGACCTGGAGGCATCTTGGGTATATTTAGTATCAAGTATGAGTGATGGCACATTTTTCAATCCAAGTATGGGTGGGTACCTTCACAGCTGTGGGGAAGTGCAGGAAGAAACTGCTTCGATCTATCCTGCCAGAGAGGTTCGATATGCTATTGGATTGTTTAATTGGTTGAGTCCTTAGTACAAGCTGCTGGCAGTCGTGAGATGGTGGATTGGTGACATGGAATAATCAAGAATACAAGCTTTTATAGATATACCTGGCACCAGTCTCGATATAATGCCAAATTGGCAGGGTTGGTGCTGCGCGAAGATGGCTGTTGAGAAAGAAAGCGCCAGTAGATGCCTAAGAAGTCACAGAAGACCGTGCAGGTACTCGAAAAGCTCGCTTTTCAAAAAAGAGTCAGTAACTGAACAAAAGAATTTGGAATTGTCAAGGTTGTCATCCGATTGGTGAATGAAGTAAGCATCCAGTTGGTAAGATTTATTTAAGGCGGCATCGAGGAGATTTCGCTTCGAACAGTTGAAGTGAAGTGAGTTTGTTGAATTGAGCTGGCTTATTGGCTCAACTTTCAACTTTCAAAGGGAAAATAATGAAAAGGCTTACCTCGAAAGCTGAAAGAAAGTAGGAGAAGACGGATAAAATGGCAGTTCGTAGGGTTAGTGGAGGGCAATGGGAGATGGGGAGACGCGCAACTTGTAAAAAACTCTCGCGACACTTTTTGAGTGAGTGAATCAGTGAGGGTTGGAGATGGGAAGTTATTGAAGTCAACGAAGAGATGGAATATCCTGCGCCGCTAAGCTCCAATACTGGAAGAGGAAGGAACTCGAGGTGTTAGCGCCTTTTATCACGTGCATGCATTTCAGATCCTTGTGTCAAAAACTCTTAACTTAGACTTGGATGGAGGGATAATACTAGGTAATTTGGTTCTTATCTGAATTTTGTATATGCAGATATAGGATGAATAAAGTGAGAAGTTGAGTGTGAATGAACTCTAGTCCAATGATCAGATGAGATGCTCTTCTCTGCTTGTGAAATATTATAAAGATCTCAGGGCATTTATGACTGAGACTACCATTGAATCGGACTACATCAATCATTACTCAACGTAGTCCAATACATTCAAAAGTGGGGGTTTTGTCTGATCCAGATAATATCACATAGTAAATGATGTATTTCTGGTCATTAATGACCAAGATGACCATCTGGTCAATATGGTGCTGGGCAATGTTTTAGTAGTGTTTTAATGTTCATGCAAAAGATTCTACCAGAAGAATATCATATAAGATGGTACTTGATACAACTTAAAGCCTGTATGGACCTGACTTCTATCTTACCAATGCCTTTTTGGTTTATACTGGAAAAAAGTTGGGATTTCAATGATCATTACCTGTATTTAGTCATTTTTATATCTGAAAGAACATGATAAAAGCAGAATTGGTGTTTGTGACTTGATGATATGTTTGCTCATCCTTTTGGGTGGTTCACTTGATCCTTTGATCACCCATTACTCGATTTTGACTATCATCCAATAATTCCCTTCCATTTTTGTGTATAAAGGATGAATCCTAGACAATTTTTCCGAGTCTCTCGTCTGAGACTGTGATTTTAGAGTAGACAATTATTTGTAATCTCCTTGGACACTGAAGAGACCAGGCGCAGTTATAATGCGATATCATATTGTTTGATGCAAGTCTTCTAGGAATATTGTTCAAACATAAATGAAAGACCTTGAAGTAGTATCCTTTGCACTTAACCACCGAAATCCTGTCACTGCCGAGGCCGACGGCATAACAATGTATCCCTCCCCTTTGAACTGACCCATCCAATTCTATACATGTTGGAACGCAACTGGAAGACTTCAAGACATCCTCATTTGCACCACAGCAAACACTATTGTTTCAATACTTCGTTCTCCCATACTTGACATCTTTTACGAAATCTACAAACTTTTTCGGATGCTTCCCTGTGACTTGCAATATAACATTGTTCAAATTCTCCTCAGACCCTTTACTGGTTGACTCCTGCATCTCTGATGCTATCACTGCCCAAGCCCTGGGGAACCCATCCATTATCATCTGATTGTGTAATTGTTCTGGGGATAGATGGACGTGATCGTTCTGCCCACTGCTCTACTGATAATACTTGCCACCTTCCGTAATGACTTAGCAAATGAAGAAAATGGTATTCTAGCCATATACATACATCATCATATGACAGAAGTTCCGGACCTAAAATGACAAGATCCCTCATTGGGAAATTGGGACTAGTCAAGGCATGAAAGCCTACAGCTGCGACATCATCTGCGGATACGAATGGCAATCTGCCTTCACCAGTCGCCGAGACAATTTTATTCATTTTTTGAATTTCTATCAGGTATTGAAAATTCGAAAAGTGGTCTAGATCTTGGTTAGCATGCCCAGGTTCACTAATATAATGGAAGATGTTACCCATAAGCCAAGTTGGTCTCAGAATAGTATAATCAACCCCAAGCGAACTTAAAGATCCATGGAATATGTCAATTGCTTTAGCACCTGCCTGCAAGGAACATGTACTTAGAAATACAAATCTTTTGACCCCTTTCTCCATGGCAAGTTGGACGTAGTTCGTTATCATTGAACACGATCCTGGGTTGAATAGAAAACCAACCATTAAAACCGTTTCTATGTTCGAAGAATGTGTAAAGGGATTTTCATAAGTTGTAGCATCTGCACAGTCAAACTTGCAAGCGGGAGCATCCGGCAAAGAACTTGGAGGGGAGCCAGATTTAGTAGCATTCAGAATATTATATGCTGAGCACTAGAGAAGAGAAGCAATTCGGTTTGTTACTGGTCCCTCTCCTCCTAGTATGAGAATCGTCTTATCTTGTCCCG
This sequence comes from Stromatinia cepivora, assembly GCA_014898415.1. NCBI lineage: Eukaryota > Fungi > Ascomycota > Leotiomycetes > Helotiales > Sclerotiniaceae > Stromatinia > Stromatinia cepivora. The sequence continues at coordinate 572,244 of RCTD01000001.1, read as the reverse complement.
TCGTCATGAGGGCGCGTTTCCAGGTAATTACCAGACGATACTTGGAAAATTGGCAAACTAATAGTAGAGAGATATCTAGTATATCATTCTCCAAACCCAGCGCAGATGCAAAGAAGTCCATCCCGGTGAATGCTCTTGCTGATGTTGAGGATTAACTTAATATTGCAGGCACGATCCAGTGTGCCCAATAGTCCGAACTTGCAATCCGGTTTGGCATGCTTTGAATTTTTGAAAATGCTTTAATCATTCTGATAAACTCATTGTTCCGATAGACTCAATAGTTAACGCGATTCCAACTTCAAAAAGATCTTAGTGTTCAATCAACAATCCTTCATTCTTGGAATGCACGTACTATCGGCACACTAGTACTACCACGACCATATATGTATATATACAGCCTCAGGGTCCGCAGCTTCGACAAATAATGAACTTCTCCCGACGACCTACAATTAAGAATTGGCTATCAATGACTTCATTCCTACTCTCGGCCTTTGGGCCATGGTGGGATTTGGAAGTTGTTCGGAATTTGTGGCTCATCACGAACATTATCGCTGCTGTCTCCGCATGGACGTTGAACATATTTTTTGCAACACGGTGCAAGTCTGCTCTGACTACAATATTTATATCTAGAGTCTTTTCTGCTTGATGGTTGGATCAATGCGTATTGAGTGGATGTTTGAGGGAAATGAAGAAAGTAGCTCGCTTAGTCAGCGAAGTGGCTTAGTTCTAGCGGGGCTCACCAAATCACTCAGCGCCGCCAGCATCCATGATCCATCCCTATATGAGGATACGCCCCCTCTCCGAAACGATCAATAATATATACTAGTAGGGTAATGAGACAATTGTGATATCATACAGCGACTGGTACTAGCGGTGTCGAGAGACTCAGATATGTGGAATTATACCTATGAAAAGAAAGTTCAGAAGCTCAGCATTGATGCGTTGTTATTTTGATAACTTTTTAAACTGCGGGGTTCTTAATGTGTAGCCTCCTGACCCAGATTGACAGCTCAAGTGAGCATTCCCCATCAAGACCAAACAGGTCACTGTAGTTATGTTACATCGATTGATTTATGGAGGAAGTTCGTGCGTTAACTGTGCCACTTCCTTTCGCAATATACAAATTTTCCTGGGGAGTCGGGGATTGATAGTAATCTTACAAGCTCTCTCACTATTCTTGCTACACGTGTCATGTGTCCGTTTGACGATACTCCGTATGCTTTTGTTTCAGTCGTCAATACTACCAACTTCCAAGAGCTTCCATGACCTGGATAAATCGTTCTTGGTCTCACCCAAAAACTGCTTTGCTATCCAGGTACGAGTATTGTAACCAGGTAGCTATAAGCTTGTGTGGATCAGTCAGCTCTCCAACAATCATCATGCCAGATAATCCTGTAATGCATATCACTCATAGCCCACCAAATCTGGCGCAGTAGTGACAATTCAAAACCCCAACCCCACAACGAGTGGGTCATAGTGGGTCATTCCAAACACGGTGAATCTTCTGTAGTCCAATGTTTTTGGACAACGTGTGAGCCAAGGAGGTGCCAAGCCCCTGATACACTACCTTGTGTGTAAAATTGGATCATTCGTGTCAGCGGGGAGTTCCATTAATGAATCCACGAGTGGCTGATGATAGCCCTGCGGTGCTGTAAACATGCAAGGAGGGGTAGACCCTGAGGCGTTACCAAGTTGAACATCGGACTACAAAAGACACATATATCTGTCCTAACCTCCCCTTTCTTCTCCTTTCCAAATCACTCAACTTTCAATCGCTTCTCACATACATTTCACAACACAAACCAAAACCACACCTCTTAAGATGTCTTTCCATCTCTCTGCCGAAAATATCCGCGTCGACGACAACCACATCCTCAGAGCCCGTCTCAGAACTGAGGATGGCGGCTGGGAGGATGCTGAGATGGATCTCAATGAGTATATTGGAAACCAAGATGGTATGATCCACTGGGATGGTCAAAGTACGTATATAATACACAATAACCTCTTGTCCTTCAATCAACATCTAACCTTTCAATAGACTTCTCTCTCAGCGCCGAGGACGTCACATTCCACATTGAGGGTGGTGCACAAGTCCCAGTTCTCCGCACTCACCTCCGCAGCAGGGATGGTGAAGCGTTCAGCCGTGATGTCAACCTTGCTGAGCGTATTGGAAACGACAACGGACGGTTTGTTTATGGTATGTATCCCCTACTCGATTTGTTTAAGAAACCAAGTTTGCTAATACCTGATTAGTTTAAATGTTACATACTTTAGCTAGTGCAGTCTAAAGAATAAAAATATTCTTCCAAGCATCATGACTCCCCAATTTGATGAATTGCAGCATTGGCTGTGTAATTGAATATTGTTTGCTATAACCTTCGTGTATTGCTATCTTCTTGGCTCAGACCATTTCAATCCGCATGCCCTGGTTGTCCGGTATTCCATATAATGTTCGCCAATTTTGTCTACCCTTGGTGGTGGTTGTCATTTGAAGAGGCTGGTTGATACTTTGACAACACATCTCAATTGTCCTCAAATATTGCTAGTGCTTTACAGTTTTACCTTTGCCTGTTAAAGTTTTTGTTACGGCGCAGCACACACAAAACGCACCATCCGTTAAAGCTTCTGTATCACTATTGAACGATGCCGTAAGCGGCTTGGCGGGTTGATAATCCTGTTGAACAGTTGGGATAACCTTAAGCCTACTGCATGGCTAAATTTGTACCATACAACTGCAACACACAGTCGACACATGATCACAATAAACAATCCTCTATAACACGGATAATCCGGCACATTCATTCAGCCTATATTACATACGACAGTATGCAGAGTAACGCCAAGATTTGTACAAGATGCATGGCATAGCTTGGATAGTATGCTATGATTTGATGTTCTTTCCTAACTTGATGTCTGTCTGGTTTGGATTGTTTCATCAAGTCATGATATTGGTACTACACTACCAGTGGTATTGTCAATTACCGCTAGTTCACCACCACGCTATAAATTATAGTGTCAGCAATATGGAGTTGTAACTGAGCCTTATGCCCTATTTTAGTCAATATTCATCACAGATGTGCATTTTCATGTCTCGTCCATCACAATAGTGGTTTTTTGACCTGGAAGTTCTTGGCTTCTATCAATTGTTGATCGCGGTTATGCTCGGGGAAATAGCTACTACTCATGCATACTCAGCTTAAATTACCGCGAGAGGGGTCCACCAGGCAGGATAAGAATTGAAATAACTTCTATTATACTCGAAGAGATTAAAGAATCTGAAGTCCCAGTTCTGTTCGCTTCGCTAGGTGCCGCTTAGGAATTTGTACTTGTGTGCGTGCGCCTTGGGCGTGGGTCTGAAGAAGATGAGATGGATAGAAGGCCTCACTAGATCTTCGAGCTTAATATATCATCTTTCCTCTTGTCCTTGAAACAGGTTGTCTGACGCGAACAAATTATCAACCCAAGAATAAATCACATCCATTCTATACATTCGAGACTTCGCGAACGGCACTATTGATCCCAAACCGGCCTATATTTATGGATCAAGATAATAATTGGTCTTGTTTGAGTGAGACGGGACGCTACTATAATCACCTCAGTTCGTTGTGTCTTGGCATATAAGGAGGTCACTTTGTAGTATTTATTTCATAACCCGTGATATGCTGCATATATAGGGTCTAAGTTGATATACATGGAGCTGGATTAGATATTACCTCATATTTTCCTTTCTAGCATATACTGTGAGAAAGTTGGGATATCAAGGCCTAATGCGTAGCTAGTTCGTAGTCATATGGTCACATGACTCTTCGTAGTTAGATATAAGAGAGGGCTCTGTTCCCTTCTCCTTGACAGGAATCAATCGTTTTTCCATTAGTCTTTTTGTACCCTATTTGTGCACAACCCAAACCATTGTCTAAACCTACTAGTTTTACTACTTGAAGCCTCTACAATGTAATCTGATCAGTTCCAATTCCCATTTCCCCTCGCAGCGTGCTATCGGGACGCACGTATCTCGATCTACCTCTTTCACAATACGAGACGTATAAAGTCTATATCAATATGCATGAAGTTAAATGGGAGATAAACGCCTGGCTTTCCCCTTCCCGCACAACGTGAGGTTAAAAAGGATGATGATGTCCTCCAATTCCGTCATCGGAATTACCTAGATATCTAGAGAACTTCAAGACTTCCCTCAATATCCAAGATGCTCTCAACATTCCCCTCAAGCTCATCCTCCTTCTCACAACATCTCTCCTCCAAACCGCAACACCCGCCGCACTCCCCCGACAAGCCACTTGCGGCATCCTCCCCTCCCCTCCCCCATCCCCACCCTCTCAATATCCTACCTTCCAGACCCCTTCACAAACCTCGCCGGCCAACGCATTACCACCACCGAACAATGGGCCTGCCGTAAAAAAGAACTCAGTCTGCTCTTCCAAAACCTCGAACTGGGGATTCTCCCCCCAAAACCCTCATCCGTAACTTCCTCTTTCTCCGGCAACACCCTCTCTGTAACTTGTTCCGAAGCCGGAAAGTCAATCTCGTTTACTGTATCCATTACTTATCCTTCAACCGGTACAGCTCCCTATCCAGCTATCATCGCTTATGGAGGTGGTAGTATACCCGCTCCTGCGGGCGTCGCTATCATTAATTATAATAATGATCAAATTGCACAGCAAAATGATCAATCAAGTCGCGGTAAAGGTCTCTTTTACAATCTCTACGGCTCCATGCATTCAGCAGGCGCAATAATAGCCTGGGCCTGGGGCGTCGACCGCATCCTCGACGCACTAGAACAAACCCCCAACGCTAAAATCAATCCCGCAAGCGTAGGCGTAACAGGCTGTTCACGCAACGGCAAAGGAGTCCTGATAGCCGGCGCCTTCTGTCCACGCATCGCGCTTACCATCCCGCAAGAATCTGGTTCCGGGGGGGACGCCAGTTAGCGCATTTCAGACAGCATAGGAAGCAGTACACAAACGGCCTCTGAAATCGTAGGCGAAAATGTCTGGTTCCGCACCTCTTTTAATACCTGGACAAACCGCATCCCCACCCTCACCTTCGATCACCACGAATTAGCAGCGCTCGTCTCACCGCGTCCTTTGCTCGCAATAGAAAATACAGATTATGTGTGGCTAGGGCCTCTTTCATCATATGGTGCCATGACCGCGGCGAAATATATATACCAAGCCGTTGGCGCATCCGCGAATTTTGGTTTTTCGCAAGTGGGCGGCCATAGTCATTGTGTATTCCCGAGTTCGCAACAGAGTCATTTAGATGCGTTTGTGGCTCGATTTTTGAAGAATGGGACGGGGAATACGGGGATTTTTCGTAGTACGGGCAATTTTGCGTTTAATGAGAATCAGTGGATTCCTTGGAAGGCGAGCGTGCCGGTTTTGAGTGAGGGGTCGGGACAACCGGTTACGAGTAGTGCTAGTACTACGGCTGTTTCTGCGCCCATAACAACTTCTAGTGTGGCTATGATGACTACGATTGATGCTCCGATTTCTACGGCTAATTGTCAGGCCCATTGGGCGCAATGTGGTGGTATTGGATACACGGGAGCGACATGTTGTGTGAGTGGAACAACTTGTAAGTATTCTTCATTTCCTAATCATAGGAAAGACAAGCTGACATAAATTAAGGTACCGCTTCGAATGCCTATTATTCGCAGTGCTTGTGAGAATTCTTGTAGTAGTGTATTGGACTAAAGTCTGGGCATGGTAGGAAGAAATATGCGAATCAAGGAATGCTTGTAAATACTGTACAGATGATATTCTTTATACATGTAGTCAGTAGTAAGAATGGAGAGATTATAAGGAAAATCCCATCACTATTCCAAAGTGGCTATTACAATTTGCAAACCTCCCGGAATTTTCGCTAAGCATACAAACAACCAACCTACCCCTCAACAACTCCTTCTCAATCGAGATACCATTCCATATATTCAAATTGTCATAGGCAGAGCAGGTTTCTAATGACAAACTAAAAACAGTAACCTCAATCAACGCAATGAAAGGTTGTAGCCTTCACGAATCCATCCCACCCACCATCCTTAGCGGCGACTGGGTTCACATATCCACAACCCCAAAAACCCCATCCCAAACACAACCAAACGACAAAATATCTGGGTTCACAACATCAAATAACGATACTTCCAGTTTAAATCTGAAAAAGCTATTATACTGCTTGCTTCACATCGAATACCCAGATCTCTGGATATACCTCAAAACCAAAGCCCCTTCGCTTCATCGCGAACTAGTTGCCCTAATGTCGGAGCGAGCCTAGGCTAGATCTACTGAAGATATAGAAGAATTCCAAAATCAACTTCAGGTCTAGAAATACAGATAAGCATTCAAATACACCCCTAGAGCAAAAACCACACAATTCAACTGTAACTAGGTTAGGTACCAACAATGATCCCTCAAGTAACTATTCACACAAGTCTCTCAACAATACACATGAGCGCAGGTAATTTCGATTCATCCTGTAAAAATCTATATTCTCATCTTCAAAGCACCACGCTCTAGTTCTCCCACGATTCCATTTCCAGCCAAGGCCCATTTTTCCGTGACCATCTTCTCATCAACCCTCTGTCTCAAGACACCACTCTTCGCCCAGTATTCCATGATACTTCTCGATTCTTTCTTGCTTAATCCATTTAACCACATGACTTGCATGTTCTGTAATGCTTTATCTGCTCGCTCGTCGTATTTCTTCTCAAAGGGATCGCGCTCTGTGACTTCTTCTTCTGATTGTCGGTTTATTTGTTGCATGATAGCTAGATCCGTGGATCGGGATACTGGTGCGTGACTACGTGATGTGGCTGCAAGTACAGCCCCTCCATTTGGTAGGGATTTCTCGCCAGAAAGATATTGCACGAAATGGTTGATAACAGCCAAATCATGGGCATGAATCAATTCAAAATCCGCGTTTCGGTAAAGACTGTTCTGCATGATCCATTGAAGTCCATCCAAAGACATGAGGACTGGAGGTCGGCCTGCAGCTGTAATTTCTTTCCAGAATGCTTGGAAGATTGGCCAGGAGTAATCGGGTTCGCGAGCTCCAAGTTCGCAAAGTCGTAGTAGTGATATGTTTTCCTGGACAGGAATAGGAAGGTTATGCTCTTGAGATAGTTGGAGCCTATCAAGGATTGCTTCGTTGGCTTTGCCAATACGTTCTAGCCACGCTGCAGTGTATGTGTTTTGAGAAAAGAGAGTTGGTGTTGTATCTGGTGTGGGAGAATATTCGGTGCAAGCGTTGACAAGTTCTTGGGCTGTAAATCTTATTAGCATAATTCAGTCTGGAGAAAACAAATAATGACATACTGTCAGCGATGTGTAAGACGATCCAGCCCTTGATAAAAGCTGAAGCCATAGCATGTAAAAGCATCAGACTCTTCCCTGATACCCTCCCCCCATCAACCACCAACCTCTCTGTCTTCTTCTCCGCCTCCGCCCCCTCCAAAAGCTTCGCACACATCAAGCTCTCCTCTCTAACCAATAACGCAGGCCTCCTAAATAAATTCCACCCCTGTGTAACCTTAAATGCTTCACTCGCCCTCAAACTATCCACCGTACTCCCACTTAATCCGACCACCTTTGCCACCAAACTCTCACTTCCAACATTTTCTAGCCCCAAATCCTCTAGCTCTACCTCCAACGCATTCGTATTACTGAGCACGATCCTCTTCCTCAACGCCTTTCTCTCTCCCTCCGCGGGAGGTTTCCCCGTCCTAACAGGCGGCGGCTTCTTCTTAATCTTCAACGTCTTCCCACCCCTCGCTTGGTTCTGCGAAAAAGCTCCCGGCCCTTTTGGTTTAACTCCCAGTGGATTCTTATACGCCACAGCACTTGTTGAAAATCCCGCGGTAGCTGCAACCGTAACCGGAAGTCGCAAAGTAGCATGGTTAGCTTGGATCAATTGCGAAGTATTCGGTCTGGAGAGACATTTCCAACATCCCGAGGATGCCATATCTACGGCTTGTTCGCTGAGTTTTGAAATTCCAATTCCACTCGACGTGTCGTCCCTCTCGCTCCAGAAATCTTTCTCGACTAGGATCATTCCATCCCGCGCTAAATTGCGGCCGCCCAGGGATGTCCCGCAAAAGCAGCATTCCAAAATTTATTTCCTCTATCTAAATCTCAATTCTCCTCCATCAAAATCAATTCCAATCTTCACCCATCCAATTAATTCAACAACCTCATATCCAAAATGTCCGAAGACGCTCCCCAAAAACCGTCCAAACTCCCCGTCATAGTCAATAAACCCACTCCATACACCTTTGACCTCGGTCTCCTCCTCGCCGAAGACCCAAACCCGCTCCTGCTCACTACCTCCGAAAACCTCGAAGCAGATCTCGCTGCTACTGCGCGAGATGGCGCGCAAGCACTTTTGAACCAGTTATTGAGCACTTGTCCCGTTGCATCGACGCCCAGTGGAGTTTTATTGAGTTTACCTGGGATTGCTACCAAGTTGCCTAGAGAAAAGGTATGCGATTTTTTCTTGCATTTGCATTTCCCACATTGCAATCTCATTTATATGTATTTGATGAAGTTAACTAACACTTCTCTAGCCTCTTCCTCCACCAGTTGCCCAAACCACCTGGCAAAAATTCGCCGCTAAGAAAGGCATTAAACCGAAGACTGCTGAAGCCAAAAAGAAGCTTGTATATGATGAATCTACTGGTGAATGGGTTCCTAAATGGGGATATAAGGGAATTAATAAGAAGGGAGAAGATGATTGGATTGTGGAGGTGAATGAGAAGCAGGAGCGCGAGAGAAAGGAAGGAACTGAGAGACAGAACGATGGAAGACGAGAGAGAAAGGAGAAGGTTAGGAGGAATGAGAGAATGCAGAGGAAGAATGAAAGGAATGATAGGAAGAATCATGGAGGAAAGAGGGATTGAGTGGTCCAGGTGGAAATATTGACTTGATGATGGGAAGGACAATGGAAAGTGGATGATATGATAGAAGATGGAATGATGGTGGACTTCATTGTATGGCGTTGGCATGGGTTATCACCGGCGTTCTGAGGACAATCATTGCATATGGAAAGGGAAAAGTGTTGCGCGTTACATTGGATCACATTAAATCACAGTAACAACCAAGTAGAAATCCGAAAGTCATAATAGTACATAGCATTTGATTTCAATTCAATGCTCATGAGAAGATATGAATGGCAAACCGATGATTAGATATTGCCAGTCGATATGATCTCCAATGTTGTTCTCAGTATCTTTCAATGCTCCCTCTGACCCTAATTTGTGGTCCCTGGCCTCCTAGGCTCCAAGCGTAACATACTCTGACTATCGTACAAACAGGTCCTTCCTCGCCCCATCTCCCTTATGCCTAATAGCTAATATGCCTCAATCCGCATGAAGCGATGAGTGGGACCTCATCTCTAAGCTTCTTAACAAATCATCCATAGCCCCCAACCATCCGTCTCCATCACGCCCCATGCTTATAATTCCTCAAAAAAAAATAAAAAATTCAAATAACAATCCGCTCCATGTGCCACTATCCATTTCCAAATGCCAGGCCCCATCCCTATTAAACCCGCCTTCTGTGCTGATATGCTGTGCTGTCAAGATTCAAACATGCTGCGCTGGAGGGTATTCAACAAAACAAGCATGAAAATTTTGTAAAACCATTAAAATGGAAAGGAAAAACTTGTGTCGCGTGAACGAACAAAACGAACGTCAAGAAGGGTGTAGATATAGATCTCGTCGGTGTTTGTGCGTGACTGTACTAAAGGAAATTCGTCGAATGCGTTCAGTCCATTCCATTTCCCAAAGTCCGTAAGCAATGAAATATCGACCGAGGAAAATGCAATATCGTCGGTATCTTCGTCCGTACCATTTTCTACGAGAACTGTAGTGCTCAATATGTAGAGGTGGAATCGTAATGATATCCGATATTTTGATGTGACTTCTGAAAGCCTATGTGTTGTATTATTTGCTGTTGTGATTTTAAGCAGAAGAAACTCAGAACCCGATGGGAGAGAGTGGCTTGATAGGACTCAATGGCCTGAGATCACCATTCCGGGGCTTAGTTGCTTGCACGACAGTCAAAGTGGTGCTGACAGTATCAATACTGTTCATACTATTACTTTGACTCATGGTACCCTCCCTGTGATTCTCCCTTTGGCTTCTCTCACTGTCCGGGCTTCTGCGTTGATTCTTCTCGATCTCCGGGCTTCTGCGTTGATTCTTCTCGATCTCCGGGCCTCTGCGTTGATTCTTCTCGATCTCCGGGCTTCTGCGTTGATTCTTCTCGACCTCCGGACTTCGGCGTTGGTTCTTCTCCCCACTGGTTTTTCGACCCTTCTCATTGCTATGCTTTTGACCCTGATGCTCGAGGCTGACACTCGATGGCTTGCTGCTGTCCGAGCTGCTAACATTCCTCTCATCATGACTCTCAACAGCGGTGCTGCTGTGTCCCCCAGCACTTCCTGGTGGCATCTGGTCAAAGAGCATATACTCCTGTTCGATATATACCGCTTCTGTCTTACAACCCTTCCAGCAATCTCTCCAGTCGCAAACAAGAAATTTGAAACAAAATGCGTCCATCTTCATGCAAGGTTGAAAACATATACACAGATTCCTAAAGTCCATCTTATTCTTTTCGGAGTGGGCGAGTAGAAGAGATAAATGGCAAGTGATGGCGAAGAGAAGGTAATAATTGAATGGTGAAAGGTTAGATAATTCGTCGATAAGTTGTTGAGGAACCTGCTGAGAACCCGCACACTCTCTGGCAATTCGATCTTGTGCAGCTCTGGGAAGAAGTTCGTCGGGGAGTTCGCGAAGCCATGCTTTAAGCATTGAGCCGATGATATTTATATCGTACAGGTCATCACATTCGAAGAGATCGATATCCATTTCTGGTGGTATGTCAGTATATTCTCAAAAGTATCCAAGGAAAAGGTTTGTAAACCTTCATCAAATCTCCTCTGCCATTTTTTAACCTGCGGTCCACTTCCAGGTACTCTATAAAGTCCCTCCACATCACTCCCTTTGTAGTTCAAATAATCAATTGCTCTCCATGGGAAGGATGGCATCCAAAACTCCGTTTTATCCCTTGAGTCCTCCAGTCTCTTTGATATCCTGGTGAGTCGTGTTTGTTCGACAAGAGGTTTGTTGATAACTTTTAGAACGTAATGCTCATCATCGATCAAAGGTTCCTTCTGTGCAAAGCTGCCAATTCGTCCTCCCTTTCCAAACAAATTCTTATGTATCGCCCCAGCTCCCTTTGTTGCTTGTGATCTAATATTATTGAAGAATGCATGTCCGCCAGCCTCTTTAAATGTTGAGGAGAAGGATGATTGATTTCTGCCACTATCCTTTGTATGTTCCCTCGTGGATTCCTTCCCACGGTTATCTCGAGAGCGACTATGTTGGCGATCTTGCGATCGTTGTCGAATATTGGTTGGAGTCGACATCTCCCTAAAATTCATATCGTCGTCGCCTCGAGCGGCCGGCGTCGTAGTCTTTATAGAACTTGAGGAACTTGTGTATTGATGTGTGGATGAGTCGGGATCCAAATAATTATTTTTTGGCGGAGAAGGCTCGGCGGGGCTTTGATCATCTCGTAATGATCTGGTTCTACCGAGGAGACTGAATTGCTTTGATTTATTCTTTCGATTATTGATGGAATTTGAATCAGAATTCTGTTGTGGGGATTCGTTCGTTGATGATGCCAGCGAGGCGTCAGATCTTGACGAAACCCCGACCGGTTTGCTAACTAATGATCTAGTAGGACCTGATTCTATTTTGGAATGAATTAGTTTGTGTGAATCACTCAATATGGATAAATTATTCAACGGCATTATTGTCTGAAGAGGAAGGGACGAAACAAAATGGGTCGTACCACTTCTTTTAGTGTCCTGTGATGAAACCTCTACGCTCATCGCAGGGCGGTCTGTGTCTCTAGACATATTATTGTCCTCGACAACATTCACTTGGCGTGATATATCTGATGCCGATAATGATGATGATTGAAGTTTACTTGCACTTTTTGATGCTTTATAATTTGAAAAGAATCCAGTACGAGAAGGTCTTTCTTTTACGCCGACCTTATCTGAAGCTCTTGAAGATTGAATTGAGGAAAGAGAAGGAAGAGTTTGTGATGTCGGTATTCCCTTTCCACTTCCACTTCCACTTCCACTGGTAACTGGTATATCTTTTCCGGATATCTGCGGGCCGCCTTCTTGCATAGAAGAAGTTTCCTCTCTTTGAGATTTTTCTTGTTCTTGTTCTTCTTGTTGCTGCTGCTGCTGTTGTTCTTGAGCTTGAGCCTGAGCCTGATGTAGTAATTGTGATTTCTTTGTATTGAATTTGAAGGGAGACCTCGGTGATTTCGGGGACTTTGCACTCAAAGGAGATCTTGGACTTTGTTCAATGTTAAGTTCTGTACCATTTCCTCTAGTTCTTCTTGTATTGGGATCCAGCATCAGCGGCTGTAGGCCAGATTTTTTCGCCATCTTCCCCCTGTTATCCGCCGACGACCTCTTTCGGGAGCCCGATAATCCAGGGTTCTGCCAAATTGCCTCGTATGCAGCGTATGCACAGCCTTTAGGTACCTTCAAACTGTATCACAAATCCTAAATAATAAATATGTACTCCGTCCACCTTTTTTTCCGTCTACCGCGCGAATGGATGGATTCGCACAATGTTGGCTTGTTCTGGGTTTGCTCAGTGCTTTGGATCAAACAACACTCTTTTTGGAAGCATATAGATTAGGTAACGAGTGATTGTCCCTCTTTCGGCCTTTCGCACTTTCGAAGCAAATTCGGATGGTTGATGGAAAACCCCTACATTAATGAAATGCTTGCTTGTTTGATTGATCTCTAATCCTTGTTTGATCCACAGTCGACAGACATTTATTACTGTAGATTTAGAAAACGGCAGGCAGAAAAATGAATCCTGAGATGAAGAGATCATTGGGACATTGAGAAGAAGCGCGCAGTGGTGAAACAACCATGAAAGTTGTCGCGTATGAGAATTTCCAGGTTTGCTCTCATGGAATGTAGGGACTACGAGATTATGTATGTGCAAAGTTTGGCTTCCTTTCTTGGCCTAAACCATTCCGTCTTGTACTAAAACTTCTCATTCGATTGTCATATGATTCTACCAGGTAGGTAGGATACAAATCTACGGAGTACCAAAGGTTGGATGATTTTAGACGCGGAATTAGCCATCCACTTTGTACCTGAGTAGAATAGTTCTACGATTAGATAGCTCAATGCGGTTGTGGATTGACCTAATAATGAACACGGGGGGAGAAGAAAGACATTACCATTATATTTGGAGAAATTTACACAATAAGGTTATTAGGTGTATTCATGAGCAGGTATGATAGTCGAATGTCGTAATGCTTCGTTTTCTGACCCCGATACCTAACACATTCAAATTTCAAAACAAATCTAATCAAACCGATGATCCGGATTTCTGCATGCATCATAATCACCCACAATCATAGGATTTTCGATTTTCTACAATAATACAGTGCGTACAGTAGGAACTGCACGGTCTCGATAGAGGCGCAGGTACCATCAAAGTTATCCACCATAGCGATAGGAGATTTGAGGCTATGTTTAGTGCCTGTGAGCATTTTTGCGTTCACTAAATTCCTTCATAGTTCACTTAAACAGTGCTTACACAATAGAAATAGCCTATCATCTTGAGAGGAGAGGGTATTAGCCAGCAATTGAAGCTAATTAATCTATCTTCACCGCCGAATTCTTTCAATCTAAAGTGGGTTCCTGAATAAACGTTTTTTTCAACCATGCCCATGCCGGTGCTTTTATCAAATCAGAACCACCATGAAACAAACAATCAAATTTTCATCCATTTCTCGGCATCAATTCCCTTTATCGTTTTATCCTATTCCACACGGACATTCCCCATCTCCTTTGTCCAGATCTTTTCCGAGTATCCGTTCTTCAGGTGTGTGAGTTTCACAAGATTAGATTGGATAATTCGGATGCATGAAAAAGAGCAAAAAGCAGGTTCTAATTCCTTAGCCAGGAACAACGAACAACCCTTATGAAAACACACCTTCTACCATCTCTTATTCGTCCATCAACCGACTTGGAAATAGCGAAAGGGGCCATTTTCTGCCAATACGAATGAATAAGAGAATATCCGCGCGTACATCATTATTGGTTCTATCGAAGCACAGATCACGTACCTGCGTCGTAACAATGCGGAGAGGTACAGATTTACGATCTGTTCTCAGTCACCGAGTACACTGTCTGCAGATAACGATCATAACATACCTAGTAAGCATTTTGGTTAGTGATAGCCCAAGCGCGCGGCACGTCTTTGTACCCATGGGAACGGTTCGTAAGGATCACAACGTGGCTATGCACCAGGAATTTGGTAGCATCACGTGATGATACATATCTTCTATTTTTATCGTTGATTGTTGCCTTGTTGTAGGTTACGTAACTAACTACAAGCATTTCCTTGGGATATCAAACATTTATTTCATTCAATTGCTGTTGGTACAGAATACGACAGAATTGATTTTACATGATAAGAGTTTTCCTTTTGCCAATGCTTGAGGTCATTTCCTTTGCGCCCAGTACTTCTGTTCATTTCTCGAACTTGGCAATTTCAGTCTCAATTATGCTCCCTTCTTAAGCATCCAGGACATTCCCAGCACAGTTACAACATCTGAACATTGCATTTATCTCAATCTACCCTTCATCTACCCCAAACTTTGGAAATTTGAAGAGAAAGTCTAGAACAAGGCAATTGATCACGACAGAGAATTTGCTAGGAATTGATGATATGTATTTGGTATTCAATTGAGTACTCAGCCCACAATATTCTGCTGATTTTAATTCTTGAAGTTCTTGACGACTAGAGTCTATCTTAAGGAAGCTCTCCATATCTCATCATTGAAGATCTACTGCCGGTTGTCACATGTACATCGTCCCAATCTGGATTCTAGCAACACATTTCTTCGCGCCTATTTCCTTAGACGTAATATAATCATACTTCGCAGTTTTTGGTCGTAGCCACCCACATGAAACATCTGATGGAAATTTTCATTCAGTTTGATTTCTCCATCATGTCAGGTTCCGCCTTCGTCTCCAAGCATGTGTAGCATGAATACGGTCTGGACATGGAATATTTCGATCAGTGCAAAAAGCCTCCGTTACCTGATACAGTGATATCACCTCCTTCAGAATGAGATGTATGTCGCGAGCTAATCTGCTTCTTGTAGCCGACTGAAGTTGATCATATGCGGTTTCTGATTCGTAATAATAGCTTGCCAACCCCAGTGAAATAAAATACTCAACAGCCAAAACTGCTTGAAGTCGATCGCGGGTGACAGAATGATTGGCTTTGCATAAGTACAAGAGTCGACAATCATTCGTGGCCGAAGACTTACTAATCTCTTTGGAACTCCCTCTGGTTTATTGCCATTGTACTGGTCTCACGCGCTATCTGAGGCCACGAGATTGCTCCGACTAAGGTCTTCCAAATACAAGTGGTCTCCAGTATTAGGCATCGCAGTCCGAGGGAACTGTGCGGTGGTGTTTCTCCTTTTCTTGGATTTTTCTTTCAGAGAACTTATACTGAATTTGTGCCAGTTTCTAAACTTTGTAACACGTAAAATGAGTGGCCAGCATACTGGCAGGCATGCACAAACCATTCCAATCCCACAATGTATTGTCGTCCAAACTTCAGTTTGGTTGAATGATGGCCTCCCGGCTACCAGGTGCGTAACTGAGTGCTACTTTAACCACGCCCGTGATGACAACGCTTTTATAACGTCACAGTCAGTATCTTCGACGCAATGATTTTCTGCACTTACAATATCCCTAGCAGGAAAACAGCCATCAAGGCAAACTTTTTAGCTTTATTCAAACGCAAGCCAAGCGTCATTCTGATAGGAATCGTGATGATTAATACATCAATGAATGTCTCGGCACAGCCGCTAGCCATCCAGAATATATTATAATTGAAGCAATATCGTGGATCATCAAGACTATTAAGCCAGGTCCATTTCAAAGGACGACAGTTTAATAGATTAGCCACGGTACAGCCAATCCAGAAAACCACGACCATGGCCCCAACACTCAAGACTTGAAAGCGAAAAGCCCTTGAGACCGAGAAAATTCGATTGTACTTAAACAAAATTGACATTTTTGTCGTGGAGGTTATAGTGAAGTAGAGTACCGTGGTTACAAAATTCAATTTAGTATAGAACACGTCGACATCTGTATACACGTATTTAGGGTCTGTATCAGAAGCCACAAAGGGGCCATTGGGGTTGACACCGGTTGCTGATAATTGTTTTGTCAGGGAATGATTTATATTTTATTATCAAGCCAACCCAAGCAGATGGATACAAACACCATAAGACCAAAACATCTGTCGAAATTGTGACTATCAGCGCAAGCAAAATCAGCCAGTCATCCCATCCAAATCCAGCTCTCGTGAAATAGCGTGTGTAAAATCGCAAGGATACGGAGATTATTGCCAAGAACAATAACTAGGCCTCCCACAGCTGTGGTTACTGTTGTGTCGCTAGTACTAGTGTCATCGTTCTCGTTATATGTACCGCTAGTGTTAATGTCGTCAAGAGATTGGAGCTTTTAGTTTATGTATAAAGAGGTATGAGTCCATCAAGAAAGGTTAATGCAAAATAAAATATCGATGGAAAGGACTGGGAGTTTGGTTTAATTGATTATTTTTTTGCTTCGATAGCCTGTCCACTTTATCAGCCTGTGACAATCATACTCTGGACATGATTATATTGTCCAATCCAGTGAGTTGCCGTAGAACTTATTGTATTCGCTTCGTATTGAGCTGCTGACTTCAAAACCACCCAATATTGGCTATTCAAATATTGACTATTCTTTTCTTCTTCACCTATCGTACAATTTCTTATCACACCATTTACGAATATACTCTGATAAGAAGATGATGATATCCTCCAGTCTGACCAATTGAGCAATATATTTCCTCTATACTGATTGTATAATTCCTCCCCAGTATCGCAGCTTCAATCTCAGATACATAATAATTATCTGACGAGCGCATACATGGCGCACGCGACGTTGAGAAGCTGGCTCAAACCACTAGAGGAACGAAAGGGGCGTATCGAAGATGAAATGCATGATACTGGCGATGCCAAAAATATCCTTCCTACTGCTCGACATCTCATCTTCACTGCTTCCTTTCTCGCTTTCTTTAGTTTTGCGGGTTATGGAACGTATAGTCCCGCCAAGGCGGCGCTTCGCTCCCTTTCCGATACTTTATCTCAAGAGATGAATCTCTATGCCGCAGCGTTCCCCAACGCACCGCCTATCCATCTGCATACAATATTCCCAGCCACGATTCTAACGGCGTCATCCTCCTAAATCCAAAACCAATATATCTACCTCCCAACAGAAGCATGTTTCCCAAATACCGGCATCCCAAGTACCTCCCTCGCCTTATCTCCCCTAATCCTCGCGCTATCCATAGTCAATTAGTCGTTCAGCTCCATCCAAACCCCAACAATCCATCAAACAACATGACATACACATGAAAAACCATCCAACTTCGAAAGCAAAATACTCTGCGTCTCCTTCCCACCTCCAAAGAATTCATCAGCCACTTCTCACGATTCCAAGATCTCTACATGTGTTGAATTAAGTGCTTCATATGTTATCTGGTTTGTCCGATTCTTGCGGCGATGGGGCGGATGGATGGCGGTTGTGACTGTTTTTGCCGTGGGTATTGTCAAGTAGGGTATTGCTGGGGCTTCTTTGGTAATTAAATGGTAAATAGCATTGAGTAGTAAATGAAAAATATGTGACAGATCACTAATGTGGATGCGAGATCAGACACTCGAGCTAGAGCTGATGGTGATGGCTTGATGGCGACCAAAGGCTTGCTGGATTGTTATAGTTACTTGGGTGCTGTGGGAGAAAGGTGCTGCGTGGTGCGCTGATTTTGGGCATAGCTAATATTTTAAAGAAAAATAAGGTTGATGATGAGATACCGGCCGCATGGGAAAGTTGGAATGGGGTTTATGGGGTCTTATAGGAATCTCCAGGCTTCAATGCCCTGTAGCAGATATGCAACAAAACTTTTGAGATTCTGCCAGGCGGTGGATGTTTTGTGATGGTGAATATTACTACAGAAGAGCGGAATTGGAAAGATACATGTTCTTACCTCCTGTTCCCCACACAGCCGAATGACGTATTCGTTTACCTTACTGATAGGACTGTGTTGCTCGGAAAAATCTTTCTCAATTGATCATCATATCTTGGCGACTATTCGTTCTACTGAGAACGGCCAGTCACTCAATCTTTGAAACCTACACATTCGTTCAAATCAATGATGTGCAGTACAATAGAGTCATTCGAAATAGAACTACTCAAACATGAATACATGCACATCTTGTTCATTTTGCGCTCTGCGGCTACTAAGTCCACGATACAAGCCTCTCATGGCGACCTGATGCTGCAGCAATCACAACTATAGGATATCATAAGTATCTCCCCCTTTTTTGCGTGAGAGATACCAACCATCATTTAGCTTTGCGAGAGCAGAAACCATATTATCATCATCAAGATCCTTAAACCAAATTGTACAAACATCAATATCAACGACTTTCTCAACTTGTCGGATTTGCGCACTAACGCCGTAACCTCGTATTTATCCTCGCTTGTGGAGTTTGGAGATTTCCATGTAAGACGGAACGTCTAGAGTGAGAACTCGGATTTTGTCGGCCACGGTTTACTCTGTGAAACGTTGTGAAGTATCGAACACAGATAGAAGATCTGAGCTGAAATGGTGTGGGCCCACCGATGATCTTGGAAAATCTCGTGGAACAATGTTTGGGGGAAAATGCAAGTGCGCAAAGTAGGTAGGTGATAGTCGCATTGATATTGGTGCATTGAGGGGTAAAGATGCTGACAGATGCTGCTCTTGTAAAGCAGAGTCATGATATCGTGTCGTATTCTATCTTACCATGGGCCACAGACTTTTTACTGTGGAATATGCATGATGAATATGGATAGTCCGTTTTTCTGGTGAAGTGATTCTTCGCAAAAACTGTTCCTGGACTGATGGACTTGAAGTGAAGATTTCGACGACAAATAATTAGTAAGGCTCAATTATTTCCTTCGAAACTTTGTCCACTATAACTTTTCAAAACGCGAATCAGGAATTGGGCTACTCAAGTAATCCGTAATCCGTAATCCGTGCATGTTACGGAGTAGGGAGTAGACGCTGCAGATTTACTTCACCACTTTAATACGAAAAGTTGTGGGGGAAGAAGAAACAAAATGGTAACTTCAAATCTCCGATGAATGAATGGATGGATGCATCTGGAATAGAAAGACCTCGTGAAAAATTGTGAGAAGATATGTACAGCAAAATGAATAGGATATACATATATATATGTA
This sequence comes from Stromatinia cepivora, assembly GCA_014898415.1. Classification (NCBI taxonomy): domain Eukaryota; kingdom Fungi; phylum Ascomycota; class Leotiomycetes; order Helotiales; family Sclerotiniaceae; genus Stromatinia; species Stromatinia cepivora. The sequence continues at coordinate 552,828 of RCTD01000001.1, read as the reverse complement.
CATAAGAAGATATACTTTCAATTGTAAATAGCTATCCGAGTTCTGTAATAGTTATTTAATATTCTCGTATTCTTATGATGGAAGATTTCAATGTCACAGGGGGTTTATGCTTCTAGAATCCACCCATCATCAGCCCCGCAAAAAAGCTGCATTCAGCTTTTTATTCTCTCTCCACATTCACTGCCCTTCTCCTCTACCTTTTTACCCTTTTACATCAACAACAACAGTTACTCCTCCAAATCCTTCAAACCGCCAAACCAACTGTGTATCACATTCGTTCATATAATACAGTATTTTCACACTCTTTCATTGACATTATTTATGTAAATCGATCCATTTTGATAACCCGATACGGAACGAGACCTTGGCATATTCTCCCAATAATAGTAACTACCGAAATTACTTGCTGCAAATAAGAATAGGTTACAGTACGGGTACGAACACAAGATCACGACCACGACAAATCGTGTTGCGTCGAATCCATCATTCATCCATCGATCCATCCATCAACAAGACTCGAACGCTGGGCTTCAAACCTATTTTAGGTCCCCTTGAAGACACTTTCTATCCGCATTCCACGGGAGCTCCCCGCGATAGACACCGGACGATTTAGAAATTCCTGAGCGATCCGAAATTGGTGGGAAGAGAGTTGGAAGCTATCAGCAGATTACCATCGCAATCGCGAATACCATTCGCGACACCTTAGACAATGTATCGACCCATCCTCCTATTTGCTTCGACAATTCTACCTGCTATTGTTGGTGCCCAACAATTGGCAGATGGTTCAATCGTTCCATTTTCATCCGACCTTCCCTCTTGTGCTTCACAATGTGGACCTCTTTCTGATGTTCAAGGAGCCTGCGTTCCTCCTAATATCGCCGATGTCTCTAGTTCTTGCTTTTGCGCCGATGCTAGATTAAAGCCTTTCCTTACAGGAACAGCTGGAGTTTCTTCTGTGTGCGGCGCCGCGAGTTGTACATCGACTACAGATTTACAGGCAATTGAGACTTGGTACGAGCAATATTGTAATACGCCATCGGCATCAACTACTACATCGAGTGGAGGAAGTTCAGCCACTTCTTCTTCCTCAAGTTCGAATAGTAAAAATCAAACTTGGTATACAACTCTTACACAAAAAAACTAATACAAATAGCTAATCCACTCAAAGGTTCTCTAGTCATGCGAAATGGATCGCAATGCTTATTGTCCTTGTTGTCGGAATAACCGTTGTATGGTTACTAGCATTTTATTTTAGAAGACGATATCTGAGGAAGAGGGAGAGGGAGATTGAAATGAGACCTCCAATTGCTTTAGGACCACATCAACTTCAAAGTACAACAGGAGGATACGGATACGGAGAGGGAGCCATGAATGCTGCTGAAGGAGGACATCACAAAGAAGCAGCTCGGGCAACTGTGACATCTACACCAGCAGAAGCAACAAGAGGTAAAAGGGAAAGTAAGGGTCTTCAAAAAAAGCAACGAACTTAAATTATTGGATCTTGTAACATATGATGGAATTCATGATGGAGGCGTTAGGTTTGGGAATATACTTTTTCGGGAAAAGTCAAGGACATATGGTCTGCAAAGAAGATATATAATGGATGGAGCTTTGTTGATACCCGCAGCTGGATGGTGGTAGGAGCACATAAGGGAATGGCTCCTCTGAGTCTATTGAGTATATTTTTGAGGAGGCATCAGATACTGGTATTTAATGAAGTTTCCATATTCATCTATTGTCTAGTGCAAGTGAATCTGGTGGTCATACCTCGCTTTCGGCAGTGAAGTGGGAAGATTTCCTAGTAGTTCTCATCTCTACCTGCATGTGTTTGAAGAATTTTTCTCTTTCAAAATTACCAACGTAATAAAGGATTGATGCAAAACGTATACAGTCAGGGACACCCAAAGGTTTTTGTTTTTCAGAAGATTTAATGATTATTTGGAATAGTATATAAATTGAAATTTGCAACAATATATTGAGATTTAAATCCATCATGATAGTGCTACACAAACTACAAAAATAGTTATTCACTGATTTCATGCTTCCATGGGGTTGATTATAGAGTATATACAATGTCCTCCGTTATCTCAACTCCTATAATGAATTTAAAATTTCTCATCGGATGCAATAAATCAGATCAGTGTTACATCCGACCTAGGAGAGATTCCCAAGCCCCCATTCACTCTAACGTATCTTGACCCCAAGATTTTTACAGTAAGTAAATCCTGGAATGCAATCTCAAAATAGCTATAGCTCTCGGAGTTTCCAAATTCACCTCCTCGCCCTTCTTCTTTCCTTCCCCTTCCTTTCGAGGAGTTTGAGCATGCACAGATGGACTGCTGATTCACTATATATCCACAAACCCCCTCTTCCCCTCTTTCACTATCCCTCTCTAGCTCCTCAACCACGTTTACTCTTGTCAGGAAGACCTTCTCTTTTTTCTTCTTCCCCCATTCTTCTTCTCCTCTACAACACGCAACCTTAGATATCTCTACTATCTACGAATACTTACTCTTCAGCATACTTTCACGTTTGTTTCGCCAGTATTCCTATTTTGCTTTCCATTTTGCATCACTTTACACCCTATCTTTAAAACAGAATCTAGAAATCTTCATCTTCGAGGAATATTCTCGACTTGCAGCTTAGCAAAAGACAAATCCCCTTTCATGAAACCTAATATTCATGATCCCTTAGATCTGTCAAGGCTACGAAAACATGGACATGATTTCATCTTCCCAGAATGGAGTCGAGTCTTATAACCTTGACCAAAGCCGCAGCTATGTCCCAAAACTCACCAGCTCATCGGTCCACAACTCCATGCACTATGGTAAAGGTCAACTTTCCGCAGACCCTCAGGTTGACTTTATCACAAGCCTCAAGATCCGCATAGCAGTTTTGGAGAACGATCTCGCTCACGCTACAAAAGACAAGGATGAAGCTATCAGGAGCTCGATCATTATCGCTAGAGTTTTGGGTAATGTTGCCAATAATTCGGAGCTAGCTACGAAGAAATTACGGGATCCTAATACCGAGGAATTGGATGAGCTACGGCTAGAGGTGAAGAGATTGAGAGGAGAGAATGGAGTGCTTTTGGGTCGACTTGAAGACGGTACCCTAAAAGTCCCAGGAGGATTCCCGACCCTACCCTCTGCTCCCAAAAAGAGAAACATCAATGATTTCAATACTCTCGATGATGTCCTCAGCTCCGACGAAGAAGAAGAAGCAGATATCAAAATCGAAGATCAAATCCTCTATCAAGAACGCGCCAATGCTAACTTCATCAACATTCCCACCCCCGCAGTTCTCAAATCCGGATTTGAATTCTCCCCCGAGAAAGCTGTTCGTGGTGATAATTACGCTAATCGCGGATATATCAATCGCGATAACTATTATACACGTTTCAACAATCGGAATGCACCCACTGGACCAAGATCTTTCGAGTTTCCTCCTGATTTGAGTGAAGGTACGAGTATCTGGGCTACACCGCAACAAAGAGATGATGAGATTAACAATCACATGCGAGCTTCTGACTCTAGAGAACATAAATTCCCAGACTATTTCAGATATGGAGTGGTTTATGTTCCCAAGGAAGCTGATCGTGATACCTTGCGTGGAGTACATATTGGTGGGCTTCCGAAGGATATGGAGTTAAGAGATGTACTTGCTCGTGTTCGAGGCGGGAGAATTTATTCATCGGTTTTACTGGACACGATGAATATTTCGGGAAGTAACTCTGCACTCGTCACGTTTATTAATCAGGCGGATGCGGAAGCTTATGTCGAATATGCCAATGCTCATCCTATTACTTTTGGTACACCGGACTCTGGGGACGAAAATGTGGCCAAGGCAATTGTCACTCATCTCCATACGCCTACATTCCCTTTCTCCCCTGGGAAGCTCAAGGCAATTTTTGAGTTCAATCGTACCCGTATCCTCACAATTCGCAATTTTCCACAACACATCTCGCTTCGAGGTCTCAAGAGTGACTTGGCTGGCAGAAATTCGTTTAAGGCGAACAGCTTGCTGGAATGGTATATTGATGAAGAGGGAACTCTCAGAATGGAATTTGCCAGCATGGATGAGGCAGGTAGCGCGTTTGGACTGCTGTCTAGTTCAAGATGTTATAAGGATTTCAGATTGGTATTGCAATTTGAGCGGGATAACTGTGAGGGTGAATTGGAGGAATTGGAGAAAGAGCCCGAGAAGAGAAAACCCATGTTTCCGAGGACTGAAATTGGAGTTAGAGGCGAGAGACGTGCAAGTGATGAAGTTGATGGATTGGGAGATGATACACCGGGTGAAACATTTGGTCGTCGAACTGAAGAGGTCACGACATTGAACAATAATAAATGTTCCAAAGAGATTGATAGACCTCAAGTCCAGCACAAATATTCAAGCACCGAGTCCACATCCACACTCATCGGAGCACCATTCGATGCCCCCAGAAAAGACGAAGACACCGCCCCCATCACCCCAAAACGCGGACCTCGAATCATCACCGGAAAACAATGGCTTCTCGAAATTACTGCCGCTAAAGTATCTGCATCTCAATCCACATCCAGATCTACCATACCAAATGCCCCCTCATCCACACCCGACACACCAACCTCCAACAACTCCGGCCCAAGACCCCGTCTCACCCTCTCAACTACTTCTCTTCCTCCTACAATCACGGATAAATCTTCTGATCCAAGTTCCGCAGAATATAGCATTCATTCTTTTGCTTCTTCTGCTATTTCTGCCGGTGATGATGATGATTCGCCTCACTTCGTTCTTCCCAAGAACCAAGCCCAAGCTCCAGTTCAGACAAAGTCTACAAAAAGCGCTGCGGCTAATTTTGGAGGACCAGTTATCTCTGCTGGTCAATCTACTCAACCTGTTCAAACAATTCAATCTCTCCGACCCAACGCATCGACTCCTACAATCCAAGCCCTCAAAACCTTCAGAAATAATCTTACAATCAAAAATGCAGATACGAATGTATATTTTGTTCCAGGCGCAGATACTGAGAAAGCCATTTTAGATAGTGAGGTTAGTAGTCAGAGATGTGTCGATGGTGATCGTGAGAAGCGTGAGAGTTTGGAGAAGGGTTTGAAGGGTGTTTATGAGACTTTTTGTGGGGAGGATCCGGGTGAGGGTAGGGAGGGTGGAATTGAGGGAGATGGGAAGATGAAGGAGAGCGCAAAGATGGTGGACGAGAAGATGAAGATGAATCCGGATGAAATTGATCTTGGGGTTGAATCTGATGGGGATGAAGATGAAGATGAGAATGAAGGGCTTTTTCAGAAGGAGTTGATTGTTAAAGCAAAAGATAATACCAAGGCAGAGAAAATTTCGGAAACTCCTGAGGCTGCTGATGGTCATGAACTCACAAGCATAGATTCCGAGCCGAAGAATGAAGATGAGAAAGTTATGAGTGGGGAGGCTAGTAACCGTGACGAAAATTACATCACAGGGGTTTAAGCGAAACATTTTCAGCTGATTCCGTTGGTGTGGAATGGAAATTAATATTTGCGATGAGTCCCGGTAGATTGGTATGCACTATACATCAGATCATCAAGGAAATTACTTCCTTTCTGATACACATACACATACAATACCACCTCGATGATTTCTTTTATTCACATTTATCGGAGCGTAGGGTTTAGAGCGGAAGTATAATTTTTTATTGGGGTTCGTTTTGTGGGGGATGATTATTCACATAGTTATTCAAATATATTTCTACCTAGCGTGAGATAGGGCGGTGAAATATGCGTGGAGAGGTAGTGAGGTAGTGAGGTAGATGGAGGGATGCGTTGTTTACTTACTTACTCACTTAGCGAGCGAAATATTTAAGTTCATAGCATTCTCATATAATACAGCAGTGAATAAAACCCCAAATATCCATATTAAGTCAATGATTCTCAAGAGCTTATTTGATATATGGATGGGTGTATTCATGTGTTTGTCAACTGGGAGATCTTGTTAATCCTATTACTTCTTCATTCGACAATATCAATAACCTCATCCCTAGAAGTTCTTCCTAAATAATCACCAAAACTCCCATTTTCCTTAAGATCCCAAGATCCTCAGGATAGAGGTTCTCTCACGAAGATTGCGTATATTTACTGAATACCTTCATCTCCATCTTCATCCCCGCCTCTATTGCCTATAGATGATATAGTCATCCAAAAACAAATCAATCACATTACCTTCCCATTCCTAGTTCAAAATTCTATAATCATATCCCCCATGATAATTAGTTATTACCTGTCAAAAGAATAATGGTTTATATAATATAGATATGGATATCACGACTTTTGCACTAAATGAAGGGAACTATAGGGTTCATGAAAGTGGTTTGCGGAATATATTGGAGCCTAATCCTCCCCTGCCTGCCCCCCTGAAGTTAATTAAATCCTCTCTCTACGATATAATTACAACAAAATAATACATTTCAAACCTATCCCGAATATGTTCCGAATTCATAACCGAGATCCAACTTCTCTCCTAATAAGATGCCCACCTGCACTCCATGCTCCTTTCTAGCTTCCTCTTCCTTTCTTTTAGATTTTGCAAATGAAAAATTAGTTTGGCTTACACTTGGTTTGGAAATATTACTGAATCCAAAATTTTTGTTGTTCCATGGTGAAATTCTGGGAATATGCTGACAAGGGTTCCATCCAATCAAGCCCCTGAGTTAGCGCCAACGTTGGTGGCTAAATGGAAATTTGTAGATTTTTCACAGAGCTACGGATGTACGGCTTCGCTCTTTGCAAATCAGAAAGTTCTAATTGAAAATCCTGACTCAGCATGAGACGTAGAATGCTACATTAGCAGCACATCGGCCTGGCCGCTTGGTGGGAGCTGACTGTCTACAGTCACGATGTCACGGTAGAGAAGGTACGCAATTTCTTTTGTAGAAAGTCTATATTATCTCATGTTAATTGAAGCTCAATTGGGCGCTCAAAACGGACGAATCTCGATCACTAGGAGAAAGAAACGGGTACACCAACACCCCAAAAGCCTACACCCTGTAAGGCCAACAGGAGGATTTTGTAACACAATAAACATTAAAATATACCATGATGGTCAATACCATCTCAATAATCATCGCCATCATCTCACTTTGTTGTTCTCTTATCTCGGCCAAGTTCACAGACTGGATGTCCAGTTACATAGAACTCACCAACAAACGTGACGCAACGGCTCGAAGGTACAAATACCACGGTCCACTCATCGTTTCCGCCTATGACCTCCAATTGCGATTACGGGGTCTCCTAGAGAATCTACTCGCACATATCAATGACGAAGATGCGAAAGATAGTATATATATCTCTACTGCCTTTCTAATCGGACAATATTTTTCCTGCACGGATCGATCTCAGAAACAATTGCAACTTCATCCATCTTTGGATGCTTTTAGATTCAATCGAGGATGCTTTCGGTTTCTGTACAAATGCTGATGCGGATCCATTCATGATATGGCATGATCAGCAAATTGCCCTTGCTGAAATAATGACCATCAAAGATGAAGATGGTGAATCCTGTTGTTTAAGCTATGCATTATTTCACGAGAAGTATTGCAGCGATATTGGATTCAAGAAATGGTTTTGACCAATAGAGAAGGGTATTGATAAGCTAGTGATTGCGCGCGAGGAGGGAAATCCGGCGGCAACTTTGAGATTAAGAAAATTACAGCATCATTTGATAGATTTTATCTTAGTGTTAGAGTTAGAGACTGATGCTCTGAGAACGGGAGTGCCTTTGTGTAGTGAAAGGGTCAAGGTTGTTGCCGCGCCTGGTTGTACATATCTGGGGGGAGTGTTATCTTGCAGGGAAGGTGGTAGGTGAAGGAGCGAACGGATAAAGGAGGGATAGAGATAGCATTTAGTGTTCTTTGATGTTGTTCGCGCTATTTGGAGGTAGAATAAAAGATGTTGCCGATATAATGAGGTTTTAATGAGGTGTTTTAGTTGGTGGTTGGGAGTGAAATGTGAATGCTTATGATCATATATGTCTAAAATTTCCGTGTGTGTGATTTGTTGCGGTTGTTCGTTTGCGATTGGTATGCTCTGTAGCCTTTTTTTCTTCTCGTTTCCCCAGGGTTAAATTGGTTGGCTAAAGCTTATCCCGATTCGCCATTTCTGAAGTAGATATCGAGAGAAATATTTATGAGAGGGGTATCGAAAACAGAGAGAATGTGATATTGGAAGATATATTTCGTCAACCCAAACGACATCAGACTATATGATAGATAGTTTCGGTTCCTAATCGCAGTTATAATACCGTCCCAAAATCGTTTTCTGCAACTCTTAAAACTGTGGTAAATGAAATTATCAGAATGAAATACAAACGGACAATACATTGAGTTTCAGTCCCTGAAAAGGAAGAATTCGAGGCATTAAAACTTCGCTATTCGCAAGCGACATGAAGACTATTGGCAATAATTTCTAAATGTATCAGAAAGTAACATGTTCGCCTAACTTTATGCTGCTCCCAAGGAAAAATTTTTGATCAGGTGGCAAAGATGGAGTAGAAGAATAGATTGTTATCTCAAGTCCGAGAGGAAAAGAGAAATAGAAACGAGAGTGTTTTCTTTATCGAATGAAAAAGAAGTTTTGGAGGAAATATGAGATCCTAAATCAATACGACTATTCATGTTAGTATTTTTAGTCATATTAAGGCATACTAATCTTACTTGCATCAACGAAATGCTAGTAAACCAATCTAAACAATTAGATCTAATGGAATACCCAATTCTTACCGAACATTTTCTTTTGTTCTACTAATATGTTCACTTTTCCTGCGAAGGTCTCTCAACCCACGCATGGACATCTACCCGTATATAATTGCCCACCTCATTAATATCCATTGCACTTTCGGATTTCTCTACCTTAATCTTAATCTCGCTCTCAGCCAAAACGCATCTTAAAAATTTTGAGGAGCCTGTCACGATTCGAAGGTCTTGAATTTCATATGGAGATAGAAGTCAATTAGAGTGACAAAATATCTCGCAAAATCGGTGTGTTCACTATTTCTTAGCCCTGGTGGCTCGACTGATTAACAGAAACTATATGCATGTATGCCTATATTCTTTTCAAACATTTTTTGTAGGCCAAAGCCTACTCGGAGAGGAACTTCTGCTGTCTTGATCTGGATAGCATTCTCTTCACAATGAGAATCAGATTCGTCCGTCTCCCTTGCGGGAGCGGCAGCCTCAAGATCATCATTATGACCCTGACTCATATTACTATCAGTAGCTTCCACATCTGAGGTCGCATTATCAGCATCAAGGCCTCTAAAAGCCAGCCAAAAAAGCACTGCAGTAACAGTCATAGTTCCAGCCAAGCAAGCAAACATGATATAACCAGCCAAGGATTTTTGGACACTGGGCCAAGACCTATGCCAATTGCAGCTCCCAGAGCAGCTGCGGCTGCCTGTTGAAAGCGGGGAGTCAGTATTGGTTATACAAGGGAGAACCTGGAGAAAAACAAGGAATAAAGCCCGCATTAGGAAATAGAAACAATATGTTTGAGGAAGAAGTCAAGTAGCTTTCTAATTTGAAGAACATAGTTGGGTAGCAGTATGAAATCTTGACCGATTACGAACCTGAAAGGCTTGAACCAACGCTTTGAGATTGGTTGGAGCTTCGGTATAAGTGTACTCGCTTAGACAAACGAGACCTAAGATTTCTCCGATGGCGAGCAAGGATTGTAGTGAAGTTTGAAGCCATACGCTGACCTTGTTCGCTTTGGTACTGTGGCCTGCGCCTTCGTTTGCGCCTGTAAATTTCAGAGAGTAGCTGTAGCATGGTCCTCGAAAATAAATTAGCTGTTGCAGTCCGGCAGCATAGCCTATACCTGCAGCTATGAAAAGAGATCCGACGGTCATTCGCAGAATAGGTCCGGAAGGAATCTTGCGGCGACTAAGATATGAGAGAATGTGTTGAATTGGTGGCCCCATGATGATACATGCAACTGCGTTGAGTGATTTGATAGTATCTTTCGAGCTCCTTGTGATTCCATTTGGCCTGCTTTAGAAATGAGATTATTTGCGGTTTGGTTATAGCAGAGCCAGAAAATCACAAAGCAGATTATGACGCGGCAACCTTTCAGTCCTCGTCGCATCTCATCTACAAATGATGGATTCCATGAAACTTTGTTATTACGATGTTGACTTTTAGTATTCTGGATCTGCGGCCGATAGGTGAAATTTCGAGCGAGTGGCGATCAGGAGCACGCGATCTGCCTGGGGTAGGATATTGCCTTGAGGTGGTAATTTGACTTATATCTGTGAGTAATGTTTCTCTCCAAAGTTGAATTTCGCATCTGCGTCGGACTCACCCAATCGCTTGTCCCAGAGGATGACCAGAATAATGGTTACCACCAAGATACATGTTGGCAGAAGGTAGGCGGCCCAAAAGCCGATATATTTCTCCATCAAAGTAGTAGGAATAGAGGAAAGCGCGGCGATATTAACCAGCCTGTGGTGGACTATTAGTCAAACAGAAAGAAGATATTTCTATGCGTAGTGAGCTTATAACTTTCCAGCAGGGTTGGGCAAAAGGTAGGGTATACCTGGGGTAGCCCGGGGTAAACCCGGTCGAAAAGCCACCCTGCTTGAGCTCTACAGGGTAGGGTAATCACTCAAAGAAATGCTCTGAGTGTTAGAGTATTGTAGGGTATTTAGTATGTAAGTTTATATAATCGAATAATCATATGATTTGGAATCTTGATTATATTATATCATATCTATATTATATGATTTCAATATTACATGATTCAAATATCATATGATTCGGAATCTTAATTATATCATATCATATCCATATCATATGATTTCAATATCATATGATTCAAATATTATATGATTAATTTATAATATAATAAAGCTTCAGATGATAATATAGGATGATCATATAATATTTACCCTGCAGTACCCTAGCACTCGGCGGTATTGCCGGGTAACTATTTTATAAAACCTCTATAGGGTAGGGTAACCACCCTGTAGAGGTCAAATACCCCGAGTAGGGTACAAGTGCCCATGCCTGCTTTCCAGTAATAACTATTAAAGACATATTGTATAGCCAGCTTCCTATCAGTTACCACAAGTTCGCCTTTCTTGTTTCGCTTGACTGTTGGATTTGTCTCGGGGATCTGGTCACCAATTTATTGTTAATATTGACACGACCTTTGCTCAAGTGCATTGACAGAGCACTAAAGTTCTCATTATCAATGAAGGGATACATAACCGCAGACAAGCCTCCTTGGCCCAAACCGGTCAGAACCATTATGGCAATAAGACCTCCAAGACCAGCTTCATGCTTCAATGAGCTTGGAAGAGCCGCCACAAACAACACTGTGTATCCGACAAGTATGAGTCTATTCGTATATACCCCAGCCGTTGTCGATAAGCAATGGGAGATATGGGTTACTTACGCAAGACTCAGGAGCATCGTCTTGTATCGGCCAAGCCACGCATCCGAGAGTAATGCAAATGGCATCGGAGTAAGGTACTGGAAGAATAAGAACGCATTCTGAATTATCGTTGCTGTGGACTCTCCTAATCCCAAGGCGCCAGGAAGTAGTTTATTCTCAGATGGATTTTGAAGATAGTTTTCTGTTATTTGTCAGAAGGTGACCTTTTGCGGATATTGAGTCCTTACACCATGCTACTGTAGTTCCGAAGCCTGCGAGCTGTGCTGCAGCACCTGTGAATTCTAGCAGCCAAGCTGTGATAGAAAATTTCGATATCATGGACAACAGTTTCAACTCCCTCTTTGGTGGCGAGAGATTCTTGGCCGCGGTTCCGCATGACCTTTGAATCGAGATTTGACCTTTTGTGCGAATCATGACAATGGTTTAGTGGGAAAGATACTTGAAGGGATCTTTCAAGCCGGAACATATGGCTTTGACTCCTGCGCCGTCAACATATGCAATGATACATTGGAGACAAAAGTCACAACTCGCTATGCATTTTGACAAGAGTCTTACAGAAATTACTGGTGAGAAAATACAACAGTTAATTTACAACAACACACTTTTGGAAAGTAATCAGTGCGTGACCGAGAAGGTCACTGTCACACATGCTTACGCACACTTTTCCAACTTCATAGCAAGCAAGAAAGGTACCAAGTATATGCACCTTGTAAGTACATTTATCAGATGGTTTCCGGATAAGTTATATTGCCTCAATTTGACTGATACAGAGGGTACGTGCGTGACCCGATGGTTTGGTAGCCAATCGGGAAAGAAGAGAATGGAGTAAAATAGTTTCTTGAAATGAAGTTGAAGCGCTAATGGAACTCTTCCAATGATGCCATACCGCTTCTGCATCTTTGATCAGAAAATGTTTTAGCTTTGTGTCAAAGAATTCATTTGTATACCAAAAGTCCCCGGACTTCGATGCCATCAGTTCCTTAGGAATTTTGGCTGTAATCTTTAGCAAGTGAGAAAAGAAAAAGGGAGGAGTCGCTTAAGGGCGGGGCGGTGCTAATGCATGCAATGATGACTGCGGTAAGGCATTCTCAATATGGAAGGTGGAGTTAAGTTGCAAGTTTGTTGGATTCTAGAAAAATATTCTTCCGTAATAATATACTGTATTCGATTCACTGCATGTTATACATGCAATTAACGGTCAATTGCGGCGAGACTGTTGTCAATGGCATGATCCTTGATCGAAAATATTACCAACAAAATACCGACCCATCTGCATCAGGCAGGCAATGCATAAAGTGGGGTAAATATATATCATCCGTCCTAAAATATCTCACCCGGCCTCTACTCAACCTTCTACACAACACAACTCATCGTTAAATCTAATGCTCATAACCATGACCTCCGGAACCGCTCCATTCCAAGTCCCAGGCCTTTCCGAGCCCTGCAAGACGTGGTACAAAATAATTGGCGACCTTACAACCTCCAAAACACCTTTGATTGTAATTCATGGAGGACCCGGTGCATGTCACGAATATTTGCTTCCATTAACAGACCTCGCACCTTCTATGCCTTTAATTTTTTACGATCAAATCGGCAATGGACAATCGACTCATCTCCCAGAGAAGGCGGGTGATGAAGCATTCTGGAGCGTTGAACTATTTCAGAATGAACTTGATAATCTCATCAGTCATCTGGGATTGAGGGATCGACCCATTGACGTCCTCGGACATTCCTGGGGTGGATCGCTCGCAGCCGTGTGGGCATCCGACCCATCAAGCTCGGCAAATCTTCGACGTTTGGTTCTCACGAATACTCTGGCCAGTATGGAGACATTCCAAATGGGTGTCAATGCACTGAGGAAAAAGCTTCCGTTGGATGTTCAAGAGATTTTGGATCGTGGAGATGAAACAAAGGACTACGAGAGTCCGGAGTATGAAGCTGCTGTGGAAGTTTTCTACAAGAGACATCTGAGTTTAGCGAGACCGTGGCCAGCACCAGAAGTTCAAGCCGCGTTGAACTGGTTTGCGAAGGATCCTACCACCTATGGTACTATGTGAGTCTGTTTATTCTTGCCTGCATGTATATTGCTGATGACAAAAATAAGGTATGGGCCCAGTGAACTTGTACTTACTGGTAATCTTCGCAACTGGACGTCGATTCCGAATTTGAGGAATATCAAGGTTCCGACGCTCTTGATTAATGGAACAGAGGATGAATGTCAGGATGTGACAATGCGACCATTCTTTGAGCATATTGAGAAGGTTAAGTGGATCGTCATGGATAATGCTGCACATTTTTGCCATGTGGATCAACGTGAGAAGTTCATGAAACATTTGAAAGCTTTTCTGGTAGGCGTCTGGGGGCTGGTATGGCTGTGAATTCATTTGGTTGATGTTATAATAGCTAGGTATGAAACAACAGGGAGATTCTGCTCTAGAATTTGGTGTTGCTTCACGCATGATTTGTGCACTACTAGGCCTTACTCATCTGCAGTGAAAGGCATGATCATGATTCAATCATACAATTATTAATAAGAGCATTTGTTCAAAATTCCCAGTAGAAATAGATTGCAACATCACCTTCCAAGTCCGAAAATGTAGCTGATCAAAATTCTAATGCAGACCACAGTAGTATGGGATTTTTACCTTCATTGGGATTGTCAGTCGTGATGTGTATGTGGAAAGTTACCACCATATAAATGCACTAAAAGTTTCCAACTCCATTTCAATCAATATCAACAAGAACACGTAAATACAGAAATTTCCGTCTATTAATATGCTGGGGTCAACGTGTCAGAAATCGCCAACTTGCATATGCATCCCTGCAGTCATCATTCCACCCAATAGATTTGTCATTCTTGATAATCTATATTCATTCCCATTTTCATTGTTATTTCCTCGTTGGTACATAAATTGAGGCTAGGACTGATTTCTTAAATAACAGGGAGAAAGAGTAAATATTGATAAATTACGATGAATTTGGATCTCCGAACCAAGAAACACGCGACAGGAACTGCTTTACCAACTGCACCTATTCAAGAAGTCAACGAAACAGATTGCATCAGAGATGAAAGAGATCTGATCCGGCTTGGCAAAAAACCTGTTCTGAAGGCAAGTTATATGCATATACTAGGTCGATCTAGCAATGGACTATACTAATGATGAACAGCGCAACTTTGGCTTCATATCCATTCTGGGATTCTCGTGCACTGTTCTTATTACCTGGGAGTGAATGTTGATGTTTGTGTTCCCTAAAATCAATACACTGACATCGTTTTGAGTCTCCGATATTGCTAGTAATAGCTAACACACCACAGAGTATCAACTCAGAGTCTTGAGAAGTAAGAAACACACATCTTTCAACAGTACACACAATCGCTGACGGAAGTAGTGGTGGCCCTGCGGGAGTCATCTGGGGATACATCATCGTATGGATTGGCACCATCTCCACCTTTGTTGTTTTGTCAGAATTGGCTTCTATGTGAGTAGAAACTTCCTTGATGCAAGATCACAGTGGTCGATCAATATTGACGTTTCAATGACAGGGCACCGATAGCAGCAGGTCAATACCAGTAAGGCATCGTTAACTTCTTACCAACACCTAACCATCCTCTAACAGCAGAATACAGCTGGGTCGCAATGTTAGCTCCGGACCGATCTAAAAGGTTCTTGAGCTACATTACTGGTATGACAATATTTCATTCACAGTGTCACCGCCAAAAGGCAAGGAAGATGCTAATCGCGATTAGGATGGATGACATTTGTCGGATGGCAAGCAGTTACCGCATCTGCAGCATATCTTATAGGGACGCTCCTTCAAAGCATCATATTGATGACAAAATCAGATTATATTCCGGAACCATGGCAATCGATGCTCTTTTTGTGGGCAATCTTAGTCTTTGCAGTTGTTATTAATACAGTAGCAAGCAAAACCCTTGCGCACTTCGAAGGTGTAATTTTGGTTTTGCACATCCTAGGATTCTTTGCTGTTCTAATTCCGCTCGTTTATCTTTCACCCCACGGCGATACTACCCTCTTTACAACATTTGTCAATGAAGGTGCGTGGTCTTCGCAAGGACTATCGTTCATGGTTGGATTGCCAGCCTCTGTGTTCTCCCTTATTGGCGCTGATTCGGCCGTTCATGTAAGACAATCACCCCCAGCTAGTTGGCCCTAAGACAAATTCTCTAGCTGACCACCGGGATAACCCGCAACCAATACAGATGTCAGAAGAAATTAAAAAAGCATCAACCGTTGTACCGCGCGCCATGCTCAGTGGCCTCATCCTCAATGGTATCCTAGGATTCGCGATGATGATCGCATACCTCTTTTGTCTAGGGAATCTTGATGATGTATTGAACGCCCAGGAGACGTTAGGATACCCGTTCCTCTATGTCTTCCAAACGGGAACTGGTTCAACGGCAGGAGCTGCAGTAATGGGTTTAATCGTTGTAGCTCTCGGTGTGTGCAGCACAGTGGGGGCTCTCGCCTCATCCTCTAGAATGCTGTGGTCTTTCGCTAGAGACAGAGGTGTTCCCCTATGGAGGTATTGGGTAAAGGTAAGCATCCATCCATCCTTTAATTTCGCCAACAAATTTTCATGACGTATTTCGTGCTAACATCTAGTCGCTAGCTTGACCGCCGGACCTCAATCCCCATATACACCATCGCATTCACCACTATGGTTTCCGTGCTCCTATCGCTTATCATCCTCGGCTCGGGTGTCGCCTTCAACAACATCGTTAATCTCAGTATTGCCGGCCTCTATTCTTCATATCTCGTCTGCTGCGGCTTGCTTCTCTGGCGCCGGCTACAATCCCAGGGGATCAAGGCATATAATCCACGTATCATAAGATACGTCCCAGATGACCTACATTGGGGGCCGTGGCGTGTCCCGGGCGTTTTGGGCGTTCTTAATAATGCTTTTGCTTGTGTATATCTATTCGTGTTGTGGTTTTGGGCTTTCTGGCCCCCACAGACACCCGTCGCCCCGGCAACAATGAACTTTAGTATTCTGACATTTGGTGCGACGATTTTATTTGCAGTTTTCTGGTATTTAGTAGATGGACGGAAGTCATGTCAAGGACCAGTGATAGAGATTGAGTTGTAGATAGATGGATGTATTTATAGTTAGACGGCTTAGATTTTGGTGGTGTCGGCAAACGAGCTTCCGCATCACAATCCGAAATTTAACCGAATCTGGCCCCCAAACCCAATATCTGTCTTAACTATTTCATCCCGACCTAACTTTCGGACATCAACCTCAAATTGGTGAAACATCTCCGTCTTTGTTGCACATCTCAAAAACAAGATTATCTCTTTATCAGTCTAAACCCGGATCTATCCCTAAAACATGAGTATAATAGCCCTATTAATATCCACATGCCTACGCCCTAAAACTTGGGCAATAGGGCATGCATATTTCTAGATATGCAACAAATTCATCATTTTTGATATGATTTGACCAATCTTATCATTGGGTTCTTCTTGGTAGATGGCCTTGTAGCCCTAGATGCAAGGATAAGAATTTAAATATGAGGTTACGTTGTACAATTACCATAGTTATGGTTGTTTTCTCCCACGATGAACACTGCATAGCCCATGGACTGACCACGCCCAGTAAGTTAGTAACACAGCCAAAGTATCTAAATAATGCCCTCTTCTTTCGATATGCAACAAAACCATAACTTTATATAAATCACCTGTCAAAAGCCATATCGCAACCGTTCATTGGTTATGTTTCTCAATGCTGACATCAATTGGTCAAGTCACCAGCTGCAACATCCGACATGCGGCATGCGACCAAATAACTTTATTTATGTTGGATTCGGATCTCATAGAGTCGCAGCAAATCTCAGCCACAGATCACCAACACGAACATTCACCCACTTACCAGTACTAGGTACATATATGTTCTCATAAACCTAGTTTATAAACTATTAGTCTGTATGGTTGGTTATGTCTTAATTTTTGGTTATGTTTGATGTGTTGGTATCTTTCCCTGTCTTTCATTTTTCTGGATCTTTTTTTCCATGGCACCGCGGAGCTTAGATGTCAGAGAGTTAATCGTTGCAGTGCAATGAGCTAGCTGAGCTGAGTTTCTTGCCTAAATTTAGTATACAAATGTGATATCTTGGCTACGATAAGATGTCTTCTAAGGTTACTCATCCTCAGCTTGAGAAGAAACAGATTCTTTTCTCATCTCATCTCATCTGACTTCTATATCGAGCTGTGGGTGATATTTTTTACGAACAATTTCATTTTTTTCCCTTCTTCCTTATTGTTCGGATCTGCAGTATTCATCGCATTGCAACTCATTCTGTCTCAAATATTCTCCGCCCCATTCACCTACCGAAATTAATGATTGATACAAATTGAATTTTCAAAATGGCCGACTTCAATTTCCCCGGAATCGATCTCAGCGATCCTTTTCTTCCACCCCCTGGTTCCATATCCGTCTATAGTCCTTTCGAATACAGCACTCCCAAAGTCGCCGTGAAACCACCTCATGACTATGGTACATTCACATATCCCCTCACTCCCGAAGACGAGCAACCCCATCCAATTTCTTTACCTTTACGATCTCGGGATTTTTCTTTAAATTCAGCACCTTCTTTATCGTTTTCTCGCTCTTCTAGTACCTCGTCTAAAACTTCTTTCTCGTCATCTACATTTGATATCTCATCGAATCGGTTGTCGGAGACTCAATGGGAACCTCTTACTTCTTTTCCTTACTTCACATCATTACCGTTAGAAATTCAAAGGACTATTTGGAGGCATACATTACCCGGACCGCAAATTATGGAAATATATCAATGCGCATCATCCACACCTCGATCCACATCATCCATCCCAATTACCAAACAACAAGATGAGGAACCTCTTCCAATTCTGAAAGTCCACACCCCTTCCGCAATTGCCCTTCATATAAACCGTCTCTCCCGCCGCCTCGCCCTCTCTCATCTAACTCCCCTCTCCTTCGCTCAACCCTACTACCTCCCCTCAAATCCATACGCCTATATAAACTACCTCCACGACACCATCTACCTCACTTCCCGCACTCTCTACCCCGATCTCGGCAACCACATTTTGTATTCAAGAAATCTGCATAAAATACACTATCTTGCGCTTGAGTTTGAGGCATGGAGTGAACTACTCGGGGATAATCATTTCGTTAATGCTTTATTGGAAATGGAGGAATTACTTCGCATTGATATTATATTTGAGAGGGATTTGAGCTTGCTTTCTTCTCACTCTGCATTTCCTAATAATGATAATGCATCATCAATCGTATCAAACCCACTCGAAGAATCGAAATGGAATCGGGGAAATAGTCATCAATGTCAAAATACGCTTAAATTCCTAGAGCCAACAGCAGAGGAAGAAAGAGAGCTGGAAGATTTATTCGAGAGGGAATCCGAGAAGATATGGTTATGGGGACGCGTAGGAGGTTGGGAAGATGTACGGGGAAAATTAAGATTTAAATGGAAAGAAGAGGGAAGAAAGAGAAAAAGTAAAAACGCAATGCAGAATCACATTTCGAGTATCAGTAGTCTGAAAAAATGCGAAAACGAATCATTTACACATCTACGTCCAGAATACTCCGGATCACGGGACTCGCAAGCCGAAGATTGGGAAACATCACAAAGACAAGCGGGTTTGGAACATGGATTAGAGAGTTTAATACATAGTGTCGATGATGTTATATTAGATTATGAAGATGTGGCGCGAGGAGGTGGTTGGTGCGTTGATGGTTTGTTGGAAGATGAAGTGGATGTGGATGTGGATGTGTATAGTGAGAGTGAGTATTCGCGGTGTTCGGGGGATTTGGATGATGATTTTGATGATGATGATGATGGGTTGGGGGGGGTGGATTTGATGGATTATTTTTTTTTTACTTTGGCCTTGAGGCGGGGTTTTTGGGTAAGGCGGGGGGAGAAAGAGTGATTATGATGGTTTTATTTGGGGGAGGGAATGAATAGGATATGAAGTTGGATTTGGATTTGGATTTGGATTTGGATATATATATGAATGAGCCAGACACCATACAAATCATCTATCTATCCGTATTAGAATATTGATTTCAAGTACCTATCTACATACATACATATATATACATACATCATTTATCCCCAAGCTATCTACTATCTCCGTTTTATTTAACCCCACCCCCAGCGCCCATTCCTATCACTTTCCACTTCCTTCCCTTTCCTTCCCTTTCCTTCCCACTCCATTAGAAATCATCATATCAAACTCTCCCTCCCCCTTCTCTCCTCTCTCTGCCACTAATTCCCCCCATCATTTACCCCCCTCATCTCACGACCCAATCTATAGACAAAAGAAACCTACAAAAATACAACACCATATATCCACATCATCCAATATACACATACATCACACTAGAGACGAAAAATATCAAGCAAAAAAATTCAAGAAATTTACCTATTTTCTTTTTCGGAAATCCAAACTCCTACACACCTTTATGCAAATCTTCAAAAATGAAGAAAATCAACCGGATATCATATCTGCATCAACAGCTTTCTCGTCGTAAAGTAAAATGTGAACACCTCCACGCTCAAACGCTCAAAATCACCCCATCATTATGCACAAGTAACGCTCTCTGTTGTATGTCCCCTTAAAGCGCTTTCCTTTCAACCACCTTCACATATTTAATCCACCTCCAGAATCTCAATTAAAAGATCCATAATTCTTAAAATCATAACCGTTCGTAATCCTATCCCTTACTTTCTTAACAAATTCCTTCCCCGCAGTCCTCGAACCCTTCGCACTTCCATTTGCCTTGCCAAGCACTCCGGTCTCCCCTTTTCCTTTCCCTACCCCACCATTAACCGAGATTTGCGAACTTTGCGGTAAATTATTCTGACTAGCACTCATCTCATTTTGATGAACCTGTGCCATCAACGATCTTCTCGCTTCCTCCATTGCTGCTGCATCATCCGAACCGCTATCAGAATCTGAATCAGAATCACTACCGGCATCTTGAATTTTCTTAGTTACTACGATGAAACCATTGTTTTGAGTTGAGGGGGGGATAATTTGTGAGGTTGCTGGAATTGGAACGTCGTCATCGTCGGAACTATCATCACTATCGCTTTCCTCCTCAGATTCCGATGCCGAAAATTCTTTTTTTATCATTTGAGATGAAAGTTGCAATTTAGATTTGGTGAGCTGTCCATTTGTCGAAGGTTTAGGTTTAAACATGGTCCCTTTCTGGCTATTGAGTGAAGACAAACTTGCGCCGAAATTAAACGATGGTTTAATAGTTGGTCTCTTGGCAGGTGAGGAAAATGAACCTTGGGCTTCGAAAATATCAGATGTTAGTTGGAGATCAACTTCGTCTTGGGTATTATCCCCATCGCTGCTAGAAGTCTTACGTTGATTTGTGGTTTTTATAGGAGAAACCATATTCCTCCGGGCATGGCTTGGCAATTCCGGACTGGACCGCTGCGGTGGAGCGTCTGGCATTTCCACGTCCTCGTCATCATTATCACTGACATCTTCATCTTCGGAACTTTCTTGAGTCTCTTTTATTTCTGTTTTATCTTCAGGGTCATTCTGCTTTTCGTTTGCATCTTCTTCCGATTGTTCTTCGTCTGAAGATTCATCCTCGGATGAGGAAGAAACTGAATCCGAGGTTTGATTGAAATTGGCGCGGGATTTGCGTTCATCACCAGATGGTGCGTTGGAATGAAAGACAACCGGGGATCGACTCTCGCGTGATGATGACTGATTTTCGCCCATTTCGATATCCTCGTCGGATTGGTCTTCACTGTTCTTTGATTCTTCGACTTGTAGAGTTTCAGGACTAATAGACCTTTTCGGCTCTTCCTTGATAGAGACCATTTCTTCAGAATCAGAAACTTCCGAGTCGGAGCTGTCGGAACTGTCGGAACTTGGAGGAAGCGGTACTTCAGCAGGCTTTATTGGAGACTTTGATTTTTCTAAGTATACAGTCAGTTCGTAATCTTTTCACCAACACTTCAACTGCTCGCCGATTAACTAAATGCAGCCGAAATGAGATAATAATGGCATGATAACAATCGTAGTGATTTGCTGTGCATTATTTACATACCTTTGACCGGCAATGATCGGCCGGGCGCAGAAGTAGCTGCTTTCCTTGCTTCCGGTGTAACAGTGCTTCTCTGTAAAGGTTTTGGCTCAGTCGAAATCTTCTTGTGTGCTGGTAGAGGAACAGGCTTAGGTGTTGCAGATCGCGACGTCGAACCTGTCCGAGCTGCTGTCAATGGAGGCTGGCTCATAGCAGATGGTTTTGATGGTTGCTGTCTGACTGGAGTCGCACTGCGATCAGGTCGCCTGAAAGTTTTAGGTAATGGAATGGGTGTCTGACTTTGCGCTGGGATCTGACTAGAAGCAAGCTTGGGTGTTGTGTTCTTATTTGGTGTATCAATTGAAGCTGCCTTCTTGGGCTGTGGTTTTGCGGGGGTGGTTGTCTCATTAAGATCGAAGGAGACTCGCCTAGGGCTCTTCGATGGCAATGGCATCTGAGCTTCTAGGCTGGTATCCTTAGGGGCTGGGTCACCGGGTGAAGAGCTTGTTATGCTTTCGGAGGAACTTGATGTTTTTAGAGATGACTTCTTGCCTCTTGGATAATGAGGCGTGGATGATTGGCGAGGAAGTATAACGACAGGGGTACTTCGTTTGTTGACGGGAGTTCCTTTCCTGCTTCCTTGTGGAGTGTTGGATGCTACCTTAGAGTTTTCAAGGGCCTCTGACTTTCTAGACTCCTCCTCAGCCTGTTTCCCTCTCTCCTCTGACGCCTTCTTCTCCAGTTTGTCGTCTTCTTCAATTTGTTTGCGCAATTTCTCTTTCTCATCCTTCAATTTCTGGACTTCAAGGGCAGCTACTTCCTTCCGCTTTCTCGCAGCTTGTTTCTGTTCCTCTTCTGCCTTGCGTTCCTCTGACTTCTCCTTGCGCATCCGCTCTGCTTTTGCTGCTACTGCCTCTCTTTCGGATTCACGTCGATGTTCTTCAGCAGCTTTTGCAGCTGAAGCCCGCGCTTCCTTAGCTGCTTCTTCATTTTCTTTCCTTCTGCGCAATGCCTCCTCGCGTACTTTACTCTTTGGCGTTAAGGGGAGCTCGTTGGAAGTAGAAATCGACTCGAAAGTCTTGGAAGGATGTGAATTGTTATTTGAAGGTGACTTGGCTGACGTCTCAACACCAGATAATCCTTTTTGGGCATCTTTCTTGAACTTGAGTTTTGATTGTCGAATTGTTGGCTCCTCAGTATCTGAACCAAAGTCGTCATAAATATCACTCTCGTTCCGAGGTGATCGGTTATTTGGAGTATTTGATTTCGCGCCTGGCAGAATTGTTTCTGAGGATTTCCGCTTCTTGGTAGAATTTGAGTGGCTGTGAGGAGGAAGTTGTGGTTCGCCTGTCAATGGACTTGTCGCAGTCGTCGAAATAGATCGACCTCTGTTAGTAGCCCTCTGAATATGGTAACTTGCATTCTTCGCTCCTGCACTATTCTTTGGTGTACCCTGAATTCGTGGCGGAGGCTCTTGGAACGGACTGACAAGTTCTTTCGGAGCTTTATCAGGTTGCACATTTAAATTACTGATAGATAACTTTGTGACATAATTAGTTATGGCATGGCTTTGGCGAGGGAGACTTCGCTTCACCGGCGATGGGGATGATAGGGGTGGGGTGTCGGAGATCATGGGAGAATCTTCTCTTACATTTGGCACAATACCATTGTCCTCATCCTCATGACCTAAGATAGCACTCTGTTGTGAATCTGGAATTATTGTCTCTGGCTTCTCCGGGATACCTTCCAATCTTCCGCCAGTCCATGACTCTATCTCTCGAGAAGGAATTGGGTGATCTGGATCTATCGCCGTTCTCTGACGTTTTTGTGGATTCCAAAATGGTTCTGTGTTTCCATTCAAAGGTGACCTATCTCTTTTTTGGCCAAGAACACTTATTGGATTGAATCGAAGGGCTGAAGTTGGTGGAAGAGAATCTCTGATGTTTGGTTTATTGGGAGCTTTTATGATTCGAATAGTAGACATATTGGGAAAGAGGGGGTCCTAGCATATCGTTTTGGGTGACGTCAAATATTCATCATCCATACACTTTTTGATCGCAAGTGGCCTAGACGTAGTAAAAATCAGCAACCGCGAATTTCAACTTCAAGCCAAAAGTTTCCTGTTGATATTCGCAGAAGCGCAAACACTTACTGGCCATAATTGATTTCGTGAACTCTTGAAGCTTCTGTGCAAAATTCTCGTATGGTAATATTTGGTGATGTAATAACTCGAAAGCAACGAATTGGGCGATCATTTTCCTCGGCAGCATCTGGTGTAAAGACCTTCACTCTAAGTGAGAAGCCTGGTGAGGCGGGGGGTTCCATTAATGAATTCATCGTGAATTTTTCGATCAATTCGAAGTTATGCGCAACAGCGAGAGGATGCAGACAAGGCTGAAAAAGAACGGCATCGAGAAACGCAATTGGTTAGGTGAAGCTAATTGCTTTTTCAATAGTGGAGCACTTGAAGTTAACCTAAAAAGCAAATGGCGCCAAAACGCGTTGAAGGTTGAAGCTTTTAAAAGTCGTGAATCGAAAATCGTGTTTGGGTGGAGCTCATTGATGTTTGAAGAACTTATTAAGGTTGTCCTTTTGAAGAAATGAGGTGATGTTATTTGTCTCAAAGAAAGATTTTGATTGCTTCATCTCTCACCATCTCTTTTCCCATTTATATTTCTTTTTTTGATTATTCACTCTTTTTTTCTATATTTGCTTTTTATTTTCGACTTCACTTCACATATTCTTCATATTTTTTTTCTCATTTCTCATATGGTAAAAAGTTTCGAGCTTATCCTTGAGAGCGGAGGTACTTTTTGGTTTCATCCGATAAGGCAAGGATTAGAATGGCCCGAGTGTATGGTAAGGTTACCAGGTATTTACCTGGTCCTCGACCTGAATGAATTGATGAATATATGCGGAGTACAGCTTATAGCTTCTTGTTTTCGAGATGATAATAACGACTTATAGCTAGCTATGTATACCATGCTACGAGCCTTTAACATCATTTGTCGGATCCTTCTTTTGATATATGGTATTTAACCGGGGCTTTCCCTTTTGTATTCCAAACTCCTTCCTAGATCTTCCCTTCCAATGTGCAGGATAGCTATCAAATCATCTCAAATCCACATCTGCCTTATCCAATTCCCAAGATATAATACCAGCAGTCCTATTGCCGCTGCCATAACTGCCATCCCAACCAATACCCATTGTCTAAATTCAAAAGCATCCGAAACCTCCATCTTCATCATTTTCTTCTGTTTAGTATGCCAATGCCATGGCTCTTCTTCCCTTTTCTTATCTCCTTCCGCATGTTGCCCTCGATATGGCGATTTTATATATGCATATGGTTGTGGTTTAAAAACCAATCTGTGTAGAAATTCTTGGATGCGCCCGAAGAAAGTATCAGGATATGTGCGGGGTGAAGAGTGTTGATTTATTCGAAGAGAACTATTGCATCTATCGATGAGGAAGAGAGATATGATAAATGAGACGAAGGTAATAGGGGCAATTATAAGCTATTTATTTAATGAGAATTGTGGTGACAGATGTTGAGAACAGATGGGAGTGGCTTACCCTTACTACAGCGCTTTCCTTTGGAGCTTCAGGAAGTATTGGAGCATGAAAAATTGGTGGAGGGGATTGTGATAATGCCGGCGGTCGACGTGCTGAAGATGACATTCTGATTATTTAAATATATTATTGATTTTGAGACCACGATTTGGACCTTGGGAATTGGTTTTCACATTGCTTTATATACTCATTCGAGGAGTGGAAACTTTTTGATTGTTTTCTTTGCTGTCAATTAATTCTCCGCCAAGATATGCGGACACAAAGCTCAGCCTTAGGAGTTGACGCGGAGTAGCGCCGGTACTCAATGTTTCGCGCTGATTCATCATAATCCATTTATTTTCTTGAACACCGAAAAAAGAAAAAAAACTTCACCAGCGACAAGTTATATTTAGAAAAATCTTCGTACTTATCCCATTCATATGATGCTATTCCAAGATTGGGAACTTGCTACATTCAAAATGTTGGTAGGTTCTAATCCGTGCATCTAGAACCTCAACATCAAAACTACTAGCGTAGTAATTTTTGTATTTTTCTTAGTGTGGCAAAGATATTATTTCCCTATCCACACCACTGTCGCGACGACAAGTCTTTCAGCAGGCCTCCATAAATGCAAGGGAAATCATTGTTGGGAAGTATGCTGCACTGTCAACGCCGCGCAGACAACGGAAGCCTTAATAAACATATGCTTCGTTGGACGGATTTCGATACGAATGGGTTTCTTCCGTGAATAGATATCCATCCTTCAATTTTCAAGACATCGACTCCCTACTGACAATGATATCGCGAACAACAACAAGAAGCTTTGCAGGTACAATATACTTGAGCTCAGCCACATCCACAAAGGAGATTACAAAAGACCAATCATTATTCAGATAATCCAGAGGATTTACACTCGCACTGGATGCCCAAAAGAAGCAATCCCCACTTCAATTAATATCCATGGCGACGAGCTATTCGTGAGCGGTTGTTTGTGACGATTCTCGTGAGGCTTCAATGATTCGCCGTTTTGGGACCGTTTGCGAGCGGGCCTAGTGGCTTACAGCTGAAGAATGCAGATTTTCCTTTGATATAAAACTTTATCAGTATGTCTCGACAAACGGAAAGTTAATACTTTTCTTATGAATTAATTGTATCGATTGTTCATTATGGCGACAACAATTCCTGTGCCAAAAGCCAAACCTCTCGTGGAGAATTTGTTAGATCTTTAGAGTGTGGAGTCTCCCCTTCAAGCACTCAAACACATGGCTGTCGAATATGGCCCTGTCTGCAAATTGACAAGAGGAGGAAACAGAATAACTGTTGTTAGTTCTGCAGAGATAATGAAAGGGATTCATGATTAAAATGGATTCAAAAAGACACCGCCAATGGCACTTTCGAAGAAAGGAGAACGACCATCTGGTCTCTTTCCGGTTTCAATGATGATCCAGATTGGGAGCACATAGAATTCTTGTTTCCACATTTGGACCATTGGCTATTGAGGGACTGTCTGATCGTGGGTTCTGTTAGATCTCCCATGAATGATGACATACATACTGAAACAGAATATAAATGGAAGATACTAGAAATCAATTACTCCTAAAATGGACCAGATTAGGTCCATCGGAGCCTATCACTGTGACGGAATTTTCCTAGACTAACCCTAGATACAATTGCGCTTCTTGCAATGCATTTCCGCCTCAATTCTTTTTATACAAATAAAATGCATCCATTCGTTGATGCAATGCTAAGATTTCTATCCGAATCCGGTGACAGAGCTAGACGACCAGCAGCTTAATGAGGAAGAAAAATGCCAAGTACAACGAGGTTCAAGATTTTATGTTAAAGATTTCTCAAGGTTGAGTGCAACATCGAAAAAAGAACCCGACGGATAAAGAGGATCTTTTGAATGTAATATTTAGTGGGAAGAATCCTCTGACTAAAAATGAAATGAGAGATGATTTGATCATAGCTAACATGATCACTTTTTTGGTCGTTGGTATGACACAGAATTGGACATAGTCATAGTTACTGGCTAAAGTTTTGTTTAAGAATACGAAAATACCTCTGGCTTACTCTCATTTGTTTTTCTTTAATGAAAAATTCAGATGCATGTAATGCAGCTCAGCAAGAAGTAGACCAAGTGGTTGACAGTGGGTCACTTCGTGTGGAACATCTAAATAAGCTCGAATATGTAAATGGTGTTCTGAGGGAGACGTTGCGACTCACACCAACTGGCCCGGCCTGGCCAAACGGCTTGTTAAAGGTGTTACTGGGGAGAAAGCCACACTTTGTCGTGAAAATCGAACCAACCAACAAGATTTTGGTCCTTCTTGGAGCTGTGCAACAAGATTCACATGTTTATGGAGCTGGTGCAAACGGATTCCAACCAGAACGTATGATAGGAGGAAAATTTCAAAAATTTGCTAGCTGCGGCATGGGAAGTAAGTTTTTGGAATACCCTCCTACAAGAAATCTGACATTTCGAATAGCCCTTTGGATGTGGAGTTAAAGCATGTATTAGTCGTGCATTTGCATGGCAAGAAGCATTGATAGTTACGGCTATGCTCCTACAAAACTTTGATTTCCGTCTCCATGACCCGGATTACAAATTACGTATTAAGTAAACCCTTACTATTAAGTTAAAGGATCTCGTAATGCGAGTACGCTTCGTCATGAAATGATAGCTATGGATCTCGAGCATCTTCCAAGAGGCTCGCTATCATCAAATCTCAAGTCTGCAGGCTCATTCATGGCACTTTCTTCATAAGTACCAGATATTTCAGGGCTAAAGTTGGGTTCTAAACCTATGACAATACACTATGGGTCGAAGACAGGAACATGTCTTGCTTTGCACAAAGAATGGCTTCAACTGCCGCAGCACATGGTTTGGAAGCTAAAGTTCTTGGAACGGATATTGTAGTTGAAGCACTCCTATATCTCAACCCATCGTTATAATAACAGCTTCATATGAAGGTAACCCACCAGATAACGCTGCAAGATTCGTCAGTTGGCTCAAAAAACTCAAACCACATGCACTTTCAGGAACGGAATTTGCTGTTTTTGGTTGTAGTTGTAGTTATAGTAAGTTAACGATCCTATGACTAAATCTCAAAGCCTAGGGTCATAGGTGATTGGAGAGCTACATTTCAGAAAATACCAATAATAGTAGACAATTGCATGGCTGAATTTGGAAGTTTAAAACTTGTACCGAGAGGTTTGACAGGAGCAGCCAAAGGAGACCTATCTGGTAATTTAGACGATTGGCTAAACACAACTCTCTGGCCAAAAATTGGTTGTGGTTCGAAATTCCAAAGTGCAATCCAAGACATAGGAATGCATCTCGAAATATCCACTCAACCGAACGTTACAAGTCTCCGACAAGATTTTCAGGATGGCGCTCTGGTTAGAGCCAAAGTATTAACAGCATCCAGAACACCTGAAAAACGTCATCTAGAAATCGAACTTCCGGACGATATGACATATGAAAGTGGAGATTATCCTGCGATTCTTCCGGTTAATTCGAATCAGAGTGTGAGGAGAGTGATGAGGGTATTTGGGCTAGCTTAGGATTCGACGATTGTTATTAGGGGACAAAGATTAGAAGCTTTGCCGCTGGATACTCCGCTTTCTATTGGAGATGTTTTGGCGGGATACTTGGAGTTGTTTGAGCCGGTTGGTAAGAAGGTATGTATTTTCTTCAGTGTCTTTCATATATCCCTAATTAATCTAAATATAGATTCTCCAAATAATGGCAAATTTCACCACGGACGAAAACGCAAAACAACACTTCACAGCCATGTCCACCGATTTTGAAACCTACGAAACGCCACGGCCTTGCCAAAGTTCCAGTATCATCGCACTCATAGAAGCACATCTATCAATCAAAATCCCTTTCCGCGACTCCCTCTCCTCTCTATCTCCCTTTCCCGTCCGCTACTCCTCCATATCTCCTCTCTCCTCCCCCAAAACCTGCACAATAACCTACAGCATCCTCTCCATCCCCTCCTCTCCAATACCAGCCACTACTCCGCAATCAGCGGGACCTCTCTCTCCTCCCTTCTCCCAAGCGATCTCATAAAATATCCATCCGACCCAGTAGTGAAAATAAAAAACTCTTCCACCTCCCCTCCACATCCAATGCACCCCTCTTCTCATTTCCTACGCCAATATTGGTATCACCCTTTTAAAGGCTTTATCGAACAACGAGCCATGCGGGCTGTTACCTCGCCTTCTCATCATCTTGCTCCTGCTATATTGTTTGCTGGGTGTAGATCTTTGACTTGTGATGGGCTTTACAGGGAGGATTTTGATAGATGGCGGGAATTGGGTGTAGTGGATATTTGGTGTGCTTTTTTGAGGGAGGCGGATGCGGAGTTGAGTGCGAACGAGGGGGCGGGTGGAAATGAGGGGGGAGAGGAATGAGTGAATGAAGAACGGTCAGATATTCAAATATGCACAGGAGAGAATGATGTGTAATAGAAAGGATATTCTGAGATTGCGGGATGAAGGGGCGAGGGTGTATGTTTGTGGTGGAGGTAAGTCCGTGAAGGAGGTGGGGAGTGTGGCGAGAGAGATTGCTAGGGAGAGGTTAGTTTGGGAGGAAAAGAAAGCTAGGGGAGAATAGAGGAGAGATTTGGGAGGGTGCTGTTTGATAGATGTGCTACAGATATTTTTAGGTAGAGAGTTTCTTCACATGTTTAGTTATAAGAAGTTACTTAGGTGGAGAAAATAGAATGGGTAGAGACAAAGTTAAAGAAGAGATCATTCAAGAAACTTAGTGATCCCGCTTCATTTGGAGGTTTGGTATCTCATAGACTAACTTCAAAGTCCAGCCAGAAAAACCTAGCGTCTCCTGAAAGTACTCCCACAAAAGCCAGTTCACAGTAAACACTCGCTCAAACGGAAGCCCCAGTCGGTCTATGCAGCAGTGGCATTTTGCCTGCAACAAAGTTACAGAAAAGCTATGTAAAACATTTCGCTTGATCTAGATAATGGTCAATCTCGCAATACTAAAAGATTTCCTGTAAAGCATTCTCCATCCCCAAGCTTTCTCCCCAATTTTCTATTATCTCTACCTCCTTCCCTTCATATCTCATCTCCGATACAATTCACCCTCATCAATCACACATTTTCGTCTTTATTTCACCCTACACGCTCTACTCTCCTTCCCAACCTCCCATAAACCTCTCCAACACCACGCAGAAAAAGAAATATCATTGATTAATCCAACGCTTCTTCCTACCTCCATCACAATCATACGCAAGCATATCTTTCCAACCCCTAACCCCGATATCTCTATCTCTCTCGCAAATTTCTTCTTGAACGCTATCTCCGATTTTTCATTTTTCTCCTACGAAAAACATTCTTCTGGAATTCTGCCATCCGTTGAATAAATACATCTAAATCTTTCTCTTGGTGATTGAATTGCTTGGTTTGGAACTTTGGATCCGGGCTTCTCAGGTTTGGGTTTGCGATTTGCTTCCTGGGCAAATATTTGAGCTAGGTCTAAGTATTAAGTATAGGGAGATTAAGGCTTACGTTGTTTTTTATTGATCATTTTACGTGCGGAATGAATGATCTACAGTATTGATGCGATGGAGTGAGTAGTTTGCATTTAAATAGGTGACATAGATGCTTCATCTGTTAATCGAATAGACTAAACCATACACAAATAATTGACTGGGAGTATCTAAAGTGCGATGTTAACACTTCGGAATACAACACGATACAAGATTTGGAAGAGATATACAAATCTACATCTTAGGCTTCAAGAAATGATTCTAAGAGTACAATGAATAGTATTTCTATCATTTTCTAAGCCTCATTCCCTCATATTTTCCTTTCTTCTCTCGTCCGATCTCATCTCCATTTCTCTAAGTTATATCCTTTACCCTTATCCACCAATCTTATCCCTATTGTTATCTTCTGTCCATCTCATCACCATTATCTACAATTCTCCTCAACAAAAATTACTCATCATTCAATTTCCCCACCCAACCTCCTCGAGGTATGAAGCATCAGGAGCTGGTCCTCTTGGATTCGAGGATTTGCGTTTATTTGCAGTATTTGTGGTTTGTGTGGCCGCTTGATTAGTTCCGGATTGGGTAGTGGTAGGATTGCTGGCTTCAGTAGTGTATTGGGTGGTTGACTGGGTACTTGGAGGAGACATATTTACGTGGGATATGGCTGGAATAAAAGGGGGAGTTTTGCGTAATGTGGTGTCTATTGTATGACGTCCAGAGTTGGACAGTGTAAATTGCTGTAATTTGAAGTATCTTGGGATGAAGCATAGAAAATATTGCGGGTTCTAGGTGTAGTGTTTATATTGACCAACCGACGGAAGAGACCTCCGACTTGAAAATTGAACAATAGTCAGGGAATACATGTCTCTGCCCTCCCATGCATTAAATTAAACAGGAGGAGGGATGGGGGAGTTGACGAGGTGAACTATCATGATCTGTTTAAAAGCAAAATACCACGTTTTTCTAGAAGTTTAAGACAATATTTCACTGTGATAGATTTAAGTTTGAATGAATGAAGAAATCCTTCATCTTGAATCCGAACCGAACGAATTCAAAGTCTACACAATGAATTTATTGAGATTAGACCTCAAAAGTATGGTTGAGAATATGGTTCGACTCAATGCATGCTTCAATAATATTTAATTCGAGTTGTTGAAGTGCAATCTTGTTTATCGATAAATTTCAAACTCCGATACAATACAAAATCTAGAATTACAATTCGACTTATCAAAGAATCAAACCTATATTTCTCATCGACTCAAACCCGTCTAGCAGTAGAACAAATTCTGTATGTGTGGAGTGGGGTGAGAGAAGCCCCTCTTTCTCGCTTGAATCTCTTCCCGCAAAATTTTCTAGTGTCACACACTAGATACATATCCTCAATTCCACGCGGTTCCTACATCAAATAACACACAGTATCCGGCATGGTGTAGTGGCTAGCATTTCCGCCTCTCATTGAAAGCATTCACGCCTCAATCAAGTCGCGGGAGACCGGGGTTCAATTCCCCGTACCGGAAACCTTATTTTGTTTTTTTAGTATCTTCTCTCTTGTATACCTCTATGATTGATTACTCTGTGCTTTTTGGATCTTGGATCTGATTCGGATTCACCAAGAAAGACTTTGCTTGTATATGGATGGAGTGATACATAATAGTATGTGTGTTCGTAGTACCGGGCGACACTTGCACAACGTGCCGTTTTAAGGCTTAACCTTAGTTTTGACGAGTGAAGGATATCTATCTGTCCAGTGGATATGAATCGAAATTCGGTATTGAAATGAGCATAAAAGATAGTCAACCACATCTGGCAATACACCTTTACCAAAACACTTAGCACAAACTAAATAGCGGGAACTAGAGATTAAAGCCGCAGTACACTGGTTTGTTGCATATCTAGGACAAACTGGCATTCTACTTAACCCGATTCATCTCTAGTTTCTCTCGCTCCTATTCGAATCTCGGAAATGTCGATGGATATAAGCTAAAAATGGATAATATAATTTTGCAAAATTATCCACTCTATTATTTCTTCTAATTATGTGCATCGCTCAGCTTCCCCAACTTTGGACTAATCGGGTTAAGTAGAATGCCAGTTTGTCGAGTTTATACGGTATATGGTATATGGTATATGGTATATGGTATATGGTCGTACAGACTAAAGTAGCGAAGATTTAGTTTACTGCGGGGAATTGGTTGGTCGTGATACTATGGACCATATCTACCTCGTATCTATGAATGAGAAGACTAAGCAGAACAAGATCACAAAGTGGTGCAAAAGTTTTGACGAGAATAATCTTTGTATTCAACCTCGACCACAATACCACCCACAACACGCTTCTATCTCCTATTCACTTGTCTTGTTCGCTTGTTCATCCGTGCTCCCACTAATGTCATGACCATCTTTCTTTCTATTATTGTCATTTATCGTCCCGTACTTGCCACAAACCAAATGATTACATTCCACACATCTGATAGAAAACGAACAAATCGTGCTCGTGGGAAACGCTAACGTAAATGCGTGTAAGACATGGTGTAAGACTAGCCCCGAAAAGTCCAAACCAGTCTCCCCTACCCATATCGCAAAATCCATGTGAATATCAATCTAGGACGTGAGTTAGCAGACTCTTCACGAGAGTTATTAGTAGTGACGCACCCGGGGAACTATCTCGAATTGATTTAGTTACTGGAGTAAGGAGGGCTTCGAGGACTACTAGTAGTATTGGTCGGGGTGGCTGATCCGGAAGACCAAGATCTCGCAGTGGATGGAGTGGTGGATCCTGATTGAGCGGGAGTATAGCACCTTTCGTATGTGATGGTTTGTGGAGTGTCTGATGAAAACATTGAGAAGAAGGCGCCCATTGTCGAGTTGGTTTTTTTTTATGAGAAGTTCGTAGGAGTTTCTGTGTTAGATGTGATTTTTTGCTGTAGACTTTCTGTGTAGAGCTCAGATGGGGATGGTAGGGCGAAGTATAGCTTTATATACCTTTACCCATGATTGGATTGGAAAGTCGAGAAAGTTCTTGTATAATATTCCATTCTAGATAATTCGTGACGTTTCTAAGAGCGATCACTGGAATAATCTACCAAAAGCTCGAACATATCCAGAAGAAAGGTTTCATCTGGCACATTGGGATTTTTTCTGGCAAGTTCTTTAGTCTAAGCGAAACTTCAAGAATCTACTTTCGAACAGCTAAGATACAAGGGCGCTAACTGCACTAAAGCTAAAGTAAGATGAAATTATAAATAGAGATTTAGAAATGAGAAATGTTTGTAAATTTATCTTCCCTGATGGATCTCAGCCAAATGGGATAAATTCTACCTAGCAATCATCCACAGTGTGAAACATTCGAAAAACTTCCGAGCAACCCGATTACAAAACCCAAACAAGAAACTAGCAAGACACCCCAAAAAGAAACCCCAAGCAAGATAACACATAGCCACCTCCTTCTCCTTTTCCTTTAATTTCTGCAACCCTATTCCCATTTCCATAGCGGTCTTGTGTTGAATACAATTATTATGAGACGAATTATCGATGAGGTATAGTATCCAAACCGACCCAAAATCATCGCGTTCACGGTGTAGTTCGAAGATGCGGCGGATGACCCAGGGGATTTTTTCTCTTATGGTAGGTGAGGAAGATGAGGGAGGAGGAGGATGGAATAGCGATGTGTTTTTTGTAGATCGGTGTATGTTCGATGATGCCGGTGCGTCTACTGGTGAACTTGTAGATCGAGAATAAGGGTATCGAGATCGAAATCGAAATCCAAGAATTGCATAATCGTGATTCAATGAAAGAACACAGTACCCCATGGCGAAGAATCTAAAGGATTACAGCCACCACTTACTCAGCACATTTGGAAACATAGATTCGTCGAATGTAAAAGAGACGCCGAAGGGGCACATACCAATTCTAGAACCGCAAGCGAAATCAGCCGAGAAGAGCCCAGAATCTTAACACAAAGAACGCTCTAATCAATCGAAACCCCAAGAACAAGAACTTTTAATAATCACGCCATCTACATCCATCTTTCCTTATTACAGGGCAATCCAACAATCTCATCCCCACAACCATGGCCAACCGCAGCTAAATCATCAGTGAGAACGTTGTTATAACTAGGTAGCATCATTTTTACTGAAGCGAAGAGGAATTTGGCCCGATTCCCGGAACACCCTGATGGGCCACCAGGAGCTCCCCGGGCAATTTCTCCCCAGACAACGAGAAGACCAAGACATCGAGCCAGGCAAGACACTCAAGTTACCCCAGTGGTTCAATAAAGACAGAAATATCCTTGCGAACATCGCGATTGCCAACCAAGTAATCATCAATAGGAAAATCGTTATAATGCACATGATTTTGACTGCGATGCCTCCACGAGAAGGGGGTGCTGTTTGTGCGAATTTACCACCGTTTAAGCCACCATTGTAACCACCACCACCACTTCCCATCCATCTCTTCTCTTGATCGTGAATTACTGAATGCATATCATATATTAAACCGATTTCATGCTGAGTGAAGCTTCTGCCTTCGAGGAAGTTGGGGATGTCATCTTTTAGATCTTTGATGAGTTCCTCTAGATGTTCATCCGGTGATGAGTATTCTTCGCGACGGGATTTTCTGAACATTTTGATTCTCGTATAAGAAGTTGCTCGAGCACAAATAATGCTTGTGGGGTTGTGTGTATGTATAATATGCGCAATACTTGAAGATAAAGTTCTGCAGGTTCTCTACATATTAAAAGAAATAAGAAGTAGGAAACCGAATCAAAGCGCCGTTGAAATCTATTTTCCTTTGTTAGTACAGTGAAATATTCTCTATCCCAACAACAAAGCTGACCGTCTGAAATTTGAGACAACTACTGATGGTGCTATCCGGGGGGAGTGAAAGGATATCTGCTACAAATTAACTGCGCGTAGTCTCGAAGCTCACAGAATCGAGATTTGCCATGCATCCAATAGGCTCTCTGCAAACATTCCCACGACCCCAAACAAATCAAATACTTGCCCTATTTTCTCTATTCCAGTAACCTCAAAAGACGCACCTTCAATCCGCACACTCCTCTCATAGACTAGAAATAAGATCTTACAAAAACCCAGTTCAGCCTACCGCCCACCGAATCCAACAATACATAAAAGAATTATGATCAAAACCCAAAGGCAAAAATCAAGCGAAAGCTACCTAATGAAAGTCAGTGAGAAGAATCGAAACTCCTTCTGCAGTCGCTACTGCTACTACCTTGGAGCTTAAATCCACCAGAAGCCGGTAATTCTAAGCAGTAAGGCGAGAAAACCATACTCGTATCATTATCTTTATATCCACAGTAATACCAATATCACTCAAGTGCTTCCTAATATATCTGCTCTAGAGTAGGAGTAGTAAGTAACCTAGCAATATCAGTCTCAGGAATAATCTACCCTTCGTTTAACCTTATAAAGCCTAGAGTATTCGAGCCCTCAAATCCCCAAAACAAGTACTAAAAATACAAGACAGATAAGTACAACATATAACCAAACCCTACAAATGAACTAGCAAACCAGCATTTCTATCCCCTCCCCCACTCCTTATTCCCTACCCTACCTATCATACCAAAAAAAAACCTTACCCTGCGTACTACAAAACATACCAAGCAATCCAGCAAATACTGCCTTGTACCAACCTAACACCAAATCAAACCGATTAACCTTATGCATTTCTTTCTCCATCCCTAACATGCATGTAATTCAGGCTATCAAGTTATCAAAGCCATAAAATCCACTAGGATATTTTCAGATACTATATATATACCGCGGAGATATATATACTCCCAGAAATATAAATCATAAACTATACATAATCTCACCTAGTGAAAAATCGATTTCAAAGTATTAGAGGTAGACACAGAAAAGAAATCTAGATGAAAACGTACGTTTATATTCCCGTATGAATATTTTCGTATCCTAAATAAACCCCATATGCGATGCTTATCAGAAGATAAAATAAAGAGAAATTGAACCAGAATCTACAGAGGTATATACAATTTAGTCTGAGATAGAAAGCCCTTGAGGTGACCAACATCAACTCTACTATCCAGGACAATCAACCACATCCAACATCACAACATTGACTAACTTTCACAGCATTCACCTCCCCTACCGCCTCCACACCCAAAATTCTCATCCCACCCCCATCATCCCAAGCAATCCTCCCTTCGATCGCAGCCCTCATCAATTCCTCCTCAGCAACCTCTTTCTCCCCCGTAAACGGATCCCATTCAAAGCCCTCCTTTAACCACATCCACCTCAAGAAAGCCCTTAGTTCTTTATCTTCTGGAACAACTCTCATCCACTCCGGTTGAAACCCCTCTTCATGATTACCTTCGCCATTCCATCCTTGTGCTTTGCCTAATAGGATGTCGCGACAAAAGATGCGCCAACTGTCTAGTGCATAGGGTCCTTGAGTCATGTGTCCAATTTCCCACGCTGTACGCGGGTCTTCGGATTCCTCGGGGAGAACTTCACTTTTCTTGATGTCACGACCGAGACCTTTGGTGGGGTAATCGTGTACTGCGTAGCGTTTAAATTTAACGGGCGGGTTTTCACAGAATGTTTTAGCGTAAGCTTGGTAAGTTGCTGCACGTTGATTTTGTAAGCCGAGATGCCGAATTACTGAAACGATGTCCTCTTTCGGGGCATCGATGAGTGATTGTGGGGTAGGATATTGTTCCATTAAAGTGTAGAACACTGGTATGGCATGTTTACCATGAGTGCGGTTGAGAAATGTGACGGCTATGAGAAGGCGGAATGGGTCATGGGCGAGTTTCTCCTGAATGAGTCCAAAGTGAGGTGCGGATAGGGGTGGAAAAGGGATGCATGAAATTATGCCAGCGGGACGTTTCTTAGGAGATTCCTTCTTTGGAGATGAATTCTTGATAGAAGCTTCTACTTGTAATGCCATGGATCTCCTTGATTTGGAGGGAGTGGGAGCTAGAGAAGTAAAGTAAGGCGAATGTGCAAGCGGTCTTTGTTTCTTTCCGGATCTGAGAAGACTAGGAACGTCAACTTCAATCGTATCAAACCCGCTACTATCCGAGGCTAGAGAGGGGTGATCGGTTATGCTTAGCTCAGATAACGCAGAGGAGCCAATCTCGTCAATATCGAGACTGAGGGCATCTATCTCTCTTAGGATAGGTAGTTCCATATTGTCAAACGACTGTAGCGTATTCGAATGTGTTTGCAAATCAGAATTGGAATTTGACTGAGATACGCAAGTGATGGATTCGTGAACATCATCATCATCATCATCGGTCCTAGGAGTTTTATCTCTTCCTTCCGACTCATCATCCGTGTCTTCAACCATGTCGCAGCTATGGTGACCCGAACTAATACCCAGAAGTCGACTGCCACTCGTAGACTCTGGCCCTTCTACGAGTGGTTGGCTTTTGCTGATCTTCTGGTGTTCCTAGCTGGAGAATCGAGTCCAGGTGCCGAGGCAAGAACGGCAGCTCTAGCTTTCGGTACTCTGACACGTTTGGCTTTTGGAGATTTAGAGACAGTCTGAGCCTCATTTGTTGCTTTGACTGGGGCCTTTCCGTTCTTTGCATTCGTTGCCTTTGTCTGTGCAGGTGATTTTGATGGTGTCTTGAC
Source organism: Stromatinia cepivora (assembly GCA_014898415.1). NCBI lineage: Eukaryota > Fungi > Ascomycota > Leotiomycetes > Helotiales > Sclerotiniaceae > Stromatinia > Stromatinia cepivora. The sequence goes on along the minus strand of RCTD01000001.1, from coordinate 514,650 downwards.
ATTTTGGCTCCTTGATGTAAGAGGCGTGGCTGTTGGTGTCTTGACCTTTTGGCTCTTGGATGAAGCAGGTGTTGTAGGCTTTGTTGGTGTTTCTTCAGCCTCCAAACGGTTATTGTTCCTGACTCTCTTTCGCGAACGCTTCTTCGCACTGGCTTCGGTCTCCACTTCCTCCTTGGGTTCGTCGAGTTCCATTTCTGTATCTACTGCAGGAGCAGCATCCTCCTTAGGAGTATCTTGTTCCGTTTTGTCTTCTTCTTGATCAGCAGATGAGGCTTCATCAATCGACACCACCTCCTCTTCTTGGTCCTTGGGATCTTCTTCGGGAATTTCTAAGTCGGCTTGCTCCTCTTCTAACTTCTCTTCAGAGGCCTCTTCCGATACCTTCGCTTCCTCATCCTCTGATTGCGCTGGAGCCTCGGACTCGACAGCGGGTTCGGGGCTGACTTCAATTAGATGCTCAATGGCAGGATACGAAACAACATCTGACACGCTGGCAGCCGCTTCAGCTTCCTCTTCAGGCTCATTTTGTTCCTCGATATCATCTTGCTCGATCGCATCCTCCATAGGTACGTCAACATCTACAATACCCTCAGCCTGAGCTACGGATGCTCTCGCAGCAGCAATCTTTGCTTCCAGGCCCGTAGGCGCTACATTTCCCTTCTTAAGATCTTTCCAGCTGCGTTTCGACTTGACTTTGTTGCCGCTCTCCTCTTTTGCCTCTTCTCCCGAATCAACAACATCTTCCTTCAACTCATCTTCCAAACCAATGACTTGTGCCTTCAACCCCTCTCCAAAGAATTCCGAGGTCTTCGGTCCCTTTGGCTTTTTATCCCAACTCTTCCTCGCCCCTTTTCCTTTCCCATTTCCATTCCCATGTCCTCTCTTCAAATCTCTAACCTGCTTCTCCAACGCCTGAATCCTCTCCCTATCCTTTCTCTTCTGCTCTGCATCTCGCTTCTTCGCTTCCATATCCCTCTTCTTCTCATCCGCCCTTCTCTGTTTATCCTCTGCCTGTTGCCTCAAATTGTCCTCATGTTTCTTTGCCTTCTCTTCTCTCTTTTGCTCCTTCAATACATTCATCTCTTCTTCCCTAACTCTCTTTGCCTCTGCCTTTTCCGCAGCCTTCTTCTCTCTCGCAATTGCCTCTTCTGCTTCTCGGGTCGCAGCAGCAGCTCTCTTGGGTTCCAATTTTGCTTCCTTTCTTTGTCTTTTAGCTTCGCGCTCGGCTTTGAAATCGCGTTTGCGTTTGATGCTACCGGTAGCTTTCTCGCCATCGATTGGCGCAGTAGTTTCATTCTGATGAAAGAGTTTAGCTATTTTCCAAAACGCTATCATGGTAGGCGTAAGGTGTTGCCAAAAATACCTCATTTTGAGAAGTTTTCGCAGAAGAAAGGAGTTCTCCTTCTTCGCCTTCACCAGCCTTGCCATTCGTCATTTCCACATCACTGGCTTTCTTTTCCATTCCAGCTGGCGACCCCGCTGCTTGAGTACTGCTTCGTTTCGCCATATCTGTGATGATTTCGTGTAATTGCTTTAATAGACCGATTGATAACAAGATTAATAACTAGAAGTTACTTGTTAAAATTTTTGGCCAAAAATTGAGAAAATGCTCGCAAATGCTTTTGGATTAAGAGGAAGGCCACAGAAAAAAAAAAGTTCCCGACAGGACTCGAAAATCTGGGGTACTTGTAGCAACTTTTTTTTTTATTTAGCGAGGTTTTTTTCGAGGGGTCCACTGAAAACACTAGCTATTTCAATTACCTGATGGCAGCAGATACGTATGATTTGATATCAGGAGTTGTAATTTTACGAGCCATCATGGCAGGATTCTGTAAGTTTTCAAAGGTCAAATGGATATTGGGACACATCTATTTAGCTACCACTCTTGAGCGTTCGCTTCCCAAGTGAAGCTTTTATCTACCACCCTCGTTTAACACTTCTCCTTTGTACAATTCTCGCAGTAAGATAAAACTAGTAGCACATTTATTTCCTGCCCTTCGCTCCCCCATTAACAAAAGAAATTGAGAATCTAGTGATGTTTAGGACCGTTTTTAGTAACGGGTGGGTTGTACATGATCTTTCTTGTCTTGATAGGGGACCACTTGTAACGCTTCACCCAGATACTCAATGCAAAAAGCATAGATCCAATAACCAACACCTTCATACCCATCTTCTTTCGTTGATCCATTTCAGGTTCGGCTGACCAGTTGAGGAATTCCACGACATCTTTAGCCATCTGTGATGCTGATGCTGGTGTACCATCTTCATATTCAACGAGGTCGTTGTAGAGAACACGAGCCATGGCAATACCGGTACCTGGGAAATATGGGTTGAAGTTGAGTCCCTCTGGGACCTTGGCTCCTGCTGGAACCTCATCTGGGTAACCAGTCAACAAACTGAAAATATAGTTGGCACCGCCGTGTCTGGCCTTGACCATCAAACTAAGATCGGGTGGCAATGCTCCGTTATTTGCAGCACGAGCGGCTTCATCGTTCTTGTATGGAGATGGGAGGTAGTCGGAGAGTTTTCCAGGTCGCTTTTCGATTTCACCCTCATCGTTTGGCTCGCTGTCGTATTCATTCTCTTCGGCCATAGCCTTTGCCTCATCGACTGTGTGCGTGACACCGACCAAAGCTCTGTATGGAATACGGCTCAAAGAATGGCACGAAGCACAAACTTCTTGGTAAACTTGGAAACCTCTTCGTAGTCTATTATGTCGTTAAAACGGGTAAATCTTCTTGACACAGAACGGGATTCTTACGCTTGGTGATCGAATGTCTTTGTGTATTGTTGGTGTACCCAAGGGTATTGTGTTGGATGGAGACTGGTGCCGTATCAGTATCGTATTCCAACTTAAATTCTGCTCGTCTTCCAGCATTCATTTGATAATGGCCGAAGTTCCCCCCACACCACAAATGTCCGACTTGATTTGGATAGATATGTCACTACTCACCCTTCTTCAACTGGGGTCATGGCGTTTAATGGCTGGCCGTAAAGATGATAATACCAGGCGAGGGAGCCGGCTGCCACTGCGGTAGCAGCACCTGCAGCCATGTTAATACCGAGTGGAGAAGCGGCTTCGGTGGAGGTGGAAGTAGATGCGGCACGCTGTGAGATGTACATTAGCCTTCAGTTCACCACAATGAAACGCCATGTGGCATCACCGTCCTCCACAGCGAAGTGGTGTGTTTGTTGACTTCGGAGATGGGGGGAAATGTACCTTTGTAGTGTTAATCGCATTATTCCGTACTCCCCCGAACGAGCGCGTCGAGCGCAGGCATGATCTAGCCAACATATTGAGCAAAATATGCCTTGACCTTGGATTCAGTGCAAGGTGGATTCGACAGCTCAATTGAGTGATAGGAATCGAGATTGAAGTTGCGAGGTGCGGCGACAAAAACGATCCGAAAAAGAAGCTAAATTATGCCTTAGGCACAGGCTTACCACTGAACAGATTCTGATTGGCTGATATCCATTACACGATTATTTCTCGGACAAATCGATGCTACAAAATCTCAAATTTAAAGTCATGTCCGGGAATATTGAAGTCCATAATACATATTATTTCTACGGTATGATGGGATATGGTAAATTTCTAATACTTTGACTATTTTCTCAGTCATCATATACATCTTCATAATATCGAATAGAGATTTGGCACTTTCTTGCTGACAAATGGTATTAAGCAAAACATCATTGGCCTTTCAATTTCTAGTCAATTATACCCCAAATTCAATATCATGTTCCATTGCTTTCCAAGATCTAATTATTCAGGAAAGCTTTTTTCCAACCCAACTCCTTACTGGATGTATGCTCATTATATGGCTCCAATTTCTATATAAACCAATTGCTTGATATCATTAATCCGTCCTTCAATTTCCGTTTGAACCAGTCTTGAGCTCTCTTCGTTGCTTAACAGCATTGGCTAGACTTTCAAGGACTGACTCGGTGTCATCCCATCCAATACAAGCATCAGTGATACTCACGCCGTATTTGAGGCCGGACTTTCCTTCCTTTGGAACCTTTTGTGCACCTGATTACAAAGTAAGTAGAGATTCTGGAAAGAAGATAGTTAGGTGATCTTACCCTCGTTAATATTGCTCTCAATCATGACGCCCATAATGGCATCCTCTCCTGCAGCAATTTGCTCCGCCAATACAGCTGCGACCTTTGGTTGATTCTTGTGGTTTTTCAATGAGTTCCCATGACTGCAATCGACCATCAATCTCTGTCTGACGCCGCTCTTCTCAAGTGCGGCCTTTGCCTCTTGAATACTCTTTGCATCATAATTGGTACCCCTGGTACCACCTCTAAGAATAACGAAGCAATCTCCGTTGCCAACTGTCCCAACAATTGCAGCAACACCGGGCTTGGTAACTGAAAGGAAGTGATGAGGATGTCGCACGGCACCGATCGCATCAATAGCTACACCGAGACTACCATCCGTACCATTCTTGAAACCAACTGGGAAACTCAATCCACTAGCCAATTCTCTGTGCAATTGACTCTCAGTTGTCCTAGCTCCAACAGCTCCAACACTCAACAAATCTGCCAAGAATTGTGGCGAAATAGTATCCAGCATTTCACTAGCAATTGGCATTCCCTTGGCAGTCAAATCAACGAACAATTGTCTGCTAATTCTCAACCCTTTGTTGATCTTAAAGCTGTTGTCAATATCAGGATCGTTGATAAGACCTTTCCATCCAACAGTTGTTCTTGGTTTCTCGAGGTAAGAGCGCATAACAATCAATAGATCATCTTCGTATTTGTTCTTGAGGGCTACGAGCTTGTCACAATATTCGAGCGCAGCGGCAGGATCGTGAATTGAGCATGGACCGATGACTACCAGTAATCTGCCATTCTTGTCTGCGCCAGTAACAATATCGACGGACTCATTGCGACCCTTTAACACTGTTGCTTTGGATTCTGGTGTTTGGGGAACTTCATGTTGAAGCAAATCGGGTGGTGTCAATGGGTTGTATCCTCGAACTGTAGGGAAGAATTGTCAGTTGCATCCATTGTTTTAAGCTGCAAGATTCAAAATATCCAATACTTACTGCGCCAGTCTTCGGTGCTGTCCTTTTGGCCAACGTTCTGGTTTTCTATGTAGAAAGCCTTCAATGAGTCAGAGTGGTTTCTTGTGAAATGAGGCATCTTGGATGAACGAGAAGTGTGTTTGTTTGGTAACTTACTGACATATTGAGATAAATGTGTTTCTTTTATATTTTGAAAGATTGTTTCTCTTCCATTGATATTTTGTTATATTCAGTATGCTGAGGTGAGATTGTTTCTTTGAGAATTTGTCGGATCCGTACGAGCGGGGCAATTTACTGTAAAGTATAATTCATTGCGCAACAAAAGTTTTAGCCATGCGGTAGTACCCGGGCGATTTAACAGACACATCGGATTTTATCAGAAAATCAATCATCGAATCATTCAATTGAACCCTAGTACTATATTTAAACCTTAAAAAATGTGTATATTCTAAAAGTTTTTAATATATTCTTCAAAATAATAACATTTTTTTAATATTAAATAATATATTGAAATTAAGATAAAATTAATATCGATGTTCCTAAAGTGTGGTCTATGCATTGATAGTATTTCCAATCAGATCGAATAGATTTTGACCGCCAAGATTCTGCCATTAACATCAAAGCTTAGACCACAATACTAAATATCGAAGAACATCAAAATCTTCGAAATTTTAATTCAAAATTCAATCATTTAATTAAATTATCTTTTGAAATTAAACTGTTTGAAATTCATAAAAATTTGTAGATTATCATCTGTTCAATAAGATTACAACTTTTTTTAATATTAAAAAAATAAAAATAAAAATTAAATTGATTATAAGGATTTATTTAAAACATTCCGATTTTCCGATAAAATCCGATGTGTCAGTGTCCGTTCGTTAAATCGCGCGGTACTACCGCGGGGTCAGCCCCTGTAATAACGCGGATTGTTGATTGGGTGAGAACCCATGAGAATTTAGGGATGAGAACTTAATCATCAAGAATGGAACCTCATACAATGAAGATGGGTTTTTTTTTACAGATCTCCGAAGGAACATCTCCGAGAGATCAGTAAAGAAAGTGTCGGTCGGGAGAAACCTTACGGACCCTAGGGGTTGATCTCCGAGGAAAGACAGGAAAGAGAGAGATGATGTAAGCCGTAATATTCTTCTACCTTCTAATCAAAGACTTGCGTCTTCTGTCTAGCTTCCACAGTAAGCCCTTCCTATGTATTGCTCTTCTAATTCTTACTCATCCGCCTTGGCTAACAAGTCCGGGATATCATCAACAGTGTTCCTGCCCTCCAAAATATCTAATAATGTTAGCATGTCCATTTCTTGCAATGTATGAAGCTAGTGACTTACCAATAACAGCAGTAAATAATGGGTATTCGCCCTCCTTTCCTCTAGACTTTAGGAACTCATTGACCTCCTTTGCGGTACTAGTTCCTTGCAACTTTTGTCCATTCAATTCCGTCTTCTCAACTTCATCAACTGGAACTCCTCTCTCAACTGCAAGTTTCGCACATCTGAAGTTTCGTCCACCACTGCAACTTGTGATCAAATCGGCAACGCCAGCGCTCTCTTCGGTGAAAGTACCAGCATGAACAGTCTCTCCAAAGAATTCCTTACCAAATTTAACCATCTCAAGAAGGCCTACTCGCATAACAGCCGCCTTTGCATTGTCTCCCCAACCACGCCCCTCAACGAATCCTGCTGCTAATGCAACAATGTTTTTGAGTGCTCCACCAAGAGAGACTCCTGCTACATCGGAAACCATCCGGACATGGAAGTAGGGACGATGGAACAATGTTTTGAACAAGGCATGATCCAATGGTGGATATTCCGATGGCACGGCCTTTAACTTCGCCTTGCTAACCCTTCCCTTGACATCTTTATGTTCTTCATCTGCAGGTGTGATGGTGAGATTGACTTGAGAGCTCGACGGGGATGGTCCAGTTGGAGTCGCAGCACGCGAGTCCATTGGAGGAGGATCGTATGCAATTGTAGTCTCACACCATTTCTCCATTGCAATCTCATTGGCAATGTTGGCACCGGAAAGTGCTCCGCAATAAATTCCCAACCCTTCACCGATCCATTCACTAAATAGACTGATCTCCGAGGCCGTCACATTCACACCCTTTATACAAGAAATTCCACGTGCGAATGGAAGGATGTGTCCTTGAAGTTGTTTGGAAATGCGTCCAATAAATTGATGAGGAAGATTGAAGATCAAAATCGAGGAGTTCGCAACTGCATCTTCAAGGGAGGGGTTGGCGATGAGATTGCCTGGAAGAGTAATATTTGGCAAATACTTCACATTCTCGTGGTAGTTGTTAATGATAGAGGTGAGCTTTTGAGGACTATCGTTGGAGGCATCGTAGTGTTTTGAATCCTTGGGTATCGCAACTTCCTCCTCATACACCCACATCTGAACCTTCTCTTCAAACAAATCGGAATGTTCTTTTGTATTCTCTGCTATGATTTTTGCAATGGTACAACCCCTGGTAGATGTCAGTAAGAAACCCGATGCTTTATACTTCAAGGGCCAACTCACCAGTTTCCAGATCCAACTACCGTAACCTTGTGCTTCTTGCTCCATGCTCCCAGGGTCGCCATTTTATTCAGTTGAGGGGTGTTGAAATGTCGGGTTGTCTGTGCGAGTCTCCGGAGTGTTTGACTTGATGTTGCTGTAAATCTTATGAGCATGCACATATGTTATTAAGTGAAAGAAGGAAATAGAATTGGTACAAGGGATATAAGTACATGCAAAGGGAGGCAAAATACCAACTACTTTGAGAATATGATGTATGCTTGTGATAAAAAGCCTCGCTTGCTTCTATTCTGTCCCTTGTGATGGCTCGTGAACGAACAGGGGCAGCTGACCGCCTTTGAAAACGGTTTAGTACAATATTATTATCATTGTGGCTTTTTAAAAATCCCATGGGAAGTTGTTTGACACGGTACAAAAACGACAAGTGGGATCCAATAAGCGCTCTGAAAATCACAGTGCTAATGCTGTGAGAGTGAAATCTACCTAGTAATCTTTCCGACATTGAATGAATGTACAAACACAACATAAGATACGTAGTAGCTCAACTTGAGCATGAAAACTGCATCAATGATCGTACATCTTCTCCATCTTTCATATCAAGGTCATACGGAGTATAGCGATGGAGTTGTACGAGTTGGTGCTCCGAGAACATAATATGAGATGCACTTACGCATGTTATCGATATTAGGATGTTTGTCAATCGTGACTTTTAGTCGGTAGCCTTTTTTACTTGTTGTCTCAAGTATCGAAATCCATGATGGAATTGAGATCTACCAAGTATTTATTTATCTTATACCTACCTGTGCACTACTCTTTTACCTAGGTTAAAGGAAGGAAATACCCGACAACCGATCCATTTGGAAAATCACTTATTCAACTCACCTCCAAGTCTAGTAGCTTTAGACTGGGACATTCGTATCAATTTAGTTGATATCAAGTTAATCTAGAAACTTATATCGAAAATAACCAAGCTTAAACCTTCCAAATATATAACAGTAACGGTCTAGACCACAATACATTTTTGACGCCACGTACAAATACCTAGGTAGGTGAAGAAAGTACCTGATTATCACTGATTTATTATGACGTATCAAATTAAGTTTATTCATCCTAAATGATCTAACAACCTTCACAACCTTCACAACCAATAGACTTCCTAGCTTTTTCTATTTTTTATTCTAAAGCCGGGTCTTTCCTATGGTGACAAGCATCACATCTTACATCTTACCCGCACCCAACTCTCCCACCACTCCAAAGGGGCCCCGCTTCCAACCTACCTCCACCAAACCATCAACAAACACTTGGAAGCTACCAAGCACCTAACCTAATGCCCTTTTGCTAGCATTTTCTTCTTAAGTACTCTTCATCGTATCATTTTTTCCTCTTATATCCTTTTCCCTTCCTATTTTTTTTCTCTCTATTCACTTTCTTCAAGCCCCTGTCATTGTTCTGATTTGTGCCAATCGTTCTTAAACCCCGCGTTCTACCACAACAGCAACTACTTCCAACGTATAAAAAGTTGTTGGTTCTTCAAATCCGACACCAAAGACCATGATTTCCAACGAAGTCTATTTACTCCCACTCAAGGATGATGGGAGTCCTGATGTATCTGGGGGGTACATTTATCTTACTCCCAAAGGCACAGAGCCAATAATTGTCCGTTTCGCTATTGAAGGGACCTCTTCGATATGTCGAGAAGGCAGTCTCTGGGTGAATATCCCCGAGAAAGGTGCAGAATTTCAAAGAGACCAGTTCCGTGAATTCAAGTGAGTTTTCCCTGCAAGACTCCGCCTACAGCAAGCACTGACTCTATAGATTGGAACCAGATTTTAATCGTACCATTGAAATATCGATACCCATTCATTCAGCTGGCGCATTCGCATTCTATACTACATACAAAGCTCTGCCGGACTTGGATAATGCAAATACCGCTCCTATCGAAACTACCAAATCCCCAGTGTATTATATCGATGTTGCTCCAAATTTGAAGCTGGAAGGCAGGCAATTGCCTTTGCCTGCGTTATCCGTCTTCTCTATCATTTCGAAATTCATGGGGAAATACCCCAAGGATTGGCAAAAACATCTGCGTGGGATTAGTGAGAGAGGATACAACATGATTCATTTCACCCCCTTGCAAAAACGTGGTGAATCAAACTCTCCATATAGTATATATGACCAACTCTCATGGGATCCTGAATGTTTCCCGAATGGCGAAAAAGATATCAAAAAGCTGGTCAAGAGCATGGAAGATGATCATGGTCTCTTGGGGTTGACCGATGTAGTTTGGAATCATACCGCGAACAATAGCGCGTGGCTCCAGGAACATCCAGAGGTCGGCTACAATGTGTCGACAGCACCGTGGTTGCGTTCAGCCTTGGAATTGGATACCAAATTGCTCGAATTCAGTAAAGATCTTGCCAATCAAGGTCTTCCAACCACGCTTAATTCTGTTGATGATTTGGTTAAAGTAATGGCTGGCGTCAAAACCGAGGTCATTGCCAAACTTCGTCTATGGGAATACTATGTTATTGAAATTGAAAGGGATGCCGATGCAGTTGTAGAGGCTTGGGCAGCTAACAAAATTTCATTTCCAGAGGGAGGTTTTGGTGGATCAGGTTTTGGTGGTTTAGAAGCGATCAAAAATGCTTCAGTTGCGGAACAGGCGACCTTCTTGAGAGAAAAGGGAATGCTCAACACTGATAGACTTGGGGAGAGATACAGAAGGAAGGTAAATCCTGAAGTTGGCGCGGCGTTGCTTACAGCTTTGTTTGGAAGATTCGAAGGCGACAAGTCAAATAGTGCCGATCGAGCAGAAGCACGAAGTCGCTTGGTAAATATCTTGGATGAAGTCAACCTTTCATATTACAAAGAATATGACGTTGATGTAGCTGAGATTCTTGACCAGCTGTTCAATCGCACTAAATACGTTCGACTTGATGATAATGGACCAAAACTGGGTCCTATCGATGAAAAGAATCCTCTCATTGAAACTTACTTCACCAGATTACCCAAAAATTCCACTACCTCGAAGCACAATCAAGAGGACCTCGCTTTGGTGAACAATGGCTGGATTTGGGCGGCAAACGCACTTGTCGACAATGCGGGTCCCAAATCTCGCGCATACCTGCGTCGTGAAGTAATTGTCTGGGGTGATTGTGTGAAGTTGCGTTATGGAGAGTCTCGCGGAGACAGCCCCTTTTTGTGGGACTTTATGTCGAAATACACACGTCTCATGGCCAAATATTTCACCGGTTTCCGCATCGACAATGCACACTCTACACCAATACACGTCGCCGAATTCCTTCTAGACGAGGCAAGAAGAGTTAGACCAAATCTTTATGTGGTTGCAGAACTTTTTACGGGGTCGGAAGAGATGGACTACGTTTTTGTCAAACGTCTCGGTCTTAGCTCGCTCATCAGAGAAGCGATGCAGGCTTGGAGTACTGGAGAAGTCAGCCGTCTTGTCCACCGTCATGGCGGTAGACCTATCGGAAGCTTTGAAGTTGATGAAGTCTCTGGAGCAGATCAAAAGACACCCCATGGTAAAACCAATGGATCAACTTCCGGTAAAGAAATTATACGCACCATCAGATATACTCCAGTTCACGCCCTTTTCATGGACTGCACCCATGACAACGAAGTCCCTGCCCAAAAGCGTGATGCTCGAGACACTTTACCAAATGCCGCATTAGTGGCCATGTGTTCTAGTGCCATCGGTAGCGTCATGGGTTACGATGAAATTTATCCCAAATTAGTGGAGATCGTTCATGAAACAAGATTGTATACTTCTGCTTCTTCCGAAAAAGAAGTGAAGACTGGAGCTGGCGAGGGTGGCATCGGTGGGATCAAAAAGCTTCTCAATCAAATCCATAGTATCATGGGTAAGGATGGATATGCAGAGACATACATTCATCACGAAGATCAGTATATCACAGTTCATCGAGTGCATCCTGAATCTAGAAAAGGATACTTCCTCATCGCACATACAGCTTTCCCCGGCTATGGTAACGGGAATGGAGGTTTCAAACCAGTTCATCTTGGAGGCACTAAGGCTAGCCATCTTGGTAGCTGGATGCTTGAAGTTGACACTTCTGACGAGGCCAAGAAGGAGGCATTGGAGGACAAGAAATATCTAAGAGGGTTACCTAGCAAGGTCTCCAATCTTCCTGGAGTCCGTATGGAATATAAAGATGGAGAAACGACGATTTCAGTCCGAGATAAATTTCCTCCTGGAAGTATTGCATTGTTCGAGACATGGATACCTGCTGCTGAGCATGCGACCGGTCTCGATACATTTGTCACCTCGGGAGCAAAGGCAGCATTTTCAGAGTTGGACCTCGTTGATTTAAACTTCGTTCTATATAGAAGTGAACCGGAAGAGCGCGATTCTAGTGAGGGCAAAGATGGAGTATACGATATCCCTGGTCATGGGAAACTCGTATATGCTGGTTTACAAGGTTGGTGGAGCGTGCTCAAGAATATCATCAAAGACAATAACTTGGGACATCCCATGTGTAACCACTTAAGAGAAGGGCAATGGGCACTGGACTATATTATTGGCAGACTGGAAAGAATATCAAGCAAGTCTGGTTATGAACGTGTCCAGAAGCCAGCGATGTGGTTGAAAGAGCGTTTCGATGCGATTCGAAAAATGCCAAGCTTTTTACTCCCACGTTACTTTGGACTGGTTATTCGAACTGCTTATCGAGCTGCCTGGGAGCGAAGTTTGTCACTTATGAATAAGAATGTTCGTAAAGGACAGTGGTTCTTGCAAGATTTGGCTATGGTTAGCGTGCAGCAGACAGGATATGTTAAATCTGCATCCTTGTACCCCAAGAAGGCGGTACCATCACTAGCAGCAGGTTTACCACACTTCGCAGTTGAATGGGCCAGATGTTGGGGCCGAGATGTGTTTATTTCTGCGAGAGGCCTCTTTCTTGGTACAGGTCGCTATGAAGACGCCAGAGAGCATATTCTCGCATTCTCGAGTGTCTTAAAGCATGGCATGATACCCAACTTGTTGAGCAGTGGTAACTTACCACGATACAATTCTCGGGATTCGATCTGGTTCATGTTACAAACCATCCAAGATTATACAAAGATTGTGCCAAATGGGTTAGATCTATTGAAAGAAAAGGTACCTCGACGCTTCTTGCCTTATGATGACACATACTTTGATTCCGATGATCCAAGAGCATACTCAAAGACATCTGTTTTGGAGGACATTATCCAGGAATCTTTGCAACGCCATGCATCCGGAATGTCATTCCGAGAAGCAAACGCTGGTCCCAATCTTGACATGCAGATGAGCTCCGAGGGATTCAATATTGACATCAAAGTTGATTGGTCAACCGGTCTCATATTTGGCGGCAACCAAAATAACTGCGGTACTTGGATGGACAAGATGGGTGAGAGCGAACGAGCTAAAAGTAAGGGAGTTCCTGGTACACCTCGTGATGGCTCTGCTATTGAGATCACTGGTCTCTTATACAGTACTCTTCGTTGGGTAGCCGAACTTCACGAGAAAGGCAAGTACAAGTATGCTGGCGTCAGTACTTCAGATCCATCTATGGAGGTCATCACCTTCTCTGATTGGGCGGACAAAATCAAGGAGAATTTCGAACGTTGTTACTATGTTCCATTGGACTCTAAGGATGACTCAAAGTACGATGTGAACACTCCTATCGTCAATCGAAGAGGTATTTACAAGGATTTGTACAAATCTGGTAAAGAGTATGAAGATTATCAACTGCGACCAAACTTCCCAATTGCCATGACGGTGGCCCCGGAGCTCTTTGACGATGCTCATGCACTTAATGCTTTGTTCCTTGCAGATAAGGTGCTTCGTGGTCCTACTGGTATGGCAACTCTTGATCCTGCAGATCTTAATTACCGACCATATTACATCAATTCCGAAGATAGTGATGATTTCGCAACTTCAAAGGGAAGAAATTATCACCAGGGTCCAGAGTGGTTATGGCCAACTGGTTTCTTCTTGAGAGCCTTATTGAAATTTGATCTCAAGAGAAGAAAGACTCCAGCAGCTAAGACCGAAGCTTTCCAACAGATTACTCGCAGGTTAGCAGGCTGCAAGGAGGCTATTGTTAGCAGTGACTGGGCAGGATTAACTGAATTGACAAACAAAGATGGTTCTTATTGTGGCGATTCGGTATGTTGTATCCTCTGATTTGTATGATATATGCTAAAATGATTATAGTCACCAACGCAAGCATGGAGTGCTGGTTGTCTGATCGATTTGTATCATGATGCCGCACAATATGACGTTTCTCAATTATCGAAATAGATGACAGGACGGATTATGAGAAAAGGAAAGGGCAATTGGATGGTAGTTAATGGCGCATGGGACTGCGGGTCACGAATGAGGTAATAGAGAATTGCGATTCTGGGTTGGACGTGATAAAGCACAGGGTGATTCTTTATGCGAAAAAGCGAGCATGGAAAGTATGAAAATGGGAACGGGAATGGTAGATAAGACAGTTTTGAGCGTAGAAAATTGTTAAAGTTTTGATTGGTTTACAATTTTCTTCTATTATGACATTATGTATATCCAAATTTCAACTCCAACCTTTTTTTTATTAACATCTCCCCTTTGTATCTCCAACCCACTTCACAAATTCCCACCATCAATCATCACTCATCACTAACTCTCAACCCCGAACAAAACATTCTGCAAAGTTATAACGTACTCGCTGAATAAAAGTGAAGACACAGCTAAAATCGTGTCTGATATTGATTTCGATAAAGTCTTTGTAAATAGCTTGCCGATCCATGAGTAGGAGTATGAATATTTTGGTTAGGAAGAGGAGGGTGAGGATCCAGATAAGGGTCCGGGGGAGGAGTTTTAAGGTAGTGGGATGAGGGAGGGAAATGGAATTGGAGTTTGAAGAGGGGGTGGAAGAGGAGATTGAGGAGGGGAGTGAGGAGGGGGTTGAAGATGGGTGGGAGGAGTGAGATTGGATATGGATTTGGATGTGGACATCAGGACATGGCAGGACTGGAGGATAGTGGTGGTGTGGCGATGATGGTGTGCGGAAAGTATTGTTGACTTTGGTAGTTGGATAAAGGAAAATGGTGATGTAGGTGGCGATGTAGATGGTGTGGATAATGAATTCAGCGATACAGCTATCGATGATTCCCAATCTGATTCCCAATCTGCATCTACATCTACATCTACATCTTCGTATTCGTGTGGATTTTTATATTCATCTGGTTTTTGATCCAATCTCTGTTCCAAAGTCAATTCCAGCTTCCAATGCCCATAACGATGATGGCGACCGTGAGCTTGTTGGTGTAGATAGCTGCGGCTGAGATTTTGAATGCTGGTGCAGTGTTGGTTTTGGGTAGGTGGGTTCGAGCTCGAGGGGGTGGAGACACCGCGTGGGAAGATGGATATTCAGTGGCTTTCCTTTGGAGTTTCGTGTTTGTTTCCTGAGGTTAGATAGACTCCTGGATGAGGTGATGATGGGTGCTGAGGTGCTGGTGGTGGGTTGTTGGTGGGTTGTTGGTGGGGGGAAATGGTGGTTGGGAAGTTTGAGATTTGTTTGGATTTGAGCTTGAGTTCCGTGGGGTTACAGGTGGTACATGGGGGAAGTATTAGGGACTTGTTCGCTTCCATGTATATGTGTCCTAGGGGGGTAAGTTCAAGGAGAGTGGAAGTCCTATGTTAGTGTTAAGGCTGTTTCGGCAATCACAATCTGTCGAATAATCCCCCCTTTTCTTTCGAACAATCCTCCCTTTTTTGTAAAATATATTCAATAGTAAAAGAATAGATTTTATATAATATTTCATAATTCAATAGATTATTTTATAAGATTTGGAAATACATTAAACTATCTACTTTTTAATCTATCAAATAATAAAATTAAAAATAATAAATATTAAAAAAATACCGTTATTTTTTTTATCAAAATCTATTCTTTTTATAAACTATTATAGATTTTAAAACCTAAAATATTAATGAATATATTTTGAAACTATAAAATATAAAAGAATAAAATTTAAAAATAAAGTTCAGAAAATATATAATTTTAAATTGAAATTATTCCCATTTTCGCTTAATTAATCAATAACAATGAATTGAATTTTTATACTCTATTATTTAATAGTATATATATTATTCATATGCTTCACTTCCTTTTCAAATTTCGATGGATTCAATGGATTTCATAACGGATTATATAAACGAAAAGAACTATAACGGAATTCAAATCTGTTAATATTTTGAAGAATCCTTAAAAAAGCAGATTCCATTATATAAAAAGGAAACGGAATATTCAACGGAAAACGACAGATTGTGGTTGCCGAAACAGCCCTTAGGTCGGTTTTTGGGAGAATCGTTTGCGTTGAAGAGCTTGGGGAGTGTGGTTTGGCATTTTAAGGAAGGCGGGTGCGAGGGCTTGTTTTGATGAGGATGTTTTGTGGGATGTTGTTCTTGGATTTGAAGTTGGAGATGGAGTTGGGACTGGAGTTTGAGGAGGGGGTTGAGGAGGGGGTTGAGGAGGGGAGTGAGGTTTTAGGGATAGGGGTTGACATCTTTTGGTTCTGAGGTGGGGTGGTGTTCAGTGAGTTGAAGATTAAATGCGAGTGTGAGTGAAGTGGGACTATGGGCTTGGAACGTGGATTGGGAAGTTCGGGCTGGAGATGGAGGTTTATGTTATATCACGGGTGGGTGCCCCTCGTAGAAAGATCTTAGGTGAAACTGTTGAGAGGGGAATCTTCTTGTGTATCTATTATGCTTCCATGGCTTTCTGAGGACCTCTATGTAAGACTTAGCTCATGCACAACTTAGGAGTGTCAAAACGTTTCAGTTCATCTGAAGAATTTTGCGTTTCACGAAACTGGCATTGTGAACTTTATTTCAAGCAGATAGGCCGCAGGTATCAGTCTCTGCTTCAATCGCAGATATATATATGTAAAGTCTCGGGTGTAAAAGGACATTTTTTTTTGACTGCATATTCCCATTCGATAAAATCATGATATTTGTCGTAGTCGTATTTGTTGGTGCGGAGATATGTATTGAAGTGTCAAAATCCCGAGAACGATGGAGACTGAATACTTGAATACGATTGTAGAAGAGACAACCTTAATACTCTCTCCTCCACCAATCCCATGACCTCAAAACAAACTCCCAGCGCTACCAAGAGTTTTCATCCATCCATAAAAAAAGTGACAAAACAGAAAACCCCAACCAAATAACAACAATATTCACCCTCCTCGCTAAACCAAGATAAACACAAATATCACACACCTCCTCGTCAAATGGTGGTATGACAAACACGACAATCTAGCTCAACAGCTAGACACAACAACTCGAGGTTCGGAGTGGTATCTTTGTGGGGAGCATTCGATCCCTTCGGAGTCAGGGATACTACGAATATATTTGGCCAACAAAGATGTAGGGCCCCCAGATACTGGGGCCCGAACTTTTGGTATTTTTGATTATTTTGTTGATGGAGATGTTGTGGGGAGGGGACTAGGGAGATCTTTTAGGGGATTTTCTGGAGGCTTTATTTAGAGAGATTTGTTATTGGAGGGGGTGAATTGCAAAGGATGGGATGGAAATGTAAATACAGAATTAATGTGGGTCTTGTTTTGATTTTGTAGATATCCAACAAGACTTTCGTAGATTTTGTTACAGAAATTACGCCGTTGCATTGCTTGAGGATAAGAATATTTGAAATTCCATGAATCCAAAGTCAATCTCAACACTACTACCAAAATCCTTGCTTTTCTGTGGCCGCATTCCTGGAGGTAAATGGAAAAACCAAAAGAGAACCTAAAATTCACGTCACCCATATGACTCGCCACTTCAACTTGCATCATTCGACGCCCCCTCCGCATTAAGCATCCTCCCAAACACCTCCTCAGTATGTTCCAAAAGCCATTTCCCCTCCTCCTGCTCAAGATACCGACTCAAAACCTCACTTTCTTCGCACGCTTCACCTTCCTCATTAATCCTATACACACCATTTCCCCGGCCATCTTTCATAACCATTGATCTCGCAACAGAAAGTTTCCATGCTGGTGGACATTCTGCTAATCCTGCCACTTTCCCTTCATCTCTTTTTTCTCTTCCCGGCGGATATCGAACACTTGTTGCTAGGAAGACGATACGCTCTGCTACTTCCTCTTTGGGGACGCACATGAAGTATTTGAATAACGGGGGCATAGTCCATTTGAGAACTGTGGCGGGGTACCATGAGATTCCCTGGACGGGGTTTATCGTACGATCCCAAGTATCGTAGTTTATGATCCCGGGGAAAACATTGATGAACGTGATTTCAGGGTGCGTTTTGGCGTATTCGGAGAATAAGAGGGATGTTGCATGGTTGATTGATCCAGTATCTAAATACTTTTTACTTGAATCGAGTGTTTCAAAGTATGCTGGACTGTCGTTCCCAGGCAGCAGGAGAGAAATGACACGGGGGCAACGACTTTTGGAAAGAAGGGGAAGAAGATTTGTGATGAAGCGTTGGCGAATGTAGAATTGAAGTGCTATTTCAAATGGAATACCTCCACGTGCTTCTTGATCTGACAGATGGCTTTCTTCATAAGCACTCCTATCTTCAAGTGAAAGATCAGCTTCATGAAGTCCTATTCCATGTGACATATTGGTGGAAGAGAAGCTTCGAACAGATGAAGGAAAGTGAAGTTACCTTTTCCTCGAGAAAATCTCATAAATCCACAACTCATAACCAATAAATCCACATGTTCCTCCACTTTCTTGATCTTATCGCAGACCCTATCAACCTCAGACAGAATTCCTATTCGTACGTTGAAAGTTTTATAAGAGCCAGCGGGATTAATATTTTCCAACTCCTCGACGAAGGAGGAAGTAGGTTTATTTTCATGGACGAAACTGTCAATCATGTATATCTTCGGCGCATTCTCATATTCTGCATTCTCATATTTGGCCAAGCTGCGAATGATAGCGCGTTCAAATTCATGAGATGCGCCTACAAATATGGATACAAGGCCTGAAGGAAGAGTTTGAATAGATTGATTGGATTCGATTATTTGGCTAAGCTTGACCATCTTGATACTTTGAAATTGAATTGGAGAAAAATGTAAGTTCGCAATGACCAACTCATCGCAATTGCAAACACTTGTTCAGAACCAAGCTGATGCTGGATGTTCGTTATGTACCAGAAGACTGTCGCAAGGTTGCATACGCAATTGGGGCTGAATCCGGGATGTACTTCCGAACCCCATCTGGATAGCTGAGGGGTTGTTTCTCAAGGCTGTGCGACATATCTTGATGATATGATACGTTGACTTTTTAGATCTAATCGATATGTGGTAATGCATATAAATGTAATAGATGATTGGAAGGTGGCATATGAAGCTCAGCTAGCTTAGCAAGCCACACTAATGTGCTGTATTACAGTAACGGAATTTGTATATCTGTATATAGCTTTCTATCCCAAAAAAAAATTAAAAAAAATCTATGATGATCGTCTATTCTCCCTTGATGTTGTTAGGTGTGCTCTTATATTGAGCACCCTGCAACCCGTTGACTCTTCCATAAAGCCACTTAAGCATTGCCGTACTTCCAGTCATCGTCAAGGCAGCGCCGGTAAACAACATAGCTCTTTGGCTTGTGGCAAGATGTCCGAATAATGGGTATGGGTAACTAGATATTGATATTAGCACCTATCACAGTGTTCGTCAGACGTGAACGCTCGGCTATATGATACTCACAATCCATTATACTTGTAACATTGTTCTACCCAAGCCCAATATGCAATTGCTAAAGTCGATGAGAGGCCCATAGCAGGTAATGCATTAATCGTCCATGGCGGACTCAAAAACAATAGATCAATGGTCAGCAAGATAGCTGGCATAGCATGGAACCCAACATCAGCGTATGGGCTAATAACAATCTCGGGAGGTATCAAAAGCTTCTTATCAATAGCCGAAATTCCCCAATATAAAATAGATATCAAAACTTCGAGGGGGGCGGAACACAATGAGAGAGAATTTTTGACCAGGAAAAGTTTAGAGGAAAGAGTGATGTCGGAGAGGAAACCAAAGACGAAAGTAAGGAAGGCCAAAGTAAGACCAATAATGGTGAGATATTGGAAGTGCCAGCCATAAGAAGAGTTGATGAACGTTGGGAAGTCGAAGAGATATTTATAGGATAGAGAGAAGGAAGTAAGCCCGATGAGGTGGATAAGGGCGGAGATTGTTGGAGATGGGGAAGGGAGACGTTGAAGGGGATGGCGGGAGGTGAGCTTGTTGGCGGCTGAAGTAGAACCCATGGTGTTGGATTCTTGAAGGTCTTGAAGTTCTTGAAGTTGTCAAATGAAAATGTATACTTATACTTGAGTACCTAATACCCAAAATATATATGTTGAACTAAAACTTGGTCTGTGTGGAGCAGCAGCCAGACTTAGGTAAGGCTACCCAGCCTTGTACTCTCACAGAAACGCGCTAGTGTACACTAGCCTCAGCCTTGCAGTATTATTTTGTGGTTCAGATGTGATGGGTTATTGACCTTACAACAACATCCATTTGTCTAAGCACACACACAACCTACCTCTTTAATCAATCAAGATGGCAGATATAGCTCTCAGTTCTAATAAGCGGAAGCTCGATGCAGAAGATGAAGACTCCTCGTCTGATGATGATATGGGACCTCAACTTCCATCTGCGGAAGCTCCCAAAAAGAAACGTCGCAAGCTTCCCTACGAAAAGCTCTACATTTCAGCTCTACCAACTTCTGCGCGATATTCAAAATCTCTTATGCACAAAGAACAAATTTCGTTTGTCACAATGACTCCATTGACGGACTTCTTGATCACAAGCTCTGTGGATGGAGTTGTCAAATTCTGGAAGAAAGGGGGCGATGGCATCGAGTTCGTCAAGGAATTTAGGACTCATGTTGGAGAGATCAAGAGTGTTTCCATCAGTTCAGATGGACGGAGCTTTGCGACAGCTGGGGCTGACAAAACAATCAAGATATTTGACGTGATGACTTTTGATCTCTTGTCAATGCTAACTTTAGAGTTCACACCAAAATGCGTTTGCTGGATACATGGACGTGGCGCATCTCTTCCTTTACTAGCTGTATCAGACGAGGTTAATCATACGATTCGGATATACGATGGGCGTGGCGAGAACCAGGAACCAATACATACAATTACAGGCTTACATCGAAGCGTTGTCTCGCTGATGGCTTTCAATGATGCTTATAATTGTGTGATATCAGCGGATGAGAATGGTATGATTGAATACTGGCGTCCAGGAGGAAATTACGAAAAGCCGGATAATGTTTTTGAGTACAAGTCTTCTACGAACCTCTTCGAATTTAAGAAGGCGAAATCGACACCCACCTCTCTCACAATCTCTCCATCTGGTTCTCAATTCGCAACTTTCTCATTCCCCGACCGCAAAGTTCGGGTATTTGATTTCCCAACAGGAAAATTATACCGTACATATGATGAATCGCTGCAGGTTATCGAAGAAATGCAACAGGCAGGAACATCATTGAAGAAGTTAGAAGATCTAGAGTTCGGTCGCCGACTTGCTACTGAACGCGAGATCGAAACGCCGACCCTACGAAACAAGGCAAATGTTATATTTGATGAGACGGGACACTTTATCATTTATGGATCAATACTAGGCACCAAGGTTTTGAACACTTACACAAATCGAGTTGTAAAGGTGTATGGAGGAGATGAGAATTTTAGACCCCTTAACATTGCTATGTACCAGGGCCAACCACAAAAGAAAGGCATTACCACCGTTGCAATGGCGGCATCCAACAACCCTCTTTTGCAGGAATCAGAAGTTCGAGATCCGATATTATTTGCGACCGGTGTTGGTAAAGTGCGGTTCTACATGTTCACAAACGATGAAGAAGTCTCCAAATCAGAACGAGATGTCCAAAACGAGAAACCCACCAATACAAATGGAAAGAAATTGACAGTGGCAAAGGCTGCCGAGACTGGAACGGCCGCTGTTATCCACACCACATACGGGGATATCCATATACGCTTGTTTCCAGATGCAGCTCCAAAAGCAGTTGAGAATTTCGTGACGCATTCAAAACAGGGCTATTACAACAATACTATCTTCCACCGTGTCATTCGAAAGTTTATGATTCAGTGCGGAGATCCATTAGGGGATGGTACTGGTGGTGAAAGTATCTGGGGGAAAGAGTTTGGCGATGAATTTAGTTCTCTTAGACATGACAAACCTTATACAGTTAGTATGGCGAATGCGGGGCCAAATACAAACGGTAGTCAGTTCTTCATTACAACCGAAAAGACTGTAAGTTTACATACCTACGTCTGGTAGTTCTCTAATTGATGGCAGTGCTAACTCTTTTCCTATAGCCGTGGTTAGACAACAAACATACAATCTTCGGAAGGGCAATTCAAGGTTTAGATGTTGTCCACAAAATCGAAAATACTCGAGTCTATAAGGAGAAGCCAGAGGAAGATATTAAAATTCTCAATATAGATATCATGTAAAAGAAAAGCTCGATATATCGGATTTGGACCAGACCATTCAAGACTTCAAGCTACTTTGAGCTACCTAGTTTTTGAACACCCTGTTATATCCTTGATGTTAATCCGTCATTAGTCAATCTCAAAATCTAATTATTGGTCAAGCGTTTGATCTTATCAGCATTAGCGCATATTGGCAATCTTATCCCCACTTTCCCACCTTTCCACCTTTCCACCTTTCCACCTTTCCACCTTTCTCCACAGATACCTTCCATTGCATTTAACTTCACTCAATCTTTTCGTCTTTTTGATCCTTGTCTTGCTTGATATTAGAGTTTATATCCAAATTCCATAGCCATTGTCTTTCTCAACGACTTCTTCTTCCCGTCCGTTTATCGTTATGTCGATACAGATAAATCCAATAGCGCAATCTACTAAACTCAAAGCTTACTCTACTTATGGAAAAGACACTGGCGACTCAAATACCGACAACCCTAGTTCAGATACCGGCAACTTGAGCCAATGTCGGAAATCGATATCGTCATTTGTTTGTATACCATTCGTTCATTCCCATCATGCCACGTCCAAAGAAAGTTGGGGCACCGGAGCCTAAGAAGAGGAGTAGAAATGGCTGTTGGTACGCTAGTAGTAATGTTTATGTCATCGGATATTTTTACTGAATATATATATCCTTTACAGGCCCTGCAAAGCTCGAAAAGTGAAATGTGACGAAACTCGCCCAACAT
The DNA here is from genome assembly GCA_014898415.1 of Stromatinia cepivora. Classification (NCBI taxonomy): domain Eukaryota; kingdom Fungi; phylum Ascomycota; class Leotiomycetes; order Helotiales; family Sclerotiniaceae; genus Stromatinia; species Stromatinia cepivora. The sequence goes on along the minus strand of RCTD01000001.1, from coordinate 491,862 downwards.
GTGTAAATTGTTCGAAACAGAACGAAATCTGCGATTATAGCATACGATTGAATTGGGAGGGTAGAGGCAAGAAGAAAGTTCTAAATGACGTCGACACTGGGCAGGGAGATTTTTCGGTCTCGAATTTAACGACTCAAACTACTCAAAATGGAAGTCGTCACCCTTCGGGGTCATTCACAAGCTTCCAATCTTTCCCCACAATATCTGCTCCTCGAGATGAGTATTTGAGCCGCAATGATGCCGCTTTTGGGGAGCAAATGGAAGACATGATTGATCCCGCGTTGACCAGACCTGCTTATCTACCGATTTCAACTTTCCAAGATACGTTACCCAGGGATTATGGTCACCCGAAGCAGCAGCAGCCTCCAAACTTTGAACGATACCAGTCCAATGCCCCGATCACTCCACTTTCAGCACAATCACCTGGTCTATCGATATCTTACCAACTTCAAGTTGCGGATAAATCTGGAAGTTCAAATTCAAACAGAGGCGCACTTCCGAACATCGAAAGCCCAGTGTCAACTCCGCCATATCTCGGAAGTGGGCACGGGACACCGGCAGCAGAAAGCTCTACAATGGACAGGCCTGCTAAACGCACTCGATATGACAGCTCGGTCTATAACTCACGCATGCTTCCTCCTCTGGTGCCCAGTTTGGGTTCCACCGACGAGCCTCGAAATGCAATACCTGCTATGCCATCGGTAGAATCCGGAACACTACGTGGGGTGGATCTTAATAAGACCAAAACTATGCCAAGTCGTGAATACTCAAGCAGGCTCTCCGTAAGTTCATTGTTATCGGGCCCGTCTGATGGCGCAGCGTCGGGGCACCAGAGCAATGGAAAAGGATGGGATTACCGAAGCCAGGATTGGACCCCATACATGCATGATGTATATCAGGATACCGATACATGGGGTATTGATCGAGGGCTGGTGGATTTGGATATCGGAAAGAACGATGATGTCAATGCAATCTTAGAATCATCTTCCGCGCTAGTGGATATTCACCAGGAGTCCGGTGTAGATAATGGAGGCGAGTTGTCGCCAATGGAGTTTGGATTCGGCATGGAAAGTAATGAGACGGCTCTTGAAGTTGGATACTATGACAAACCTGTTTCGATATGCATACCTCGTATACTTCAACCCCTTCCTGCGAAACTGCTTGAAAATCCAATGAACCTACTTGTGAGTAGTACAAATATCTATTTTCGCTCTTCGCTAATCTAAATACAGTACTTTGTAAGACTTTTCTCGTGGCTGCGCTTGAGCTTTATAACTAATCTTTCCTAGCATCATTTTCTCGATCACACAGCAGGTTGTCTGATACCGCACAATTGTTCGTCTAATCCCTTCCGTAGCATCTTACCGCAGATGGCTGTTCGGGACGACGATCTTTTGCATCTTCTACTTGCATACTCTGCGACACATCGAGCCAGACTTCTGAGACAACCCGAGCCTGCCACTCGTATAGCTTTGTGGGTCAAAGACATCTTTCCCAACCTTAGGCATGCGCTCGATGACCCAAACAAGATCACGTCGAATGTCAACCTTGCGACGGTGATCATGCTTGCATCTTTGGAAATAATCTCTCCAAAGGTCTTTGGTGTTGCCGTTCCATGGCAGAAGCACCTTGAATTCGCGCGTCAAATGCTCGTCGCGAGAGGTGGAGCCCACCGAATGCAAACGCTATCACGCAAGGATAAGGTTTCGTCCTTTCTATGGAGTTGGTTTGCATACTTGGATGTCCTTGGCAGTATGAGTGGTGGTCATAATCTTTCGTCTGCTTGGATGTTGGATTATGAAACGGAAGATGAAGAATATGGTTATCAAATTGACTGTATCCTTGGCTTCACCAGTCGTTGTGTCCGCATTCTTGCTAAGGTCGCTAATCTTGCCCGCCAATGTGATGCTCATCGCATTAATACTGATTCAACAATTAATGTAGATTGGCAACCATCCGATGAAGTAGTCACCCGTGCCCACAAACTTGAAGCAGATCTCATTGAGTCACGTCGTCACCAAGCTAAGCCATGCACTCATATGCAATCTAAGTCCGAAGCAGAGTATGGATGGGATAGTCTTGAGGTAGCCGCAACGAACGAAGCCTTTCATTCTGCTGGGCTCGTCCATCTCCATCGCAGAATACTTGGAAAACCTTCAGTTCACGAAGATGTCCAGCATGCCGTTGGTGAAATCCTTGGCTCTTTCAACAAGATTAGGAAAGGAAGTAGTGCCGAAGCCTGCTTGTTGTTTCCAATGTTTACGGCTGGGTGTGATATTCGAGATGAGAAGCAAAGATCCGATATCCTTGAACGAATGAACAGGGTTGAGAGGCACGGAATGACACAAGCACACAAAGCACGAAGATTGATGGAAAAGGCTTGGGAACTTTCAAAACCATGGGAGACGTTGGTGGGCGGGGAGTTCTTTGGTTGAATACTCGAATGCTGGATAATTGAACGCAAAGTCTTGAATTGTTCCAATAAACCACATGATAACCGAGCGCTTCCTACCCGTTCAACGGTTATCGCAGTTATCAGCCGATGGTAACAAAACGCACGTAGTCCTTGAGTTTACGAATACGAAATAAACGAAGAGCTTACATCCTAGGGTCGGCATTCATCATTCTATTTTTAAATCACGAAGTTTGCGGGTTTCAATTTGTCCTGGGCATGACATTAAAAGGCCCAAGTCATTATGAATATTATGTACACTGGGGTGAGCGGTACAATAGGGCGTTCAGAGTCTGTCTGGACGCCTGACGGTGCGCCTGAGCTGAGCTTGATAAGAGACTGCCTGTTTCAAAGTATCGCCCTCGATGGGAATGCCATATTCAGAGGTTTGTTTATACGGTTGAATTCAGGCGCACCGTAACCTTAGTTGTAGGATCTTTTCTGAAGGAGACAAGCGTGATAGTAAGGGGCTCAGCTAGCTAAATGAGTCGACTTTGCTTTGGAGCCAGCGTTGGGGACTCGGCCCCAGAAGATTTACACTAGGAACACATGGTAGGCGACTTAATTGAGGTAACTTTTAGGGGTTTGGGTTACTTATGCCTATTGTGGGCTCCTTTGAAATACAACTATGCGACGGCAGATGTGCCGGTGAGTGGGATGGTCACGCCTGCCAGGGATAGTCAAATATCCTAAAAACTCACACCGCTCATTTTTTCCATTGATTGGTACTTATATTGAATGACGAACACGAAAGGATTCACTGGTGCTTTGTGGTAGGGTAAGGAGTTACTAAGGCCGCAGCCTATGAATGCACCGATTGATGCTCGCGAACGTCATCATACGAGTGCCATGGCGGGGAAGTTATAAACCCACCATTGCCTTTTTTCAAGAATAAATACGACGCCAGTACAAAGGTTGACAAAAATGTCGTAAAATTCCGCAATCGGGTACTGTCTATTTGGGTGAGGACCTTTCGATGATAGCTGTAGGGGCAGCCCCAGCATCACGTCGAATGGAGGTCACTAGATCATATGTATCACATAGACTGATATTGCGGAAATCCTTAGAGACGGGCTTGGCGGTCAAATAATGTTCTTGACTACAGTCACGATCGGGGTTGGATGTGACTATGTATCTCCGCTCCACACTCGGAAGTTTACGAGCTTCGCACCGGGTGCATCGATTTGGGGACAACGGGGATAAGTATCCCAGTTGTTTGTAACCTTTCAATATTATACATCAGTTGGGATGGACGGATGGATGGAGAGGTGTTTTCGAATTGTCTTGGTGGTGCGAGCTCACACAGTTTGTTCACCTCTTCTAAAAATTTTGGCGACGGGTTTTGTGTAGATATGGGAAATTTTCTAACTGGTTTAAATAAAAAGTGCTAGCCTTTTTTTCTAGATAGTTTTGGAATCTACAATCCGGCTTAGGCCATGGAGAATCACTGCTTTGGTTTGTGTGTGTGATGTGATGTGATTGATGATGTTGTGAAATTTTAGGCTGATTGAAGTACGATCGAGACTGTATATATAGTTACGATTGAAGGATCTCCGATCGCATGACTAGTGTTGCTGAAATCAAAGGTTGATGGGTGGCAAGCTCGTGTGGGGTTGTCCATTTTAGATATAGACAATGAAGTTTTTATCGGAGATGTGAAGGGTGGTCAGGAGAAACATCAGCTTTCAACGTTATGAGATTTACTTATTGTCTACCTTCTCGCACAATTAACTTTCCCATCTATTCCCTAAAGTTGAGGGTGTAGGAGCGAATATATGGCTCATTTTCTAATGGATATATTTGTTGTGGTTTTTATCATTGAAAATCGTTGGGTAGTTGGTTAGTGAATGAAATTTGTTTAGGGTTGATGCTTTTGCTAATTGAGATACTATAGACAGGCATGGGATTTTCAATGAAAGAGATATTCCTGTCTACAATTTTTTACGGAATCGAGCTTGCTATCAACCGTCGGTCGTTCTATTTTGCCATCCCGGCCGGAGTGGTGGCGTTGTTTAGATGGTTTTCTGGGAATCTAAAATATGAATATGAATGCTTTTGGTGCTTGTGATAAATCAATGGTTAAATCAAAATAGTGAATTCAAAATAGTGAGATTAATTGGAATACAGTAGTGAGTAGAAGACTAGAATCTAGAGATGAGGGGACTTATTTGCAACTGTTTGCGTCTGTCTATTCTTTCAGATTGCGTGTATGTCGTATCAAAGCTCTTGTTGATGATGCTCTTCTAGAATGTTCAGCGGTCATCATCGTTTAGGCATGTGTACTTTCACTTACTAGTTCATGTTCAATGGCTGTATTCAATTAGTTGCTTGAATATATAATTCCATAGCTACTGTACTACCGTACCGAACACTCGGCTAATGAGTACTTGCCCTCTGGATTGTGCTCTTGGAACTTTTACATTGATAAAATATCTACAACATCTCTTGACAACTTCAAGCACACCTTAAATACACTTACAATAAAGACTCAACAACACCTCCACAATATCCAACCTACCTCCGAGAACCCTTCATCAGTTTCTATCACGGTAAAGATCAGACTCTTAAGATGTCTCTTTTTACTGGCATATTCGAGTTTCTCAGCAACTTTATTTACTCTGACCATGCCGCAGTACTAATATTGTTGACTGCGCTCTGGATCTTTTCTTTAACTATCATGCGTCCTGTTCCTAGAATTTCTCAGATTCTCCACGTTCCTCGAAATCGACAAGATAACCAAGATCAACAACACGCACTGAAACTGGACTGGCAAAGATTGACCTGGAGAAAACTAAGATAAAGATGGAGACTGAAAAACTGAGTATTGAGAGAGAAACAAATAAGGCAAAATTGGATATGGAGCAGGAGAGACTCGAGGAGGAATTGGGAATGGAGAAGGACAAGTTTAAGATGGAGCTGGAGATTGCCAAGGAAACTGCTGAGGAGAAATTAAGTTTGGAGAGAGTGACGCATAGGGCGAGATTGGATATGGAGCAGGAGAGGTTCGAGGAGGAGTTGGGGATGGAAAAGGCGAGGAATAAGGCGCAATTAGAGATGGAGCAGGAGAGGCTTGAAAATAACATCGACATGGAATTCAAGAAATTCGAGGCGGAACCAAAGTTTGAGACGGAGGTACAGGAGCTTAAGAAAGAAGTTGAACGACTCAAAGATCAGTTGAAGGAGAAGTTGTAGAGCTTGAAATGAAGGCTAAGGCTCCACGGTACAGTACCACTCCTATTCATCAGATGACATCCGCTGATGCAAACCCCTTAGAAAAATCCGAGAATGTCCGCATGAGATGTATTTACCACGCTATCTCTTCTGTAAATTCGACTTCCGTTGCCTCCGACTATTGTGCGAAGGAAGGTCATTCATTGATTTTTGGTTTCGGCATATTCCCTCTTCCAACCCCAGGCCAGGAGCGACTGGGTTGTTTTTAACGGGGGCAAAGGGAGGCAGTGGATATCATGGGGGCAAGGTGTGTCAGTAGTCAATGATTTAAGCTCTTTGGGGAGTTGTCTCTTTTTATTTGCGAGTATTTCAATTAAAAAAATCTTCTGTTCTTATTGTCGAATTTCAGAGTCTGATATTCTTCAGCGGATGAAAAAAAGTGCTGTGCCAAAATTGATCAGTGCTTTTCTTTCCTTCAAAATAGAACCAATTGGTAAATGGATAATCTCTCGTTTCGCTCATTTGACCGGTTTATTGCCTTGAATATGTACCTATTTAAAACATCAGATGTATGTCTAGTAGACACACTTGATGTGGGGTTCTAGACTGTTAGGTGCTAAATGAAAAAGCTACTCTACCGAGCTCAATACAAGCTTAGCATCAGTTACTAAGTGTTATTGCATCTAATCTTTACGATAAAATTTAGAGCTTACTATAGCATGGAGACCGCTCACTTGTACAATATTAAATCAGAACGGAGGTGGGACTATCGGATACTTTTAGTCAATTGGTGGATGATTTGATTCAATTAGACGGAACTGGCAGATGATGTCCGAAATCTCCGAAAGCCAAGTTCTGGGGTAAAGTTACCTCGGTGTTTTGCAAGCTCGGCTGCGATAGGTAATGTATTTAGATAAGTAAATCCCCCTTACTTTCCTTCACCGTACGCTGATTTCCCCATACTATTTTGTTCAATAGATACCTCTGTAATAACCGTGTTTCACCTCTTCTTTATTTTATTAGTAACGTGCCGGCCTATTGGTAACAAACACAAAACAAAATATGCCCACAGAATCAACATACCCGCGGATAGATATCCCACAGGTGGATCTTTGGGAGTTTCTTTTCGAAAGGAAAGATAGAGAATTTCCAGATGATAAAGGTACCAATTACATTCTGCGATACTCCTATACGAAGGAACCGACGTTTTAGATCAATTACTGACCATTTGGCTTTCCAGCAATTTATACGGATGCCGAGACTTCACGATCATATACCTACAAGCAAGTGCGAGATACTGCGATCGAATTTGGAAAGGGCTTGAAAGCTGTCTGGGATTGGAAGAAAGGCGATGTGCTTGCGCTTTACACGCCCAATTGTATCGATACTCCCGCTGTTCTTTGGGGAACGCATTGGGCCGGCGGAATAGTCTCTCCTGCGAATCCCGGATATACTGTTGAAGAATTAACCTTTCAATTGAAAGATTCCGGCGCCAAGGGGATTGTTACGCAGAAGCCTTTCATAAAGGAGGCACAAGCGGCGGCTAAAAATGCTGGCATACCTGAAGATAGGATAATTTTGGTGGGCGACGGAAGGGATGAAACACACAAGTTTAAGCACTTTACTAATGTGCGCAATTTGGCTGGTACGTCGAGATATAGGAGAACGAAGAATAAGCCAGAAGATTTAGCATTTTTGGTTTATAGCAGTGGAACTACCGGACACCCGAAAGGAGTCATGCTTTCGCATGGAAACATCGTTGCAAATACTGCCATGTCGAATACAACTGAAGGCTGCAACTTGTATTGGAACGGCGGTAAGGATGGCAAAGGCGACAAGCTTATGGCCGTTCTCCCATTTTATCATATCTATGTAAGCCACTTCATCGCTGCAGATTTGTGGATCTGACTGACTGTCTCTAGGGCTTGACATGCATTATTCATTTCTCGCTCTACCGAGGTCTCGAATGCATCGTAATGGAGAAATTTGATTTGGAAAAGTTTTGTCAAACGATACAGAAATTTGGGGCGACATTTGCTTATGTGGTTCCTCCTATTATCCTTATGCTTGGAAAGAGTCCCATAGTTTCGAAGTACGATTTATCGACTGTTAAGATGATGAACTCAGGCGCGGCGCCATTGACACACGAACTTGTCAATGCTGTATATGCCCGTCTCAAAATACCTGTCAAGCAAGGTTATGGCCTTAGCGAAACAAGTCCCACCACTCACAGTCAACCCTGGGAGGATTGGAATAAATATACAGGTTCCGTCGGACGCTTGCTACCAAATCTGGTAGCAAAATATATGAACGCCGAAGAGAAGGAAGTCCCAGCAGGGGAGACTGGTGAACTTTGGGTCAAGGGACCCAATGTTTTCCAGGGTTATCTCAATAATCCTGAAGGCACCAAAAACGCTTTGACAGATGATGGATATTTCAAAACTGGTGATGTCGGACATCAGGATAAAGAAGGCAATTTTTATATCACTGATCGAATGAAGGAATTGATTAAATACAAGGGCTTCCAAGTACCACCAGCAGAGCTAGAAGGTCTCCTGATTTCTCATGAAGATATTGATGATGTTGCAGTAATTGGCATTTACAATGAAGAGCAAGCAACAGAAGTCCCACGAGCTTATGTGGTTCCGAAGAAAGGAGTTGCAGGAGATAAGGATGAAGAAAAGAAGATTATGGCATGGTTGCAAGCGAAAGTAGCGAGTCATAAGAGGTTGAGGGGAGGAGTTAAGTTTGTAGATGTTATTCCGAAAAGTCCAAGCGGAAAGATCTTGAGGAGGCTTTTGAAAGATCAGGCGAAGAAGGATGATGAGAAAGCGAAGTTGTAGACTGAGGAGGGAATGTATGTGTATATGGATTTTATAAATGTCTTTCGGATATATATTATGGATAGATTTTCTCAAGATATTTAGTTCTTTTCTTATGACTACTTGTGTTTTTCATGTTTAAATTGTTTTGATCATATCACAATGCAAAGTTAAGATACCTCGAAATCCCGAAAGCGGAAATATCGGCCGTGCGGCCGCTAGTGTACCCCATAATATAACTTCTTCAACCTCAATTAATGTTTTGTAAGGCTTGCTGTTGAAATTGATTATTATACTAAATTGTTATTCGACAACAAATATGGCAATCATCCGTTCTCCGGCCATACGTCGCATAATTGCTGGTGCTGCCCCTTATCTGCGATCTTCACAAAAGAGATGGGCACAAGTTCATGATGTTCGATTCTTGGCCACTCAGCAATCGGATAGAATTCTGGAAAAGTATAGGGAGAAGCTTGATCAAAAAGCAAAGGAGTAAGTGGCCGAAAATGAATCATTGGTGTGTTAAACTTATGAAAAATTTATAGGCAAGGTCTGCGAGATGTGAATGAACTAAAGGAGGCCTACAAAGTGAAGATCGAGGACCTGAAAAAGAAAGCCACCGTGACTATTCCTGTGAATGCCCCTCCCACACCACCACCGTCTCCGACTACTTCATCACCATTTCCCGCAGCCCCACCTCCACCTCAAACTCCCGCTGAGAGAGCACCCTCCTCAAACCCTGGGCTGAAGACTCTCTCCTCGTATCTGGATCTCGAGAAAATTCGCGCCTTGCCACAGAAAGAAATCGAGGCACTTTGGCGACTTCGACACATCAAAGATGCCCAATCATTGTGCGCAGCGATACCCTTACACACATACAAAACCATCGAAGCCACAGCAAAGAAATTCCCTAACTTCATTTTACCGCTCGCAAAGGAGGGTCAGGGTGCAGAGATTCATTTCTTGCAATGGACTTTCCCGGCCGAAAATACCGTCGCAGTTCTACTCACGCATCTTGCGGAATACAAATTGAGGGGAGAATACAGTCAACCACATACTACAATTACCCATCATTTGGAATTGAAAAAGGAAAAGGAGTTGGTTTTATTACATGGACAGGTCGTTGAAGGAAGAGGCGTGAGCGTCGACGATGCAAAATGGTTGATTATGTGTTTGCAGAAATTTTATGGTCCGGTAGGGGAACAGAGTGATAGACGTAGGTTGTTGGAGATGTTTGGAAGAGGTGATCCAGCTTTCAAGGTTGAGGATTTGGTCGAGGAGGCCGAAAAGATCATATAAACGATGGTCTAAGCATTACGACGTGCATAATACGACCTAGGCGTGATCTGAGGTTGTGGTTTGGGAAAAATTGTAAGCATTTAATAATCTTCTTTCCGGTAACCATTGTGGCAGGTGTACGAAACCTCGATGTGCTGAGCACTATGGTTTGCCTCCAGGATATGCAAGCGTCAGATAGAGAGAATAATCATGGAGAACCTCAAATCGTTTTCGACATTCATTTTTAATGGACGATGAAGGCGGTCACTGTCCGCCGCTAGATCAGCAATGAAGTCCTCAATACTACTACACCAAGATCACAAACTCACTATTCATATAGGGAGTCCAGCATGCCTTACTATATTGGGGATTTATGCATCCAATCAAACCAAAATTTTGGAGTCCCCGGACGATGATCTAGCTATTTCTGCACAAGTCATTCCACTAGATATGGTCTTAAACGCAAAGGGCTACAGAAACGTCGATAAATCCACATAAATTGCGAGTTCCGTGTTGATAGGGGAATAACAGATGTTATTTTTAACTCGAATGTAGTCTATATACTTGTTCAATATCTTTCAAATTATGTCAAGCCTGCACAACGAACGCCGGAACATTGCAAAACTCCCTCCATACCCATTCAATTTTCTTTAGATTCTCACTTCTCATCTCCAATCGGCCATCCCGTAAGGGTTGCAATAGTGTTTTGGGTTTCTGATAATACCAGGGTCAGGATCTGTGACATTGGGAACCTGGAATTCTTCGGAAACTTCCACGACGAAGATCTCCACCTCCTCTTCGAAAGGCTCATCGACTGCTAGCTCTACCACAAAGTCCTTGACATCATCCTGTCCTTCAAGATCGGATGTGTATTTCTCAAGATAGTTGTCGGTATAGTACCCTCTCGTATCATATACTCCATCCCAGTCCTTTTCCAACCAAACAACTGTCCAATCCGCAAAGACAGGATATGTTTCCAATTTATCCTCTTCTCGGAATGAAACTGCATCGCATTCCTTCAGCGATTTCTTGATCCTTGAAATGAAGCGCTCGACCCGATGGTTAAATTTTAACAAGGTCTCTTTGTCAAAACTTGGGTGTTGGCAGCCTAGGGAGTATAAAAGACTTTGAAAGGCTACATGTTTCCCTCGTGTTCCAACTGTTTTGTTTGATCGCATCCAGAGAGCAATGGCCTTCTTTTCTGTGGTCCCAAACATTTTGAGTGGATCCCGGGCCGATGGTATTGGGAGCGGCTTATCAGGGGGAACGAGCCCGTTGGTAAGGGATATTAATTTGCTCAACTCATCGTCTGTACCGTCTGATGGCACCCGAGTACCTAAAGCATTATTTTTCGCGTCCTCAATCTTTTTGAGGGGCTCTCGTGTGGCCGGTTTTGGTAAAATAGGATTGATGGCCACAAATTTGTTGGTGCGACGTGCTGCATTTGTCTTGGGATTGCTCTTGCTTAATGGCTTCTCTGTGTTGCTTGCTCGTATCTGAATAGCATTCGCTTCTTTCTTTGCGGCCTCAGATTTGCTAACATCACCTGGTGCTGCTAACTTGGGCACACGAGGCCTAATGGCAACCAATTGGTTGGCGAAAGGTGCTGGATTTGTCTCGGTCGTCGTCTTGCTTTTGCTCGACACGCCGTCTGCGGAGCCTGAGGTGGTGGACTTGTGGGGCGTGGATTTGGCACGCGAACGTTTGGTCTGAGGTGTCTCTGCTGCAGGACTGATTGAGCGTTTTTGGGGTATCTTTGAAGGCATTCTTGAAGGTTCCGGTTTTTTGTTGATCGTGATCTTGAGCTTAAGCTTAATCTTGGTATTGGTTATGGTATTGATATTGGTTTCAGTCTTGCTCAACGCGCCATCCGCGGGGATAGGTGTAGTGGTCGCGGGAGGCGTGGGCCTGACGCGCAGGCGTTTCTCCTGCCGCGCCTCTGTGGAGGGGCTCGCTGATCGTTTTCGGGGCGTCTTTGTCGGTACATTTAATGGTGGTGAATTTGTATTGGCCTTGGTGTTATTCAAAGCGTTATTTGCGGAGTTAGAGGTTGCGGACGTGTGATTCACGAGACTGATACGCGGGCGCTTGTGCTGACGTGCCTTTGGGGAAGGACTGGCGGATCGTTTTTGTGAAACCTTTGACGGCATAATTGTTGAGTAAGTAAATTTATTAATCTGAATCAAATAATAATTTTTTTCAAGTTATGTTATTGATGATTTAAGAGGTGAAATAATGGTCGAAAAGTAGAGTTGTGTTTGATTTTGTGGGTGGTTGTTGAAAGTTGTCTAAATTATTCACAAGAAGCTCTCTTAAGACTTCTTAAGATCAAGTTGCAGTTCCTGGAACAATAGATGCAGAAAATATTAGCGACACTAGCGTGTCGAGATCAGATTCACAGTTTACTGTATGCAGAATCGAATGTGTTGGGCGGAACTGAGACGAATGGAAGAAGTGAAGTGAAGTGAAGTGAATCTTCGAGGTGAAACTAGATCATCTCAGCTACTCAAGCGAGACGATTGTAGGTGAAGAGAAGAGAAGAGGATAGATAGTATAGTAGTGTTAGAGTTTGAATACTTTGATGAATACTTTTATTTTTAGGGTCTGGTTTTGGTATGGGGAAACTTGGGATGAATTTTATGTCTGTGGAGGTGGTGAAGCTGTTTTGCTGAGTTTTTAGGAGCTGTATTAGCTGGTTTACCCTGGTTCGTGAAAACGAGATGTCTCGTCTCACACTTGACTATTATCTTCTAAATTACCAACTAGTTTTAAGGAGTGAAGGTGTCGATCGCTGATACTATTATCTGATATTCTGTGGCAAAATTGCCCTATATCCATCCTAACTTTCAAATGCTGTCACTGTTTTTTTATAAGCTTACAAAATTTGTTCTTTTTCTCAGATTAGTGTCTGTAATTTATATCCATCTTGTCATTTTTAGATGAATATGAGGGAACTTGGTAATGTATGGCTGGACGGCGCTTAATGATACGAGTGAGGTTGATGCCCTGTATTAGATTGTGTAAGTCGGGGGTATGATGATGTTTACCGATTGGATAGGTGATTCTCTGCGCTTACGGAACTACATATGTGACAATTGGTTGTTATCATATGTAAAGAATTGGAATGAGGAGACGCACCACCTGGTTTAATTATTTAGTGGGAATTCGTAGTTGAAATCACTGTTCACTATAGTTAAATAGTCTGTTGTAATATTCCCCAGTCATGTTTCACTACATGGACCTCGCTTCAGCATTTCATGTTATATCTCGCTGCGACAAGCCATACTGCTTTTGTTATCAACTAGTATTTTCATTCTGTGGAAGCAAGTCGCGCGCCGGAAGAGAAACTTTAGAAGGCTGAAAATTCCTGTTGAAGTCACCTTGCTGTACAACTAACGAAGGACGAAACTTTCCGCGGCTCTCGATGCTACCCCGCATTGCCTTCGGGATGTTGACACTTTGCTAACCCCATCTATTGTAGCTCCATTTGCAAAGGCAGTATCTCGAAGGACAAATTAAGGGTGCAAGTGGCTACATTCATTGATATAGAGCAGGGGAACTGATGATATGGCATATTTCAACATGGGAACGATTAAGCAAAATCGGATGAAATAGCTTCCCAATACACTGGCACACATATTAATAGTTTTCCAAACCTCCAAATTCCATGTCAAGATTGAATTTTATGTTTATTGGCCAGATGCCAAATATTACAGGTGCCTGGCTACATGTCGATTATCCTCTTTCCACTTTCACTAGTTTCGGACAACACTTTACAAGCATGGATGCATTGGCGCGACTATTTGTGCATCCAGTTGAAAGAGTACTATCTCTAGGATAGTGGTTCTCTACAGCAATTAATTGCGACCTAAGACTAAATGCGTTGAACCTCTCAGATTATGACCCAGTAGTTGACTCGTAGCTAAATGGGAAATAGGATCCAAAGCGTCAGCGATATCATCAAGAATCATGAATTACATGGCGTCACTATATATGAGGTCAGGGATGCATTTCCGAGATGGGTAGATGGCCAAGGAGACTTTCTTAATATCTAGCAACTTTCAGTGAAGTATTGAGTTTGTATTATGGTTGACGAAGATCTTCCGAGGCTCTTGGCATTAGTGCCAGAGTACCGTAGTCAAATCAGCGGAACTGAAGACTTTTGGTTAATGATTGACGTGGATGAGAACCTGCATCCGGAAGAATAAGATAGATGGCAGAGATATTTGAAGGTGCCATTACAGACTTTTGGTTCACAATATGCGGATATATCGGGTATGGGAATTTTTGGGGCTGTGGGGCATATGGGGCGGGTGTTCATTGAGAAGTAGGTGGCGGGCAATTAGGACCTTCTGATTTGCAGCAGTGGGTTGTCTCCTCCCCAGTTGCATTAGTGGCGTGCTTAGATTGGTTTAACTGCAGTCACTTTGGAGCCTCTCACAGCCTCCCACCTGATGCTATAGGGACGGGGCTGTACCGCTGGGGCATAACTGATGTGTTCAACTTTTGACTTCAGTTTTTGTTAGTGTCGCTAATTTCTTAGAAATAATGACTTTTTTTATAGCCTTTGAAGAACAGTGGTGGAGCTCCTTAACCCAAACCCACAAGATGTGCTAATCTTAGCTCAAGCGAGACGCAAGTTCATTGTGCACCTTCCATTAGTGTGTGCAGTCTTCGTCTTCCCGTACTCTACTATTTCTATCGCTGGTCATTATATTTAACGATCATTTTGTTCACAGAGTGGAAGCCTATTAATAGTCCGCACAACCGATGCACATGTATTACGATTTCTTGTTAGCTTAGAAACTGCGTCGCTGCTCGTCATCCACATTTAAAATAGCATGTATGTTGCTTCCTCTACCTCAGCTCGATTTACAGGTATCTACTTAACCAAGGACTTCTCGATTTCCGTCTTGACTTTTCATTTCAATTTCAAAATCTCTGACAAATTATCATCATGAATCAGAGAACTCCAACCATGATAGTTTCAGAAGTCGAAGTGGCTTGGAGCCTTATAAAATGAAGGCATTTCTAGGACTCAAACAATACCAATTACGTCAGGGGTTCTCACACGTAGATCAACACGATGATCCGCGCCTCTTCTCTGTCTACCTGAGGCTCTGAATGCTTTTTCTCCGAAGCAAATTACATATCTTTAGCGCGTGAGGATTTGGAACTATCTACTTTCACTTTGTAACATTACGAGGAAATGGGAAACGAAGCCAGTGTAGCGGAAGGACAGTGTTGCATTGAGTTTATGGTGAGCGGTTCGAATTTGGTCTTTTACATGCGATGGATAGGAAGTTTCTTACTTGAGATACAGTGGCTGAGGGATAGGATAGCTCGGATTTGAAGGGGATTGAGAGAGCCTATGAACAGATGTGCGGGAAGGTTGCAAAGCAATTTGGAAGACTTCGTCAAACTACGGGTTATGGGCTTGTGGATAAAGGATGATGTTAGGAATTGACATTGTTGTCAATACTAAAGGATTTATTCATTGTTGTAGATGCAAGAGCGTTATTGGGTTTTGCAACGTTAATAGTTTTGAAACCGAGCAAAGCCAAGGGAATAAAGGCTTTGGGGTGCGCAGAGGCAAGAGAGCCAGAAGGTGAGATAACTTTGATGGTCATTATGGGAATGGAACAGATTATGCGGTTGTGGTTGATATCTAAAGGAGGGCGGTGGAAATGTGAGAAATGAGATTTTCTGGTACATATTCAAGACACGAGGAAAATTACAAAGGGCTCTGCTTAATGACACCATTCAAGCACCGTGGTACAGAATGAGCAGGTTTGCTGGATGAATTGACGCTTATGTTAAGATTGCGCGGATATATGGAAAGATAATCTCTCAGATGAATGTGTAAAGCAAAATGACCATTAGATTCCTTGGAACGGTCTGAGAGGAGTAAAGCTTGGCATCAGCACCTAAATTTTATCTGCCATAGTAAGAAATGTAGGACCTTCTGAATCTAAACATGTATGATATGCAGACGGAGCAATGTGCCATCATCTGAGCAAACGGGAAGAGAGAGTGATGACTTACTCAGGAGTCATAAGAACTGATCTTGTGGGGGAGTCCATTCCCGCAACCAGGGAATGAGGTTCTAGTTGCATTAGTGATGGACTCATTTTTGAATTTGTTTTTATCGCAAACTTTCAAAGATTCCAGAATCTGCCAGAAGTCAAAAGTCGTCCCACGACTTTTCGATGTCTTGACAACCGTGACGCGATGCGAGAGTTCTTTGGTGTAAATAGTTGAGATAGTTTGGTTGTAAGAGGCAGCAATAATGTGAGTGGTTTCCTCTCTGAAAGGTGAACTACATCGCTGCCGTGAGGGGATTAAAAATGAGGAGTTGATGAATTGTGTTTGCTTTTCTTAGATCTTCTGAAATCTGGGGTAGCTGTTGTCACCGCCTTGGCGGAATGATCAACCCTAAGCTAAGTCTGCCGGCGCGCTACGCCCTATGACTACCGAATTTTAACGATGTCATAAATGGGAATGATTATTACAAGTTCAGCAACACTGGTAAATATTTTCATCGGCATTACAAGTTGCCCAAGATGAAAAATGTTAGTCCATCATCACACCACTATTGGGCGTGTTTAAAGGGCAATGACTTCGAGAAAGTTCTGTAGGGAATCAACTACTGAACTTCACATTAGTCTCTTCTTATTTCGTCACAAATGGGCTTGCTGGATTTCTGAACCAGCTTGACTTCACTTTGTTCTCTTATTTATCGGCCAGAATGAAAAAGGCCATAGAATAACTTCCCAATGACATCCATCCTCTATGGTACTCTTGGGATAAGGTTCACACACAACATGGTGCTCAAACTCCGTCATGATGAACCTCGACACCTGCTCTACTGGCCACGAAAGTACCTAAATTTGAAGTCACTACTTGGTAAGAAAAAATTTGAAGACTAACATTTGTTTTAGCTTGAGTTTAGTTAAGTCCAGGAGCTTTAGTCTCAAAATTCCCCCCTTTTGAGGTACTTTAGGCTCAAGCTACCAGCGTATAATTTCATGATTTAACCCTTAATAATTCTACCCACTTTTATTTGAATCACTCATCACTCTGTTTAAGAAGTTTCTAGTCCTATCAGATCTGAAATCAATAGACTATGCAGAAATAATCCGCAACTTATAGATATCTATAGATAATCTGTTTTGTAGATTATCTATTAGAGCTATTATTCATTTTATAAATTATTTATTAAGATTTTAAAACAATCTATTCTATATAAATTATTTATAGATTATTTATGGATATCCATTAATCTATAGGTAGGTGGATTATCTATAAATTGGTAGATATTTGTAGATAATCTATAAATAATTTGTATAATTTATAAAACTTAATACAAAAATTATAAATCTAAATCAATATTTATAAATTAATGGATATTTGTGGATAATCTATTAATAATTCATAAATACTTATTTAGATTCTTCAATTATTTGTTTCATCAATGGATTATTTATAGATTATCCATTAAAGTTATTATCCGCCTTGTAGATATTCATTGTGCAGCCTAGAAATCAATATGTAAAGCAAACAGAGCTTCTACATTGTCTTCGGCATAACAAGCGAAGGAGTCTCAAAGTTTACTTCACTTCCATCGGAGATAACAGCAATATCAAGAATTATTGTTTGATAAGAATACAGGTTTTGAGTACGTAACGTTTGTCTCAGAAGGGAGCAACTGGCCACATAACTCTATAGCGGGGAATTGCCTAATATTAGGATAGGGCCTCTGTAGATGGCACGGATATGCATGAAAGAGATTTCACGTTTACCTCTCAGACTATGCAAGATTTCTTCTAGTTTGTCGAGAAGTTGGACGACAAGCTAGTAATGAACGATGTCATGCACAAGATTCAAGACAACCACGCTGCCTCTATTTGCATTTGTTCCCCAGACACAATAAAGGAGGTTTACGCAAACACGAAAAGATCTGGCCCATTAAGTCGGTATTGTAACTAACTTTGCAGGTAATTTCTCTATTTTTTCCAATGTGCCCGACTTGCGATTTCGCTGCCGGGAGAAAAGGTTGGAAGGGGGTTACTTTGCTCATGATGAGCAGATCTTTATGAATGCCATCCTTAGCTGATTGAAGTTCCGAGCAGGCCTGTGTAGAATGTAGATTGCGTGTCTTGAGCGTCTAAAAAAAGATGGATATATGGAGGAATACACGAAGAAATATGTGGAGGGATATATGAAAAGCTTTCTTTATGTTGCTTGAAAATTCTGGCGGAAGGTTTCCGTTCTGATCTTGGCATCATCTATATGCTTCTATCTTAGAGGCCTGGTTTCCTCCTCAAGAGAGAGATTCCTCGAGGTAGCATTTCAAATATTATCAATGTCATTTTTAGTATCCGATCTCTCCCATCTCTAAGTGGGAATGATTGAACTGTAGATCAATTGCCCCTTAGACATGTCACTCCAAACGAGACAAGAAACTGTGTATGTAGAATCATTTATTCGTGTGTGTGGTATGCAGAAGCAGATACCTTCGAGGCAGCGAGATGCGATCATTAATCCTAGAAATCTCCAGAATTTTGGCAATCAATTAGTACTTCGCATTTGTCCTTCATCATTTACTCTCCGCCAAGTGCCTTCGACCCCGCAAATGCCATGTATTAAACATGAGGACTCTCAATATGTCTCATGACGATACCCAGCCACCGAAGTTTTGTCTAAACGTCTAGATCAGCAAGCAAATAGCAGATCTCGTCATCGTCAACACCGCTAGCACCTCCTGCATTAGATCCCAATCCACCATGAACGTGAAACTGGCATGGATGAACACCTGGACCAATTGCAGTAGCAGTAAAAGCACCAACTGAAACACCTCCAGCCTCCAACTCCTCTTCCTTCACCTTAACTTCCTTGGCATATTCTTGATTGACGTCGCGAATACGAGGATCGTTGCCCTTGGTGAGCTTGACGAGCATCTTCAAGAACTCTGCAAAGAATTCATCACTATTCTTGATCAACCATTGAAATCCAGCTGAATCGAGACCCGGAGTCATTGCAGAGTAAAGAGCGTTTGCGGCACAAAACTTGCGAAGAGGAGACTCTGGTTGAGCATGATCAAGTATATTTTTGACAAGAGCATATGTCAAAAGAGTAGAGCTAAGAGCAAGTCCATCCTGAATTGCGTCCATAATTTTGTTGAGAAAAGTTTTGTCCATTTCGAAGATCTCCGCAAAGACGTAGAGTTGACAAAGCTCTGAAATGCGAGTTCCTTGCGCAGCTTGAGACATGCGACGACTGACACCGGGAATGCGACGAGTGTAAATATACTCATTAAAGAGTTTGAACACGGCAGGACTTGTATCGTGAATGGAGTACATGTGGTTTCGGTCCAAAGGCCCGCTACCATTCAACATCTTTACGAATCGACGGGATGAACCCAGCAATAAGTTCTTGTGGATGGAAAAAACCATAGTACCCTGTCCATCATCGGCTGCTCCAACCTTCAACACAATTGTCTCCATGCCCATTGTGCTGTACATAAAAATTAGATCGATGGTTAAAGGTAAAAAAAAATGGCCGAGGGGGTTGTACTAACTCAGTGAACAAGACATCTGGATCAACCCTAATCAATGCTTTTGTCTTCGATTGAGCAGCGGAATGAGTACTTTGACTTGCAGTTTGAGATTTTTTAGAAGTGGAATTGCCTGCGAAGGTGTTCCACTGCTTCGTAGCTTCCGGCGCGTATTCGTTACTCTTGTTAGTCATGTTAGATCGCTGCTTGAAAACTTGCTGAAATAAATGGAAAACTTACATGACCCATTTTTATGGAAATTGAGGTAGGGAGAATTTAATATTGAACAGAACGTCGGCAAGATTGATCTTGTTGATATAAGTAATCGTCCTTTCATGAACAGATAGTTTTGTGCTGAAGTGTTTTGTTGCTGAATGGACAGGAAGAGGTGGAAGTGGGCGGGAAGAGGGACAGGAAATGACTTGGAAATTCTAAGCGAACATTCAATGTCACGGTGTTGATTTTTTGTCCATTCGTTGAGCAAAACCTCACTTTAATAGTGAATTCAAAATTTCGATTGTAGGGGGAGGCTGAACTTTTGACTTTCATCTTGAGAAAATTATTTGCCTCGAGTTCTTCTCACATCAAAACTTCTCCAACTCGCAAGCGCCACCATTGATTCTGATTGTCTGAAGTAACCTGGGTTACTTATAGATATGAAGGTACTGTGCTCGTTTCGGAGATTGTAGTACTGATGCTAACTATCATTCAGTCTTCGCAAATTACCAGCTCGGCATCTTCACAAAATGACTTCCTCGAAACTATCCAACCTCGGAATGTAAGACCAACGCCAGAACGCCCCATTAAACATCCTCATTAACAGATATAGAGCTCTTGGCCACGAGGTAGTGACGGTCACTGCAGGCAAAGAGAAGCGCAAGTTCGTTCTGCACAAGCAGCTGTTGTGCGATTCCGTGCCATATTTTCGCTCTGCTTTTTCAGCTGGAGGATTCAAGGAGAGCCAAGAATCTAGTATGGATATGCCAGAGGATGAGCCCGAAGCTTTCGAGTTTTTTGTTAATTGGTTATACCGGGCATCATTACCGACTCCATTAAAGCTCGAGGATTTCGACCGATTACTCAGTCTCTACATCTTTGCTGAGAAGCTTTGCATAAATGAACTCGCCAACAAGACTATCGACGCAATTCAGGCGATGACAGAGGACCTCGAAATTTATCTGCAATTTAATATGGAGCAAACCAACAAGATCTGGAGAAACACGTCACCTACATCATCTTTACGCGCATTTTGGATTCATGCCCTTGTGTACGATCTGTGCCACTTTGAGCAAGTCCACGAAGGGCTAAGCAAACAGAGCTTCATGGACAACGATGATCTCGTCGCTTCCTTCATGGGATTTCTTTAAAGAGAATTGTGATCTTTATGCAAGCTTTTTCATTCAGGTACAAAAGCACTCGATAAATGATCTTCCTTGTGATCCATTTGATCCCTCTTGTTGGACTAAGTGCTACTTCCACCGACATTCCGAAGGTGAAATTTGCCATAAAACATAGCCAAATATCTCAAAAGGGGGCGAACAATACAAATACTAGCTTTAATATCCTCCCGATTGTGTGCACGCCCTTCTTATATGTATACTGCGGAATATCCCAGTACTATGCTAGAAGCTCGAGAAGCCTTGGTTCTATGGGATATTGAAATGCTGGCTTCGGTTAATTGCATTGGAAGATAATAGAAGGGAAAGTGACTTATTCAAATAAACATGTATTTTCTTTTGGCACTGGCAGTAAATGATGGTAAAGCGCAGTAGAATGTTTTCTCATTTCAATTTGATGTTTCTTTCCACCATCCTGAGAAATTTTGAGCTCAAAGAAATGATTCCCCATGTTAAGACAAACAAGTTCAACTGATGTTTGGGAAAAGAAATAGAGCAGTATTCTACCATATACACATGCTACCAACTTCTCCCTTCTAAAGAGTATAAAGAAGATATTGTCGTATCTTTCGGTACAATTGAACTGATGGCCGACGGTATCAGGTCCTTTACACGAGACAATACTCACCCTTCTAATATATAATATAATAATCACTTGAGAAAAGTCAAACTACTTAACCACAGTGCCTCTTACCATCTCAATTTTAATATATAGTTAGAAGTTCATGAGTTACTAGACTTTATGGAAAGTGCATATGTCCTCATATTATTTTTCTTTTCACATCCACGGAAGGTAGCGCTTACCTGGAACTAATAAAGGAGCCACATCCTGCCAGCTTAGTAGCCTGTACAGCTCCAAAAAGTTTCCAATATTTACACTGGTTTCAATATCCCAGTCTGCCTTGATCTTTAATATGGCAATAGCACAGGGATTCCGGCGATACAATGAACACATCATATCATTTCAGATGGAGTCGAGCTCCGTTTGTACAAGAATGAGATGCGGTTAATTATTCTCCCATACCTTCGAAAAAACTTTCAAAAAGGTATTCAAGGAGTAATAGATCTTCCTAATGATAACTCAAATGTACTGGCCTTATTCATCAATTCCTTGTGTCCCTTAGCAGTACCTGATTATGCTCCAAGGTGATTCATAACATTTCGATTACCTAGAGCTTCCTAATCAGACTAAAGTATATGCTAAAACTTTCACTATAACCTGGTTCAACCTAAGTTCGACTGCCGGAGCTAAAATAGCCGAGTAATTTAGCTCTTTCTAGTGGCCACCTACTTCCACTGGCTCAAGTCTATAGCGACAACGTTTCTTCTTTGACTTGATCAAACTCCTGCCACTTCAATTTAGAAACCCTAGACCAATCTTCTAGCTTCATGTTAGACGGTAGGCTTATATATATATATATATATACCTTCCCCGTCCAAACATAAACGGTGTTCTACTTAGTATTCCTCTTATTCCGTGTAGTGGTCCGTATAATGATGATTATCAAATTTTGTCTGAATATACCTGTAGAGAATCCAACATTCAACATCGAGTTCGGGCTTAAATGAACTTGTAATGGATCAAGAATAAACATTCTAAATCAGATTCCAGTATTTTTGTACATTCTTAGTGATACTTAATGTCGGTAAGAGTAATAAAATACGTTTCTAATATACACGAACTACCGTATTAGACCTTCAATACATGCCACTGTTTTACTACCGTATACTAAATGGAACGCTAAATATAAATGAACCTCTGAGCATGCGCATATATACACGGATATATCTACAACTTCAATTTAGACGACAAAATTCTCTCACCATCTTACATGACATGGACAAAGATTGCAAAATGTCGAGTATTCCAAATATGTATGTGAGCACTTCAAGCGAGTAAGTTTTCTTTGTTCCTGTCTGGAGCGTCCAATAGTCCGCACTGGCCGATTAGATGTACATGTGAGCTTTCAATGTTCAAAACCAATTGAATATTTCACATGATTTAAATATTCCAATTGGATTCAGCATTCAAAAGTCTCTCACTGTCGGTTCAGACTATTGGAAACCTTGTCCCGACCATGAATTCGTAGGTTCAATAGTCACGGACTATTAGAAACACATATTTTTAAACCATATCCATACTGATGAACGATTTAGGGTAAATACTGAAATGGTAACTTTAATCGTTGGTCCTGAGGAAGAGATATTCACAGTGTCTAAAGACCTTGTATGTGAATCTATTCCCTACTTCCGAGCAGCTTTCCATCAAAGTTTCAAAGAAAGCTAAAGCAACGAGATATATTTGGAAGAAGAGTCTCCGGAAGCCATTAGATTATTCATTGGCTGGCTCGAACAATACGAGCTAGAAGTCGACTCTAGCAGTAATACTTACAAAGATTTTTGGGAGCTTCTCTTGACCGCAGATAAGTGGTGTGCCGAAAGGCTAGAAAATGATATTTCAGATGTCATTCTAGCTCTGAGAGCAACCAAAATTCCATATCAGCACCGCGAGTCGTGGATACTCACTAAAGACGAAATTTCAAGCGTTTGGCAACGTTCACAGTCAATTTCAGCCATCAGAAGGCTCTGCATCCAATGTATGGCCTGGGAATCGTATAGGATCTGAATGACTCAAGGGATAATGCAGCTACTGGACTCTGCATTATACGTAAACTACGTTCTATTGTCGACATTCCTGATGATATTGCTGAGGAGATTCGGGTTAATTTTAACGGTGCCAAACCTTGTGGTTTCCGATATAAATACCGTGTATCTTGGAACTACAAGAAAGATAGCGAACGTTATGACTTTCATGTTCATGCTGATGGAATGAAATGCAAACCTCAGCTAGAAATACTTCCCATACATACTTTTCATAGTTTTTTTTATAAAAATGAAGAACATAATGATTTTATTGGAAGGATACATGGATCCAAAATAAACTAATAAATACTCTTCAACCAATTCATCGTAATTCTTACACATTTTTTCATTTAAATAAAAAAAATCTACCTTCAATTATCCATACCATAACAACTTCCATGATTTTTACACCCCTTGTTTTCTTCTCTTCTCTATAGATTTCATAGGGCTCAGGGGCCCGGGATGAAGACATCAGAGACTTTCCTCCTAGCAATAACTCAAAAATCTCTCGCATCGTACTGGTCAACGGTTAGCTCCTTCTAATATAAGTTCTTTCTTCCAAAGGCTATGTTTTCATGTCTACCTGCTAGTAAGGATATCAAATGTCAACCCCTATCATTTCTCATTACGGATGCTCCCTCGCTAAACTCCCAAAAATGATCAACAAACATGTGCATTTCGCTTTGAGACCTCACCACCCTCCTTACTTCGAATTCCCCTCTATCAAGCGGGTCCATAAATGAAAATCAAAAAGACCAAGAGCTAAACATTAGATTAGTATTCCATTAAACATACATTTAATAAAGTTTACATGATATCACACGAGAGCTGCTTACTAATTAGTTGGCCTCCTGAGGGCCTACATCCCCACCAGCAGCACAATCCTGGCCTCCGATTCATCATTAACTTGATCATATGAATTGTAAGATTATCAGTAGGGCTGTTTGTTTGGTAATATAAATCTTAATGACGTAGTAAAAATAAAGTATTTATCATTATAATCTAATCTACTATTTCCGATAACATTATATAATATCCCGCAGTATGTAGCAGTGTATAGCGATCTATGTATAGATATAGAAATAGAGTATTGGATATTAAAATGTAGGTAGTTAACAAAAGAATACAAATGTTGATAAGATTAAGATTTCAATTCAATTTCGGTTCGCTGACTCGCTCGCTTGCTTGCTCAATGTACGTGGACATAGGTAATCTAAGCGGTAGAAAACAACGCTGAAAAAAGAAACACCCCTCGTCATCTGTAGAAAAAGCAAAAATGGGTAATCACTGAAAAAAAAACAACATCCAAACATCTTCCTTACTACAAAAAAAATCCGGATCTTCTCTCAATCCCTAACCCCTCCTATAAAACTCTCTCCTTCTTCCCCCCTCATCCATAACCACTCTCTCCCTCTTCGCAAACCTCCCCGAATTCCTCCCTCCATTCTCAAAAGTAACACTCCCCCTCCTCCCGCCAACATCCGACGGTGAACCCTTTTCCCTCTCCCACTCCCTCTCCCTATGAACATTAACCACTCCAACTCCACTACCCCTCATCGCTCCCGCCCGCTCAACAACCCTATACCCACTCGGGGTAATGGGTTTCCTATCTGCGGTATCCCATCCCGTCCCCTCTACAGTTCTATATCCACTTTGTACCGGCTCCGGAGTTCCGCTTCCCCTACTACTTCTACTTCCTCTTCTTGCGAAGGAGCTAGGACTTGGAGGGGGATGTGGGGATGGTGTTCCGCGCTCGATAATGCGATCGCGTTGTATGTAGATTTCTTCTATGTCACTTCTTTCTCTATCTCTGCCGCTCGTAACGCTGCCTCTTCTACTTTTTCTCCTAGATACATGGCTTGGGCTTGGGCTTGATCTTCCGTGGGAATGTGAACGTGAATGTGGTGGCCAATGTTCCTCTTCCACTTTTATTAATTCGACTCTGCTTTCTTCTGGGGGAGTAAGGACTCGAGGAGGTGATAAATCGCGGTATGATGGTAATGGGCTTGCAGGCATAATTGATGGTGAGGGAGGTGGTATATATTGATGTGGTGGAGGAGGAGCTACCGACATAGGAGGCGGAGGATATCCGCCAGCAGCCGAAGGAGGTGGCGGAGGATAACCGAAATTTGAAGCTGGAGGAGTCGGCGGAGCCACAAACGCGTGAACAGGAACAGGAGTTAGTGGTTTGGGGGTTGGAGGAGCAGGAGCTTGGTGGATTTCCGTCATAGAGGTAGAATGTCGGTGGATTTCAGTCATGGATGTAGAGGGTCGGTGGCTATGTTGTCTTATGACTGTTTCTGAAATGCGGGAGACGGGGCGGGAATGCGAGGAACGTCGTTGACGGACTATTTGAGTGGATTTGCGGCGGGGAGCCCGACGGTCGACAAAGACTATGTCTTCGTCTTTTGGGACTGTGAGGGAGAGGTATGTTAGGAGGGAAGTGTTTGGAAGTTGGGTAGGAATATTGGACGGAGTAGAATATATCAAGCTGGGATTGAATGGGAAGAGAATTACTTACTACCGAATAAACACATTTTATCTTCTTTTCTTTATATACTGCCTGTATCTGTATGTATGTATGTCTGTCTGTCTGTCTGTCCGAGGATATCGTAAATAAATATTAAACAAAACCGTCAATAAATTTCTTCGTGTATGTGTATAGCAATTAATCAATCAATCACTCAAAGAACAATCGTCTTCATATACCTTCAAAAAAATCTTCCTCTTCACCGACCGAGTACCAACCCTCTATATATATCCTCAACTCCACCCCAACTCCAGTCTCCACATCTTACCTTACCTACCAATCTTCACCATGCAGCCATAGATAGCCATACGCATCCCCAAAACCCTTCCCAAATACCAAGGTCCGGACCCATCATGACGATATGCACCTATATCAACAAATCCCAATCATAACAAACGCATCATTCCGCGAAAACCAAGATCGCATACCACCAATCCGCAAGTTGGAATCAAACCTTAATACGAAAATAGCAGGTCACCAAGCGAAAAAGCAAAGAGAAAAAATAACCAAATCGAGCCTGGGTCACATGAGCATACCGATAAAAAATCCCAAGGTATTTTCCAAGGAAGTCCTCCAAAATTCTAGATCTAGCATTCCCACTTATTATCATGCATTATCTTCTCTATCTCTTTCCAAAAAATCCGAGTGGCGTTGGGCACTTTTCATCAAGGATTCCCTTGTCTTCACAGCCTCGTTCGCCTCGTTGTCACTTGAATCAATGTTCGCCTTGCGCGCAAGGCGTACGAAGGTAACTAACCGCTAATGTATAATCATGTGATGAGTTTATTAATCCAGAATCGAAAACCTGGTGCTGATCTCTAGCCACGTCGGCAATGCAGAAGTTCCATTGGGCGTGGAAGCAGTGAAGATCTCTCCTATATTCGATCGCTAAGGTATTATTAGGTAAAGTCATGGAGTGGTCAATTCATGATAGATGCAAACGATTGAGTGTCGAACACCTCCGTGGGTATAGATTGTTTCCAAGTATGCATTCAGGCGTGCAGACATTGAAGATCTTTGATTTGCAACAATTGAAACAAGTACCTGTATCAATACACCAAAGACAATAACAAGAAATTCATAATCTATCAAAAGCCCAAATACTCAAAATAGATCCGTACATTTATCTCCACCCCTACTCACATGTACGGAAATGTTCCATTCAGGCCTCCAAACATAAAAGATCTCAAAACCTCGTACGACACACGACTCACAGCCCCTTAAATACATACCCAATCCTCTACCTATACATACTCCATCCAGAACATCAATCCTCAATCCAGATCCATCTATACCATTCACATCCACCCAAAAGTTCCATTCAGGCCTCTCGACATTACATTACATTACATTACATTAGCGGTCTCAAGTCTCAAGTCTCAACCTACCTATCCACCCAATCCACCCACGCACGACTGCAAGACCCACCCCGAAATGTATCCCGAGCTGAAAGATGTACTGCATAGATAGATCCACCTGATACTACTCTACTCTACTCTGATACTTTGATATTCTGGACCGAGTAGACCTCAGCCGTACAGAATACAGTAAAACAATTTCAAGGAACAACATAACAAGAAGATAGCTGTAGTGTCTACCTACACAGACCCATCATTATCTTCCATTTTCATTTTCTACTCTACATACTAGATACATACAATACATACAATACATACAATACATACAATACATACAATACATACAATACATACAATACATACAATACATACAATACATACAATACATACAATACATACAATACATACAATACATACAATACATACAATACATACAATACATACAATACATACAATACATACAATACATACAATACATACAATACATACAATACATACAATACATACAATACATTCACATCACCCATCCCAATCAATCCCAATCACTAACCTAATATCCCCCCCCAAAATCCAAATCTATCTACCTACCTACCTACCTATCTACCGAGTACTTAGAGAGTACAAAGAAAAACCCGGTCGAGACTTCTCCATATACTCCGTACAGTAGAAATCCGACGATCAATCCACATTTCCAACCCACAACCCACACAATTAATCCACTCCCACCAGTTTCATACTCAGACGTCACCAACTATGTTCTTTTGAGAAACATACAGTATATAATAGTTCCATTGTTCCAGACAATTTAATGAAAGCAATAGAGTATAATAATATTCTCTCCCTGATCCAATCTGTACACTTTTACACTGATTCAATCCCATTCCAATAATAAACTACCACTTCTCAAAACCAAGTATACAGATACACCCCCACCTGTTCTCCTTGAATAGTACCGTTCATCACTCACTCAGGTGCATATTGATCAACACATCTCCATCCCACCCCCCCTCTCCCCCCCTTGCCACCCCCCTTAACGAATCTCAATCTCAATCCTCGTAACCCCCCTCGCCTCCACCACCCTCGCCAAATCCCCACTAACCGCCGCCCTCTCCCACCACCTCCTATACCCCACCGTCGATCGTGGCCAACGGGACATTAAATACTGATACTGTTGATCCTGGACCGGCTGACCTTCTTCATATACCCTCTCTGGTCTTGACCACGCCGCTGGCATATCGACACCCGGTCCATATACATCTTCCATAACCACATCACCATCCGAGTCATAATTTACATTTTGGTAACTCCAGCCTGAACCTCTTCGTGCTGTGATAATTGTTGATGTGTCAGGTGAGATAGTTCCATCTAAATCTGGCGATATAGTTCCATCGAATGATTGTTGTTCTAGTGTTGAGCGGTGTTGAAGAATCTCAGAGGTGAGAAATGTACCATTCAACTCAATATCACCCTCGTAATCATTTTCGCGGATTGTACCATCTCTCAATACACTTAATCTTGCAAAATCCCTATGTTCTACATCGTCCAAATGCCAAATCTTAGCAATTCCATCCGTACTAAATGCCCAAATGGTGATACCATTATTCGAATCGATTGCAAGATCAACTATGCCAGAACATGTACCTATTCTTTGACCCTCAATCCTAACTGGCCACATATTCCCTGGAAGAATACCCGGTACCGGATGCCGGATAAGATTGAGCCATGTTTGAAGTCCCTCATCAGGCCACCAATCCAGCCATTGCATGTTTTTAAAATGCTTGGAAATGCTTCGTTTGTGTACAACAGAACTTTCCAGTAGGTTTGGAGAGCTCTGAGCTGCATGAAATACGTCTCCGGGAACAGAAAACATCCAGATACTCTGTTCTGCACAACTTCCAAATGCTGCCACAACTCTCACTCCCCACCTTAAGTCAGAACCTCCAGCATAGATTGTCGGACTACCTCTACCTTCTGGTCCCTCGAACCAAACTTTGCGAAGTAATTTGGTAGGTCCTCCGACAGGTGCATCGCTGCCCAAGCAGAGAGCTCCAGTACTTGGATCAGTAAACAAGATATGATAACCATCACTAAGTGGTACGGCACGATAATGATCAGAATGGTCGACCCTTCTGCCAGAATCACTTCGAAATCTTCCCACCGGGGCCAGTATCTGCTGAGCATGTTCCATTTCCTCGCTATTGTCCCCATGGCTTCCACTCCACCCGATTCTTTGCCAAAATGAAGCACCTCGTGGTCTTCTTCCATATGCTCTTTCATGTACGGCTGCACATTCACTTGGTCTAGCCGCACCTACAAATTGGTTAGTGAATATGGCCAAAGATATTTGGCGAAGTGGAAGCCTAGGTCCAGGTTTTGTTTGAAGTTTTACCATTCTCTTGGCATGGTAGTTTTAGAAGTGATAGTATTACTTACTACTAATGAGCCTCAACTTTTTTGCCGAGTCTATACTTTTCCGCGGAGGTAAGAAAAACAAAAAATCGCTAGGAGCAGTAAGCGGAAACCATCTATTCAGATCTTGCCCAGTCAAAGCATCAACCCAATGCAATTCAATACCAGCCGAGCAGCCAAAAGCCACACATCGTCGTTGAGGACAGATGGCCACTGAACGAGGAGGATCGTCTTCAGAACAAAGGTTTCTATATATTGAACGCGGGCCAGTTTCAACAGGCATTTCTCTCGTATCGAGGTTTGAATCTTTACGAGGTGGTAGCTTACTCCGCATTCGACTTCCTGCTCCAACGGAGTGTGGACCGGTTTCTTCTGAAGGATAGGAATTCTTTACAGCACTAGCTGATCTGGACGCTTCATGATAATCTGGACGCTGTCCAGCCCCTGGAGAACTACCACCACTACGAGTTGTAGCTATGCCAGGGAAGACGAAAGCAGTTGTAGATCTTCCAGCCCTTTGAACAGGAGCTGAACTGTCCAAACTGACGCGGTCGAGAAACGAGACACCATGACGAGGATCATTTCCAGGAGACAGTGAGAGGTCTGAATGACTCGAATGCTGCGAAGAAAGACCGGAAGTCTCAGGGTCCGAAGAAGTATGTGGAACAATATTGCTAAGAGCAATATCGCACACAAGACCCATGCGTCCATCGAGGAGGACAGCGATTGCATACCTATGTGATGAAGTATCCATACTGCAAGCTAACACTCGGTGTGGGCATATGATACTAGTGACTGGACGCAAAGAACCAGGTTGAACTTCATACCAATTATCCACATCGTGATGACTCTTGTTCAGTTCATAAACATAGATTAAACAACCATTCGCAGCCATCAAGAATTTTCCACAGCTGCTCACCGTGAAAATAGTTCCAGCAGGAGTCGTTTCCTTGTATTGGACAGCGACTTCTGTGAAATCGACAATTGAAGCTGGCAAAAATGCCGACTGTTTTGATTCTAGTGGAAACCTGTCCTGACTCACTTGTACTCCGCACCCCATCCAATTTGGCCCAAGAGCACATTCTCTCGAGATCCGCTTACTCATGAACCAATCATACTCAGAACGACGTCGAAATGCCGCACCTTTTGTGTCGGAGATTTCCTGCTGACAACTAGACTCCCAACCTCCACGCCGGATCATATTTTCAAGGAGGGAACGATCTATACTAGTCAGAAACCATGTTCGACATGTATGCCTAGCCGAATTGAAATCAGCAGGTGTAAGATAATCATATATTTGTTGAATGATTTCCGTTGGCAGTTTTGAAAAAGTAAATGATGTCGATTGACGAGCAGATTCTTCCAGTCGATCAATACTAGGTAGTCGATAAGAAGAAGATTCGACTGGTAAGGTCGGGTCTGGGGAAACAGGAAAGGAATCGTTGTAAACAGTTGTGACTGTTTGAGTGAGTGGTTCAATGGGAGATATAGTTGAGCCCAGAGAGCTTCCCTTAGAAGTTCTAGATCGAAGTCGCCCCTTTAATTCTTTCGCGTCGAGGGAGCCGTTCAAACTTGCTGGAGATACATGTCCACTGAGCACTTCCGAAAAACTATCTTGTTGGGCTATACCTCTTAACGGTTCCAATACCTGGTCATCAAATATTGCGCAAGGATCGTTTGGGTTTTCATGAAGAGTTTGGCTCCGATCGCGTGTTCGTATTGATCGACCATCCACCTCAATGGTTGTTTTCTTCCTTTGCGGTCGTGATTCGGCCTTTGCCAGAGGATTCGAATATCTTGGGCTTCGCTCCAATGTTCTTCCACGTTCTACTTCTTTTCCTTTATCACCTTTCTCCTGTTCATCCAGGACAGAATCAAGTTGAGGAGGTTCCCACGGATTCATTGGGAAAGGGCGATCGACAACCGTATCATCAATTGGATTGACCTACAAATTCCTATGTCAATTCTCGAGTCTCAGAACTTTGTTGGGAGTCTAAAGCATACGCAGCTATGATAGACGAGAATAGTTGTTTAAGGAAGGTAAACTTACTAAATCCGATGCTGCACGTAGGGTGTGACGCCTGGAGGTATCAGCCACCCCCGAAACCGATGGGTATTGTCTGCTCGCGGGGCCTAAAAACATCAAAATGTTAGCACATTACTCCTAGTCGCGAACCATTCACAAGCAGGTCAAGAGCTACAAACCACTATACTCCCCCCTCTGCTCACCATCCAATCCTACATCTTTCGATGTGCTAGCCGCGTCTCCGATCGTCATGATATGACTTGTTGGGGACTCGTAAACAGACGTGACTGCAATTGTGGAGTATACTCTTCTGGTAACTGGCGCGCGAGAAGTTGAACTGTGATCTGCGATCGCTCTTGATAAGAGAATCTGAGAAGACGTCGTGTCGACAGCCCCCGGGTGGGCGGCTCTGTTCTTAATGATAGTTGAGTGGTAGGAAATTATTGGCATTACTGTTTGATTTATTTTTGTACTGTTTAGGATTCTCACTAACGATGGTTGAAGAAATAAAAATGATATTTTAGGTATGGAGACTGTTGTATCATCGCACTAAATTGCAATGAAGAGGTAAAGGATAAGTATTGAAAATGCATGATGTGTATCGAAAGAATGAGGATAGATAATAAGTTCTAAATAGATAAAGCCTAATAGAAAACAAGCAATTTGTTCGGGAAAGAGCATTGGGTATATTCTTAAAACAATGCCAAATCACATAATGAAGGCGCCATTCTCCCTTAATAACAATACCAAAAACGCCATTCATGCCATTAATATGAGGTTAATCGTAAATAAAATAATGTCTCATGCTAACAAAAGGATATACTCTCAATTACAGCTTCATCATACATTTGTATCACTAGCTTCACGCCAAATGTGAGTGTCCCCAAGACTTATAGAGCTTGCGGCAGATTCCTCACGATCTAATTGTGGAGTGCTTCCATTGGGCTCGGAATCTGGGGCCTTATTGATCCAAATCTTTTCTAACCTACGTATTGTCAGTATGGAAAGGTAGCTTTACTATGAAGTTACTTACGGTACAATGAGACTTGGATTGATGTATTTCGTGCCTCTTTCTCTGGCTTCGTCAATGGTAGTGCCTCTCTGAATATGTCCTGGAGGTCTATTAATGCCAATATCTTCGCCAGCGATATTAATGTCTGCATTGCTATCTCTTCTGATACTTCTCAGGGCGATAAATTTTATGAGTGGTTGGAACGTTCGTCGGAAGTAATAACTGTACCAAATTGTGAATGGTATCAAAGGGACAACAAGTATAGCCGGAGTAAAAGCATTTCTTAGCGCAATTACTCCAGCCATAGTAAGCTGAAAGAAGCCCAAGCCGACAAGAAGACGATACACAATCATAGGCCAAGCACCCCCAGTAGCATGCTGTGGATGGTCCATAGCATATAAGAGCTGGTATTTGTAAGTGTAATAGCCTAAAGCAAAGTATGCCATCCCAAATAAGAGGACGAGATATCCTGCTGGCTGTATGCTATAGACAATACATAGAATGTAGACGAGAAGTGCTGAAGGCAGATAAAATCCGTAACTGAAAATCGGCGGTTGTACTAGCTCAGCATAGTCTCTAGGAGTCTTGGCACCCATTAATGTGATAGGGTACAGGGAAACGCTTCCAAATTCCAGTAACCTGAAAGGTAAAAGTCCGAGAGCCTGCAGGAGGATGAAATTGGTGTAGAACATGGAGAGATCGGAGATCGATTGGGCTAGAGTATATGCAATCTTTGTGGTATCCTTCAATGTCTCCTGTAAGACTGGCCAGAATTTGCTCGCCGCACCAAAGACCGTAAAAACCAGGAATACATTGAAAAATGTGAAATAGAAGTTTTTCGATATGACGGAAAGCTCTACGTCGCCTTGGGAGATTGATCCTTGCATATTTGCAAGGTAGTCATACAAGAATGGAATTGCCAAATTGAGTAACGAGACAATAAGTGTAGGCAGGCCAGTCTGAACCAAAGCCTTAAGGATGTCGTGACTTTCCAATACATCTGCTAGCCCAGGCCAAACTTGTCGAATTGAACAAAGACTAACGAGACCTGCCAGAGCAGCCACTGGAATGAGCCAAAAGATGGTGAGTATGAGAATGAAGAGAGTGATCGCCCAAGAACGAATCATGCGATTTGATCGAGGCACGTAAGTATTTGTCCAAACAATATCTGATGGTGCAGGAGCTGGTCTTGCCATCAACTGCATCGGGGTTGGATCGAGTAAAGCTTGCACGGCCATCTGGCAAGCAGGGATTGAGTCCATAGTGACAAATGCAAGCGCTGTAGGCTCGTACTCCTTCTTTCTTGCATCTGTGATCATGTCGTCTAGCTGTCGTAGCTGTTCTTCGTAGTGGTCGATCGCGTCTACTTTCCTACTTTGAAAATTGAGAAAACCGTACCAGATCCGTGTAGTCGGTCTTGGTTGGTCATACGAGGTAATGTGATTGGCCCCAAGTAAATTATCACCCTCATGACCTTGCGACTCATCCTCTGCGTCTTCTCCCGGCGTTGACTGCTGTGTTCGTATCGGGCCCATACTTGGACGCTGTTGCTTGCCCAGGTATACCGCCCATGCCTCTTCCAGCCGCCTAACAACCTGCACCCTCTTGTCCATCATATCATCGAGTTTTCTCCAATTACGACATAAAGTCACACTTTCCACTTTTCCTATTTCGAGTTTTTCCAAGAACTCGGTGATCTTTTCTTCGGACCTCAACTCCATTGGTATTCCAGATAGTTTGATTGTTCGATCGGTAATCGTGGATTGGCTTCCAAGGTAGTCCTGGCGAACTTTTATTACGCGGTGGGTTTGTCTATTCATAAAATATATTGCGAGTCCAGTAAAGACATATGTGAACACTAGGTATGACCAGAGATAGCTGGTCTCAGGTAGTATCTCGTCGGAGTCTTTTGGCGCCTCTAAAGTCAAGGCATCATCCCATCCGCCATGCCAACCCTCTAATCGCGAGTAATCTGGAATATCGGGAGGGCTTGTTGAATTTCCGAACGGGTCGAATACGTAATAAAAGTGTTGATTGATCGGGGCAAGAATAGCAACTGCCATGATGAACATGATCCCGAATAGTTTCATCGACATCTTAAAAAAGGATAGGAACTAGATGGAATTAGTATCGTGCATTTATCCGGGAGTAGTAGATGCTCAAGACATACGACATATGCATCCAATCCAGCAGACGCAAGGACTTGTTCTTCTGTAACTCTATACAAAACAGGCATCCAACCAAAAAAGGTATCCGGCAGCTCTGGCAGATTTGCGGCGGCATCGACATGCCTTTTGCGCGCAGCGTATAAACTCTTCCATTTTGGTCGCAGGATCTGCGAACATCAGCAAAATTCTTTCTAAACCTACTCTTGTCATGACTTACACAGAATCCAAAGAATGCAGAGACGCCGAGAGTTAGTGAAAGGACGAGTTGAACATATATCGCAGTCTGTTGTCCTTCAACATGTGTAGGATCATATGCTGTACAATTCTTTTCTGGAGCTCTTGAGGCATCCATAATGGAAGCCATGATGAGTTTTTGGCAGACTTTCGGATTATTGAAAGGAAAACATCACCAACATGATAAACAAACAAATACGAGCAGACAATTAAGATCCATCTTTTCTGCAGGCGGTGATGGATTGCCAAGCTATGACGAAGTTGGATTCACAAGCTTATTATTATTATTATGTAAGCGGGCTGGGCTTTAGCCAGGAACGGGGGGTTACTTCTGCATAAACGTTGAAGCACCCCCACATCATCATCAAATAGATAACACTTCACTCTAAAAATGCTTCGAAACCCTTGTGACAACAAATTGATTGGTCTTTTTGGGATATATGATCGAGTCCAACTTCTTCTACGATATTCAATACCGTATCAATGGGTAACGTTTAACATCATTTCAACTAAATCGACTCGCTGTTCTTCCAGATTCCTCATCTAGAGCGGCGAAGCGAAGAGGCCTTCACGGCAGTACTATTGGCCACGCGGAGCGTCATATATATCTCTGTCTCATGTCTAATATTTCTTTTCATTGAAACTCATAAATCAGTGTTCTTTGAAGGAATATCGGTACCTCAAATTAGCAGACCAGCAGCTCTCTCCAGCAGAGTGGTAAGTCTTAGTTGAGCAAAACATCTCTCCTTGATATCAGTATTAGTTCTTTCCGGTTCTTTCCTTTATATCCCAACAAACGTAACTCTTTCATATCAAGCACAGACAATCCGGCATGGTGTAAATAGCTAGCATTTCCGTCTCCCGTTCCTCATACCTTCTACATGGTGAATGCTTAGAAAGGTTTCGGAAGGTCGGGGTTCAATTCCTCGTACCAGACTTTTTTTTAGATTCTTTTCGATATTTAGGATTTTGGGAGAGATTTTTGGAGGGGAGATTTGTATAGGATAGAAAGATAGATGAGAGTGTGAGGGAGAGATTGGATGATATATATCGGACAGAGTGAGTAAGTATACTTTTTGCAGTGTTAGACGGTTACGAAAAAAAGGTGCTTACTTCATGCAAGTACAGATTTTTAAGACATACCAGGGCTTATTTATGTAGGCAGATATCGTTCAGGTAGGACATGATCGAGATTTCAGTTATTGTCTTTTAAGTAATTTCGTACATACACTCAAGCTATGTTATCCCATCCTTTTCAAAATATACGGTTTAAATCTAAGCACCATTTAAGTGCTTTAAACTCTACGTGAACATTAAACGGTTCTATTCTCACCTACCTAGGTGCTATAGTCGAGAATAAACCTCATGATGTTCAAATGAACTGTAAAAGTCACTTACTTGCTAGGTAGATATTTGGACGGAAGAGTTCAATAAAAACTTCAAGAAAATAGAAAACAGAAAACAATTGGTTCCAATAATAGGTCCCAAAGTTACCAAATACTACTAGGTAGTCTGATTGTAATTCAATCAGTCAGGTGTTACTTAAGCAATACCTTGTATTTCCCCGTCGTCTACAATACCTACCTATTCATCCCTCTAGCGTGATTTTTCATCATGTGCATATTATCTTTCATCTTCACCTTCACCTTCACCTCCACCCTCACCCCTCCACCCATCTCCCTCATGCAACCATCCTCATTTCCATACATTCCATTAACCCGCACTCTTCCTCATCTCATCTAACTCCATTGTCCTGATACTTCTCACGTCAACATCGATTCTCACTTATATTATCATCATACCTCTGATATGATAAACGTGAGATAATACATCGAGTCACAATGGAGAATAACGGTCCCAACCAGCCAATTTCCGGAAAGCCCACTGTCATTTTTGAGGCAAGACTCCGAACATGTATCGAGGATGAATTGAATTCCACTCACTTGAAACTTGTATGGAAAAAGAAAATCCCGACTTCGGTTTTATAGTCTAACTGACACTTGTTACATTAGGCTCACACTCAACTCTCCAAACTCATACAAGAGCTAGAAGTTGAGAATATCATCTGCAATATTGATATTGATATGTTGCCTCTCCTTGCGCGTAAGTCTTTCTACATGATACGATTTTCGTTGTTGGAATAAACTCTTATTTCAGGTTTACAGAATTAAGTGATGCTTGGAAGTTTTGGGCGAGTCAAGAGATAGAGTCTCTAGTACCAGTCGAAATCATTGCCATTGAAAATCAAGAAAAACCAAGCCATCTTACACTTCGAGATGTATTGAGTCGTTTTTGTGTTTATAAGATGCATGGTACTCCACCACCGCCACCACGTTCATTTGAAGGCTCCAATAGCACCAATTCAGATGATGCATATGATGATCCAGAGATACCATCAGCTGAAGTTTTCGATATGCCTCATCACGATTTTGATGGTAAATGGGAGGAGTAAGTTTGAAGTAATGTACATCAAATGTTCTTGTCGACTAATACTGCATAGGCTTATATTTGATCAAAATCACAAGGAAGATCTCTCGTGGATGATATCAAACATGCGTACGTACATTTTCCTGCAATACTCAAGTTCGCCGAATGCTAATTGACGTCAAATAGTCACCTTTTCCGCGGGTGCCGGACCTGCGAAGAAGAGAATGAATCCAATGGCTTTGTTTCATGGTAAGTCCTTCACAGTCCTCCACACTCACAATAATTAGAGTTAAGTCTAATGTTTATGGGGCTGCCAATGACCATCATTGCCATTTGTGCAATGATGGCTAGGTGGTGCCTCGTCAATTTTAGGTCCTCCAGGAGCTGGAAAGACGACAATCTGCCAAGCAATTGCACAACGATTAGCCATTCGTTTGGTCGAAACATTTCCACATACGAAACTCATCCAAGTCAAGACAGCGACTCTTTTATCCAAATACTACAGCGAAAGTGCGACTCAAGTCGATGATTTGCTTACCAAGGTCAAAATCATGTGTCAAAACGACCCAAGACGCATCATCATTGTATTGATTGATGAGGTTGAATCCATTGCTGTATCCAGGCACTCTGGTGTCATGCATGGAGAAGCCCAAGATTCATTACGAGCCACCAATGCTCTACTCACTGGATTCGATCGGGTCATGACTTGTCCAAATGTTGTTTTCATGTCGACTTCAAACATGATCGATTGTCTTGACGAAGCATTTGTCGATCGATGCGCCATTCAAATTCCATTTCAACCACCGTCGGAGGAATCTCAATACAAGATCTTAAAAGCCAGTGTATTAGAGCTTGTGAGAAGAGAGATCATCATCGCCGATCTATCCACACTCCTCGATCCCACGCAATTGATACAATCCTGGCAAGAAGCTACACTCTATTCAGCCTTCCAGAACGATTCCGCCACGGGCAAGTTACTCAATATCATCATGCAATTGAACTCTCCCACCGCAAAGAATAAACTCGGTATATCCGGCCGCTTCCTAACACAGATCCCCGAACAGGCTTTGATGAAATGCGCCCGACCAAATAAGTCATTGACATTAGATGTCGCTCTGGATTGCATTGAGAAATTTGTCCAGGATTTATTGAGTGCAAGAGTAGTTCAGAAACGAAAATCTTCGGAACTAGAAGCAGATGTACAATCTGGTGCAAAACATCATTGTAACTGTGTTGCGAAAAAGGATGAGTAATTTCATAACGACGGGATGGACTTAAGGGTTCGGGTGCAAAACACTACTCTTATTGCCTTGCGAAGGGGAAAAAAAAGAACGGCTAACTTCAAAACAATAGCATGGATTTCAAGGGTTCGTTCGAATAGCAATTTAATTAAGCTGGCTATATGTATGAGATGAGAAGGAATATTTGCATTGGCACTTTCGTTGTAGTATAGCTGGATCATAAGATCTTATTACATCACACATTCATGATAACTTATAGTTATAAATACAGAAGCTTTTTCAAATATTCATTATTCGGAATCGAAATTATATTTTTGATTTTGCTAGATATTACTTCGTCTCCAGGTTAATGAGGAAATGAGGAAATGAGGAAATGCAAATTGTGATGTATATATGATTGCTGATTTACTCCTCTTTCTTTTTTAGAGGAGAATTGGGGGCGGGTGAGAGATTTACTAATAATCTCTGGAAAAAATTCATATATTCAATAAAAAGAAAGTATAGATATTTCATCCAGGTAATAAGTAGTATTAATATCCATCTAATTCCTAATATCAAATCGAGAACTTTTATTTTATTTATTAATTTAGGAATCTTTTTTATTTTTTAATTATTCTCTTTTTTTTTGTCCTCTTGGAAATTATGGATTGGGGATTTGGATGAGATGAGATAGTATAGTATAGGATGAGATGGGATGAAATAAATGTAATATAAAGAGGATTTAGTGAAGTAAATATATATATATAATGATTGATTTGGAAAAGAGATAATAGGAAAGGGAAAAGGGAAGATAGAATATTGGAAAAATGTTGTGGGAGAAGGGAAATATATATTATATTATATTATATCTAGGTAGGGTAGGTAGGGTAGGTAGAATAGATAGTTTTATAACAGGTAAGGTGTGTTGTTGATGGATGTGAAGTTGATGAATATGAATTGGAAATTGGAATAAGTTAGAAGCTGGAAGATGGAAGTTGAGTATAAAATGATTTTTTAAGAATTGAGGGAAGTTTATTAAGAGAGGATGAGAATAAGAATAAGAATAAGAATGTGACTTGAGTGCAAAATGATGTTTTGAGAGTTGGGGGAAGCTTATTAAAAGAGGATGAGAATAAGGGATATAAGTTTGCGATATAAATTTAAAATATGAATTTGGGATGTGAGTTTGGAATACAGATATTTGAAAGTTGAGAGTTCATGAGGAAGGAGGAAGTATATTATTATTGAAGAATCAAAGAATAAAAGAATAAGAGAGAAGATGAGGAAAAGAAGGGAGAAGGAAAAGGGAGGAAATGTACTAGGTATATATAATATGATACGCCCCCCATTATTAATTAATTATTTTGATTCAACAGTAAGTACATTTAACTATCTAGTAGTTGATGAATTAATAAGTTGAGTATGATTAAACTAATCTAACTAACTAAACTATATAGTTTAAAAAAAGAAAATATGTTTGATGTTGATGATATCTAATCTAATCTAATAGTAGAGTAATAAGTATTTAGATTTAATCTAAAATGTACTTAGATATGGTTAGGGGATCTATCTATCTAATATTTCGACAATATTAATCTACCTGATGAATGGGTATATATATATATATAATATGTGATACCTCTTCAAGCACCCATAAACTCATAAATGTAATGGTTTGCTTGCTTGAGATACTTTCTTAAAATAGCAAAAAGATAACCGGTGTCGTTTTTTCCCTCCTACTGTATGGTCGGTAGCCAGCCAGCCACCTATGACTAATATTCTGTTTGCGGGGAGTAAGGGGACTAATTGAGGTGATCGCTCTACTGGCGCAGGTGCACCAAAAGACTCAATTATTAGTTATGGATTGTGTAGTTGTTTGGATGTATATTGGTGGGAGGAGAGGAGAGAAAGTGAATATGGCGGGCAGTTTTGATGATGAAATGAGGAAGGGCTGAAAAGATAGTATTGGGAAAGATAGATTTTGGGAGAAGTATGTATAGAACGGACAGGAGTTTTCTCCGAGAAGGGAAAAAGAAAATGTTTGGAGGGAAGAGAGGGTAGAATTTTTTGGATAAGGGAAGATAGGATAATGTTAACGGATTGTGTGACTTTGGTTTGAGTTTGAATATTACCTACCTAGGTAGGTATTTAGAGTACCGGTGTAACAGAGAAGAGATAGAATTTAGACTCAGATAAAGCTGCCGCACAAAACGACTGGTATGTGATGATGGTGGACTGAAATTGTAACCTCGTCGTCGTCACCACCATCATTCTAAAGAAAGACATATACAACGTTAAATTCACCGGAAGCAGTCGCCGATAAGGCGTTGATAATTTGAGTCGGAAGATTAGTAGCTCATCGGTGAATCCGTCGTCTTAATCTCTATCGCTCTTTAATCTCACTCGAAATAAGGCTGTGGATTGTATCGGAAATGTAAAGTTGTAGAACAAGACTTCTCAGATTTATAACGGTTTGCGCGCAAACCTCAACTCTTCCTTCCTCTTGCGTCTCTCCGAGGTTCTTTGAAAGGAGCTACTCACACTGGCTAAATGGCAAAATAAATCTTCACTCAACCTCGATGGTGTGATATCGATAAGCGTTTTGACAGAGACTTTAATTACTCAAGTTGTAGTTATCTTGTTGGAAGGTTACTTTCACATCCTCAGGTCCGAAGTGCCATCGAGATCCTGTGCTCCGGATTTGGCCATGTCGTGTGACGGGCAGGTCTCGATGGTTATGAATACCACATCAAAACTTGAAAACTTTCAGAAACAACGTTTTCGATTTGATATGGCTGTATGGTTGGTTTTCCGCGAGTTTGCAAATTACCATGTACGCCGTAATGATCATTACGAAGCAAAAATGGTATTTTGCAGTAGATACCGGTATAATGGGTTGATAAGAGTTGTATTCGCATATTTCGATAGATCGTGTTACATTGCGTTTCCCATCACTGCATAAGGATTCTATTCTTGTTCTTTCGATCTTTGAAGAGAGTTCAGATTGCTGGGATCTTGACTCATTGTGTAACCATGAAGCCCTAATATCAAGATTGAGATGGTGTGCAAGGAGATAGTTCGGATCAATTAGCAATGAGGGGATTGGCGATGATAGCGGTCGTCGTGGCGGGCCGGTTCGTGCAGTAAATTTCTGAAATGTGATAAGGTTTTTGCCCAACGCTCATTAATAGATGGAGATGACCTTTGATATGGATATTACTCTTCCCCATATTCTAAACAAAGCAATGAATATTGTAGATCATGCAACCAACGGATCTAATCACCGTCCCAATCAGGCAAAAGAATTGCTCGGAAAAACCCGGCTCAGTAATTGGTGTATGTGTACTGGCAGAGCGGGAATTAATCGTGTGATGTTGGAGGGATTATTCATATTGAGCCATTTTTTGAATATTTTGATATTCGTGTTGTGGTTTGAAACCGAAAGGACCATCCATACGAAGCACGCGTTTGTAAGGAGGTTGGTGAGTGGTTGATTAAAGTTGGCGTCCTCGTACTAGGTAGGCAAGGCAAAGCAAAGCAAAGGCAGTTAGCTCTAATTAGTTGGATGTTAGGGGTGTAGTTGTAGTGATCAAGCTGTGGCTGAAGAGATCGATAACACATTCCATATGTTCTAGGTGTTCGTTAGGTTAAAGCGCCAAGTTTCATTCGTGGAGCCACTGCCTTGGAAGTAGGTTTTGAAGTCAAGGAAATATGCGTCTTATGCGTCTCATGAATGTCTAGTAACAAAAAATAGTTATCTAGGTAGTAAGGATAATAAAAATCCTTACTTTCTTTCCGTCAAAATCAATGTAAGAAAAGGTGTGACAGACGTGGTGCCAATAGGTATTATAACTTAAGCATGTGAGATGAAGGTCAACACGAGTCGGGAAACGTATTCAGTGGTTGGAAAGAGGAGTTAAAGTTTTGTGGCTCAAAGGTCTGGAGCACTGCGCACATCCTCTTATCATAAAACGTGGTTTGGATTGGCTAGATTTATTATAGAATAGTACTTTTATTAATACTGGTTTAGCTATCGTAGGCTTGTAGCTAAATGAAGCACACACTTCAACCAAGCTATATAGCCTTGTTCGTAGTATTAAGGTCTTGGGAGTATAGTTCCATGGTACTAACTTGACATCAAAAAGTCGGTACTCAGGACTCGTATCAATTAAAAGTAAACAATCACCGATGTGTGGTCTGGTATTGAACCGTGAGGTTGCTGAAATGTGAATGTGTGTGACTTTCATAAGGCAGGGAAGACAATAGGGCAGGAATAAAAAAAAAGATGCAGCGGGATGTGGATGCACCTTGCATAAATCCATGTCATTTGTTGGAATTCCCATGTGCCTGACGTAAATTTCAATGGATGCAGTGGAAAAAAAGCTCCGGCTATGAGATAATTGTTTTATGAGGGAAATCTCTAGAAAGTGTTAGGTTTATATATAAAATAAGAAAAGCTTCTTCATATGTATTACCTATGTATTACCATTGATAACAATATTACAAAAAGATTCAAAGATTTTCTCTTTCGTTTTGTTTTCCGAGTGCCTAACTTATTGATGTAAGGAAATATTACCTATCTACCTACCTAGCTAGGTACTTCAACATCAAGCATTAAGTTATTGAACATACGTCCTCCTCCTCCTCCTCCTCTCACTCCTTCCACAATCCACATACCTCATCTTTTTGCTTAACCTCTTTTAAAGCAAGCCGCATTTCCCCATCCTAAATAGAACACATCTACCCACCTTCCCACCTTGCAGGAGTTTTACGTTGTAAGTTAATGAACAAAGCATACTCTTCTGTTCTCCTACTGGTCCGGCAATACCCTTGTCCTCAAACTTACCCATTACCCATCCTTCAACATATCTGGAGAAATATTTGACTAACAGTAACAGTGCAAACATTCAAATACAGCTCCACCCCTTCACAAGCCTTTACTTTGTTGATCACCATATCACATCACTTCTGGCGCTCTTCTATCTATTCTCATCTCAAAAGGAAAATTACTACCGACAAACATCTGCCGCCCCACTATTTACTACCCCTCATTCGAACTTGCTCTCAGATACAGAAACTCTTAAGCTACAATACATACAAAGCACATAGCTCATGGTTGTGCAATTATCAGTTTTCAAAATATTTTATACTGAATTTCATTCTGCCCCTCCATTTTTGAAAGTCTCT
This sequence comes from Stromatinia cepivora, assembly GCA_014898415.1. Taxonomy (NCBI): domain Eukaryota; kingdom Fungi; phylum Ascomycota; class Leotiomycetes; order Helotiales; family Sclerotiniaceae; genus Stromatinia; species Stromatinia cepivora. The sequence goes on along the minus strand of RCTD01000001.1, from coordinate 447,972 downwards.
TCAGAACATTCATCATGACAGTCTTTGTGGTCTCCCTGTGAGTTTTTTTTTTCTCTCTAAAACATTTGGGTGCTAGACAGCCTCCTGTTATGTTATTTTCTTCGAGCATCCGCACCTACAGCCAGGCACCGGTTTGTACTTCAAGCATCTCTTCAGAGATCTGCAATGTTTGTTGTTTAATCTAGCAGGCGAAGAAATGAGAGAAGAAATGAGAGACTTCTTTTCTGCTGCGGGGTTTCTTAATGACAAAAGCTGATGTCTCTGCTTTCCTCATAGGTTTCTCCCAAACACAATCAACTTCAAACTCCCTTCAACCAATTCTCGTCCCCCTACCAGAGGATCCAATCTCCACCCAGATTCCAAGTCCAATGCTTCCCGCTCGGGACGTCCAGGTGCTCCTAGAAGGGCTACTACCAAAATCGATACTACCGGCAAGCCTAGTCTTTTCGGTCATCAGAGAGATATTACACCCCCAGCAACACCAATACACGATGTCGATCACGAACAATTTTTTGCTCAAACCGATATACCAGACCTAAAAACCATACAAGAGAATCAGCTCTCCGTAATCGCACCCAGCGATCCTCATTCACCGGCATGGGGTGCGGGAAAGACGTTCAACCAACCACGATCCCGAGCTAGTTCCCCCCCTCCCGCAGATATTCTCAAGCATAATAAGATGAAGGAGAAGGCAGAACTTCTCGGAAGCGCTGGGATTCGCCAACCACAATACAAACGTAGTGACAGCCATGATAGAGTTTTCGCAAATGCCGAATGGGAAGTTGAACCGGCCGAGCAAGGCAACGGTGGTCTAAGAAATGCTGTCCAAGCTGCAGTTAGGAGTGGAAATCTTGAGGATAAGATTTGGGTTGGTACACTAGGAATGCCCACGGATGCTCTCGAACGTCGACAAAAGCAGGATATTGACGATCGTATGGCTACGGAGTACGATTCCGCAACCGTTTTTTGTAAGGATAGCGATTTTGATGGCCATTACACACACTACTGCAAGCAAATCTTGTGGCCCGTCTTTCACTATCAAATCCCAGATAATCCTAAAAGCAAGGCTTACGAAGATCACTCTTGGATTTACTATGTCAAGGTAAATCAGGCTTTTGCAGATAAAATCGTTAAGGAATGGAAGAGAGGTGATGTGATCTGGATCCATGACTACCATCTTCTACTAGTACCTTCAATGATCCGTAAGAAGCTTCCTGATGCTAAAATTGGATTCTTCCTTCATGTTGCATTTCCTTCCTCGGAAGTTTTCCGATGCTTGGCCGTTCGTAAGGAATTACTCGAGGGTATGTTGGGAGCAAATCTCATTGGATTCCAAATTCAGGAGTATGCACGCCATTTCTTGCAAACCTGCAGCCGTATTTTAATGGTTGAAGCCACAAATGACGGTATTCAACTTGAGGATCGATTTATTGATGTTATTAATCTCGCAATTGGAATTGATCCTGTTGCTCTGGATATGAATCGCGCAGACCCTAAAGCTACTCGTTGGTTGAACACGATGCAAGAAAGATATCGTGGCAAGAAGCTCATTGTGGCACGAGACAAGTTAGATCATGTACGAGGTGTGCGACCTAAGCTTTTGGTAAGTTCTCGGTTTACTTTATACTGGGCTTCTAAATACTTCTTCAAAAGGCAGATATTGTGATCAACCCTCTATTGACAAGTACTAATCTTTTTTTTATTTCATAGGCGTATGAGCTATTTCTCAATAAATATCCTGAATGGCGAGACAAGGTTGTTCTTATCCAGGTAGCAACATCTACCACAGAAAATTCCGAACTTGATGCCACCGTTTCAGATATTGTTACTAGAATCAACTCTTCGTGGGCCAATCTTGCTTATCAACCAGTCGTCTATCTGAAGCAAGATATCATCTACCCTCAATATCTGGCTCTACTAACAGTCGCTGATGCTTTGATGATCGCTAGTCAGCGTGAAGGGATGAACTTAACATGTCATGAGTATTTGTTTTGTCAAGATGGCAAGTTTGAAGGCCACAACAAGCACGGATCTCTTATTCTCAGTGAATTTACTGGTAGTTCTTCTATCTTTGGTGGCAATGAACTTTCTGTAAATCCTTGGGATTATCGTCAGTGCGCTGATGCAATTAAACAAGCCTTGGAAATGGGGGACGAAGAAAAAGAAGAACGATTCAAGAAACTTCATGCAGCTGTCATGCACCATACTGGAGAGCATTGGTTTAATGAATTCCTTAATCGCCTTGACAAAGCCTATGATGAACAGCATAAGAGAGATACCACAGCTGTTCCACGTCTCTCAATTAATATGCTTGGTCAAAAGTATCAGAAATCTGAGCGAAGACTTTTCATCATTGATTATGAAGGAACTTTGGCATCATGGGGATCCCCAAGCAGTATCATTTTAACCAGCCCGCAAGTAAGTAATATTATAATCCTCGATGTTGGGTGAAGGCTAACAATATATAGCGCACAATCGATACTCTTAATGATCTCCTGCAAGATGAAAGAAATACAGTGTACGTAATGTCTAGTAGACAACCAGAAGAACTCGACCGTTTATTCAAAAGAGTACCACGTCTTGGTCTAATTGCTGAAAATGGATGTTTCCTCAAACAATTTGGAACTTCAGATTGGATCGAAATGGCCGATCCTGAGAAGATGCGAGCGTGGAAAGATTCAGTAGAAGGCATTATGGCATACTATACCGAACGAACACCAGGATCATGGATTGAAACAAGACATTGTAGCTTGATCTTCCATTACAAGAATGCAGAAGATTTCGAAACGGCAACTCGACAAGCGGGTGATTGTGCAAGTCACATTAACGATGCATGTGAGGAACAAAGAGTTAGGGCAATTCCTGTTGAAGGTATGTGTTACTGGTTTTGTATGTCGCAAGAAGACTTATTAACATTTTTTATAGGAGCTGTCGCAGTTGAACCGATTGATTGGTCAAAGGGCACAGCTGCCATGAAAATATTCGAAGGCCTTGCGAAAGAAATGTCACCAGATGCTGAACACACTTCTCCTGTTGATTTCTTACTAGTGATAGGTGATGGTAGAGATGATGAAGTTATCTTTCGATGGGCCAATGATTTGGGTAGAGAAAAGAAGGTTAACAGTGTTACGACTGTTAGTTTGGGTAGTAGGAATACTGAAGCTGGGTATACACTTACACAAGGAGTTACTGGTATGTATCCTTCAATGATGCTTATGAAACTGGTTACTAACATTCGCATAGGCGTCTTAACAGCTTTACAAAAGCTCGCCCAGTTATCTTAGAATGTTTTTTTATTACATTTCTACAAATGAATGAGAGCCGGAGAGGCAATGGTTGTTTGTTTATCGGAAAGGATACATTGAGATGATGATCTGGATGATTTTTATGAATGGTAATCGATAAGGTGGCAGGCATAGCGAGGGCGTTTTTTTGTTTTTTCTTTTTTTCTTTTTTCTTTTTCTTTTTCTTTTTCTTTTTATTTTTTTATTTTTCTTTTTTTTTTGCCTTTTGGATTGAAGGTTAGAAAGAAGTATACATTAATTGGACGTTGGGAAACATATGGTATGATATGATAGTTATTCTGATTTTTAGATATCCTGAATTAAAAATTAAGTTTTTTTTTCCTATGGAATTTTTTCCTTTTCCGCATGAAATTAATTGTATGTTAAGAGTAGGGGGGACTGGATGGGCGTTTGAATAAAGATGAGGATGAGGATGGGGACGAGGATCAGGATGGTAGGTTTGGGAAGGGGAGTAGGTATTGGTGTTAGGACTGCAGTATTTCAAGATAGTATGGAGTTATATCCCCTATGAAATAACTTTATACATGAAATGGAAATTCCCTGCATACGGAGTAGTAGGTAGTGTGTACATAGATAAGTAAGTAAGCATCATTTTGAATAGAAATCAATGGAATTAATTGTATTAATTAATATTTCCACGCATAATATCATCAAGTATCAACTATTTATCCATTGCTGAAAATTCAAACAAGTACAATTAAATAAATAGATAGATACTAAGTTCTGAAAATCGGATAGAGCGAATAAAACAGAACAGAACAGAACGGATATTCCTCCATATATGGATCTATAATCCACTCAGGGTATCGATATTTTGCCAGCCAGTACATCATACACTATACGCCATTCCATTCCATTCCATTTCCCAAAACTCCATGTCGTCCATGAACAAATCGACCAAAAGTTTTGACCCAATACAACCAAAAATAAAGCTCTTTAGACGGTCCAAGTAAAACACGATACCTCATCATCGAATCAACACCTCCACCGTATCCATATCATCAAACCCCGCCTCCTCGACCGTAGACTCCACATCCAAATGATCACCATCAAAACTCAGAATGATTTTCTTATCCGGCGGAATCCTATTCATACTTCTAAAGCCATCTACCAATTTCTGAACCGTCGTCGTAGCTTTCACATAGGTTTTAAATTCCTTGATATCCTTCGATTGTGCCTTGAGTATCAATCGCATCTTGGTGACGGGTTCCGGCACAGTTTCCACGGCTTCTTCCTCATCGTCGCTGATTTCTTGCGCCGAGGCTGCCTTGCAACATTCGTCCCAAAGATCATTGGTCCATGCTTCCATGTGGATTCTACCACTGTTGAATCCCTCGCCTGTGCTATCGAGATCGCCATTTGTGTTGAAGTCCAGATTTAGTGATGCGCATGTCATGGAGTCGAATAATCGCTTGTTTCTCCATGTGAGTAATATTGCATCTTTTAATTCTTCGGGCATGGGTACTCCCTCCCATTGTTGTTTGTCACACCAGGCTTGCCGAACCTCTCGTAATCGTTGATGAAGTTTCCTCTTGATAACTAAATTCTTGGTGTTTTCAAGTCGAGATGAGATGAAGATTTCGAGGACTGGTTCGCCTTTTTGTTTATCTTGGAAGACGTCGTCATCTGCGGCATTTCGGTCTGGCTCATGATTTCGATTTGCCCATTCGGTATTACTTCTCTGCTGCGCTAGATCCGCAAGCCGCTTATTCTCTCGAGCCTTTGCCAATAATTCCGGAAATTCCTCCTCGGAAAACGCATCTTCATCGTCATCATCAACAATAGATAGCGGATTGGCAGACGCTACAACTGGAGAGGAACTTCTGCTAATAGCTTGCCGAACAGGCACGATATCCTCGCTTTCGCTATCGCTCAATGATATATAACCCTTTGTAACAGCTTTACAATCCCCACTCTTCTTCCTTTTACTTTGTACGTCTCTCGCAAAACGACCCATCAAAGTCATAGGTGAGCGACGCTTTTTCTGCGGGGATCTTGTTTGCGACTTGCTACTATCAGGAGTAGATAATGAAGATTCCCTAAATTCCCAATTAGCATACATTCATGACATGACCACACTCCAAGTGCATAAATAAATACCTAGCCTGCAATTCCTCATCTTCCGTCTCACTACCTAAATCATTCAAATCCACCTTCACATCCACATCCACATCCACATCTTCATTCTCAACCTTTCTTCTTTTCTCCAATCTCGGACTCGAAGATGATTTTTCCCTACTCTGTGATGAACGTTTTCTCTCCAAAGTCGCCGCCTTCTTCTCCCTCTTGATTTCCTTCTCCTTAACATGTAACGGAAAGAGATCTTTCGCGCGACTAAAAGCATCCGTATGATTTTGACCCGGTTTAATATCTGGAGCTGGCGACTGGGTTAACTTTTTTTTGAACAGCGAAAACTTCTTTTTCACAGGAGGTGCTTCTGCAGTATCGAGGTCTGCCATGTTTGTTTGTTTGTTGCTTGTGCGACTTGATTGTGATTTTGGGGATTGTATTTATATTTGTAGAAGTCGTTGCGATTCCGAGGTTGAAGGTTGTGAAGCTACGGTGGAAATTTGGGTGGGTTGCCAGGCTGCATTTGCATGGTTTAAAAGTCCCGGTAGCGATACCGATTGCTTTATTCACTGCTATTGTCTTTGTAGGACGCGACTACGGTACGAACGTTCAAAAACCATTTTTCAATCAAAGAAAGAAACAACTCCGCGAAACTCATATTGGTATTGCGAAAGAAGATATGGAGAACGGAGCATTAAATCAAGGCGAAGGCAAGGATCCTTCATCCTTCCTGTCAGATATCATTGGGTCAAGAGTCATTGTGAAGCTCAATAATTCTCTCGTCTTCAAAGGTTAGCTACTACTTACCCTTCCATTGCGTACTTCAAAACTTACATATCCCCAGGAGAATTACAATCAGTCGATGGATATATGAATATTGCGCTAGAAAAATGCGAGGAGTGGGTTCATGGAAAGAAGAAGACGGTTCATGGAGATGCTTTTGTGCGGGGCAATAATGGTGAGGATTCTTCCTTCTGGACATCATCCCGATATAAGCAGCTAATTCTATTTGTCTTTTAGTCATGTACATCTCGGCCGATGAGTCCGCATAATAGCACAATGGTGGAAAAGCATTGGGTGGGAGTTATGGAGTGCTATACAGGAAGGATTCTTTTACGAAATTCATGATATCCAAAAGACGACGATGGGATGCAGGCAAAACAGAAGAAGAACGGTTGAAAATATGTGCGTGGCCATATTGATAATCGACGTTTCAATATTTGGAAGCTGTCGAAATAGAACAACGGAGTAGCTTTTGAAGCTATTTATGCCATCTATCTACTCAAACCCTTGAGGTCCAGAAGAAATAAGTTTTCCCATGCAACGCAACCTCGCCTTTCTCGTTACGCTCTGCATCCATTTCCTTCAACGACGTGAGAACCTTCTGCTTTATCTGTTCCTTCTTCTCCGGTTCTAACACCGTAATCGCACTCAAAGTCCCAAATCTATTCCAAATAGCCTCATCACTCAACCATACCGTCCACTCAACATGATCTTCACCTAGCGGCAACGAGAACTGCGGGAAATCCTGCATGAATGTATCCTTCAAGGTTTGCAATGGAGTAGAATCCAATTGGTCCTCAAATACTTGTTTCCATTTCCCCTGACGAAAGCGAGGAAGTCCATCTTCAGTACTTTCAACAATGTCCTTTAGGACTTGTTCCCATTTCGTTGTTGTTGCTCGACCATCTCGTGGTGAGTTATCTGTACATTTTGTGATTAGTAGTAGATGAATAGATATATTTGTGCAGCATACAATCTTCTATGTTCCACTAAACATACACATGTTAGCTCAGTCTACCCCTCAAAAATTGAAAACCTCTTACAATCAATCCAAGCGCTCCTCCCGGTCTTAACACTCTATGAATCTCCTTTAAAGACTCCTTAGTAGCAAACCTCAGGGGATAAATCAGTTAAAAGTTCCCCTACCACGAATTAATCCAGCATCACTTACCAATGCCAAGACTAACCGCAACACCAAAGTCAGCGAGAATTTCCCATCTCATCTCATCCCATCTCAAACCACACAAACCACACAACCACTCACCTGCGAAGCAATAACCGCATCAGCCCAACCCTCCTGAACCTCCATCCCCGCCGCACAACCCCCCACAATCTTCACCTTCCCCTCCCCAAACTTCCCCCTCAAAACCTCCTTCATCTCCTCATGGGGCTCCACACACAAAATCTCAAAACCCTCCTTCCTCTGCGCAAGCAGACTAGTAAATTTTCCCGTTCCAGCCCCTACATCTATAATTCTAGCTCCCTCTACATTTTCCACTCCCAGATTACTGAGGAGTTTGGAGACTGCTTCGAGTGGGTAGCTAGGACGATGTTTATCGTAGTTTGAGGCGTTGGAGAAGCCGTTTAGGGCTTCGGGTGCTATGGTTGACATTTTGAGGGTTTCTGTGGAATGTATGATAGATGTATAGGTGGTACAGATTATTTAAGGCTTGGCGACGTTGAAGGTGTATTTATTTACGTTATTGATTGAAACTACGTCAGTGATGTGCGGCCGGGAAACCGGTGCGGCGCCGTAAATCGCACCGCATTCACGCACCACATTCACCAATGGTGGGGAAGGTATGATTGATTGTACAAGACATTGTGAAATATTATCATTATTGTGCAAGAACTACGAATTATTATATTTGTATCAATAAGTATAGAGAAAGGAGAAGCTTTAAGAAGAATAATCCCATGCCAAACACCCCACGCTTTCAAACGCCTGTCTACTACAATTTCAATATCACTACAATTACCACCACGATCAACATTCGCTCGCATTCGCCAAACCAACCTCCAGCAGTAGATCTCTACCACCCAACTCTTCTTCTACATCCCTTCAATATCCAACTCAAACGTGAAAATTCCCCTAGAATCCAGCGAGGCATCTAGTATGGAATTCCATTAGTCAAAAGCTGGAACTGATCATAAACCCCAGTGGAATAACTTCCATAACTTCTCTTAACTAAACCTCTCATGAATGTCGCAGCCTCAGCTTCCGTTTTGTCCAGCACAAATCTATCTCTAAAATGTTGAATAGACTCAGGCTTGAAGCAAGGAAGACCAGAATCCATCATGAGCATAACGAGTTGCGACAACTTCTCTGTGTATGGGCGGGAGGCCAAATAAGCCTTCACACACAGTTCTTCGAACCATTTGAATGCTTGATGTTCTGTGCTTCCTCCCATCACAGCTACCATTTCTGTTGTGAGTTTGAATGGTGCTCTCTCGAATTTGACACCACCAGGTGCGATGTCAAAGCAGAATCCAAAATCAATGTGTAGAATGTGTCCAGCATCATCAATCATGATGTTACCGTTATGTCGGTCCTTGAATTGCAATAAGAAAGAGATAACCGAGTAGGCAGCCATACTTTTGACAAAGTTGGCGCGCGCTTCTTGGAATCTAAGGGAATCCTCGTTTCCGTACTTAGATATGAAATAGTCAAATAGACCATTCACAGCCTCTCTTCCGAGCATATCACGCGAGATGGAGTTTGGCAAAACGTCAATAACACCGCAACCAGGTGCTGTCGCAGTAACACGATAGGGGAAAACGTAAACATCAAGCCCGACGTTATTGAAGATTCCGCGGAAAGCAGCGATCATTTGAAGAGCGAGGATGTCTTGACGACAGTCATCACCAACCTTGAAAATAGCCGATTGCCAAATCTCAATGGAATTGTCATTCGAGGTGCTTCCATTTTTGTTGGTCTCTTCAAGCATGTCATCCGTGCCTTCCATGTCATTACCTATACTTTTCTTAATGCGGAAGGTTGCCATATACGGCGCTTTAGCATGACTTTGCAGTGGCTTTCCGGATTGTCGATCAATACCAATCACCACACCATCAGGGTTACTAGGGAGGTAGACTCCAACCTCCACCTTGATTTTGCGCAATTCTTCTTCAATTTTCTGCTTCTTTTCTGGCTTTGGCCGTTTGATGTATGGCTTCAGCTTGCCGGAAATGCTAGTAACTTCGTCAAAGAATGTGAATTCACGCTCATAGAAGGCTTTATCAACACCTGAGAAGGACTCAATCATGCGATTCATAACTTTATCGAGTGTAGGTTTGACAGGATCAGGCTGAATTCGTTAGCTTAATCATTTAAGGTATACAAGTCACTTACAATTTGGGAATCTTCATCTTTGAAAGCATTGGCCTTCATGTTCCAGATAATTTGATGTGCAAAAAGCTGTGAGAACTTCGCAGTTTCGACAATATATCGCTCAACATATCCCAAATCATCATAACGCAACGTTTGAACTATCTGCGGCACGTAAAAGAAGGTGACATCTACAGGATGGCTTTCCAAAGCGCCCATAGCATATTGAATGATAAAGGGATGATTTCGGTATGACGGTAAGAAATATGTAACAGCAGATATCGGGTTAACAGGAGCCCAGTATATAAGGTACTGCTTTTGTCAGCTTATTTTCAAACAGTGCAGGCCTTTCATATCGCCTACCTTCATTTGGAATGTCACATCAGGTGGCAAAGTATCGCCAAGTAATACATGAACTGCTTCAGGCTCCGATACTGCTTTGTCGGGAAAGTGAAGCAAGATCGAGCGGATTTCCTGGTGCAACCTCGCTGAAGGGAATCTAGAAACAAGCTGTATAGCCAAAGAAGGGCTTTCGTTCCAAGCGGTTTGCACCAGAGGAAGTAGCGCTGCATCGTTAGCGGCCTTAGCGGGAGTGGGCACTTGAATATCGCGGCCTTGGCGTAAAGGATCAAGCCAAACATTCAACCTAGTCTGTTCACTTTCTATCAAAATGTGCAAAAGTTCCTCTTTCGCTTGCATCAATTGGAGCATAGCTGTGGGCTTGGGACCTGCCATTGTAACGCTCCTGAACGCTAAAACGACGTCGTTCAATAGGCGAGTCTCGGCTTTCAACTGCAGACGGTTCCCACCAAATGACCACCGAGGTGGGAACGTAAACCAACTGAGAGCAGCAGAGAGAATCTTGTCCTTAAGTCTACACTTAGAGGAAAAGTCAAGAGTAGTAGTGTGTCTTAAGACTCTTAAGCCAAACAAGACGACTTGGAATCTGATCTCTCGAGCAAGCGGGTGCCCAGTAGAATGTTTCAAGCTATCCAGTGTCAAGTTCAGGACTCTGAGGAATGTCTTCTCGGTGTGCGAGCTACCAAGACGAGTCGCGTTGAAATGACTACTGAGGAGCTGTAGAAGTCGCATGTGGGGAGCAAGCATATTGTTAACAGCGTGTTGCTTCTTGGCCAGTACTGTCCTGTCGCTAGGTGCGAACTCCTCCTTGATGTAGAAAGGATCCTGATGGCTATGGACGATTAGTCCCTGAGAGAGTATTGAACGTACGATTGTACTTACATGAACATGCCATTGAAAATACCTATTTTGCGATGTGAAGTCAATTCCCATTGTTGAGCGATTTCCATCAAAATTCTAGGCTCCATGCTAGGGTTTTCGTTGATAACACCCAGCCACAATGAACCTCCTAGTTTGATTGACTGCTTGGTGAAGATAGCGAAAGGTATGGAAACGAGATAGCGTATGATGGCACACTCATCCTTGTCACTTCGGCAAAGCAAAGCAGCAGCTCTCCTCAGTACATCACGGATTTCGCCAATGGCTATGTGTTTCTTTTTGTGAATTTGCGCTTCAAGTTTTGCCAGAAGTGATACCGCGTCATTACAATCTTTGTCAGATTTAGATGTGATCGAAGGCCTATGTTCATCGAGATACATAGAGCGCAGCCATTCCGCGTTGTGGTCCGGAAGAGCTTCTGCATAGCGGTACTCTTGCCTTGTAGTGTACTGAGCAATGAAATCAGAAGCCGTGTTGATATTACAATCCCCATGGCGATCGATAGCCTCAAGCCTGTGGTCCATACTCGGAATTACAGCTCCCATCTCTGTAGCAAAAGACCGTCCCAGGGATATATGACCATAAGCGCCTTCATCGTCATATTCTGAGAGGTATGTCTGTAGTAAGCCCTTCACATCTGCAGGAGCAATATTAATCACTGCTGTGACCCAGCCTTTAGCCTTCCTGTATAGAGCATCAAGCGTACGACGACGGAGGCCATAATCATCGGATAATTCAATAGTTATTTTTGCTTTCTCAGAAGTAAAAGAGGATCTCAGTCCGTACTCATCTGTTTCGGCTTCTAAACAACTCATCCAAAGGAGTGACAAAAGTTCAAGAAGTGAAAATAGAGAGGACTTTTGACAAAGGGCAGATGGGACATCTCGTATTATCCTATCCGCGCAGTTCATTGCAGCTTGCTGTACCCTTTCAATTCGATAACAACAACCAGTAAATATTGATGCCAATTGCTTAGCAACATATGGAGCCGAAAATGTTGGGGTCAGGCCCGCTAAAGTTTTGCGCAAATAAATCTCCATCACGGCACCTGTGACAGCTTCCATCGTGCTGCTCATCTCACCTCTGCGCATGCTAGGCTCAAGAAAGTATTTCAGAGCTTTGCTGCAATCACCGGCATCAGCCCGTAGCGTTTCCACTAAATAAGCAGCCTGAAGGAAGATGACTTTGCGATAACTAAGTGCATTGATTTCTCTAGCTCTACTAGGAAGAAAAGCTGTAAGGCGCTTTTTCTGTGTTGTTTCATGGTCCTGACTGATCCCTCGGCGTAACACCGTATTGAGTTCAATATCACTCTCCACCTGCTCACCTCGCTGCTCGGCAACAAGAGGCTTTGAATGGATCGCCAGGATACGTAACTCTTTCAGGTAGAGCTGCCCACGCTCAGTGTTGGTGGTAAAGCCATGAACAACAATATTGAACCAAGCATCTCGTACCAAAGATAACATCTCCTCGCTGAGGTCATTGTCGGAAACCATATTATTGGTGGAAAAGAAGACTGCCAGGGGCTGCAGTAACTGCGCAATCTCTTTAGCTGCAGCTTCTACATCGCCTTCTCGCGTGCTGTGCCCTTGATGGACGTCGCCTTTGCTAATGATGTCCTCCAGTAAATTCTCGAGATATATGTCATGTAAAGGGGAATCTTTGCGTAGATTGGAGGAAAGGAAATTCCGGCCTTTCATTACCTAGACTGGGTTAGATGGTGTGGTATTTAGAGCTTTGTTGTGAACTTACAGCATGCAGTACGATTTCGTTGTTTTTCATGACACCCAGATGCGTGATTTTTCCATAAAGCTTGAGCAAGGACCGGAACTCTAAAGGCCCTCCACATAATGACAATTCAGCAGCAGCTGTGACGATACGAGCATCGATTAGTTGGTTGATTTTATCAATCTTCTGCAGGAGCATGGATTGGGCCAAAGCAATAATTTTAGAATCTTTACAGTCTCCAGCGATAGCACATATAGCTTGTACAACATTGCCATAGACGGCAGAAGTTTCTTCTTCTGTGAATATTTCCAAGGATATAGAACTGCCATTAGAATTCTTTCCATAGAGGGTTGTCTGTGCAGCTCCATCCAGCGCCAGGTCTCCGTTAGGTACAGAAGGAGCTTTATCCGCATGACTTGCACCAGAGCTAAGAACATTTCCTAACGTATAAAGGGTAGTTATGATAGCATCCTGGGATAAATTATGCAGAACATATGCAAGGCATGCGCAGGCAACCCCAATTGTATTCCCTTGTGGATTTCCCTGAACGATGAATCGTGGTAGGAGACGACTGACTTCTGGTGCCAACTGAGGAGCAAGTTTAGAGATCAAGGCCATTGAGCGAAGGACAACATTGGCCAATGTCTCATCTGCCATTTGCACAGGGTCCGCCAGGGTATCCTCAAGCCAGGCCATGAGCGTTTCAGGTTCAACTTCATCATCACTTACATTCAACATTGCACAGTTCAGATAGGTTGTTATAGCACTTGCTTTGACAGAAAATGCCAGTCTTTGTTGCCAAGCAGAGCCCAAACGGAGATAATCTGCGCCGTCTTCAAGAAGACCTATTTCAATCGAAGCAATATTTGCCAGGGTATTAACTGTGTCAGAATCAACCTGCTCGTTACGGGGTGAATTAGGCCTCGATTCCTCAAGACGAGACATCAGAACGCTTAAGATATCATGGCCTTTAAGACCGTCGGCATCAACGAGGAGGAGTGATGAGCTTGCAACAAGTAGCCACATAAAGCTCCGTTGTAAAAGCATGGCACCCAATGGCCGACCAATAGCTGCATAATGACGAACATATCTCTTCCACTCTTTGACGTGACTGCTCTGGAGATGGGTATTGCGGATGGTTGAGAAGGCTGTCTCTATTGCCACCAAAAAGCCTTCTGACAAAATAACCTTAACACGTTCACAAAGGTCCAATCTCTCCCTTGCACTCCAAAAATTGGCCAGAGAAGCTACCGCGTCTAAAAAGCCCAAAAGAGATATCGTTACGGTTGCAACGTGAATTGCCTCTTCGATCTCGGTAGCATATTCTGAACTAACCCCTCGATTCTCTGTGGCAGTCTCACTGGCATGTACACAATTGTCTAGGTATATCGATAACTTTTCGGAAATGAGTTTTTGTAGATGACCATATTTGGTACCAATGGATAGAAGAGCCGTGGTGAGATTGTAGCTTAGTGCTTCGACAGGAGACGGTTCGATCGCGCGGAAAAGGGGGGATTGCACAAACAATTGGGTATGGGCCTCGAGAACATATGGGCTCAACTGACTGGTGAGCTTCTCCGCGCTGTACGTACTATCGATTAGAGGGGCGGCTTTGCATAAAGCCAGAAGTACTTCAAACTCCCTAATATTCTGCTCTGGGTATTAGCATTCTGCCTATTGAGAGATGTTCCCCTTTTCCGTACCATGGGAGAGCCCGCCAGAGAGCCCGAAGGATCATTGTTAACTCCATTCACACGCCCGGATAACTTATTATTGCCAGGAGAAACTCGACAGAGCCTCTCAATATCAGAACCCTCAAAATCTCCAGTTGATGACGTCGCAGAGAGCTCAGCTATTTTAGCCAGCGCATTTCGCCGTATGCTTCTTGGGAGACTGTAAACAAGCGTTTAGTATTTGAAAAGGATAGAAATATAACCAAAAGATAACTACACATACCTAGCCATTTTTATTTGTAAATAACAATCCGCTATTCAGGCATAATTAATTATCGTGAATTATAGTGACTTGGCTTCTTGATTTCCTATTAATACTATAAAGTTGTTTCCGTGTAGCTACCCCTGTCAGAAAGATTGGCGCTAGTTATCACCAGGCTGAAGGTCGACGCGACATCTACAGTGAGATACCTTTGTACCTCAAATTCCAAACCTCTCCAACATTTACCAGATTCTCGCAAAACTCATCGTATTCCAACTTCAGAGATACCCAGTTACGATAATCAAGATGTCCATGTTCAGTCAAAACCCTCCCATGAATGGTCCCAATTACTCCTTCAATCAAGCTCCAACCAAGCAAGGTGATGGTTTCACACAACATCATGGTTTCTACCCGTACGAATATCTTTCGACTTTAATGACCTTACAAAACTAACATTATTTCTAGATACACCGATAACGGCGGTTCTACTCTAGCAATCTCAGGTTCCGACTTCACCATCGTCGCCGGCGATACCCGTTCCACATCCGGATACAATATCAACACAAGATACCAACCAAAAGTCTTCAAGATCGGTGGCACAACCGCAGCTCAAGATGATGCGACTCTCGTCCTCTCTGTTGTAGGATTTGCTGCAGATGGTGAAGCACTTAAGGAACGCCTCGATGCAATCGTCAAGATGTACCGATACCAGCATGGCAAGCCCATGAGTGTTAAAGCTTGCGCTCAACGATTAGCAACCATTTTATATAGCAAGCGATTCTTCCCATATTACGTTACCGCGATTCTTGGGGGATTGGATGAGGAGGGAAAGGGAGCAGTTTACAGTTATGATCCTGTTGGAAGTTACGAGAGGGAACAGTGTAGGGCCGCAGGTGCTGCAGCCAGTTTAATCATGCCTTTCTTGGACAATCAGGTCAATTTCAAGAATCAATATATGCCGGGCAGTGGGGTAGGACATGAATTATCAGAAAGAGAAAAGATTCCATTACCTAGAAATGAAGTGGAGGACTTGGTTAAGGATGCTTTTGACAGTGCGGTGGAAAGACATATTGAGGTCGGTGATGGTTTACAGATGTTAATCATTACGAAAGATGGCATTGAGGAGATTTATAAGCCATTGAAGAGGGATTAAGGTGCTCTTAAAACAGAGCGGTGATGCGGATTTGTATTACTAGCAAGGCATGTGCATTCTCTAGCGACTGCCTTTATGAGACCAGGTGTTGCTTCAGAATTCATGAACTTTGTCAGGACATCCAAATAAATTGGCATGTGGTGATTTGATAACATATTTGCAGCTCGAAGGCATATCATAGATAATAAAAGCTTCATCGATTAGACACAGGTCAAACTGAATCACATAGGCACACACTCTCATTCCAAGATTCGTGAAAAAAGTTTGATTGTACTAGTAACACATATTTACTGGTTGGCTAACTTCGGATTGATAAAGAATTCAGGTGAGCCAAGACTCTCGGGAGGAGTGACATAATGATTTTGTTGAAGGTGTCTCGAAGGCAGAACCATGAAAGTGTTCCATGCAGAAGCTCTGCTAACGAAGCTTGAACCGCCCGACCGGGTAGTGGAGCACTATCTTAAAGTTCCATCTTCTCTTCTGGATGAATAACAATGTTTTCGAAGTCTGGGATAGCTTCAACCGACAGATCACCTGTGACATTCTTGAGTAATGAGCTAAGCCTATTACTTCCATCTTCTCCCACCATGACACCTTTAACAGAAGAATCAAAGAGGCATTCGATATCTGTATCACTATCGCCGTAATATACTGCTTGAGAAGCCTCGTCGAGTCTCCAAGATTTGAGCAACTGGTGCATTGCGGATAGTTTCGTGTCCCCTGATGCCAAGATAGTTCTTACTCCAGTATCCTCAAATAAAGGACCCCTGATGAAGCCATTTTCGTCGGGAGAATTCGCTAGGATTGGTATGTCGATCTCTTTTCCCAGACACTGTTCCAAAACGCCTTTGATGAAGTCCTTCGAGAAACTGACTGAGATGACTCCCCAAACACCATTTCGTCTCTCGATCTGTTCCACAAGTCCGATGAAGCCTTTTCTGATTTGTACATCCCCTGACAAGACAGCGGCCTTACCAGCAGATTCCCATTCCTCTTTAGAAATGCCTGCAAACAGACCTGATCTGTTGATACGATCGATGCTTCTCAACTCTACATCTTTCAGAGCTCTATTCACCCCAATCGCGAAGACCAATGCTGCTGTCTTTTTGGGTACCTCGAGGAAGTATTTTCCAATGAATTTACCACGCTCATCATCGTATGGTTTGGTTAAGTCCTCCCATGTCCTCGAGAAATCATTGCCTAGGGCACGTTGATGGGCAACTCCAACATTTGCAATGAGCTTGCAAGTGTCTTCTCTGGTGATTGTTCCGTCGAAATCAAAGATGAAATGAGTACCAAGAGCCGAAAGGTTCGAAACTGGCTCGGGCGCCATGATGTACTGTATTCTTGCTTGGTATAACAGACAATTAGGACTTTAACCGGAAGGATATGAGAAGAAGATTTGTGAATTAGAAGAGAAATGGTGGCAAGCATGGCTTCGAAAACAAGAAAAGGTTACCATTCAAATCGAACTTGCCATAAAGATAAGATTGTGGGAAGCCACTTCCCTATGACTACCTAGCAGGCCTCATAGCACTTTCCAATGTTCCACATCAAATCTGACAATGGAATAATCTTTCAGGTTTGAATTCCTCTCGGATATTCCAAATAGGAGTACCAATTAAATGATCCTTTAGCCTTACCTAGTATTTTACTTCGTTGATGCTGTGAATGCTTATTTTGGTCATCTCGTCCACGGCGGGGTGACGAGCACATGATCGTGACCTCCCGTCTGTTTTCTGTTAAAATGTTGCCAAGACCAATCTAGCGGCTTGATATTTGTAGGGTGGATTACTAAGCGACAACCCCAAAAGACACCTTGACCACCAGCTACTTTGTATATGTCTACACTTCCATTACCCATTAACTATCACATTGAACATGATATCTCATCGGCCTATGGAGTGATCAGGGATTTAATTAATAGTTTTGAGTCTGTGTTCCGTCATCATTTTGAATATTGAATGATTGTTGCGATTACCATTTGTAGGAATATTCTCACAAATCTGGCAAGTTTCCAGCATTTTCTAGCATTTTCTAGCATTTTCCAGTGATTGCTTCATGCTTGATGCTTCATGCTTCAATGACCTAATATCTCCTGACATCTATTTACCCCTCATTTATTCTTTACATTTCTATTTGCCCTCAAATATTGAAGTCATCATTCTAGAACATGCTGGCGCTCAATTGAATATTGATTATTACATCACCCTAGTAATTTCTAGCATATGCCAGAAGTCCCAAAAGTCCATCAGATCAAATATTTAAAGGTAGGCTCAGTCGCTCAATACCTTCCTCTCCTTCTTCTACATCAACACAATAATCATCAATACAATTCATGCAATCTTGCTATCGAAAAGCTTCAACACTTCCAATCGCAACAACTATTCAACGAATTCTCAAACCACAAACAACTACACGCAAAATGTCTCTCTTCCCAAGATCCTATCTCACAAACGAAGCTACCTCCTTTCACCCTCTTTTCCGCCTTCTCGATGACTTCGATCAATACAGCAGCGGTCGTAACGGCGAGACCCACCGTCATGGCCGCAACAACGTCATGAAAACCTGGACTCCTAAGTTCGACGTCAAGGAAGCCGGCGAGGTTTATGAACTTCAAGGTGAACTCCCAGGTATCGAACAAAAGGATATCGATATCGAATTCATCGATGATCAAACACTCAACATCCGTGGACGTACCGAGCGCTCTTACACTTCCGGCACTCCGCCAGCTGGTTTCGTCGAAGATGCACCCAAATCTGGTCAAATCACTGAAGGTGGTGAGGATGAGCACAAAGATAAGGCCCACCAACCAACCGTCGAAGACGAAGATGCGGAAAATCAAGAGGGCAATCAACAAGTCACCAAACACGAGCAGAAAAAGTCCAAGGAGCCTGAGCACAAATACTGGGTTTCTGAGCGCAGCGTTGGTGAATTCTCTCGATCATTCAGCTTCCCAGTTCGCGTCAATCAGGATGAGGTTAAAGCTAGCATGAAGAATGGTATTCTTAGCATTGTCGTTCCAAAGGCTAAGAAGCAAGAAAGCCGCAAGATCACCATTCAGTAAATCATCACTCTACGATTTTCTGATCACCTCTACGATATTACGAACGAATTGATGAAGGGGAGTTAGCAATGAGTATTTTGACATTGGCATTTTTAGCGATGGATTTAACTATGGTATTTTCATGGGGGAAAGGGGGAGGACTGCAGATGAAAATGGATTCGGGGGGGTGTTAACGGGAGGAATTTCACAGTGCGATGAGTTTAATTTTCTACTTCTTTGCTCCGACGGCTCTAATCATATCAATTCGGTCCTTCCTGTACACAGAATTTAATAAAAGCGGTTTCTATCAAAATCTGTTGTCTGATAATGTACTGGTGAAGTGAAAGTGATAAAAGATTAGACGTAAAATGTATAAATACTACCAAATACTCGACTTATCTCCCAACAACTAATAATGCAATTCGAGATATATCCCAAGTACATATCGTCCTACCAAACATCCTTACCTTAACGTACTCTTATCACATGCCATATAAACATCTTACTTACTAGATAGGTACATGTCCCATCTTTACATTTCCCCGGAATCTTTGCTCCACCCATCCTACCTCATACCATACCCCCTCAATATTAATCTTTCCACAGAAAAGCCAATCACTCAATAAGTTCAACAGGTAGGTAGGTAATTAATAATCATCCCGTTCAATTTCGCCACTATCTATTCATTCATTCATCCATCCATTTATGCTTATTCATGATTATCACATGCATGCATACTATGCCTTGTACTCCCAAGTTTCACTATATCTTTTCAGATCTATAATTTGTATATTATATATAAAGTAGTATCCCACACATAAAAGTAAAAACAAAAGTAAAAGAAAAGAAAATAAAAATAATTCCTATTCGCCACTCGATATTCAAAGTATAAAAATCTTAAGCGAGCGTTTGTACATATGTATAGAATTCGTTAGAAGAAGTATTATATTAGATAGAGTATCGTTTATATTATCTATTTCTATGATTTATTTTCTTATAATTATTGAAATAAATAAATAAAAATATATTACTATCCAAAATGAAGATTTATTAATATATTATTAAATACCACTTGAATATATTCGAATTTATTATTAAAAGAAATGATTTTTGAGAGGAATTTCTAGAATTGGTGTCTAAGTTTGAGTTTAAATTTGGAAAAAATACCGGGGATAATACGAGTTAACGGGGAAGATTAAGTCTTGAATCTTGAATCTTGAGTTTGGAGCCTTGTAATCTTGGATGCATGGATAATCTCTCATCCCGATAATTTTGAATGGCGAATCCTGATATCTATCTCTCTTCTTTTGCCAGAAAATTTTGATAAGTAGATAGATAAATATTTCTTGACATGAAATATTTGCAAAGTTTTGGCTTTTATTCTTATATTTATTTTCTGGAAATTTATAAATACTCCAATATTCGGATTCGGATTCGGATTCGGATTCGGATTTGGATTTGTGCAGATGTGAAAGTAAATCATGAATAATTTTCACCCTAAAATTTCCTTGATACTTAGATAGATCATACATAGATGGTAGATGAGGTTTTATCTAGATGATGATTTAGATGGTGACTATATGACAAGATGACTGGCATAACATAATATAACATAACATAGCCACATGCATGTATGCATGCAGACAGATATTCACCAAATCGCATATCAGATCAGACCGAATCAAAAACATGACCGCAAGACTCCCTCGCTCATACACACACCGACCACCAAGAAGCATTTCACCTCTCTGAAAATTCAAACTCAAACCTCCAGTTCAACCTCCAGCCCAAGCTCATCTCATGGATGTAATTTGTGATAATCGTGACTCGTAAGTCGTTTGCAACGTGTGATTCGCATCAATCCAAAATCTTCCATCCATCCAAAGTATCGCCCCAGAAGAGAATGTTAACGTGAGTTATCCGGAATACATCATACAATGAAGAAAAACGTCCAAGCCAACTCAAAAATGAAGAAGAAACTTTTCCGTGTCACTTTCAATACCCACTGAATGATATCCACATCAATATTCCTTTCGCAAACCTTAATTATATGCATGCATCTGCGGATATCCACCCGGAGGCATCATTTGAATGGGCATCCCCATCCCCTGCATCTGAGGCAAATTTGGCGCAATAGGACTTGGAGTCCTATGAAAAAGTCCCACCAATCTTTTCCCAATGCTCGTTTCCAACTCAGTTCCATCTCTCGCAATCTTGACTTCGCGATTTGAGTTCCACGGATTACGAAGTCCACGCGTGCGATAGAATGGTAGTCGAGTCGTCGATATCCATTCCAGCTTGAATGGTTTACCCCAAGCCTTCGAGGGTGCATCGCCGTATACATCACTCTTGCCACTTTGGGATTTATCGTCTTCATCTACGTCTTCTGCTTCGTCGCGCTCAATTTCCCAGAAGATAGTTCCGCGTGCTGAATCATCAATAATGCGTCCTTTAGGTGCGAATTCAGAAGCTGGTGTGGGGATTGCTTTAGGAAGATCGGGGTCTTCGACGGTTTGAGCCTTGGGCGCGAATTCGATGGCGGCAGCTGGATCATTGTTAATGGGTGAAATCATGCGCGCGTATCCGAAATATTCTCCTGATTTATTGGCGGAAAATATTAGGTAGACATTATCAGCTATCTATCACCGTCTGTTAGTATGGATCCGGTTGAATTTCGGCTTAAACCTACCTGGTATGCCTTATTCAAAGCTTCTTCGTTATGTGTTTGTGTAGCCCAAATCCCGTTGCGCACACTTAATTCTAAGTCCTCTACCGTGAGACTCTTAACCACAAAGTATTTGTCCTTTGAGAGCGGTGAAGATTCTCCATCCGGCATCTGTTGCTTTTCAACGGCCTCTTTCGACGCTTTCTCATTTTCTGAAACCGGCGATGGGATTTGTGATGGCTGTGGAGGTGTTAAAGCTGCTGGGCCTGTAGGAACAGAGACACCTCCGACAGTTCCAAGCGATGCCTTTCGTAATCGGCTAACCAGGCGTACAGTTTGAAATCTCGAATCATGAATCTTGAGTTGCGCTGCGACACATGCAGCCTCATCCTTGAAATTCGCAAAGGCGCAGTTACTCTTGGAGATCAAGAATAACGACTCAAGGCCGACAGTTTCTTTGCAAACATGAAGTACCAGACTCATCAGATCTGTCTGCGGTGGCAAATTACCAATCCACTAAAGCATATACAGGTCAGTGATCGCCATTAAAGAAAGGTCTGCAGAGTAAACTAAGAAAAGAAACTCCCTCAAAAGAGAACACACGAGACAAAACATGAAAATGTAAATTGTGAAGGTTGTATAGAATGAAGGAACCAATTATGCTTACGATCGCGTGCCCTAGCGCAAGTTGTTAGCTCTGCCAATAATTCAATGAAGTTGAGTTATGAATCAGACTAAACATACCACTTTGACGAGGTTTTCGTGGTGGTCCTCTGACCACCGTTGATTGTGTTGGACTGGAGGCTATGAGTTCTTAGCTTCTACTTTCAAATACCATTCTTCAAAGCCTAGAGCTTACCAACACTATTTGATCTTCCAGCTTGGCCTGTCACATTAACAAAAAAATCATTGCGTTGTTGTGACAAAGGCCGATTGTCTCCAGAAAAGCTACCATGCTGCGGATATTGTAATCCCATTTGATTTCCTGTATAGTTTTGACCTTGCTGTCCAAAACTGCCAGGTTGTATATAGTATTGCGATCCTGCTTGTTGTTGTGGTTGTCCCATATATCCTTGAGCGACATAAAACTGAGCGTTGTTTGTGGCCATATGCATGCGCTGTTGTTGCACTTGTTGGTTTGATGGATAAATTCCATATTGTGTCTGGTATGGCGTGGTATACGTTGAAGCGGTGGGTGGAGGGCTCATGATGCCTTGATTTGCAAATTGCGTCTGATACATGAAATGTGGAAGGGCGCCGGGGCTCTGAGGAAACCGTTGGCCATAGTTCTGGTAAGACATATCTGGCAAGGTAGCACCGAGTGTTGCCATATTGAAAGATTCCGGTGTTGCATGCGACATGGGATGCTGGGAGTATGCCACGTTCGGAGGATAATTTGACGAAGTACTGGACAACTGCGGAGGTCTGTTCGAACCTTTCCTTGCGCTGTCCTGTTGGATCTCCGTTTCTAAATTCTGCGCAGAATTTTGTCCTGAAACTTGCGTAGTATCTGGGAATCCGCCATCGTTTGATTTGGACCCGACGACTAATGAGTCTCCCATGGGTTTCTGGATGATTGCTCTACTGATAGTCTCGGTCTGTTCTGAGTCAGTATTGGCAGGAAGTCAGAAGGTCCCCACGTGCCAGTTACCACTTAAATGCAGAGCAAGTGTGCAGGGTGATGCAGTGGATAAACAAAAGAGCAATTTAGGGTGGTGGTTCGTTGAGGAAAGAGGGGTCGACGTAAAAAGTTCAATTACAATGGATTTCTAATGTATAACTCAGTTTCTGCAATAGAGCTTCGAGTTCGAGACCGATTCGAATACAGGTGAACTAAAGTCGATATAAAGTCTGTAGTGAGTGTGGCAGTACTCTGAGATTAAACAATAAGAGACTGGTCAAGTCGTGTGGAGGAGGCAATAGCAAGGATCTAATCGTGGCTGGTACGGTAGGGCTTGATAGAACTTAAAGCAGCTTGTCCAAATCCAAGGCGAGGAAAAGTATGGGAAATGGAAGGATGTTCGGATGCAGTCAACTAGTAAGGACAAGCAATGTAGTACGGAGAAGGTGTGAAATTGTTCCGGTGCCAAGAATCCGAATAGTTTAAATATATGCGAGTTGCTTGCTTATCAGTGTCTCTGTCGAGCTATAGAAGACCGAATCTGATTATTGGGTGAGTTACGAAAGAAAATATAAAACGAGGGACTTGAAGATCATTGAGGATAAGAAGTGATCTCAAGTTGACGTTCTATCAGACGGGAAAACAAAAACCACGCGGGGTATGAAGGGGTCGGAACGTTTATATGTGGCAGTGGTCTCGTCTTTTAGCTAGGCACCTGAGTGTGAGAGGAAAGAGTAGAGATCGTCAGGGACGAGAAGGGAGGCAAATATTACCCGTATGCTAAGTAGAGAGACTACTATCGAGTGGTAATGCTAGGAAAAGCACGAAGCAGATTCGTCAGAATATCTCTGAGAGAAAAACATTATTTATAAGCCACAGCATCGCCCACAAACCCACCTGGGGCCTGACGACCAATTGCTGTTAAGCTTTGGCTATCTGGAATGAAATTATGCATGGTAGAGGGTTGTTGTTAGTATGGGATTAGAATCGGTGCATGTAGGGCGACCCTAAGGCAGAGTAGGAAGGAGAGTCGAGTATCAAAAATTCAGAATGTGGTTGAGTTGGCCTGATACCCTTGATGGGAAATGGATTGTTGAGCTTGAAGGCCGCTTTAAAAAAAATGGTGAAAATTTTATGGGATTTGTAGAATTCCATGGCTTGGGTGAGTATCTTTGACTAAACTGTAATAGGGAAGGGATGGAAACCATTTTGCCCTAGAAATTCTTCGCCTACTGCTTCTTGCAACGGACGAACCCTTGAGGATCGGGGGACAT
The DNA here is from genome assembly GCA_014898415.1 of Stromatinia cepivora. Lineage (NCBI taxonomy): Eukaryota > Fungi > Ascomycota > Leotiomycetes > Helotiales > Sclerotiniaceae > Stromatinia > Stromatinia cepivora. The sequence continues at coordinate 423,825 of RCTD01000001.1, read as the reverse complement.
GCGTGTTAGAGGGTAACACGGCTGGTAAAAAGAGGTGGCGAATATATTGATTGGATAATGGCGCAAACTGGAGTGGCTGAGACATGTCAGTGATTGGTAGATATGCAAATCTTCAAATGGGTATTTGCGCAAGCACTCCCTAGTATGGTGATGTGCTTTTAGACGCTCTAGAACTATCTTAATATTTTTTGAGGGGCTTTTTTCTTTTCTTTTGAAAAAGTCGCTAGCAAAAAGTAAGTCAGCCATATCGGTATACTTTTCTTGTTGGTCCGATTCAATGAAGTTAGGGCTTCATACCTGCTTCTGTTATGCATGATATTCCTTTGCCTCGAAGTAGCTATACATAGATTTTCGATTTCGTCGTTTTATTGTGGCTTGATTGACTTGGACGTCTAGGAATCCATGATGGAATAAATGAAGATCATCTATCATTAGCAGCAGTTGTGTATAAGTAAGGTATCATTACATCACGAGATGTACCGACGTAGATTGAGATTAATCTTTATTTTCCGCTACCAGATCTGTTTGTACCCTGGATCAGAAGCATGAGGTCGTTGATGTGAGGTCGTTGATGTGAGGTCGTTGATGTGAGGTCGTTGATGTGAGGTCGGTAACCCTGCTTACAGTAACAAAGCTACAAAGACGATTTCTTCATTGGTCGAAGGTACCAACCAAATTGGTGCATCGTAGATAAACTCTTGTCATCTTCGGAGAGCCCCGAAAGGTACGATACTCTTTATTGTAAATTATGAGATTTAAACAGCCTGAGCCAGTATTATCAACAGCCTCTCAACGAAGCTCAAACTTTTTTTCTTTTTTTTTTTTTTTTTCTTTTTTTTCTCCATGATTTGAGTTTCTGATTTTTGACGTTGGAAATTCAAGGGGTTCGGAGATATCTCCGGTTATCCAATAAGCGTGGCGAGCCCCTTCATTTTACCCCACAGGCGTGTACTAACAATGAAATGGTAACCACCACATCCACCACATAATTGTATAATTATTAAATACTATAAAGTATCTGGGTACCAGCACTTATTGTCCAAATTCAAGAAACCAAAGTATGAGAGTAGAAATAGATCATTCAAGGATATCCAATGAATGTTGGCCACTGATATCATCCTTTCAAACAAAAGAAGGAATTAGATATCAACCCTTAAGGGGGTCTCTGCATATGACCAAGGAGGAGCCCGATGGTCAGTTACTTACCGACCTGAGATGGTGTTCAAGTTAGTTATTACTGTTGTAGATCCAAGGAAATGGACCCTGAATCGTCATTGTGGGGAAGAAAGAGAAGAAAAAACCAGATGGAAAAGTACTTTCTCGGTAACATAATCCGAAACGGTTGGGCTGGCTGGTGTAACTCGGATACAATCATTGGAAGACACTTCGGGTGGGTAACATTCTACCGGTATTTTCCCCCGAAATCATAGATTCTCGGGATGATCAATCAGTATATAAGTACAACATGGTCGTAACTTACTTATTACTAGCTTACTTATTACTAGCTTACTTATTACTAGCTTACTTATTACTAGCTTACTTATTACTAGCTTACTAGCATTCATCAATAAATGCCAGGTTTAAAGATATTACGTGTTCGTCAGTCATATCAATTAATGTTTCTCAGCATCTTAATCTTTCTTGTACGTGCCCAATAACATGTGGGTGGACTCATCATAGTAAATTACGCCACACTTGGGGCTGATATCTAACGTTTTAGTCTATGATCAACAACACACCAGCCCTATTAAGCAAACGATCACCATGAAATCTCATCAAAAACTTTCCATCGTGACCTACGCTTACCTCCGTCGCACTTGCGAGTATACACATTCATGCACACATCACACATCGTAGCATTTACAGAGGAGCCCAAGTTACTTTAGCCCAAAAACCAAAAACCAAAAAAAAAGAATATTTGCCGAACAGAACAAAGTACTCGCCACCCAATGCTGCTTTAACAAAGAGGATATCGTCGCAGTGACCATTGACTTGTGGGTGCTGTGCTTCTCGACGGGGAAGTTTGACACTCATCAGGTCAACGTGGCTTTTTACTTTCGAGGTTTCTCGCCCCCCGGAGATGGAAGACATTTCAATCATTCCGATGGTCGACGTTGACCATTGGGGTCAAATTTAAGCTTTTTTCACAAAGTACAAACCAGTTCATCGTTCAGTGACGGTAGAGTAGAGGGAGTAAATACTAAGTACCAAGTCTCTTCATGGCAACAGCGAATAGCAATTGAGTACTGTTCTTCATGGTGGTATATGAGGCCTGGTCAAGGTAAACGCTTTTTTGGAAGCAATCCATTCTGGCATGTCTTCCAATCATGTCTCGGAAATGTACATATATCATTTGTTAACCCTTAAAATCCCGTGTTTGTATCCAGTCATTACTGATGTAGGGGCGAATACACCAGAAGGAGCATGGCCTATACATAAGAACTTCCCCGCCTCCTGGTAAATGTATTGGAAGATCTCGATATACTTCTTCATCAATGCTGGGCTGATAGATATTTGGTGTGAGTGATTGCCGAGCCGATAGATGGTACAACTCACACACACTCCTACAGGGAGCCATTTGATCGTGCATTCAAGTTTCTCGGCTAAAAACGTCGATATTTGCCGCCTACTACACTGGCCCCATTCGTTTTTTTAGGGCTCATGGTCACCCTGTGGTCGGTTGTCTGTGGAAAGTTGTTTCTACAATTAAAACCACTTTCCAACATGGATGGCTGCATGATACTGGGTCAGTTAGACTGCTATTGGTACAAATCATTGGTTCTCTCCCTGATACCTGGACTTGGACATCTCTCTAGCAGTGCTCTTACAAAACGCCCCACGCATGGTCCGCCCCAAATTCTAGGTCTGCGCAACGGGAAAAGTGAAGTGACAAGCCAGCAATGAGTCTGAAATATCTCCATGAGCTGGTTATGGGATTCAATCATCGAAGAGACTACGTCGCCCCAAAGAGTGTGTAACTCCGAGTCTAGTCTACTTGTAATTAATCTGAAATTGGCCCTGTCATATCACCATCATGTGCATGCTTCCTTTTTAACGGCATTGGACAGAACGTTTTCCGTGACACCCATGGTTCTATCGCTAGGCCTAGGCCCCCATGATCATTCTTGTTGGGAAGAGACCCACCTGGCCCCTGATTTCACAGAAGGTAACTGTAAGAACAGACGGCAATAAAAGTAATTAGAGCCACCAGGGCACCTGTTTGTGGGTGGTTTCCTTTTGGCTCTATTGGTGGACCACCAGAAAGCCACGGAAGTGACAAGAACACACTTCACGCATTGCAACAGAGTATTGCACATTTACAACTAACCTACCAGATTTTCTTGGCAACATGAAAGAGTTTCGACCTCCATGTATTGAAGTCATAGAATCTCGCCATTGATTTTGGGGTCAGTACCAGTCCAGCATACAACGTAACAGCTTTTGAGGGGACATAGGGCATCAAGATGTTGCCAACTAATGCAACATCGCTAGTCCGGGCGAATTTCCACTACTCGAGAGATGTAACTATTTTGGACGTATTTCGGTAAGAGATTAGCCCTGCAAGAAGACCTCCAACATCGCCCACATCACCAAAAATGTCTATGTCCTCTCTACAATGTCTACCACAAATACTAACCTTTTTGATGGCTTTCAAGCTGTGTGATAGTTAATTTATGCGAAAACTCGCCACGGAAAACTTTCCCCTTCCCTCCTCCGCCACAATCCTCCAGACCTCGAAACCTAAATCCCTATCTTAAGCTTAAGCTTGAAAGACATCACAACTTGAACAATACCTGAGATGTCATTACCTCCTTGGTAAATCACATAAATCGGACTGCACCAATCTTCGCAGACTGATATTAACGACAACTTCATTGAATAAATACAGAGGCATAGTTGCATACAGACACTCTGAAGCTTTGAAACCTCTATCCGGGCCCCATGCTCAACAAATAAGTTGAAGATTTCGACACTAGCATGAAGTTGTCAACCAACGCAAAGATCGCTTTGCAATGATCCACGAGAGAGAGGCACCAACAGAGTCAATATTTTGCAATGGTAACATCGACTCTTCTAGATCTGCGACCATGATGAATCCAGAATTTGTCCACCTTGTCATCGAGCTGAACGAGAGGAAGCAAGCCGTGCCGAGCCGTGCTGTACACAAAATATTACTGCCTGCAATTACTGCCTGCAATTCCTACCACACAACCATACTGAACTGGGCAAGAAGATCGGATGAAACATCAGTTTTTAGTCTGTATTTGCCTTTGAAATTCAATATGTCGATTCTATGCAACAGTAGCAAAGCTCAATCTGTGGATATTCGATCCAAATCTGGATGTGGTTAGTCTTTGATCTTCAATAAGATCTCTTACATATTGCTCGCTAAGAACGAAATACGAAATCTATGACGGTACTACTTTCATCTATCTTTGATTGCTCTTCTGCAATCCTCTCCTTTGCCACCAAAGCGATACTCGTGGAAGGCAAAATGTTCAGTAATCAACCATATTCCTCCTTTTATCATATACACACTGTCATGAATCAACGCTCCGAATTGTAGTTGTTTTATATATCAACAAGTGTTGGGGCCATTCAGTTTTCACAAGCACACGGCGCAGTGGCAAAAAGATCCTTGTACTTCCTCAACCCTCAAGTCGCCAGTGGGTGAAGGACGAGCGTCCGTTCATCATCCGGATATACCGTATATTCTGCGAAGTATTTTGAAGCATGCTAAGGGCAATGGGAGTTAATCATATGAACAAGACAATGCAGTCTTGATCTCCCCCAGGCGCATAATACACGTATACATTTTGATATGACGCTGCAAGACGTGAGGGAAAAGACTGAATGTTTTTAAAGTATGTCATGATTGCTGGGTTTCTTCAATAAAGTAACTCAATATGGCAATAAAAACAATGGATAGGAGAAATAACAGTTATAGACAATCTCTGGTATTCAGTTCTTCCCCGTCTCTTTGCAACTACAGGTGTCATTATTTCCTTCTCCCTGGTCGTTTTCAATTTAAATATGGCATAGAGAATTATATTCTCTATGAAATAGATGGATGGCACACAGCCACTCTACTGGAGTCATCATCTCCATCAGGGCCTAATTTATCTCTAGATTTAATATGGATCGTGAGGATTATATCTTACAAGCCAGCCAAAAATACTTCTTTTGTGTCATTGTATAGCGAATAGTACTGTTCGTACATATATACCAAAGCAAGCAACAAAATATGATGTTCTGCAATCAAGTTTTCACCCCCACATCTGTGTATAAGACAGGTTACTTGCAGGTAAGTTGAATGCTATGCACAATCATATCAGTTCAAGACTATTATTCTACTTATTCGGACAGTCCCCCATTTCTCGTTTATTGCCGCTTGAAGACATGAGAGGTACTTCTCCATATATTATGGAAAACATGGCGGTACATGAAATTGGCATTATTACATAGACGCACTGCGTGAGATAGGAAAACAGCACTTTGCCACCCATAAACCATTCTCCACTTCAATCTTTCTCTCGATTACTATGTGGTATTACCAACACGTGCACAGAGAAGTGAAATCTTCTCGTTATACGACTTTCCCATCCCGCAAAAGATAATATGATCATGAGTATCTATCTATCTAAGAAGATCTAGTCAAAGTAGAACCATCCATACCTCGGTCCACTACCCGGCTTCACTTCACTTCGCTCTAGCCAGGCTCGAATATTAAACATTGCGAGACTTCTTCGGAAGGACTTTTACAACAAAAGTAAAACTTTATTCATACATGCCTACCATGAGCCGCCTTGAATGTGAATATTGAAATGAAAGATCCCCGAAAGTCTGATCAGAGCCCCTATCACACACCACGGATACATTCAACGAATTCTATCGCCTCCTCTGCTCCCTAACTGTAATGCTGACCTCGCTTACACATCCGCTCAATTGTTTCCAGGCGGCTTCGCGCCGCCATCACACATCCCGCCGAGTCGTCGCGGTGCTGTGGTGAATTCACTGCATTGCACTGTAACTGCTTTTGGGCTGTGGACTGTTTAGTACGACAATCGGGGAGCCAAGGCGCATTTCGAAGTTGCCAGCTAGTAATAGATCTCATATCCGAGGGGGTTTCCATGTTACCATGTACGATTTAATTCTTGGTTTTTAGGTTTCATTTAACGATAGATTTTCGCACTCACGGAAGACGAGTGGGGGATGGGTGTCATGAGTGAATTTGTGGTGAGGATGATGATGGACGTGATGGGTTTTATAGGGTTGAGTGAAGTGAAGGTTGGGATGGCAGTGAGGCAAGGAGCTCAGACGTGGTGAGTGTTGCGGTTGTTCTCGAGATCAATCTGGATTTATCATCGTGTGGTGAGCCTGGAACTTTTGAGGTTGTTGATATTAAAGTATTGACAGGGAGAATATTCCTATGAAGAGAGCAATTGCACATGATAGTGATGGGTTTCCTATGGTATGCCAAGCTAAGAATAGTGACTGCATTTGAAGCTCATCGGCGAATCCGCGCGGCGAGTAGACGTGTTATCCACCTTCCTCATCCACGAGCCTGATCATCTATTTATATCTATCCTCCTGCCCTACGACTTTATTGTCAAATATAAGGGATGAATAGATGGTGCGTCTACACTGCTCATACAGGACTATCTCTTCTGCTGTAAATGTTCCTACGAACATTCGTGCCCGAGGTCAGTATTTCTAATATTAATTGCAATAAGAAATGCGAAGATATTTGACTGAAGTCTAACTTTCGACTACTCCCCGGATGACGTTTATATGTTCGTCACATTTACTTTTAGGACTGCTGGAGTTTTGATATTCTGTGATCTTCTTAGAGAATGAACGGAAGACGTATATGCGTTGATTAGAGCCACAATGTGCATATGATATCGAGATTTCAACACGATTGGAGAGAAAGTTTTGCTGGCAGTTTCTTATATATATTCATTTCCGAAAATGCGTAGACCAAGCCAAAAAGCATGAGGATTTTGCGTTAAGACGCCGAAGCTCTAGCACCCTGGGCGGATAAATTATCTCCTTGGACGTGTGACGTGTGCCAGGACGGAAGAAGGAAAAGATTCATTGCTTATTATAGATACAGATGGAAATGAATTACTTTGCCATTTCTGCTACAGACCGACATGCTCGGTTGCTCTGACACGAAGCATAAATGAAAGCAGATGCTGAACAACTTGTTATGGGTGCCACCGATGCGAGTTCATGTATCTTTCGGAATACTCTCTTCTTCAGAAGGAGCAATAGTATGAGAGTTTACTTCGAAAGCATGCAAGAAATGATCGTCCTAATACTCATCAGAAACAAAGCTCACCGGTGCCATTAATGAATCCCACTTGGGTTTTCAGAATCTCAGAAATTAAATGCTTCAAAGTTTGGTCTAATTGACCATTCTTTACAGCGAGATACATTTCCCCTATATCTTCAAATCATTCTTTCATTAATCATGTAGTTGTTTATGATTTCAATATAATTGAAAAGATTTGATGATTTTGAGTACTTCAAACGGCCTAACAGCTTGCGAGGATTTCACAACTTCCCCACTAGCCTCCGGGATAAAGTTAACATAGAAAATTTTACGCCTACATATCAATTCGAAACAACTTCCTTTCTATATCTCACCTCTCTTGTGAAATTTAATCATTGTTCGTTCTTTGTCTCTTTCGAATTATCGTTGATGCTTATTTGTACTGATATAGTTACGTTGTAAAAATACCACCTTACTAGCCCCTCGGTTAGCGCATCCCACAGAGAATAGAACATTTTGATATCAACAACCTCAAGAATCGTAATTTTTACCTCATCGAAGTCCCCAACCTCCTCGCCTCAACCACATTTCGATCATTTCTGCAAATATGGCGCCCGCGACGCAGCAAGTCTTCATCGACGGCAGTTTCGCCGATTTGGCACAAGAGCTGGCCGAATACCTTCAAATCGGTCCAGAAGTTCAACCCCTCCTCGAAGAAAACCAAAAGGATGAAGCTCTCAAGAAACTCGTCACTGCTTCGGCCTCGTTGAACTCATCTCCAGAGAAAGAATTTACTGCCGCATACAATTTATTGGTCTATCTTTGCGTCCAATCTCCAAATGTCAACATGTATCTCCCAAAAATTTGCGACAACCTCGCGAGACCAATTACTTCATCACCTCTGAATGGACCAGGCCTTGCGCTGAATGTTATGACAACAATTTTCAACCTTTTACAACCAGATAATGAGACCAGATTTAATGTCTTCCAGGCCGTTCTCAAGCTTATCAAGACCAGTGGAAATTACGAAATGTTGCGACCACAGTTGAAGAAATTGGACACCTGGATTGCCGAATGGAGTATCGAGGAAGAGGACCAAAGAAAACTTTTCGAAATGATCTCAGAAGTGGCAGATGATTCAGGCGAGGAGGAGTATGTTTGAAGTCAATCCTGGAGACTTTAGTATATTTTACTAATCGCTACGTATAGGGAATCATACCAATACATTCTCAAAGCTCTCCGCACTTTCGACGGCAAAGACGAGAAAGCAATTGCATCCGAAGAAGCTCAAAAACTCGCCATCAAAGCATTAAGAACTGCCCTCCTTTCAAACACTCATTTCGATTTCCACGATCTCACTTCTCTTCCCGCCATTCAAGCTTTGAGCGATTCCCACGCAGTCTACTCAGAACTCCTCGAAATTTTCGCCGAGAAGGAACTCGAGGACTACAATGATTTCCTAGATGAGCACGATGGATTTGTCGAGAAGGAGAATCTGGACAACAGCAAGTTGCACCGCAAGATGCGACTCCTTACCTTGGCTAGTTTGGCAGCCTCGACCCATACCCGCGAACTCGAATACCGACGCATTTCCAAAGCTTTGCAAGTCGCACCTGAAGATGTTGAGATGTGGGTTATCGATGTTATCCGAGCTGGTTTGGTCGAGGGAAAATTATCACAACAGAAGCAAGTTTTCCTCATCCACAGAACTACATACCGTGTATTTGGGGAGAAGCAATGGCGTGAGGTAGCCACGAGGTTGGATCAATGGAAGGAGAGTTTGAGAGGTGTAAAGGAGGTTATTAGCAGGGAGAGACAAGCTGCTGAAACCCAGAAGGAGAAAGAAATCCAGGAGGCTGATAAGAAGGTTTCTGGTGCGCAGGGTATGAATGCTGGACGAAGAAGGGATAACATGGTTGAGATGGGTACTGATTAGAATTATCAACTCATGAAAGTTGGTATTAATTCATGGATTGGTCTCAAAAAAGGTTCCTCGTTTTCGTCGGCGTTCTTAGATGTTTGTACAGTGGCAAAGGCAAATGGTTTGCATTAGCATCTGGTAATGGTGTAGGAGAACATCCATTATTTTCATGTTCACAATGAAGCCACGATATGAAGCCATGAAAAAGACGTGGAGTGAAAAGAAGATAAGAATAGATTTCTACATATTGAATGAGATGTACATTTGAACATGCCTGATGTTTATGATTTCTACAAGTATGTAATGAGAATGACAGGTGTCTATCCCAGGTTCGTATTATGACTTTCTGTACTGATGTACGCCCCTTTTGATACTCTGTATGATAGATTTTTACCGGATTATACATCACCCAAATATCTATTAAAGTCCCTCCCATGCAATCTACCCATATCCATACCCACCTACTTCCAATCCTTATACCGTGTCCCATTTCACCCCAAGCCCTCCTAAAAAGTCTTCCCCAACTTCTCCTCCAACTTTTTCCTCGTCTCCTCATAAACGCCCTCAGGAGTCTTCGTAGCATTAACCTTAATAACGCGACCCTGCCTATCGAAATAATCCACAACCGGCATACTCGTCTCCTCAAAAACCTTAAACCGTTTCTTAATACTCTCGGCATTATCATCCGTCCTCCCACTCGTCTTCCCCCGTTCCAATAATCTCCTCTGCATTTCCTCCTCCGGACAATCATAAAACAGTACATATCTTCCCTTACAAACCGTGTCCTCAAATTTATGCGCCTGATCTAATTTTCGCGGAAATCCATCGATTAAAAACTTTCCAGTTCCGTTAGGCGATTTGGAAATAACGTCTGTCATGGCGTTTTCGAGAAGTTGGACCGTTACTTCCATGGGGACTATAAGCCCGTTTTTGATGTAATCTTTTATCATTTCGCCGAATTCAGAGCCCGGTCGCTCTTGTTCCGCTCGTAGGAGGTCACCCGCGGAGAGATGAGTGAAGTTGTAGTCTCGTACGAGGTTGGCGCATTGGGTGCCCTTCCCGGCTCCTGGGCCGCCGAGGACGAAGAGGATGGTTACTTTTTCGGGGGAGAAGGTGGGTGTGGGTTTTTTGGGGGAAGGGAGTTGGGGGGTTGGGGGTGTCATGTCTGTGGTGGTTTGGTTGTTAGATATGGATTTATTTTGCGAAGAGTGTAGATTGCAGAGGTAGCAGGGGGATTTTGGCAGATGGATAGAGAAGTGAATGAAGAGATCCTCATATGTATGATGATGAGCTCCAAGCATCGATAGAAATTAAAGCGGCTCTCGAAATCCTTCATATTATCGCTCCAATTCATAACACCATACCAATCCCACACCTCATACATCCCGTAACATAACCAATTGAATACAAAAACCAAAACATTACATACCAGTACCAGCTCTACTCCTAACCATCAAAGCATAAGCACCACTTCCGACCAACGTAATGGCTACAAAAGGCCAGATCTTCAACGGACTATTATTAGGACCTCCTGTTGAATAACCTCTGGTTGATTTAGCGTTTGCATGGAATTGAGGACGGAAACTGCGAGTTCGAGGAAGATGTTGCAGAGGTGAAGATTGTTGGAAGAAGCGACGCGAGAATCGGGGGAGTGGTTGTGCCATTTTGAGTTGTGGAAAGTGTGATGGAGGTGTTGGCTTTGCATTTGCATGAGAAGGGAAGCTTAGCTTTGGATTTGTATGATGGATGGGATTTTGGGCGAACTAAGCTCGCGTGGGGGTTTCTTGGCTGGGGTGACCGTGCAGGGAAATTGGTAACTTCATTTCCTCCCCTATTTTTATTTTTGCAGAGATTATTATGGGATGTGTTACTCCAATACATAAATAAGTATTTTCTGTGTAAATTGTATGCGGAATTTACTATGAACTTGTTGATTTTTGACTGATGATTACGGAGGTAGATATAGAAAAGGCAATAGGTACGTCTCCGCGATAAAGACAGCCAGAGGTTATACTAGTAATAGATTGCACGCAGCTATGGTGGATATTCAAAGAGGAACTTATGATGGTGCTTGACGAGATGAGAACATCAGTGCGTTTTGTAGAAATACCAGATTGTGTGTGTTGAGGGAGAGCTGTGATGATCTTGCAGGTAAGGAGGTCATACGGAGTGAGGCTCTAGACAAACGAACACAGGTAGGTAAGTATATTTGATTCCAGGTATGATCATGAATCCTCATCAGCCATTGATATTCATATGAAAATACTCTTGCATTTCATCTTTTTGACTTGCTAGCAGTCTTCCCGCGCATCGATAATGTGATCGCTCTCATTCACTCGAGGGGAGCATGTCAAAGTGTGCTTTTGGGCGAGATTTATGTTTCTACGTGTGGATGTGGTCCGGAAAGTTTGCTAGAATAGTTAGGGCTATTGTTTTGAGATTCTAAGAGACATCTAAGTAGAGTCCTGCTCAATATATTTGAAACGGATTTGCAGGTAAAATATTGGATGATCATCAGCACTTCGACGATCTCAAGACCCAAGGCCCAAGGCGGGTACGACATGAGGGTACTGAAGAGCTCACATCAACGATGTGGTGTCGAAAGGTGAAATCAAAATCTCAACACAAAAATCACGATCACGAATCAAAAGATGAAGTTATTAAATTTTTAGTATTCACAGCTCTGCAAATCGACAGCCTTGTTGATTTAATAGGTTTGCAATGAAGTATCATATGTACAACAGAGAAGTCGATGTCAAAGCCTCATCCACATCCTCTGCAACAGTCCAGCAGCTCCGTAATTTAACCAAACCAGCCATCTAACTTGCGTTGCAAGTGTAGATCACACATCGGCTATCTCGTCGCTGAGTTACGAAAGAAGAAAAAGGTATTTCATTCGGCCGCATTATCGAAAAGAAGTGTAGACGCCATCGTTAAAGATCTCGACGCCATTCGATGCTCGATTAAGGAATTTAGATGAACTGAATGGGTATGTTAGTTTGGATACATGAGTAGGAGATGTGGATAGAAAACTTACAAGAGCAACGGCACCAGCAACAACCATTCCGAAAGCAGAAGCTTGGATGTGTCCAGCAGCACCAGTTGCGTAAGCAATTGGGGAGCTTGTTCCACTGGGGGAGGTAACGACACCGGAGGAGGCAGTTGGGGCAGCAACACCGCTAGCGGCAGCAACACCAGATGGGCTTGAACCGGAAGATTCTCCAGTGGATGATCCAGAGGAAGCACCAGCGGTGGCAGCAGAGCCGGAGAGACCAGTGGAGCTTGGGCAAGCGTAGACGGTGACAGTCCTATGAATATTGTTAATATTGTTCGATCTAGATTTACGAAGTCGCAAAGACTTACTCAGTGGCAACTGCGATAGAGGCCATGGCGGCAACGGTAAGGGCGAGGATGTTGAACTGCATTTTGATAGATTGAAGTTTATTGATTTGGTTTTTTGTTTGGAGAAAGTTGTTGGATGTTGGATCTTGAAGAGGTTGATTGAGTTTGTAAAAGAGTGTGAGATTACTATTGTTGTAAAAGAGTGTAACTGATCGATGGATACAGAAAAGAAGAAACAAAAAGTTGAAACTAAGGACGAGGCAGCGTCATATATACACGTGTCTAATTTTCAGGCATGGAGGACATCGAAAGTGAAATCCCGGATGATTTCCCCTTTGATAACGGTTCCCCTGTCGACCCACAGAGTGAATGTTCTCGACCCCACTAGGCGGAGATTGAGAGCTTCTATCATCTCCAATTCTCATTTCTCTTGCGTTTGAGTGAGAAATTGCTTACCTACCTAGATAGATTCCATGGTAATGAGGGGATTCGTTGATGTGATTGGAGCTAGAACCTATGGTGGTACTATTGCAAATCTCTTCGTTGTTCCTGCCGTACATCCCCATGCCGTTTTCTCTTGATTCACTCAAGCTTCAGCTTACTAAATTTCTCTATCCTCGGAGATGGATTGGTCCATTCAGTGTCGATATCGTCTGTGGTATCACTGGTATGGCGACATGGATATTCCGCTTGTGGTTGAGAAGGCCTGGACAGGCAATATTTACATGTTTACATGTACTTTGGTACACCGCATATACTTTATGAAGTCATCTATTCGTCGAAGATTCGAATCTCCACTCTATCCTGTCGAGATTGGAGTATGCAGGAAATATCTTTATTTGTTTTGAGTGTCAATTGATTATTCTCATAAAATGATGAAACTTTCGGAAAATTGAGAAATTGGGAAATTGGGAAATTGGGAAAATGTCATATGTAGCTTTATTTAGCCCATTGATAAACAAGTAACAAATATATTCTATACATAGTACAGAAAATACAATAATAACCATTGATCATCAAATTCACAACAGCATGAAAAAACTCACCCAAAGGCCACGAACGATGACGACCAATATCAATATTGTTTCTGTACTCCAGAAATCTAGACGAATCATAAAAGACGGGTGAACGGGTACTTACTTGCAGGGCTGTCGCGAGCTATCGGTTGTATTTATGCGGGCCCCATGCCGCTACTTAAGATGAGAACTGGACTGATTCCTGGAGTTTGATCGTGTGGGTTTTACGAATGATATGTCTTTGTCAATCGCGATAACATGGCTCGGCGTGGCATGGCAGTATAAGATAATGAGAGTTTGTGCTCTAATGTTTTTCTCCTCGAGCTCATAAATAAGCTTTGGGTATAAATTCTACAGGAAGCCTTATCCGAAATATCAATTAGATACCGTACGGAGTAGGATCACAAATAACTACGGAGTCCAGGAACATGGGACACTAACCCCTCAACCATCTGCAGTATTGGACATTCAAGGCTCCAAAGATCGCCATCTAATAAGGGCTTTCCAGGAACTTCTAATAGAATTTTATTTTATATTGCCCTCCTAGCTCTCCCAATTTATTTCCTATATGAAAAACCACCTACCTGATCCACGGACCAAATACTCTAACTCCGAGATAAGATGACCTTTCCATCCTATAAATTCAAGAACGAATGGTGTTTCGAGTACTGATATCAAATCATTTCTTTATCTTGTTGATCGGACCAGAAGTTTAAATGAGGGCTTTCGCATCAGTCTTAGATCTATATGTACTATATGCGGATGTTTCTGATCGCTTAGCTAGTTTGTTACTCTAACCTTATGTAGTGGGTAGGATGGGATAGAAGAAAGAGAGTGGAATCGGTGGATGTCTCTTAAAGGGGTTCATCTGAAACGAAGTGGGCATAGGATGATCAGAGTGTAGATCGAGGGAATAGCGCGGTAGATATTGACATGTTGTAGATTAACGTTCTCGACTGTCTACTCTGTATCTAAACGACCACACATAAAGTGGGAGCTTTCCTAGAAAAAGAAAGTATGGTGTATTTGAAAACATTGATAATTTCGGTACGCCAATGTGTTCAGGTTTATTATAAACGCAGATACATTAATCTCTTGCAATCTTAATGTCGAGTGTCTTTGGGAGCTGGAAGCCCAAATACACTTCTACTTCCAGATTGAGTCTTCTGTACTCAAGTGCTTTTAATCAATCGTAAACAGAGCTCTAATTATTGGCGGAACGAAGGGGGTGAATATGGTTATGGGAAATTTTGGATAAGCATCAAGCTACAGAATTTGGCTAGGGCTGGGCTAGGGCTATAGATTTAGGAGATCTGTTTTAGGTCAATCACTTCATAGTATATTCGATCGAGCGAAATCGATCCCAGCGAACAAAAATAGTGATTGTCTACAAAGGTGATCAGCCAATCTTTTCGGTCAATGTATCCAAGGTGTCTATCTGCCATTCAGTAACATATTATTATAATACCAGCCTTTGAATGGCGAGATTAGCTATAGGTACCGATCCCTAACACACAGATACCTGCTTAATAAAACCCAAGTCCAGCATCCCTCTCAGCTCTATTCTCTTATCCAAAATCATTTCCCAGAACATGCTACTCATTTCCATCTGTTCTTTCCCTTGTCGCACAATCCGTACCACCTCTAAAAGTTCGTCACAAGTTACAAGACTACGTTTAATCTTCCGTTGCTTCTTATAGCAATCCACCAGTGTGCAAAGCGCATCCCATTGATCTAGATGGTCTCCTATGAAGCTGTCTTTGAGTCTAATCAGGCGCAGGACCTCGAGAAGACAATCTCCGCTTCGCTGTATCGTTCCTGTTTGATAAAGATCTTGGCGTGTTCGCTCTTATTGCGTGGAGCATCTAGGTGCTCCGCTTCAAGGTGGCGAGTTGTGATGGGTAGAAGGGCGTTGAATATGCCATCAGCTTCTTTGGGTGTCTCTCATTGCACCTTTGACGCGATAAAGCGTTTTTTGCACCACTGGAAATGGTTAAAATTAGTAATTATACAAGAACTAATTGGCTGATCTATGCGCAAGACCCGAAAATGATGTCTTGGGCATCCAAACAGAACCTAAAAACATCTTAAAATGGCATCTGTGATTTGACCACTTGCTCCAAGTTTGCGAATGTTTTTTCGCCCAGTCGCTTCTTTATTTGCTCAACCACAAGTGATGCCGTTGATGCGTGCTCATGTGCCATTTTAAGCTACTATTGAGCAAGCACCTTATCTCATTTGGGTACACAGTACATATCTCCTCGTATGTTCTCGTCAACTCGTCCGTTATGGCTAGAGTGCTTGGATCCTGCCCTCCCAAACATCGTCTCATACCAGCTATTGCTTCCTCTCCACACAATTTTACACCTTCGAAGCGATACAAGCCCATAGTATAGTACGGAGTTACTCCAAGTCTTGACAGATTGCGGGCTCGGTATCTGGAATTTGCGGTTTCTATCCGGTGTGGCTCTGAAAATAGTTCAATGGACTGCGCAAGGGGATCTTGACGGTGTTGGCTTTCACCGAGTCTAGCCATAACTTTAAGGGTTCGAGGATGATCTTCTTAATGCGTTCAGGTTTCCCTGCTCCCGAAGCTTTGCTCCATCGTTGTTCGGTACGTTTCTCAAAAATCACAGGCAAGCATAGGTGTGATCCTTCAGTCCTATGATGATCTTGGCCACGAAGGCTGTTAGAAACTTCCATCACAGTGCTCAAGCACAGTCCCTTCTCCTTAAAACATCATTATTCCAGATTGGCAGTCGCGCATTTTACTGCGGACACGGCTCTCCACAGAGTCAGGCGAGGCTTCAGTGCCAGCCAAAGTATCGCACGTTTCTCATAGCTTGCAAGCAATTTCCCCTCTGATTTCTGGTAGCAGCTCATAGACAGAGCAAGCAAAACAGCGGGATTAGTTTCCTAGATAAATCTCCACGGGGATGAACCACTTAATTCAATGCGGGAATCACATGCGACGAGATAGTATGAGGAGCAGCTTCCCACCATCAAGCTTGCTCTCTCACAGTCATTTAATGTTGTTCGCTCACCTGAATATGAACTAGAAGATGCAGACAGTCAAGAAAAACTGTATAAGCAGCTCCAATACTTTACGCGAGCAATTGATTTACCTTCGCTAGACTTCAGCAGCTGCGCATCTCGAAGGGAAGTGTCTAAGAATACAAGATTTTATTTTTTCGAGTTTTTCCCTCAAGGTAGCCTTAACAAATCTGGGGGCTTTTCCCGAAGAGTGCCAGGCAGTGAGTGATTATCGTATTTGAGATCATCGCCCTGGCAAAGTACGTGTACCACTCACACATCAATCTCTTCTCTCACTACTTCGCAATTTTGAAAAATTGTCGTGGGAGTTTTTAATAGGCTGTCTTTATTTTCATGGTTAAAATACCTACCCATTAATCAGCTAATCATTTTCTATTTCGATTAACTTCAAAAATTCCGACTGATTATTGCAACACATACTTGACTTCCAGGCAATAAATCCAAGCACCTCTAAGAATTGATGAATCAAACTTGAGACACGATTTTTCCCATTCCAGAATTAAAGCAACTTGATTATCGAATTTGTTAATACTAATTAGCTGGAAACTGATATTCATTACTGAATGAAAGAAAAGAAACATTCGTCCTACTGAACATATAACTAAGCTACAGTATTAGTCAACTTATATTACCCCACAACCTAATTTCAGTTTTTTTATATATTCAATATCTACCTTTCAATTTAATTATAATCTCAGTCGTGGTGCTTGCCCCCCCGAGTTTAGCGGCCGCCGCATTAGGCAACGTGCATGTACGAGTTAGACACCGCTTTCAATATCTATAAGAATCGCACTCCCCTTTCTTCGATCTTCTGTCTCTTTAGTTCTCCTTCAATATTTCCTTGTTCGGTTATTCAGGCTTGATTTGCGTTGTAAGTCCCTTTTCATATCGCTCCATTTCGAATCTCTATTTACATCGGTCTTGCCGCAGCTGAAAAACGTCGATGGCATTATTTATCAAACTACAAACCTCAATTTATTACTTTAAACTCGATGCCCTTTAGCTGTTATAATGACGATCAATCAACTGATTCGCATTCTATTGGCCGATTTACGAAGGAGACGGTAGTTCGGCTTTCCATTCTCACCGGTGCATTGTTGCGATCACCACAACAATCACTTCAGTAAGCCCAACTGTAGTACTCTTACCCTGAGGTCTGGTTGCTTTCACTGCAATTTAGCCAATCAAAGAAATGCCTCATTGTAGCATAGGGTGTTCCTGCTGTCTTATTGCGCCATGAATAGCTTATGTGCTGAGGGAAGGATCATGGTAAGTTTCTGCACGGCGAAATGATGATGTGTGTAGTCTATCTTGGACTAGGGCTGATCTGTAACGAGAAGGACCGATTTCTGCCAGACATGGCTATGGCAAATAACGATCTATATGAAAATGGCAACATCACAGACTCTTCTGAGCATCCTACAGACCGGATACAAAACGCCAGCGTTGACAGAATCGATCATAAGCCGGCAGGTTAATTTAGAAGATAGATTATACGACCTTGCAAGGAGCCCGATCCGCAGTCCTTGCATATTGAAAGGATGGATCTTATGATTGAGGTTATGCCGAGGACCAATTGACTCAGGGTGCTGCTCACAGCAGGACTTTCGCAATGCTAGAATAGACGCAGTATGATCTACACTACGGGGTCTCATTCTACAAAGGGAAGGTCGTTCGGGTTTAGCTATACAGGAGATATTTATAAGCTGAAATGTCTTCCTATATCGACCTACCTCCAATCTCCCTTTATATCGATCTTATTATAATTGAAACTTTCGATAACATTGCCTTTTTCAAATTACAAATCTCGATTTCGATTTATAATTAATCATAAAAATACTTTATTATAATATAGAATACTTTTACTGAATTATTATATTAAGGATAGTTTATATATTAAGAGAAGGATTATAATAAATTTTTGTACAGCGAAATAATGATATATATAGTTTATCTTTGATTAAAGTTGATTTATAATGAAAGCAATCTATATTTATTATATATTATAATCTCTTAAATATCAACAATAAAACACTAGCAATTCGAAATCTGGATCACTTTATAAATATTTATAAGGAATAGATCGTATAATCTCAGAACAAATTTTATTCAAGGCTGTAGTTATATCAAAAGAATGGATCTTATATTGAATTAGAAAGGATCATTAATTTAATATTCTGCTATTAATAGGATATTGTATTGATATCAGAATAGATATACGATCATCTGGAATTGTATAGTTTTATTTCTATAAAGGGAAGGTTCTATTTATATATTAAATAGATCAAAAAAGGATATTAGAAATATACACTTTATTATTGATGATTGCGAAATAATATTGAGATTGATTAATTGTAAATATATAGAATAAGAATCTATAAAATAAATATATTCTATATTGAAAATACAAAATTAATAATATTAATCCAATAATGTTAAAGATATATTTTATATAAAGGGGTCTATATCAGGATTGAAGTATTTGTATATTAAAAATGTATAAAAATTTGTAGAAAGCAGTTCTCCCAATTATCAGAATCAAATTATGATTACAAATTCGACAAATATTGATTTCTCGGAATGATAATTAATCAAACAATTTTAATAATATAAATTAAAATATACACTAAGGTTTACAACAAAGTTCAATTTACTTTTTTATTTATTATATCCTTTTCGATTATATTTTCGATAGTATTGATGATAAATAAACTTATCTCGATCTTTTCTAATCTTTTATTATATATTATCCAATTATAAAAATGCCTTATAATAATAATGTATCTGTTTGATTACTTAATTGTATTACGAATCGTTTCAATATAAAGCAAAAGAATTCGAGTAAACTTTCTATATTACAAAACGAATAATATATAGTGTATATTTTGATTTAGATTGATTTATAATAAAATAAATTAATCGTTATTATAAACCCTACAGTTTATTATGGATTTCAAACAAATGATTAAACATTGTAAACACTTAAACTATATATTGATGATTACAAAAAATATAATTGAAAATAGAAATAGATTATAAGTATAATATATTTAATCCTTTTATCGGAATATAGTTTATTTAAAATTATAATCATTTTTGTAATAAAATTATTTATTGATTATAATTTATATATTGGAAAGTTAAGAATTGTTAATTAGGATAAACGAATATATAAAATAAAAAGTATTTACAAAAAGTTATAGAGAGTATATTTTAGTAAGTATTCTGTTTATAGAAGAAATATATTTAAACTTTTTGTTTCCCTTTATTTCTGCTTCCTTTTTCTTTATTCCTTATTAGGGTATTTATCAAAACAGTTCGATTTATTTGTATTATTTAGAGAGAATAGAGAGCTTTCAAAATACTATTAATCGCTTTTATACTCTCAAAATGACTTCTTTTGAACCCATTTATTATACCTATATGCCCATTGTTTCATATTCCAGGAGGGCAATCATCCAAAAGCATAACTTTCCTATCGAGGAGCAGCATATTATACCAGATCGAAGATTATTTGACGATATTCAAAGATCAAATAATAGTAATATTTCAGATTCAGAACTTCAAGGTATATATGCCTAAAATAAAATTCTAAGATATTCTTTTTCCTTATTAATAATGGTTAACGTTTTTCTATATAGAGAATAATAATACAGAAAACGTTGTCGATAATGATTATAATATCGATTTCCCTATATTATATAATATATCATAAATGAATATAGAAGAAAATTCAAATTTAAAAAACAAAATTTGGAAGAATAAAATAGTTTCGTCAAGAATATATAATGACAATTCTTCATCAATTAGAACAATCCTTGATCTTTATTTGTATTAAAAGACTTTAATAAAAGGATTACAAAAGAATTATAATATTCAAGATATAGATATTTTTAATTATAATAATAAAGCAATCTTTTGATTATATATAGATACTCTAATATTGAAAGATAATAAATCAAATTTAAATAAATAAGAGAATCTTTTAATAAATAGCTCTCATTCTTTTCCTATAGATTATTCAATCGAGCTATTGTACCCTTTGATTATTCGCGATCCAAATCAAAGTGGTTCTAATTATAATAATCTTAAGGAATTTGAATATAAATCTTTATTATATTTTCTTCAATAATATAAAGATATAATTATAAGATTGATAAAAGAAAAGAAAATTAATGAACAATAAGGATATAGAAAGTAATGATATCTATTCGAAATTGAGATTAATAAAAATAGTAAAAATGATAATAATATATAATCTGCAAAATAGCAAAGAATTCGGTTATTTTCTATCGACAATAAGCAAACCTTATTTCGATATAATGATATAAAAGGTTATCTCTGGTTATTTTTTATTATCGGTTTATCCTTTATTACTTCATTTGTTATAATCGATTCCTTTATATCGAACTTTAATGAGTATTTATTAATAATCAATGATAACAATTATTATTATTCACTATTATTTGTATAAAGTCCCTTTTTTGCAGAACCAATATTAATCGCTGAATATCAGGAATAGTCTTTTCAAGGATTTCTTAAGTATATTAAAATCAGAAATGATACAATTTATAATCTCGAGTTTCAATTACAAAATATTTTAGAATATCTTTATCTCTCTATTCTTTCTGAAGTATTTGGTATTATTGAAGTTATACAGATCTCATCTTTTTATAATATTCTATATTCTAAAATATAATCAGCAAGATTACAAATTAAAAGGAAATATATTTATTAGGAACCAAAAGAATATAAAACGATATTCAAGATGAAGGAAAACGGATGCTTTTGGGAGGAGATCCATTATGCCTTTTTGTATAAAACTTTAATTGTAATATAAATACAGTATTCTATAAAATTCAAAAAGTGATATATCTAAAATTATATTTTTCGAAATATAAATATATTTTTTATTATATTCAAGTATCTTTAAAATTATTTAAAAAAACAATATCTTATTTTTCATTCTAAGAAAGATTTTATTATCTCTTTTTTTAATTATATAAACTAATTTATATAAATCTTTATATATAAATCATTTTGGTTTTTATATTTAGTCTATTCAATTGATTCCTTTATTATATATTCGTATTCTGTTAAAATAAATTCGGTTCCTTTACAAGTTTATTAGAATTCTTATATAAAATATCTTATATTATTTTTATTAATATTCTCTTTTTATATCTTATTTCCCAATTCAGTTTATTCAAAATCAATGATCATTATTCAATTTTCAATTTCGAAGATATTATATAATTTAGGATCTTTATGAATTACTTTATATTTGGTTAATATTTTGAAAGCTTTTTCTATTTTTATTTCGAAAATAGAATCATCAATTTTCGGTTATATATCAAAATCGATATTATAAAATCTTTATTTATAAATCTTTGAAAGAATCAAAACAGGAGATTTATTATAGATTGTTTTTTTATAGAACTTCGGGATAAAGGTTCTTTGAAGAGATTTCAAATAGTGATATATATATTTTTCTGTTTCGAATTCATCATTCTAATTAAGCTTTCGTTTTTTCAAGATAATAATTGGAGATAGAAATCATTCAGAGTAGATAGCTTTGATTGATAGGAAAAACCCAATGAGATATTCAATTATTGAATGAATAATCAGATTTGAAATATAATCGAAGATAAATAGTTTATAGATTTTTAATCGATAAACTATTCGATTTAGATCGATTCGATCGGAATTAGTTATAATAATATATCTATATTCTATATAGAATTTCTTTTTAAATTAATTTATAATTTGTTAAAATTTGATATTTAATATTTTATTAAAGGGTTGTTGATTTTATAAAATTCAAAATTAAAAGTTGAATTATAAAATGGATTAGAAAATATATATAAAAATAAAGACAACAAAAATAAAAATGGATAATCTTTAGATAAAAGTAGAGATAAAGGATCTCCAAATATAAATAAAGATTGAAATAATAATGGATATAGGGATAGATAATTTTTAAATAAAAATGGAAGAGGATCGAGAATGATATTATTCATTATAAAAACTGGATAATTTTTGATTGAATATAAAAAATGTAAAAAAGAAAAAAGTATGATTTTTGAAAGAACAGAATTTATAATACTTAAATATCTTTCATTATTATACAAATATATAATTTCCTAATAATAATCAAGTATTATATAATAATCAAATCGATAATAAAACAATATCCAAAACTATAAAGTTTCCATTTCTATTATTCCAATACTATTGATTATTCGCAATATCAAACATTCAATAATATCCATTTGAATGATTGAATTCTTTATGATAATCTACTTCATCTTTCCAGAATAATCACCCCGATTAATACTCGAACTCCTAAATGAAACCACCAAACGAAACTGCAGGGTTCTCTACTTTGATGATTATTAATCACATCCAACCCCGTTATACAAATCAATATAATCTGTATCTTGCTATACACATATTTGGATCCATTGATAATCGTAATATACAACAAACATCAATCGTATAATTAACTGATCTAATACCCTTTTTATTTTTTATATAAAATTAAACTATTAAAAGATGAATATTATTATAAATAAATATTTACAAATAATCATAAAGATAAACATAACTTTTGATATTAATCATCTTCTTCTTTATAGAACTTGGAATTTATCTTTTGATCTTCTTTTCAAATCGTTGAATCATATTGCTTTCCTTTTTCCCTTTATTCTATTCATTAAATTCAATTACTGTCACGGAAAGCCTTGTGATCCCCTGTATCTTATGAAGGATCAAAGCGTATGCTTTCCAATCGGAATGAAGGATCTACTAGCCCTCACCAATCTACCAATTGATAAAATGATCCTGATATCCTAATAAACAAAGATCTAATCTAATTAAGGTATATATCGACTAGATAATCATTTATTTGTTCTATATATATAGCTTTTGATTTATATAATCAAGAATAAATCATTCAATTCTTTTATTTTATTAATCATATATACTATCTATTCCCCGATCCCTGAAAATGCTTTGTAATCATATTATCCTGTAATAATTATGAACTCAGTAGTTTTTAAATCTATATAACTTTCTATTCAATAATTACTAAATACTCAAAAGATCATTCTTAAAATATCATTTCTATTTTATTTATAATTCAATATTCATATCAATTTAATTATCTTTATTTAATATAACAAAAGATCAAAACGATTTTCTTCTTATAATCTATATTTAATAATCAGAATAATATCTATATTTGAAAAATAAATATCAAATTCAAGGAATCTGGGATTTAATTAATCTAGAGAACGATCTATTTGTTTTTATATTAATGATATCTATTTCAAATTTCGATTTAACAAGTAAATTTATTTATATTTAGATTGATTAATTTTTAATTAAATTATTTGTTTTATTTTTCGTTATCAATCTTTAAATCAAATATAATCAAAAGAAATAAACTCAATATCAAAAGGAATTCTTGGAATATCTTATAGCGATTCAATTCAAAGAAGATGATAATAAAAATACAAAAATAAAAGATTCTGATAATAATATATCAAGATTCATTTCTAATAGATCCATTATTTTATTCTTAATCATTTTCCAAGAAATTTCCTTCGAATTTATCTTTTTCTAATTGGAATATTGATATTGATAATAAGAATATATATAGAATTACAAAACTTTCTGGGATATTTATAAATAGATCGAATCGTTAATTAATCAAATATATTTTATAAAACTATTTATTCTTAATCAGGGTATTACAATTATTTTATTCAAAATAATCATTAATATATTCAAAAAAAGCTTATATTTATAATAATTATTGTTAAATTCATAATATTATAAGAATATCAATTTGTTTTAATATAAACTTCATTTGATAAAACCAATTCTATCAAATAGTATAAGGATTGAATTATAATTTATACCAAAACTCTTATATATAAAATCATTAAGATACAGGATGAAATCATTATCAATACTTTTCTACAAATTATTAATATCAGAATATTCCCAATCTAAACAAATACTATAATTATATAAATCGAGATAAATAATCAATTTGGATTATTTAATCTTTTATTCAAACAATTCAGAAACATTTTTGAAAAATTAATTTTTTAGGATTTTATTTTCTTAAAAGCTAAAAAAGGAATATATTCTATATTTACTTTTTCTTAAAATAATAAAAAGTTTAAGAAGAATAAGAAAAGTATTAATTTTGAAAGTAATTAAAAGATCAAAAAGATCTAGGAATATCCTTACAGAACCAAATCTGAATAGAATAATAAAATTGATCATAATTATACTGTAAATAATTACAAAGCTATAAAGTTAATATTCATTGAAAGGATTAATTCATTATTTAAAAGAATATTCAATGAAAATAAACTATAAGTAATTAAAGATCGAACAAGATCATATTCATAGAAGCAATTTCATTTTAATTGAATCAAAAGGAAATAAATGAAAAATTCTATTAATCCTTTAAGATCTTCAATCAATACTATTATTTTGAATATTTGATACAATCAATCAAGGGTATATTCTATAATAATAAAAGTATATTATTTATTCAATAATACCTTGCTCGATAATTATAATACTATATATATCATAAACGATATATCTCTATTAGATAATCATCGATATCAATTATCCGATCCTAATAATCTTATAAAAACAGACACTTCCAATTTCCAAATCCTAGAATATAAAGTTCGTATTATCAAAAGGATCATTAAAAAAAAAGATTACCCTAATAATGATTTGGTTTTGAACGATATAATATTCATCCTTGACTTTTATATCAATATCGTTTCGGAGGTTCGATTGAAAAAAGCCGGTCTATAATTCTCAGAATATAATTATACTTTTTATAAAGGAAATC
The DNA here is from genome assembly GCA_014898415.1 of Stromatinia cepivora. Taxonomy (NCBI): domain Eukaryota; kingdom Fungi; phylum Ascomycota; class Leotiomycetes; order Helotiales; family Sclerotiniaceae; genus Stromatinia; species Stromatinia cepivora. The sequence continues at coordinate 398,326 of RCTD01000001.1, read as the reverse complement.
ATACAAATAATATAATAATTGTTTAATATATTTATACTGAAAATCTTGTATTTTTAGAATACAAATCATTTTCTATTTATTTGAATATTCTTTTATTTATTTTTATAAATAATCCTTTTATAATATATCCAATAATAAACAAAAAAATAAACAAAATATTCCATTATTCTCGTAATCTATCTTTTCTAAGAAAAAATATAAATAAAATATAATATAAATATTTTAGGTATTTGAAAAAGAAAGCTTTTGAACATTTAGTATTTATAATACAAAATATTAAAATAAAAGATATCATTTATTCTAATTATATTAATTGTATTTGTATTTATACAAAGTAAATCATTTCTTATACTTTAAATAATCATCAATCATTTCGGTTTTTCTACAAAATCTAATAGAATCTTTTTGATTTCGATAAAGAATATAATAATATATTATAGCTCCTATTGATCAAAGAAATATATTATAACAAAATCTTTTTATATTTAATTTATTATAAAATATACAACAAAGTATTTATAATTATTCAAAACTTTATAATCTAGATTTATTATAAATATAGTTTAGCAATTGTAATGATCAAATAGAATAATAATATATCTATTATTGGAATTATAAAAGTAATATTATTTGAGAAATAAATTAAACAAAAAGGTATCGAATTTGAGTTATTTTTATTTTATATATATAAATCTAATAAAGGATTAAAATATATAAAATAAAAAATAATCATAAAATAAATAAAAATGCAGATCATAATGGATTTATTGAACAAATTGTAAATAGAAGTAATATAAACTATTATTTATTTATATAATATAAGTTTTTTGAAGGCCAAATCCTTCAAATCATCCAATAAAATGTTCGATATATAGTTCTATAATTACCTTTGTAAAGATAATCCTTTATTTGTAAAGAAAATATCTAACAATCTTTATTCCAATTGAAATAGAATTTATAAATATGGATATTAAGTTTATTCTTTGAATAAGAATAAAGAAATTGGAATTAATAGGAAATAATACAAAATTAATCCTTGAATATATATTGAGTATTTAATAGACTATATCCCAGATATACTGATTTACTATATATGGATATCTAAGCTCGATAGAATTATTGTTATTCGAAATGTAATGTTCAATAAAGAATTTATTTATTATATAAATTCCATTAATCGAATGATCGATATTTATATTATAGAAGAATTTAAGTAGTTTGCTAGAGTTCTTGATTTATAAGATTATATCGAAATAAATAGAATAATCATTCAAAACAAGGATAATCATAAAGATTTTATTTATTTATTTATTTATTTTCATGAATTGAAAAACCCTTGATTTATTTATCAAATATATTTCAGATCTATTATTTACAAATGAATTGGTTTTGGAGATAAATATAGATCTAAAGAATGATAATGGGAATAAAGAAATCGATTTAAGATTATTCAATTTATTTAATCTTTCAGATAATAAGAATAAGATATATAATGAAAATATATAAATACCGATCGATTTTTCTATTAAAGAAATTAAAGAAACTGATTCTTTTATTGAAGAATAATTATATTTTGTGGGTAAAGATATTGATATTGTTTAAGAAAATGTTTGTAACAATAATACAGATTTCGACTTTACCGAATATATTGATATAGGGAATATAGAATATGAGCTTATTAATTGTATTATCGAAATTCTTTGTGATATATACGAAAATGATTTAGAGATTGTTTTAATCGATCAACCTCAATATTCCAAAAGGAAGTATATATATTAGAATAATTAATCAAAATATTCTATAAAGGAAATCCAATTATTATAAAGATTATTGTATTCTATATATTCATTTGATTGATTTATAAAGGATTTGTGGATTTATAATTTCGAATAAATGTTTAAGAGAACTTATATTATAAGGATTGAAATATTCAGAGTTTAAATTAATCTATTTGAGTTTTAATTATACAATTATTATTCGGAGTTATCTTTCTTTTAGGAGTTATTTAATTCTTATATCTTAAAACAATCAATATATATATAAAGGCAATTATATATACAGTAATATCATCAAAGGAACAATTTTAATACTAGATTTTATATAGGAATTGTTATATTTCAAAAGATAGATTTAATAGGATTATCTTATTTAAACAATTTTTATTTTATATTCTAATTTGATCAATAAGGAATAAATGATATAAAGGAATATTCTCAATTTATAATAATTCATAATATAATCATTATTGAAATTGAAATAAAATTATTATTGTTTTTTATTTGATTTATAATTAATGGATTATAGATAATATTACTTTTTCGAATTTATATATTTGTAATTTCAAAGTTACTTTGTTTTTATTATCAATTAGAAGATTATCAAATGGGATATTGGTTCAAATAAGATTGCAATCTTGAAGTTAATAATTTTAAGATTAGGAAAACCTAATATAAAATCGATTTTGAATTGGAATCTATAAAACCGATCTCCTTTTAATAAATGTTTATATATAAATATAATGATCAAGGTCTAATTATTTATTATTGTTTATATTTAATAATATAAGGAGATTTTTAGATTAAGAATATTATTGAGATTATTTATACTGTTATATTAATAGATTGATTATTCTAAATTATAATAATAATTATCGTTAAATACAATTTTGAAATAAAGTAATATAATATAATCAATATTTTCATTAATACTTTATATAATCTTTCTGGTATCCTAATTGTATATTATTTATTTGATAGATATAAAATCCTAAACAAAAATATTATAATCAATTGAATTTTATATGATCTATAAGATTCCTTAATTATATAATTTAAGGATTTCATTCGGATATTCGAAAAACTAGGATTGATATAATATAAGAAGAAACTGTATTTATATATTAATCCAAAGTATATTATTATGATTTTTTTCTTTGTAAATGATATTCAGATTATTTATTATAAAAAAAACAAATCAATTATCACAAAGATCATTAAAGGAATTAAAACTATATATAAACTATGAAACTTAAAAAATACTAAATAATTCCTAAATATATATATATTTTATAATTGATTCAAAAAAAAGCTATAATTAGTTTATAATATATATATTGAAAAGATTACTAAGAAATTCAAAGTAATAAATGGGACAACAAATATATCATTCTTTATAATAATATTTCGGAAAAATCAAGATCAAGTTTCTATATATATTATAAAAATATATTAAAAGAAAATAGACTTAGTATTATATATTGTAATTATTATAAAAGCGGATATATTATTTGTTGCTTTATAATTGAATCATTATTTGATCAATCTATTTAATGATTATATAAAAATTATTGATTATTGTTTATAATATTTATAGAATATAAAGTATCTTGTGATTCAATATAATGATGATCAAATACCACAATTTTTTGTTTTCTTAAATACTTTTTTTGTAAATGATTCAAATATTCGTTGATTATTTTAAAAATATATTATATCCCTTTTCGATAACTTAATTATATAGAAAACATTTAAATAAAATATTATGATTATTTCAATTATCAAAATAAAACTTCTTAGAATCGAATATATATTAAAAGAAATTATAATAATCTTATATTTCTTAAAAGAGATTGATTTAGTAATAAAAGAATCTATAATGATCTTTTGCGATAATCAGTAAGCGATCAGATTGATAGTTGATGAGAATGAATAAATCATTATGAAATTATATTATATTGATATTCAAAATATATAATTATATTAAGAATATTCAAAAGGGAATTTTTATATAATTTATTTATTAATTATTGATATAATTATTGATGAACTTATTAAGAATTTTACAAGATAAAAGTTCGAATACTTCCGATCCCTTTTGTTACGGTTGTTGGAAGGATGTTGCTAGTAAAGTTAGAAATCTTTATAAGGAAGTGGTTTTATTGTTAAAAGCTAATGTACAATTGATGGTCTACTGTCGATTGATTAGAAAATTCTATAAAATCTTTGTATTTATTAAATTTTAATATATAATTGATAGTTTGTTATTGTTTTGATATTGCTCTTTATTGGATTTAAAAGAAAAAAGGTTTTTCTAATTAAAAAAGAATAATGAAAATTTTTATAATTGTTTAAAAATTAATTGATTTTTTGTTATTTGTAATTCTGATAATTTTTTTTATTTCTTTTTCAAAAACAATTTATCAATTAGTTATTATTAATACTTTTTCGAGTAATTATAGTAGGAACAAAAAGTATTTCAGGTCTATCGATTAATTCAAATGTTTTGCAAATTCGAAGGGAAAATGTATCGAGGATTTAGAATAGTAATAAAGATGAAGTATCGGTACCAAATCGTTAATTTATTATATAGTTTGAAGTAAAACTAATATAAAGATTCGAAAATATATAAAAGAAATTCGAAATCTTCAAATCAGAAAATCAATAATAGATCGAAGAAATCTTTGCCCGTTTTATATAAAAAAAAACAATTAATTTGCTGGTAGTAATTGTTAATAATAGAGAGGCGATATTCAATTCTATTTCAGTTTTTTAAAAAAGATTCCTGAAATTTCAAAAACTTTTATTTTATAAGAATTCTATTATTATAAAAGCAAAAGATTTCTTTTTTCAAGCTGAATTTATATTTCGGAATAACAATAGATATTATTTTTCGATAGATTAAAAGAAAATAGATTATATTATCCAATATTTTCAAAAACAATTTTTTGCGATCTGGTATTGATACAAAAGTAGAACGATAGATTTTAATATAATATAAAAAGAGTTCAGGGAATATATATATAATATAATATTAGATAAAGATAATTACTAATATTTGATTATATAACAAATAATCTATATTAAATAATAATTTATACAAAGTGTAAATAGTTTTATAATATACTTTGATAATTTAGAAAAGGAGATTGAATCGGAGATAAATAATATTTAGAAAGAATATTTTTTAACAAATCTATTTTTTTATATTATAAAAAGAATTTTGGAATTATTTTAATAATCAAAAAGCAGAAACGAATTGATTAAATAAATATACTATTTGAAGAATATAAATAAAATATATTGTATTATAGATCTCTTTAATATACTTTGTAATCGAAAACAGGATAATCCTTTTATACAATTTAATTATCCTTTCAATTTCTTTCAAAATAAATAATTTCAAAAACAGAATAATTTATTGTTGATTAATAATATACAATTACAATTTCAATACTCCAAATCTTTTTTTATAGAAAAAAAAGATAAAGGAATTTCAAAAGAAGGTTATTAAGAACAAAAACTATAATACTTTTATTATCAATAATTAGATTATTATTCGAAAAGATATATCAATTTATATATTTATCGATAATATAAAGGCAATTATTTAATTTATAATTGTTTTATACATTCTTTGTAAAATAATAATCAAGGAAACACTGCGATTTAATAATAACTTTAATTATTCTGATAATCTTAAATTCTTAATAAAAAGGATATATTATTCTAATTATCAAAGCAAATTTCAAGGTCGATAATATTCCAATAAAAATATATTGTTTTATCGATTCCGGAGTATAAATTAATATTATTCAATAAAACAAATATATCAAATGGGATTGAATCCTTAATCCCGGCAAAAGTTTTTTATTAATATTAATTAATAGTACTAATATACTTTTTTATGATAATCATTGATTTATTATCGAAATAATAGACGAATATAAAAAAAAAAGGATATATATTCATTAATTCATTACTATTATTTTGAATCTATTAGAAATCGATACTGTTTTAAGATTATTTTGGTTTCAAATAATAAATCCTGATATCGATTAATAATCGATTTTGTTTTATTTTAGATTTGTATTATGAAATCTTGAAATAATAATGATTAAGAAATTATATAAAGAGATAAAGGTCAGGATCAAAATTTGTATATTATTATCTGAAATCCAATCAATTATAAGAATATCATTAAATTCCAAGAATATCTTTATATTATTATCTTTATAAATATCTTCTGAATATAAGGAATACAAGAAAGCTTTTTTAGAAAATGAAAGCAGTATATTATTCGATTATTATCTGATAAAATATTATATTAATTTCGAATCTGGATCAATTCTCTTTTAGGGATTAATATATACTTTTTCGAAAAAGGAATTAACGATTTTATAAGAATATTTCGAAGAATATTAAAAGAAAGATTGGATTTGTTATTCGATTAGTTTTATTGAAATCCTAATTATATTTATTTTAAAGAAAGGAGATGATTATTGATTATATATCGATTATTGTAATCTTAATAGGATTATAAAAAAGGATTATATTTTTTTATTTTTAATTAATGAATCATTGGATTATTTAAGGTAAGGGATTTTTTTTATAAAATTTGATCTTAAAGATATATATTATCGAATATATATATAGAAAAATGATGAATAGAAGATAGTGTTCTGTATTCGCTATAAATAATTCGAATATTTAATCATATCTTTCGATTTAATTAATACTTTTATTATCTTTCAGATATATATTAATCAAATACTCATTAATTTTATAAATAGTATTTGTATTATATATCTTGATAATATTCTTATTTATTCCAAGGATAGGGAAACCTATACTATTGATATTCGTAGAATCCTTGTTAGATTGTTTGAATACAAACTTTATACTAAATTAAAGAAATGTATATTCTATATATACGAAATGAAATTCTTAGGTTTTATTGTATTAGGGAAAAGTATTATTATAGAATCAAATAGAATTCAAATCATTATTGAATAGTTTATACCGATATTCTTTTATAAAGTTTAAATCTTTTTAGATTTTATAAACTTCTATTAACAATTTATTATAATTTATTTATGAATTATTTATAATTTAATAAATCTATTACAAAGTATTAAAAAGGGAAAGGCTATATTGAAATTTAAATGGACAAAAAAGGCTCAAAGTATTTTTGATAATTTAAAAGAAGTTTTTATTATAATATTGATACTCCGATATTTTAATTCAGTGCTCCGAATCCTAATTGAAATCGATATTTCTGGGTTTGTATTAGAATATATGCTTTTTCAATTGTTCCCTGATAATATAAACGATTTTATTGTTTTTCAATGGTATTTCGTTATTTTCTATTCGTGGAAGTTTAATCTAATAGAATAAAGGTATTTCATTTATAATCAAAAACTTTTAACTATTTATATAGCTTTTGTTCAATAGCGGTATTATATTATAAATAATCGATATATTATTGTAATCAAAACGGATTACAATAATCTCCAATACTTTATAAAGAAAAAAGAACTTAATAATAAATAAATACGATAAACCGAAGTTCTGGTTGTTTATAATTTCATAATTATATATAGATCGGACAAATTAAATTCTACCGATGATCTGTCAAGATGATCAGATTACGCGGAAAATATGAATAATATCAATGAAATGTTATTTATATTACAAAATAAGTTGAAAAGTATTACAATAATAACTGCAATTTTCTTTCTCTCGAAAGTAAAAACAGAACTTTTGTAGAATATTATAAGCCTTTTTTAATAAAAAAGGTATAATTTGTTTTTGCATGATTCTAAAGGATCATTGATAGGAATTGGTTATAAACAATTGATATCATATTGGATAGTAAGTATATTAATTAACGACGAAACAGTATTTGAATTAATATTGAAATCAATAAGAAATACTTTGTTGTGGTTTCAAAAGAATAATGATTTTATAAAGAACAAGGAGTATCTGAAGTATTGATATGGTTCAATTGGAGATGCTGTACTTTGGAAAGTCGATGTCGATGATTTGCTTATTTATAATGGGTATGCCTTTGTATCATCAAATAGAGCTATAAAGGCCGAAATCTTGGAGGCCTATTATGATGATCTTATAGGAGGTTATTAGAATATTAAGAAAACCTGGGAGATATTGAAAAACAAGTATTTCTGGTCTAATATGATGAAAGATGTGAAAAGGCATATACGAATATATACTATTTATCAATGGACAATTGTAAAGTATTATCGGCCTTATAATGAGTTATAAACCTTATTATTCCTTTTTGGTTTTTAGAAAGAAATAACAATGGATTTTATTATAAATCTATCTTTTTCAAAAATAGATAAATATATATACAATATTGTTTTTATTATTATCAATAGATATATAAAACTTGTTTGATATATTCTAATCAATAAAACGATAATCTTATTCGAATTAATAGAAATTTTGTTTCGATATATTTTTAAAGATTTCGGTATATCGAAGAGAATAATTTCAAATCGAGGATTATAATTTGCAAATAAATTTTAAGGGAGTTTGTTTTTCTATTTAAGAATATATTGCAAATTATCGATAGTATTTTATTTATAAACCAATAATTAAATGGAATGACAAAATCAGAATTTAATTTATTATATTATATATTATATTAATTGAAGATAAAACGATTAGGCATTGTTATTATTCCTAATAGAATTTATATATAATGTAATATAGTATAATGCAATTAGCGAAATATCTTTTAAAGTAATATATGAATATTTGTTTATATTTAATTATATCGGTGAGGACACTGATGCCGAAGGGAAGGTACCTATTATACAAAAATGTATCGAATCGTTAAACCAGGAAAGAATAAAGTTGACAGAAATTTGGAATAATTCAATAAAGAAGAAATCGAAGAATAATAAGAAAGATTTATTCCGGCGATTTTATATCGATAATAAGATTATATTTAATATCAAGAATATCAAATAGTTATAATCCAAAAAGAAATTTTCCGATTGTTTTATAAGCTCTTTTATTATTATCAATATCAAGAGTAATAGACAAATATACGAATTAGTATTTTCAGTATTATACAAAATATATAATATCTTTTATATTTCGCTATTCGAATTATAATTTGAATATAAAGGTACTGCTGATCTTCTGTTTCCTGAAGAAATTGAAGGATATATGGAATATAAAATCGAAAAAATACTAGTTTATAGAAAGAGAGAATAAGGAATATAATATTTGATATAATAGAAAAGCTATTAATTAATGAAAGATATATAGGAAGCTTTACAAAACTTAATATATATCAAAAAGCATTTGGAGAATTACAAAAAAGAAAATATATTATTATTATAACAATGACGAAGAATAAAAAAGTAATATTATCAAAGTATATTATAAAGACAAAAGGGATTTGTATTTATATTAGAAAATTAGGATATCTATATTTAAAAACCCTTATATAATCGGTTTATTCTAATAAATCATTACAAATATATCATTTTTATTTTGCTATCAAATATTTGTGCTTTCTTTGTTCTTTTATTTTTGCCTTTAATAATTCATTCTTATTTATATTATCCAAATCCTTATCAATATTCAATTTCGTTGATTAATAGAACATTTGCTGAATATATTCTTCGATAATGGAATCCCAATAGGAAATTCGTGGAACTATTGTGAAAGTAGATATAAAGGAAGATTTAATTATACTTTATAATCGAGATCCGAAAGATCTATCAATATCTAATTATTAATCAATTAAATTCAAATTATTATATTTGTTATATCGATTTAGAAGCTTTTTTGTTAATTGATTATATTTATTTAGGATAGTATTCATATTATTATCGTTAAAGTCCTTCAAAAGATCGAGACTCTCAGTTTGAATTGTTGATTTCTTTATTACAGATATTGTTGATTTCATTAAGACTATTAATGATTCTTGATAAATAATCGATAGTATTATATTGGTTTTAGAAATTAGATTTAATTTATTAGAACTTATTGAAAATAAAAGTAATATATTAGTTATTGAAGTCTTTTCCTTTTTAAGCTTTTTAGAGTTTAATAATTTAATATTAGGTTATTATAGATCCTTATCATTGTTATTAAGAAATTCAACTGGTTTCGATGTTTTTCTTTTAATAAAAATCGATTAGAGAGCTTTTTCGATAAATTTCATTTTGATTATTCGAGATATAGCGATCTGTAATTTCTTCGTTATTGTTTTGTTAGTACTTTTAGTATTTTTGGCTTTGCTTTTGGCTATCTTTCGATATATCGATTTCGCTAAAGAAACACAAACGAATTTCGATGATCGAGTTAGAAGAACTTCGGAAATCTCTTCTTCATCCTTTTTGCTAATAATATTCTTCAATTCATTATCATTTGTTAATTTATTTATCAACTATTGATATAACTATCCGATTGTTAATAAAAAATATAATAAATTATATTCAGTATATTAACAGAATATCATTACAAATCTATATATATTTTCGTCAATTTTATCAATTTCTTTATCTATATATTTAATATCAATATAGTTTCCTTTATATTATAAAATAACTATATCAAATTATATTTCTTCTATTTGCAAAGAAAAACCTTTACTTTTTATATGAATTTAATTTACCGATCCTTCAATTTCCTTAATAATATAACTTTTTCCAGCGAGTTCATTTCGATTGTTTACTATTTGTAATAAAGCTATAACAAATGATTTATTATAGGATTAATGTTTTTTGGTGATATTATATAGGATTTCTTTTTTCAGATATATTCTGTATATATCAAATCGGATCCTTTTGGAAAAGAGCATTTCTTGTTTATTATTTCTTCTTTAAACAAAGATTTTGTATTATTGTAATAAGTGATATATTTAGTATAACAAAAGTGTCACGGAAAGCCCTGTAATCCCCTGTATCCTACGAAGGACCAAAGCATATGCTTTCCAATCGGAATGAAGGATCCATTAGCCTTTATCAATCTACCAATTGATAAAATGATCCTGATATCCTAGTAAATAGAGATCTAACTTAATTAAGGTGTATATCGATTAGATAATTATTTATTTATTCTATATATATAGCTTTTGATTTATATAATCAAGGGTAAATCATTCAATTCTTTTATTTTATTAATTATATATATTATTTATTCTTTGATCCTTAAAAGTACTTTGTAATTATACTATTCTATAATAATTATGAGCTTAGTAGTTCTTAAAATCTATACAACTTTCTATTCAATGATTATTAAATATTCAAGGGATCATTCTTAAAATATCATTTCTATTTTATTTATATTTAATATTTATATCAATTCAATTATCTTTATTTAATATAGCAAAAGATCAAAACGATCTTCTTTTTATAATCCGTGCTTAATAACCGGAATAGTATTTATACTTGAAAAATAAATATTAAATTCAAGGAATCTAGGATTCAATCAATTTAGAAAACGATCTGTTTGTTTCTATATCAATTATATCTATTCTAAATTCCGATCTAATAAATGAATCTATTTATGTTCAAATTGATTAACTTTCAATCAAATTATTTATTTTATTTTCTGTTATCGATTTTCAAGCCAAATATAATCAAGAAAAACAAATTCAATATCAAAAGGAATTCTCGGAATATCTTATAACAATCTAATCCAAGGAAGATACTAATAAAAATACAAAAATAAAAGATTCTAATAATAATATATCAAAATCTATTTCTAATAGATTCATTACTTCATTTTCAATTATCTTCTAAGAAATCTTCTTCAAATTTGTTTTTCTTTAATTGGAATATCGATATCGATAATAAGAATATATACAAAATTACAAAACTTTTCAGAATATTTACAAATAGATTGAATCGTTAATTGATCAAATACACTTTATAGAATTATCTATTCTCAATTAAAGTATTACAATTTTTCTATTCAAAATGATCATCAATATATTCAAAAAGAAACTTATACTTATAATAATTATTATTAAGCTTATAGTACTATAAGAATACCAATCTGTTTTAATACAAATCTTATTCGATAAAATCGATTTTATTAAATGATATAAGGATTGGATTATAATCTATATTAAAGCTTTTGTATACAAGATTATTGAAATACAGAATAAAATCATTATCAATATTTTTCTATAAACTATTAATACCAGAATACTTTTAATTTGGATAAATATTATAATTATATAAATCGAAATAAATAATCAATTCGAATTATTTAATCTTTTATTTAAGTAATTTGGAAACATTTTTGAAGAATTAATTTTTCAGGATTCTATTTCCCTAAAAACTAAAGAAGGAGTATATTCTATTCTTATCTTTTTTCAAAATAATAAAAAGTTTAAAAAGAATAAAAAGAATATCAACTTTAAAAGTAATCAAAAGATTAAGAAAATCTGGAAATATTCTTATAGAACTAAATCTGAATGAAATAATGGAATTGGTTATAATTATATTATTTACAATTGTAAAGTCATAAAATTAATATTCATTAAAAGGATCAATTCATTATTCAAAAGAGTATTTAATGAAAATGAACTATAAATAATTAAGGATCGAACAAGATTGTATTTATAAAAATAGTTTCATTTTGATTGGATTAAAAAGAAATAAATGAAAAGTTCCATTGATTCTCCAGGACCTTCAATCAATACTGTTATCTTGAATATTCGATACAATCAATCAAGGGTATACTCTATAGTAATAAAAATATATTATCTATCCAATAATACCTTGTTTGATAATTATAATACTATATATATTGTAAACGATATATTTTTATTGAATAATTATCGATATCGATCATCCAATCTCAATGATTTTATAAAAGTAGGTATTTCCAACTTCCAAATTCTAAAATATAAGATTTGTATTATTAAAGGGATTATCAAAAGAAAAGATTATCCTAATAATGATTTAATCTTAAACAATATAGTATTTATCCCTGGTTTTCATATTAATATCGTTTCGGAGGTTTGATTGAAGAAAACCGGCTTATAGTTTTCAGAATATAATTATATTCTTTATAAAAAAGATTATACAAATAGTATAATAATTGTTTAATATATTTATATTGAAAATCTTGTATTCTTAGAATACAAATCATTTTCTATTTATTCGAATACTCTTTTATCTATTCCTATAAACAATCCTTTTATAATATATTCAATAATGAATAGAAAAATAAATAAAGTATTTTATTGTTTTTGTAATCCATCTCTCTCAAAAGAAAATACGAATGAAATATAATATAAACATTCTGGGCATTTGAAAAAGGAAGCTCTTGAATATTTAGTATTTGTAATATAAAATATTAAAATAAAAGGTATCATTTATTCCAATTATACTAATTACGCTTATATTTATACAAAGCAAATTATTTCTCGTATTCCAAATGATTATTAATCACTTCAATTCTTCTACAAAATTCAATAAAATCTTTTTGATTTCGATAAAGAGTATAACAATGCATTATAATTCTTATTAATCAAAGAAATATATTATAATAAGATTTTTTTATATTCAATTTATTACAAAATATATGATAAAGTATTTACAATTATTTAAAACTTTGTAGTCTGGGTTTATTATAAATACGGTCTAGCGATTATAATGATCAAGTAGGATAATGATATATTTGTTATTAGAGTTATAAAAACAATGTTATTTGAGAAATAGATTAAGTAAAAAGATATCGAATTTGAGTTATCCCTATTTTATATATATAAACCCAATAAAGGATCAGAATATATAGGATAAGAAATAGTTACAAAACAGATAAAAATATAGATCATAGTAGATTTACCGGATAAATTATGGGTAAAAGTGATACAAATTGTTATTTATTTATATAATATAAGTTCTTTAAAGACCAAATCCTTCAAATTGTTCAATAAAGTGCTCGATATATGGTTTCATAATTACCTTTGCAAAAATAATCCTTTGCTTGCAGAAAAAATATTTAATGATCTTTATCCCAATTGGAATGGAATTTATAGGTATAAATGCCGAGTTTATCCTTTAAATAAGAATAGAGAAATTGGAATTAATAGGAAATGGTACAAAACTAATCCTCGAATATATATTGGATATTTAGTGAGTTATATTTCAGGTATATTGATTTATTATATATAGATATCTAAGTTTGATAAAATTATTGTTATTCGAAATATAATATTCAATAAGGAATTCATTTATTGTATAAATTCTATTAATTAAATAATCGATATTTATATTATAAAAAAGCTTAAGCAATTTATTAGAATTCTTGATTTACAAGATTATATCGAAATGGATAGAATGATTATTTAAAACAAGAATAATTATGAAGACTTTATTTATCTATTTATTTTTATGGATCGAAAAGTTTTTGATTTATTTATTAAATATACTTCAGATTTATTGTTTACAAACGAATTAGTCTTAAAGGAAAATGTAGATTTGGAGAGTAATAATGGGAATAAAGAAGTCGATCTAGGATTATCCAATTCATTTAATCCTTCAGATGATGAGGATAAAATATATAATGAAGATATACAAACATTGGTTAATTCTTTTATTAAAGAAATTGGAGAAGCTGATTTTTTTATTAAGGAGTAATCATATCTTGTAGATAAAGATATTGGTGTTATTCAAAAAAATGTTTATAATAATAATATAGATTTTGATTTTATCGAATATATTAATATAGGGATTATAAAGTATGAATCTATTAATCATATTATCGAAATTCTTCGCGGTATATATAAAAATGATTTAAAGATTATTCCAATCAATCAACCTTAATATTTCAAAAGAAAGTATATATATTGGAATAATCAATCAAAGTATTCTGTAAAGGAAATCCAATCATTATAAAGATTATTATACCCTATATATTCATTTGATCGATTTATAAAGGATTTATAGATTTATAATCTCGAATAGATATTTAAGAGAATTTATATTATAAGGATTGAAATATTCAGGGTTTAAATCAATCTGTTTGAATTTCAATTATATAATTATTATTCGGAGTTACCTTTTTTCCGAGAATCATTTAGTTTTTGTATTTCAAAGCAATTAGTATGTATACAAAGGCAATTGTATATACAATAATGTCATCAAGGGAGCGATCTCAATGTTGGATTTTATATAAGAATTGTTATATCTTAAAGAATAGATTTAATAGGTTTACCTTGTTTAAATAATTTTTATTTTATATTCTAGTTTGATTAATAAAGAATGAACGATATAAAAGAGTATTCTCAATTTGTAATAGTTTATAATATAATTACTACTGGAATTGAAGCAAAATCATTATTGCTTTTTATTTGGTTTACGATTAATGGATTACAAACAATATTATTTCCTCGAATTTATATATTTGTAATTCCAAAGTTACCTCGTTTTTATTATCAATTAAAAGATCATCAAATAAGATATTAATTCAAATAGGACTGCGATTTTGAGGTTAATAATCTTAAGGCTAGGAAAACCTGGCGTAAAATCGATTCTGGATCGGAATCTATAAAACCAATCCCTTTTCAATAGATATTTATGTATAAATGCGATAATCAAGATTTAATCATTTGTTACTGTTTATATTTAATAATATAAGGAGATCTTTAGGTTAAGAGTATTATTGAAACTATTTACACTATTATATTAACAAACCGATCATTCCGAATCATAATAGTAATTATTGTTAAATACAATCTCGAAATAAAGCAATATAATATAATCAATACCTTCGTCAATATTCTATATGATTCTTTCAATACTTCAATTATATATTATCTATTTAATGGATATAAGATCCTAAATAAAAATGTTATAATCGATTAAACTTTATATAATCTATAAAATTCCCCAATTATATAATTTAAGGATTTCATTTGGACATTTAAGAAATTAGGATTGATATAATATAAGAAGGAATTGTATTTATACATTAATTTAGAATATATTATTATAATTCTTTTCTTTGTAAATAATATTCAGATTATTTATTATAAGAAAAACAAATCAGTTACTATAAAAATCATCAAAGGAATCAAAGCTGTATATAAACTATAAGATCTAAAAAACATTAAATGGTTTTTAGATATATATATACTTTATAATCGATTCAAGAAAAAGCTATAATTAATCTATAATATATATATTAAGAAGATTATTAAGAAATTCAAAATAACAAATAGGATAGTAAGTATATTATTCTCGATAATAGTATTTCGGAAAAATCAGGATCAAGCTTCTATATATATTATAAAAATATATTAAAAGAAAATAAGCTCAATATTATATATTACAATTATTATAAAAACAGATATATCATTCGTTGCTTTACAATTGAACCATTATTTGATCAATTTATCGAGCGATTATATAAAAGCTATCAATCATTGTTTACAATATCTATAGAATACAAGGTATTTCGCGATCCAATATAGTGATAATCAAATACCACAACTTTTTGTTTTTTCAGATACTTCTTTTATAAATAATTTAAATATTTATTGATCATTTTAGGAATATATTATATCCTTTTTCGATAGTTTAGTTATATAGAAAACATCCAAACAAAATATTATAATTATCTCGATTACCAAAGCAAAGTTTTTTGGAGTTGAATATATATTAAAAGAAACTATAACAATCTTATATTTCTTAAAAAAGATCAATTTAACAATAAAAAAGCCTATAACAATCTTCTGCAATAACCAATAAGCAATCAAATTGATAGTTGGTGAGAATAAACGGATCATTATAAAACTATATTATATAGATATCTAAAATATATAATTATATCAAGAATATTCAAAAGAGAATTTTTATATAATCTATTTATCGATTACTGATATAATTGTTGATGAATTCATTAAAAACTTTACAAAACAAAAATTCGAATACTTTTGATTTTTTTTTAATCTATAAGATATGAATAATAGGATTATAAAACTTAAATAACAATGATTATAAAACTTGAATAATAACAATCTGGATTATAAAATTTGAATAATAACAATCTGGAATTCATAATTCTTTTCTTTAATATAAATGAAATAAATCCTATTTGGTATTCCAGATCATTATACTTTTCCATAATATACTCCAATTTGTATACTCTATATCCATCGGAAAATAAAGAATAATCAAGGCTGATTACTTCTCTATTCTTTATTTTTCTGTTTTCGAAAAAGGATAAGCTTTTTTTTAAGTTTAATAACTTAAAGTTTAAGTAAAAGAATCTCTGGATTATTTGTAATAATCAAAAAACAAAGAACAATTAAAGCAATTGGAGCAATTGAAATTATTAATACTATCGATATTATAAGAGCCAAAGGATTATCCTTTCTTTTCCTTTTCTTTAAATATATCATCTATTCTTTTCTCCTTTTTTTCTTTACCACTCTTTCTTTTTCATCTTTATTATTGCTCTCCGAAATTACAACATATTTCTTCTATTCAATCTTTTAAGAATTCTAATAAATAATATAATAAGGAAAAAGGAAATGATAATACAGAGGCGAAAAAACAACTTCTTTTTTTTCCTCGATCTTCAGTATTATTTTCATTGTAATTCTGTATTTTTATTTGGATTATACAATTAACAATTAATATACTATAAAAATAAAAGGATAAATAAAGAATTTATTTTTGAATTTTGTTGATAAACAATGATATAATAATTTACCAAAAGATAAAGGAAAGTTGGTAAGGGAGTATACAAATGAGTATTATAATTCCAATATCGATGATTATTTGGTTTGAAAGAATCAACAAAGTATTCACTATGGAAATTATGTTTTCCAGCAATCAACGATTTCATATATCGAATACATAAATGATCATTCCTTTCTTTACAATTCCTTTCATCTCTTATTTTGACTAGAGAACCAACAACTTTCGACGACCTTTTTTCTCTCTCTTCTTCATCTAATTCATCATCCGAAAAATCCAATATCGAAGGATCAAATGGATTATTATTATTAGATGAAGAAACCCTTTTTCTTTTCTTTCCTTCATCGAATAATCTTTGTCTCAATAATTACAAATATAGGATTAATAAAATCTTTCAATTATATAACAGGATTCAAGAATGAAATCTATCTTCAAATTATTATCTGAATTTATAATAGACAATTGATTACGACGAGTAATAATTCCTTTGATAGAGGAAAGTGGTTTTTGAAATAAATGATTACACATTATTCTAAAAGCAGATTTAGTTAAACTATATTCCTAAAGATCGATATCTTAATTCATTATCTACACTGAACTTATTAATTCTCCCTACTTGATTGGTTAATCCCTTAAAAGAATATTGAGATCTTTTCTTATATTCGATTTTCTCAAAACTTTTTTCTCAACCATTATTTGCTTAATACAATTGAGATTCGCTTGTTTAGCCTTCTTAAACCCCGAAATCTTAGATATGATAATGATTAATAAAAACTTGATTAAAAACAAAAACGAGAATACGAAGAAAGGATCCATATATTTTTAAAAATTTATTCATTTTATTTCGTTATTATAATCAACACGTTGTAATCTAGCAATTATATATATTCTCAATTGTTACACTGCAGAATCGATTATTCATTTATATTCTCCCAACGGAAAACTTTCTTTTTATTATTCAAAATCTTGATTTCGAAGAATATCGTAAATAGCAAATCGAATATCAAAAGAAATTTGCGATTTATATATAATCAAATTCTTCTTTATTCCAAAAATACCAGAATCATTTTAGATTTATACATTACACCATTCCTTTGTTGATGTCTGCCTATAATCGCCTTACATATTCATTTACGAATTATATGAATTACTACTTTCTATACCTTTCCATTTATTTCAGATCGTTTTTCGATCTAAAAAATGTATCACGGAAAACCCTGTGATCCTCTATATCCTACAAAGGATCAAAACATATGCTTTTCAATCAGAATAAAGGATCTATTAGCCCTTATCAATCTATTAATTGATAAGGTGATCCTAATATTCTAATAAACAGAGATCTAGTTTAATTAAAATGTATATCGGCTAGATAACTATTTATTTATTCTATATATACAGTTTTTGATTCATATAATCAAGGGTAAATCATTCAATTCTTTTACTTTACCAATCACATATACCATCTATTCCCCGATCCCTGAAAGTGCTCTGTAATCATACTATTCCGTGATAAAAAGTATATTGGATATATAAATTGCAGAAGTATATAAATCGAGTATACTGCCAATTCGGGAAAGGGTTGAGATATAATGAAAAAAGTAATAAAAAGTTTTAAGATATGATATTACAATTGCAATATCGAAGTACGAAGTTTCGAAAATGGAATTCCGATAGATTTATATAGTTTTCAAAGAGTAAATTATATATATTTTTGTTATTGTTATTGTTGTTGTTTATCTTTTTGTTTGTAATATGAAAACCATTTTATATTGCAATTGTTTTATTGATTGATGGTTTTTTGTAATTATAAATAGATCAGCAATTCATCAGTTTCTTGAAAGCGAAGCTCCGAAGGGAAGATTCTATTATGATTATTGAAAGGATATTGTTAGTAAAATTAGAAATCTTTATAAAAAAATAACTTCATTATTAAAGACCAATATATAATTAATGATCTATCATCGATTGATTAGAAAACTTTGTAAAATCTTTGTATTCATTAAACTCTAATATATAATCAACAGTTTGTTATCGTTCTGATATCGTTTTTTATTGGATTTAAAAGAAAAGAGGTTCTTCTAATTAGAAAAGAATAATGAAAAGTTTTATAGTTGTTTAAGGATTAATTGATTCTTTGCCATCTGTGACTCTGACACCTTTTCAATCTACAAGATATAAATAACAGGATTATAGAGTTTGAATAATGATAATCATAAAGTTTGAATAATGATAATCTGGAGTTTATAATTCTTCCCTTTGATATAAATGGAATAAGTTCTATTTGATATTTTAAACTATTGTATTTTTCTATAATATATTTCAATTCGTATATTTTATATCTATTAGGAAACAAAGAATAATCAAGGTCGATTATTTCTTCGTTTTTCATTTTTCTATTCTTAAAAAAGAATAAACTTCTTTTTAAATTCAATAATTTGAAGTTCAAGTAAAAAAACCTTTAGATTATCTATAATAATCAAAAAATAAAGAACAATTGAAATAATCAAAATTATTAGTATTATTGGTATTATAGAAATTAAAGGATTATCCTTTTTTTCTTTTTTTTTTAGATATATTATCTATTTTTTTTTTCTTTTCTTTTTTATCACTTTTTTTTTCTTATCTTTATTATTATTTTCCGAAATTATAATGTATTTCTTTCATTCGATTTTTCAAGGATTCCGATGAGTAATATAACGAAAAAAAAAAGAAACGATGATATAAAGATAAAAGAACAATTTCTCTCTTTTTCTTGATCTTCAATATTATCTTTATTATAATTCTATATTCTTATTTGGATTATATAATTAATGATTAATATATTATAAAGATAAAGGATAAATAAAAAACTTATTTTCGAATTTTACTGATAAATAATAATATAATAATCTATTAAAGAATGGAGGAAAGTTGATAAAGGAGTATATGGATAAATATTATAATTTCAATATTAATGATTATTCGATTTAAAAGAATCAATAAAGTATTCGCTATAGAAATTATATTTTTCAATGATTAATAACTTTATATATCGAATATATAAATAATTATTTTTTTCTTTATAACTTTTTTTATCTTTTGTTTTGATTAAAAAGTCAACAATTTTCGATGATCTTTTTTTTCTCTTTTCTTTATTTGGTTTATTATCCGAAAAACCTGATATCGAAGGATCGAATAGATTATTATTATTAAATAAAGAAACTCTTTTTTTTTTCTTTTCTTTATTGAACAATCTTTGCTTTGATAATTATAAATATAGGATTAATAAAATCTTTCAATTATATGATAGAATTCAAGAATGAAATCTATTTTCAAATTATTATTTAAATTTATAATAAACAATTAATTACGATGAATAGTAATTCCTTTGATAAAGAAGAGCGGTTTTTGAAATAAATGATTATATATTATTTTAAAAATAAATTTAATTAAATTATATTTTTAAAAATCGATATTTTGGTTTATTATCTATATTAGATTCATTAATTCTCTTTGTTCAATTTATTGGTTCTTTGAAAAAATATTAGGATTTTCTTTTGCATTTGATTCTTTCAAAGTTTTCTTTTCAACTATTGTTTGCTTAATACAATTGAGATTCGCTTGTTTAATTTTCTTAGATTCTGAAATCTTAAATATAATAATGATCAATAAGAATTTAATTAAAACAAAAACGAAAATATGAAAAAGAGATCTATATATCTTTAAAAAATTTACTTATTTTATTTCGCTATCACGATCAATATATTATAATCTAGCAATTATATACATTTTCAATTGCTATATTGCAGGATCGATCATTTATCTATATTCTCCTAATAGAAAACTTTCTTTTTATTATTCAAAATCTTGATTTCGAAGAATATTATAAATAGCAAACCGAAGATCAAGAGAAATTTGTGATTTATATATATTCAAATTCTTTTTTATTTTAAAGATATCAGAATCATTTCAGATTTATATGTTATATTATTTCTTTATTGATATTTATTTATAATCATTTTATATATTCATTCACGAATCATATGAATTGTTATTTTCTATATTTTTCCATTTGTTTCAGATCGCTTTTCGATTTGAGGAATATATCACAAAAAGCTTTATAATCCTTTATATCTTATAAAGAATCAAAGTATATATTTTCCAATCAGAATAAAGGATTTATTAGCCTTCATCAATCTATCAATTGATAAGATAATCCTGATATCCTAATAAACAAAGATTTAGCCTAATTAAAATATATATCAATTAAATAATCATTCATTTATTCTATATATACAACTTTTGATTTATATAATCAAAGGCAAGTCATTTAATTCTTTTACTCTATCAATTATATGTACCACCTATTCCCCGATCCCTGAAAGTGCTCTGTAATCATACTATCCCGTGATAATTACATTATATTATTTCAATTCTTCTATCACTTTATATTTCTCATTTTCTATCGATTCAATTATTATCTATAAATATAACTGATTTATGGTTTTGTTATAATATATTAGATCTGAAATATCTGATTCTGATCTTTCCTGGAAAAATGTTTTGTTCCAAACAAGGGAAACAGGAAAAGCAATATTTTGGAAAAAATCTCGAATTGTATTGTTTTCTTACTGGATATAGATTTTATTGAGATTATTTAATGAATGAATATATCGTTCAAGATAATCGGATTCGCTGATATCTATAGTATATAATACTAAAATAGCTGGATTTGGAAATAGATACTGCTTCAGACTAAGGAATTGATTAATCGAATCATAAATAGATACTCGAATTATCGGATTCAGGATTGAAGGATAAATATCAATCCAAGGCTTTTTGTTTAAATTAATATTGATTACTAAATGATTATATACAATATAATCTGGGATATATTGCGATAAAATATCTCTTATTATTATAAATATATCAAGCAATTATACAAAATAAGATTCTTTTAAATAGAATATAGAAAGAAGAGGAAAGTATAAGGGTATTTAGATTTCGATGATAATAATTGATGATTATATAGATCAATTACTTTTATATTTCTTTTTATTTATTATATATATTCTCTTTTTGTATTATTATACTGTATATTATTATCATTATTGATATTTCTATAAGAATAATGTATAACCTTATATCTATATCTTTGTATTATATAAAAAGCAAATTAATTCATTTATTAAATTATATAAATAATGATATAATACTATAATCATTGATATTTATCTTCTTTTACCATTTTTATCATATCAAGGTATAATCCAGTTTGTAAGTTATAATTTATTTGTGCCTTTGGTAAAGACAAATAGAGATATCAAGCAAAACTGATATTGTTTTCAATCTATTGTTTATTATAATATTATATTATTATTAGATAATATATAATAATATATAGGATCGATAAGATAGCTTTATATAATACTTTTATGAAAATATTAATCATAGTATTTTATGTTTTGTATTATATAGCTTGATAATAAAAGTGGCTGAAAATTTAATGTATAGTATGTAGAGGATAGATAGATATAAGGTTTTCAATCTCCGATTGTTTTTTATTTGTAGTTATAGATCGCAATAGTTGAATTAGAATTCCATCAATAATTCCAAAAAGATACAAAGTTATAGAATATATATTTAATTTGAGATTTGATTAAACCTAGATCAAAATAATGATTGTATTTTAAGATATAATTGCTTGATTATATTAACAATCTTTTCGGATTCTATCAAATTGTTAAGCAAATTATATAAGTATAAAAATATACTTTATTTTTATTCTTAATATTATATTTCCTTCAACTTTATATTGAACAATCATCCTTATTCTGAACCATCAAACATTCATATCAACTTTATTTCGATCAAAAGAATCTACAGAGCGGCATATATTCCGCTATTTATATCTGCCGGTATTGCTAACTGTGTAGCGGACAAATCCAACAACCACACCTTGTCAAGCTTCAAGAGACACGTCCAAATTCTACCTTAACCATCCTCATTCATCCATCCATGCTTTAAAAGGGGTATATAGAGTAATGCGTATCTACTGTTACACTTCTGCTACTATACTATTACTGATCGTAATACAATTTCATCACAGAATACAACCTTTCTGTTCGTTCACAACATCCTTTTCTCTTATCTACGATATTTTTCTTTTTACGAGATTATTATATCTATTATATCAATATAATAACTATATCTATAAAACTATCAGATTTTCAAACTATAAGTATCGAAAAAAACGATTATAATAAAACAATTAAATTCAAAAAGAATAGATCACAATCTTTAATCGAACAACAAAGAATACATTAACGGATCGGGGTAGTAATAAAGCTAAACAGAAATTCGATCTCAAGATGAATTATGAATATATATTTTATGAAAAAAGGCCAGAAAGTTATTACAAAGTATTTGATAAAACAATTTAGCAAAACAATCCGAATTCTATTTTATTCTTTATAATCTTAATATATTCAACAATTTTAATCCCGAATATAAATCAATTATAATAGAGAATATAATATTATCATTATTAATATCATCAAAGGAAAATATATAAATATAAGAATAACAAAATCCAGATATTGATTTGTATATCTTATTATATATTATTCCTTTATATAAAAAGGATTCCAAAAGATTTAATCTATTTGTTAATATATTTGCAAATGACTGAACCAAGCTTCAAGGAAATATAATTAATAATAAATATTGCAAATCAAATATTCCAATAATATTGAATCCAGTCTAATAATCAACAATAATAAAGAATATAATATTTTGTTCTCAATCTCAAAGAAATATCATTATAATATATTATTGATGATTTTTTAAATCTGATTGAAATTTAGTTAATATAAAAATACAAAATAATCCTTCGAGATTGCTATCCAGTTTCTCTTTTTGTAGATTATTATATACAAACTCGATTTCTATATCCAATATTATCAACCTCAATTCGAAAATATATATATATTTATTCTTATCTTTTCTTTTATTCGCAATTCCATTAAAATTGGCAAAGGTATTTCTTTTTATTATATCTATAAACTAACAAATACTTTCTATCTGAAATATTATATTCATATTTATATCTCCTAAAAGTAAATTTCTGATCGCTTCTTTTTGGACATATATAACGATATTGGATGGTTAGGAAAAAGATGAATCAGAATTTGAAATTGAATTATTCTATCTTTGTTTGTTAAATAGATAATCCGTTTTGGCTAGTGGCTCTAAACCCTTTATTTGGAATTTGTTATTTTCAATTTCAGTTTATTCATTAGTAATAGGATTCTGTTTATAATTATTGAATATCGTTTTATTGGTGATTTGGATAAATGAATTTCCGATTGTTGATAATTACTGGTTTTGTAAGGATCCTATAATATAATCTATTGGATTCAATAATATATCTATAGAAATATTGATATAAAGTATAATCGAATTAATATCAATAATAAATTCTTGATAAGGAATAAGTAATTATGGATTAGGGAATGATAGTACAATATTCTATAGAAATTGATAAACTTTAAAATTTGATATTGATATCTTTTTATATTTATAATTAAAGTTTAATAAAAATATACTAATAAATAGTTTCTTGATTTGATATGAAATTGAGAAAATTGATTCAGATTCAATATCTATCTTTCGTTTTCTAAAAGGAAATACATTATATATTCGCTCATTTTATAACTTATAATATTCATCTAAATAAATTATTAAATATATTGATAAGTTTCATAATTTCTAAACTACTTTTTGAAAAAAACTTGTATTTTATTGCAAGACAATTAAATAAACTACAATTTTCCTAATCTAATTTTTTTACAATGATTTTCATTATTGAAATTATATCAAACTTCAAATTAGTACAAATAGTATTATAATTATATAAATATCAAATCAAAATCATTTTCTAAAAGTGATAAATAGATAATACTCATTTTCAATTTAAAATATAATTTACAAAAAATATAGGATCAAAAAGTACTAATAGATTTGAAATAATAGATACTTTGTTGTATAAAATCTTCATCAAATTAGAGATAATGTTTTAATGTTTCTTTTTTCCCAAATTCGAAGCAATATTGAAATAATAATTAATAATTGTTATAAAATTAAAATATATTTCAATTTGTAATATCTTTTCAATATATACTTTAAAATTGAATAAATAAAAAAGGTTTTCTAATCCTAGATTTTCAGAAGACAATTTATAATAGAATTAATCATTTCAGTAATTATTTATCAATCTTTTCGCTTTTAATCATCATTCTTGTTTTTGTTATCAATCTATAATTTTGTAAGTATTATAATATTAAAAAATATAGCTTTTGAGATTTATAATAAACTGATCGTTAATTCTATCTTCAATTCTTAAATTTAAACGGATTATTCTAAAACAAAATATCAGAAAACGATTGGATTATATCATTTTCTTGATAATAATTATTATTCTCGAAGTTTGAATTCAAAGATCTTCTTCGAAATACTTTATTTTGTTATATAAATTTTCGAAGTCGTTTGATATTTATAATAAAGTATATACACTTTCAAAATTATTTAATTCTTTTCGGATCTTTGTTACAACTGTATTAACGATGATCTGAATATTATGATTTGAATGATCTTGAACTATTGATTGTATTAATTGGGTACTATTTGCATCATAATCATCGTTCACTGATAATAGATCTTTTTCGATATGGGTATAACACGATTGAATATAACGCGATTGGGTATAATACAATTGAGCATAACAAAATGAGATATAACGTGATTGAATATGATATAATTAAATATAATGAGATAAGATAGGATTAATTTGATTGTTTTTCTGGATATAATTAAAGACAAGATTGTATTTATTGATTCTATATACTATTGAGCTCAATAAAAATCCTTCGGATATTGATCCAATTATAATCGATCGAATATACTCGCAAAGTATCGATTTTGTTATAAACAAATATAATTTGTTAGGTATTATATTAAAATAATCTACCATAATATTTTATATATTTAATAAACTTCTTTTAATATTAATTTTAATATATATTATTGATTATTTGAAAAGTTCTAATAATTTAATAAATAAAGAGTATTATATATCTTTTATACTCTTTTCTTCATTATTATTATTATAATATCTTATAAGGTATTCTTATAATAAAGATTATAATGATATTTCGAATGGAAGAAAGTTTATTTAGGATAATTTCTTAATAAAAAGAGATTGATTATTATTTGAATTATAGCACTATAAAATTCAAATTGTATAAACAAATAAACATAAATTATCGTTATAAAAGAAATACAATATCTTAAAGATTATTTCAAAATCTTTTTTTGCTACTTTACAAAGCAATATTGGACATTTCTTTTACAAAAAGATAAAAATTCGTCTTTATTCATTTTATCTTATATTATAGAAAAAAGGATTAGGCAATACAAGCAAGAAAAAAATATAAGAGAAAACATATAGATGGGATTTGTATTCAATTATAATTCTGATGGGTTATATATATTAAACAAACGAATATATTATTTCAATAAAGACACCCTATGAGTATACTAAAAAAGCGAACTTTCAGAATTCGCTTTTTTAATGTAGAAATTCGTATTTTGATACTAAATCTCTTTGGATAATAATCCTCCTTTATAAAATAGAAATAATATAAAGGGGACTTTCAGATCAAAAAAATGATATAATATTAAATATAAAAAACTTGTAGAACAAAGCAATTAGTATAAATATTTTGTATAATTATAAGAAAGAATAATACAAATACACTTTCCAAATTTCATTTTATTTTCTATATTTTATTTATTATATTCAATAACATTATTTACTTTCAGAATTGTTTACAATAAGCAATATCGTTTTTTAAAGATTTTTGCTTTTGAAATATAAGAATTCGATTTGATATATTTGGCCTTAATCAATATTGTTGTTTATTCTTAAATAAAAGAAATAAAAAAAGATTATTAATTTGAAAGATTCCAATAATTAAATAGATTTATAAAAGATATATACTTTTCTTATTTTATAATACTATAATTTTATTTATTTTATCTTATTCTTTATTATATTCTCTCTTTTTTCTTATTATCATTTTCTAATACTAAATTATTTATATTTTGAACTATTTTTGTTTTTAATTGTTTCTTTATTATCCCGATATATATAGGATATATTATTCTATCTTTATCTTAATATTATTTGGGATTTTATATCTATCTACTTTATATAAACTTTTATTTTTTTAATCCCAATACCTTTTATATTATTTATAGAAAAGAATAACTATATATATTTCAATATCAATAAAAATTGTAATAATATTATTATAATTAATAATATCAATGAGAAAATAATTATATATAATTAAAAGCCCCTTTTATTTATACAAAAATAATTAATTCAATCTTTAATATAAATTTAGCATTTTGTTGGAAATATTATTTAATTATTTCAGAATATTAAAGGATTATCAAATTACTATAATTGTTTTGGAAAACCTGAAAACTACTTTAATTGGAATTATACTTTTTATTGAATATAATAATCATTATCAAAAAATATTTATTTAATTATAATATTATTAATTATACAAATCTATATCTAGTATATTTCAAATCGAAACCGAAATTCCAAATCTATTTCAATTCTGATCAAAAAAAGTATTTTTGATAAATGAAGATTCTTCTATAATATAAATTTATGAATCTATTTTGAAAAGGAAATAATCAAGAAAATTATATATTAGAAGATAAAAACAATATCACTAAATATTAATCAAATATCTTTGGGAAGATATTCGAAAAGGATTTGATAATTTAATCAATTGTTGGATAGGGTATTAATACCAAAAATACGTTTTTGGTGATAGAAGCTTCAGGATGTATAGTACAGGTTTATTAACTTCAATTAATATATTAATACTTTAATATTATACAGATTCCAATAATCTCATCGTATATCCAATACTTCAAATACTGTTATGAAAGAATTCACTCATCATATACAAATATTAATTGTTCTCTATCATATTTGGTTTTCTTTCTTTAACTTCAATCGATTTTAATATTTATCCAATCTTCATTTCAATCAAACTGTGAGTATCGTAATAAGATATGTGAAGATTGGATGGGTGAAATCTTTCAGAAAATGTAAATTCAAAATAATAATTGATATTTTCCACAAAATAAATATTCTTGTATAGTATTGTAAATTTACATCTTAAATATACAGGGATCTGAATAGTATATACCCAAAGATACCTTAAGATATAATTCGATCTATTCAATTTCGATATATACATCAAATAACATTTCCCTTCTAATATCTACTTTATTCTTCGATATATTGTCAATTTCATACATCAATATTTTAAAATAATTACCAACTTTGGTATATATTGCCCAAAACAAATTAAAAGCCTAATAAAGCATTTTTATATCGATTTAGACATTAGAAATCTTCGTATAACCTATAATATCGAAAACAGCGAAGATTGTAGAGAAATCGGAAACTATTCTGGAGTATAAACAAATATCCTATCTTTTGTTTTTTAAGTATTAATAAATATTATATACAAATTTAATAATAATGAATCAGTTAAATCTATAGTATTTGATTATATTAAATCAAATCATTATCAAAAACTTATATTTGAAATAAAGATTACTTTTTTATTAGATTCTGAAAATTATAATTATATTTATATTATTTTAATTGAAATAACAAATAATCTTAATCTGAAATCTATACAATAGATCCCAGAAGATTTTTTGAGGTTCGCTATTAAGTATATAATCAAGGAATATAGTGAACAATAGTTTACAAAAGGCTAGGTATTTTCAATACTTTAGTATTATAAGATTAAAGAAATATAGAATTTTTGAGTATTGATTCAAAGAACAGATTATCTTGATAATATATATATTCATAATGAAAACGATTATATTGCTTATATAAATCTATTAACAATCAAGGATATTATTAATAATATTAAAAAAAGTGTTTTTAAGAAAAAACAGAATTATATTATTATAGTTGGGATTTTTGATCTTGGAATTGGTATAATTATGAATGATTTGATTCAAATAGAAATGAATTGATTAATCTTTGAAAAAATAGGATATAATTATCTTCGAAATCTATTTCAAATATAATAAAGAATTATCTATAATCAACGAATTGAATATCTTTTTAGATATATTATAAAAATTAAAATTATATATTTAATATTGATGATAATATTATAGATTTTATGATTAAAGAGGATTCATTTGATGAATAATTCATTAATCTTTTATATGCTAAATTCGAAATCAATATAATTTCAAATAAAGAATAGATCTTCTTTAATCCATTTGTGAATTATTTTTATTTATAATTAAAGTTATAATGAATAATAGATTTTGAGGATAAAGTATATCCATTTAGTATATTATATAGTAAAGATCAATTTGTATTAATAAAGTGAATTTATTGTCAGTTTTCTTTAATATGATTTTTAATTATTAATTCAATAATAAGAGAGGATATGATTTGTATTATGGAATTATCGATTGATAAAACTTGCTGATGTATTGATGAGTATTTTGTTCAAATAATTAGACTTTTAAATCTTATCATAATTTCGGGAAGGAATTCCGAGGTGTTTAGTATAATAAATAATTTATGTATTGTATTTAAAAGAAAGAATATCATTAATGATAATCAAAAAGTAATTCATTTGATAAAATAATCATTATAAATATCAATTCAATATAAAGGGAATTTCGGATTGAAAGAAGTTAATCTAGAAATATTTATAGGAATATAATAATTCACAATCTATATTATTAAATTAATCATCTTCAATTAATCAGAAATCGATATATTCGTATAACTCTAGCTTGAATAATCAAATATCATTATATAAAGCTTAATTGTTATATCAAAGTATCTATTGAAAATATAAAATTATTCAAATTGTATAATTGTACTAAAAGGATTATAATTGAAATAATTATATTTATAGAAAATTGAATAGAATTATTAATTAATAATTTTTTAAGGAATCTTTGTTCTAGATGGTATTCAGATTATTGATATTTATTTTGATATTGATATAAATATCAAAAATTTGGATCTACTTTTTATCGATATATATATTTCAAATAAAGATATCGAAATTTATATTTCTAAAATCTATTTCTGGAATTTTGTATTCAAATATAAAATTATAAATGCTTTTTATTTAGAATCAATAATAACGAATATCAATATTGATATATTTAAAAAAATTGCTAGAAAAAGGTTGTATCGATTTTGACTTTATTTAAATATCGAAATTGATATTGATATCAATATTGTAATATCCTAAAGATCCAATAGATTCAAGTTTAAAAAAGATATGGAGTTTTGTTCAATCAAATTAATTTTGGAAAGTATAAATCTATTTAATTAAAGATTAGTAAATGAGTTTTGTATTTTAATATAATAATGAGAAAACTTTAATTCAAATATTACTAACAATACCTTATCGAATTATTTCTAAATATTAAAGATTACTAATGGAATAAAGATTCCCTCAAAGAATCTATCTTCAACAAATATTCCTTTTCAATTAAATAAATAAAATTTTTAGATAAAAGTTTCAATAAAAATCATTAATATCAATAGATTCTTTTCTTCCTAAACATAATAATATTTATTTTGCTGTTTAGCCATATAACAATTCAAATAAAATTAATAATTACAAATCAATTATATAAACAATTCTATATTATCCTGAAAATCTTAATTCTACAATAATATATTTTAATAATAAAAGATTTATACAAATAAATCATTCAAATCACAAAAGAACTTTTTCTAAAACAGAAACAAAAATAAAATATAAGTATCCAATATCATTATAATTATATATTATTTTTTATCAAAATCCTTACAATAATTCATTAATAATAAATCCTTTGTTTCATTTACCTTCAATCTTATATTAAAGTATACTATCATCATTTACAATTACAACACTTATACCATTATCTTCAAGCAATCCTTTATATCATCAAATATCATCATATCCACCCCAATCATTATATCCACCCTAATCATTATATTCATTTCAATCATCATACCCACTCTAATCATTATATCCATTCTAATCATTTGATATTTACAATGAAATAACAATGATTAATCCACAGGATCTTTCATTTAATTATAATTCTATTAATTGAGTTTCAATATTAAAAGAAGAAAATGGAAAACAGGTTTTTTGGAAATTATAACCAAAAAAATATTTATAAACTAGTAATTGTATTTAATCTAGAATCTATTAATAAAGAGTATTTGTAAATAGAAATAGCTACTCTATATATAAACAAATGAATAATCTAATTGTAATGGTTAAACAAAAAGAAGTTATATTTATCCCTTCAATAATCTTATATTATTGATAATTATTAGTATATAATACTTATTTGAATCTGATCTTTAGATTACCTAAATTGTATATTAATCCTGAATAATCGTATTATATATAAATATGGTTAATATATTTGAAGTTTCTACAATTATCCGAATGATAATAATTCGTAATAAGAAGCTCCTAACATATATTATATAATCCTAATAAAAAACAGACTATATTATTAATCTATAATAATAATCGAATTTTGAATACCAATAGTATTTCAACTCCGTTTTTTATTGACTTGAAAATATCTTATTATAATATCAAATATATTCAGGAATTTATATAATAAATATCTACTGAAAGATTTCTATCAAGTTCTAATTTAATAAAACCCATAAATAATCAAAATATATAATTGTATTATCTTTATTTTAATAAAACTCTAAAGATCAATTATAATTACTCTTAATAATCTCAGGAACTATTAAGGTTTTGATTTTATTATAGATTATATTCGAGCAATCATTATTACTCTTGATTCATTAATCCATCTTGAAAATCAAATCTTCCGAATTATAAATCTCGAAAAACAATTAAATATTATTAATAATAATTTCAATCAAATATAAACCGAATTGAATAAAATTTATATAGAAAACAATATTCTGAATTCTGTTTTCATTTTTATCCGATAACAATTTTTAAATATTCCAAAGATAAACTTAATCTTGATCTATCAATTATAAAAAAGTATAAATACTATTATTATCACGGGATAGTATGATTACAGAGCACTTTCAGGGATCGGGGAATAAGTGGTACATATAATTGATAGAATAAAAGAATTGAATGATTTGCCCTTAATTATATAAATCAAGAGCTGTATATATAGAACAAATGAATGATTATTTAATCGATATACATTTTAATTAGGCTAAATCTTTGTTTATTCGGATATCAAGATTACTTTATCAATTAATAGATTAATAAAAGCTAATAGATCCTTTATTCTGATTGGAAAGTATACACTTTGATTCTTTATAAGATATAGAGGATCATAAGGCTTTCCGTGATATACCCCCCAGATCGAAAAGCGATTTGAAATAAATGGAAAGATATAGAAAATGGCAATTTATATAATTCGTGAATGAATATGCAAGGTGATTATAAATAGATATCAATAAAGAAATAGTGTAATGTATAAATCTGAAATAATCCTGGTATTTTTGGAATAGAGAAGAATTTGATTGTATATAAATCACAAATTTCTTTTAGTCTTCGATTTGCTACCTGTAATATTCTTCGAAATCAAGATTTTGAATAATAAAAAGAAAGTTTTTTTGTTGGGAAAATACAAATGAATAATCGATTTTACAGTGTAACAATTGAGAATATATATAATTATTAGGTTACAATATATTGATCGCGATAATAAAATAAAATGAATGAATTTTTAAAGATATATAAATCCCCTTTTTGTATTTTCGTTTTTGTTTTAATCAAATTCTTATTAATCATTATTATACCTAAGATTTCAGGGTCTAAAAAAACTAAACAAACGAATTTCAATTGTATTAAGCAAACAACAATTGAAAAAAAAACTTTGAGAGAATCGAATATAAAAAAAATCCCAATATTTCTTTGAGGGATTAATAAATCAAATAAAGAGAATTAATAAATTTAATATAGATAATAAATCAAGATATCGATCTTTGGAAGTATAATTTAATTAAATCTATTTCTAAAATAATATATAATTATTTATTTCAAAAATCGTTCTTTTTTATCAAAAGAATTGCTATTTGTTGTAATCAATTATCTATTATAAATTCAAGTAATAATTTGAAAATAGATTTCGTTTTTGAATTCTATTGTATAATAAAAAGGTTTTATTAATCCTGTATTTATAATTATTAAAGTAAAGATTGTTCGATAAAGAAAAAAAAAGAAAAAAAGTTTCTTTATCTAATAATAACGATCCATTTGATTTTTTGACATCAAATTTTTTGGATAATGAATTAAATGAAAAAGAAAGAAAAAAAAGATTATTGAAAATTATTAACTTTTTAATTGAAATAAAAGATAAAAAAAATCATAGAAAAAGAAACAATTATTTATATATTCAATATATAAAATCGTTAATCACTAGAAGATATAATTTCCATAACAAATACTTTATTGATTCTTCTAAACCGAATAATCGTCGATATTGGAATTATAATATTTATCTATATACTTCTTTACTAATTTTCCTTTATTCTTTAATAAATTATTATATTATTGTTTATCAATAAAATTCGAAAATAAGTTTTTTATTCATTTTCTTACCTTTATAATATACTAATCGTTGATTATATAATCCAAACAGGGATACAGAATTGCGATAAAAATGATACTGGAAATTAAGGAAAAAAGAGAAGTTGTTCCTTTACTTCTATATCATCGTTCCCTTTCTCCTTATTGTATTACTCATTAGAATCCTTGAAAAATCGAATGAAAGAAATATATTGTAATTTCGAAAAACAATAATAAAGATAAAAAAAAAGAATAATGAAAAAGAAAAAAAGAAAAAAATGGATAGTATATCTAAAGAAAAAAGAAAAAAGGGATAATCCTTTAACTCCTATAATACCAATGATATCAATAACTTCGATTACTCTAATTGTTCTTTGTTTTTTGATTGTTGTAAATAATCTAAAGATTCTTTTATTTGAATTTTAAATTATTGAGTTTAGAAAGAAACTTATCCTTTTTCGAAAATAGAAAAATGAAAAGTAAAGAAATAATCGGCTTTGATTATTCTTTGTTTCCTAATAAATATAGAGTATATGAATTAGAGTGCATTGTAGAAAAATATAATGGTTTGAAATACTAAATAGGATTTATTTTATTTACATTAAAAGAAAAAATTACGAGTTTTAGATTATCGTTACTCAAGTTTTATAATCCAGATTATTATTATTCAAGTTTTAGATCGTTATTACTCAAGTTTTATAATTCTATTGCTTATATTTTGTAGGTTGAAAAAGGATTAGAAATATTCGAACTTTTGTTTTGTAAAGTTCTTGATGAATCTATTAATAATTATATCGATAATTGATAGATAGATTATATAAAAGTTCTCTTTTGAATATTCTTAATATAATTATATATTTTGGATATCGATATAATATAGTTTTGTAGTGATTCATTCGTTCTCATCAATTATCAATCTAATTGTTTATTAATTATCACAAAAGATTATTATAAATTCTTTTATTGTTAAATCGATCTCTTTTAAAAAATATAAGATTGCTATAATTTCTTTTGATATATATTCGACTTCGAAAAGCTTTGCTTCGGTAATCGAAATAATCATGGTATCTTGCTTAAATACTTTCCATATAATTAAACCATCAAAAAGGGATATAATATACCTTTAGAATAATCAATAAATATCTAAATTATCTGCAAAAGAAATATTTGAGAAGATAAGAAATTGTAGTATTTGATCATTATTATATTGGATCATGAAATACCTTATATTCTATAAATATTATAAACAATGATTAACAGCTTTCATATAATCACTTAATAAATTGATCAAATAATGGTTCAGTTGTAAAATAGTGAATAATATATTCACTTTTATAATGATTATAATATATAATATTGAGCCTATTTTCTTTTAATATATTTTTATAATATATATAGGAATTTGATCTTGATTTTTCTGAAATACTATTATCGGAAATAATGTATTTGCTATTCTATTTGTTGCTTTGAATTTCTTAGCAATCTTTTCAATATATATATCATAGATTAGTTATAGCTTTTTTTTTGGATCGATTACAGAGTATACATG
This sequence comes from Stromatinia cepivora, assembly GCA_014898415.1. Classification (NCBI taxonomy): domain Eukaryota; kingdom Fungi; phylum Ascomycota; class Leotiomycetes; order Helotiales; family Sclerotiniaceae; genus Stromatinia; species Stromatinia cepivora. Next base: position 362,583 of record RCTD01000001.1, on the reverse strand, counting down.
TACCTAGAAACTATTTAGTGTTTTCTAGGTTTTATAGCTTATATATAACTTTGATTCTCTTAATGATCTTTATAGCAATTGATTCGTTTTTTTTATGATAAATGATCTGAATATTGTTTATAAAGAAAAAAATTATAATAATATACTTTGGATTAATATATAAATATAGTTTCTCCTTATATTATATTAATTCTAGTTTTTCGAATATCCGAATGAAATCCCTAAACTATATAACTAGGGAATTTTGTAGATTATACAAAGTTCGATCGATTATAACATTTTTGTTTAGGATTTTATATCTATCAAATAGATAATATACAATTGGGGTATCAAAAGGATTATATAATAATCCGAAAGACCCAAATACAATATAGCTTCCTTTTCATATTATTTGTATTATCAAAAAGTATAGAATATTCTACTCTGAAATATATATTATAAAATAATAAAATATATATAAACAGAATAATAATCTATAATAAATAAATATATTCTATATTTTCTAACAGTACAAATACAAAATGAATAATCCTTCTATTTCATTTTATCTTCTTATCATCTTAGATTTTCTTAATCTTATTTTATATACCTTGTACTTTTCCCTTCATCTACAATCTTCCTAATACTATCCCAAGGAAATATTCCAAAATAGAAAATTTAGACTATATAATATTATACCTTTTTAAATTTTTGAATTTTAATATCATCATCCTATATATCCCTCCTTATAAATTAATCTAAATCTATATTTAAAAATTGAACAGAAAATATTATTCAATCAATAGAAGCCTATAAATATAACAAATCTTATAAAATAATACAATATAATATCATTTATTGTTAAAGAAATAAATAAAACTTATTTGCAATCTCAAAAATAGTTACAATAAGAATCAATTATTTGAAAAGTATTTATATAAGAAAACTTTCTTTAAATCTTCCTTAAATTCTCACTCTTAATTATCTCTATATAATTCAAATTTGAACTTTTTAAAAAGAACTCGAATTTCAACCTTTCTTATTTATTTATACAATGATTACAAATATCAGATTATTTTTGTTGAATTCATTTTCATTATTCCCTATATTTCAGAATAAATTGATTTATTTATCAATTAATTCCAATTCTTTAAAGGATTATTCTATATTTGGATCACAGATTTTGAAAAACCACCCATTTTATATTATCGTTGAAAATATCCCTAAACTATCCAACTATAACAAAAAGTTCATTTTCGAAATCTATAAGAAATAAGGAACAAAGGTAAAAGAATTTAATAATTTTCTTATTGATTTCTTTAAAAAATATAATGGTCCATTCAATAAAAATGCTGTTCTTATATAGGGTTTTGAGAAAAAACTGGTTCAGAAAATTTATAATATAGCTCAAAGATATTTATCTCTTTTTATATTTATCTATTTATCTATATATATTATTATTTTTATTTATAATAAATATATTCAATTGTTTTGTTAATATTGTTAATATAATTCCGAGTTTCTATTAAAATATTAAGGATTATTAAAAAGTATTAAAGAGAAAATCAATGATTAATTGAAAATCTTGGATATATCGAAATAGAAAACACAAAAAGAAAAATTGGAAAAAAATGTTGGGATCTTCGGGATTACAATTAAAATCCTTAGGAAATTTATTGATATAGTTACCCACGCAGTATTCGTATTTGCTTATATATTAATAGAGAGGGCAGGATTGTATATATAAAAGATTGGATATAATAAAAACTAATAACTAGAATATTTATTTTAACAACCCAGATTATTATATCAATATATTTAAAACTATATATTCATAAATAAAATGTCATTTATACAAAAAGTTTAGCTAAATCTTTTAATATCTGTAATATATATCGAAAGTAGTATCGGCTTTTTATAAGGATTATAAATGTGAGATGATGTTTGGCTTCTTCAAAATACTTTATATATCTTGTTATATTATACTATATAATCAATAATCTTAGATGGATATTTACAATAAAAAAAATGAATAAAAAATATATAGGTTGATATTAATATAGAGTACTGTTAATATTAGTAATCAAATTTTGTTGAATAGATTGATCTTGAAAGAAATCATAATTTATATTGGATGATATATTATCAAAACATCAATTGAAGATGTTGCCGAGAATAGCAGTCTTTGTAATCATTACAAATTGGATATTGCTTTCATTAAAGTTCATATTCATATTCTCAAATATGCAGTTGATAATTTGGATGAATATAATACTCGTGTATCTGAATATAAATTGTAGTTCTTTTATCTTCTAAACGAGTATTTCGTATAAATTTTGACCAAATTCATTATAGATGGATGCTTTGTTGTTATATTCAATATCAATGTTGAGTTTAGTTTCTATTTGGTAGAAAAACCCCTCAAGAAAGCTATGTATGGAAATCTTTGGGAAATAGATGAGTGTAGTGCTTGTATAATTCCATTCAGATATATTGAAAACCTCAGTAATTTCATTTTTAAAACTATTTTGCATCGATTTGATAATCCCAATATTCTTTTTTTTGTTTATGTTATTCTTTTATTTCTATATAATATTGTTTATGTATCAAGTAAAGAGATAATGAATCTTCTGGTACCAGAATTTCCTTGGAAGGATTTGGTATTTATGATTAATAAATTATTAGGATGATATCAATATGATATAATTGATAGGAGTAACAATGTGCAGTTTTTATGGTCAATGATGAGCCGTTTTGTAGAAGATTATATTTTTAAGGGATTGTTTTGGTTTGGAAATTTTCATTCAAACGATTTTTGGAGTAGGAAGGAAATTGAAGGAAGCAAATATTACGGCGAAGAGGGGTAATATTACAATGCACCGAATATATATTGTGGTTTGCTCATGATATTGCGAAAGTTGTTCTGTGGTTAAGCTTTGACAAGTCACAATTACAGTGTTTGGGATCCAGTTAAATATAAGAGGATTGAACTATCTTCTTCCTTTTTTGAATATTATCATTATGATATATTATAGCATTTTCCGGATCATCAATGTTTAGTTATTATTATTTCTTTTGTTGGATCTTGTTTAGATATTTCATTTGACGTTTTTGAATTTTAATATTCGCAAATTGATGGAAAGAATAGTGCGTTGTAAGACAAGGTTCTGCTGGAAAAGATATTGAACCGGTAAGGATCAGTCAGACAAGTATTGAGCAGGACGAATCCAAGGAAGTACAAAGGTTTATATAATCAGGATAGGTTTCTTTACTGTAGAGTTTCGTGCTCAAGATTAATCATTTAGTATATTCTACTATTACTGTTGTTTAAATCCTTGCTTGATATCTAGTTATAAACTATTTCGAGAGTCTAGAACACTTCCAAATGATCTAGACGGCAACCCTCGAACAAGAGGCTAGCATCGAACTTATTCGTGTTATAGAATTTAAAACCGACTTTCCGTTGGAACCAAAACCAATTAAAGAAAGATAACATAAGGTGTTTGTAATCACTTTTTGGGTTTTGCAGAATATTGTACCTGGATTACAGTTTGAGTCTTATGCGGGAGGGCATTATGAATCTCCTCTTAGGAGTAACCCTATTTTTCATTATGAATATCATCTTATGCTCTTTTGGTTTCTATAGAATATGTATTCTTTTTCATTTTATTTGGGATAAAAATATAGTAGATCTGAGGGTATTCTAGGTAGCCCGAACTTCTCTTAATAAATACCTAATTGCTTTATAATAACAACAATGTTCTTTATAGGAAACTATATCAAAATCAAAAGACCTTTAGGACAATAGAAAGCCCTTCTAATTAACTCCAATCCAAAGCGTCCTCGAACGCGGTATTCTTCCTTTGTAGTGCTGTTCAACACCTCCTCTGCCCCTTATAATTGTAGATCAGAATGGTCATGGTGGCAGGATCGATAAGGTCTTCGTGGTAGTCAAATGATCGATACGAGAGCTAGTTTTATCGTATTCTCGATGCGATAGAAAAGATAACCCACCGTCTGCCAGTTATCATCGAGTCATTTTATAATCTCTCAATATTCAGCTGAAATCTTGTATCACTACCAGAAAAGCGAGAATAGAGATGGTAGAAATACCCAGTTCTGCGCTAGATCTAAACTATACTAGCGTACATGTGACCTCATAAAATTAACACTACCACTCCATATATTTTTCTTCCGAAGATCCATCCCCGCAACCTTATACACGATATAAAAATAACTAATAGCATGGAAACTTTTAAAGGCTGGTTTTTCTCTTTATAGATTAGCGTAAAGTGGGGTATATGAAAATGAGTGTATCACATAGTACTGTAGTACCAATATGGAAAACTTGTGCTTCCTCGGAAACCTGCTTCTGCTTACTTCCTTTTAGCGGTGTAGATTGTTTCTCTTGTATATGAAGTTTTAAAACCAAATTTTTCTTCTATCAACTTTCTATCATATGCAATTAATTATGGAGCAGACATTCTTTCTCGAAAGCTTTCAATGGTCTGGCATCGGTGAACATGATGATGAACTTATCAAGTTCCAAATACGTTGTTTTGGTGTTAAATTCGAAATTCAATACACACTACAGAATTTATCTCTTTCGCCAAATCTTTTGGAACAATATCAAAGTTCTCTTGCTATTATGCGAGCATGTGAGGTTGGGGATAATCGAGATGGCGACAAAGCTTTTGAGGAGATTCTTCGTCTTAAGAAACCATTCGAAGAGCTTATAATCGAACTAGCTCCAAACCCACCACCTTCGTGCAATCAATTATCCGATTATCTCTATCCACCATTTCTAATACTCGAAGCAAAAGCAGCAGCTCAGGATAGCACTATCATTCAACCACATTTCAAAGGGCAACTGCCACGACAGATAAGATTCCCTGCAGGCGAATATACATCTCCTCGATTAGATTGGTTAAATCTAGTGAAATCCTCGACTTCACAGCAAATTCAGCTTGTACCCTCACCCGATCTGAAACAGCATCCGTGTCTTCGAGGTCCAGGCAAAGTTATTGCTGAGGATGGCACATTATGCTATTATAAGGAGTTGCCTTCTTTATCAGCAATAGCAGAAGCAAAATCATGGATACATATACAGATTCCAACTGCTATCGAAGCGAAGAAGCTTCGCTCTGATATACGCATCTGTCGCTTGCATAGTGTGGTTGTTGATGATGATCGTGAAGTCTTACAACATTGGTATTCTGCTACAGAAAAAGATCTAGTTAATGAATGGAGGGGCGATATCTCAGATGATTGGACGCCCGAAGAATATGCCGATCCGAACTTCGATATGCAGCGTGTAGTGGGTATATTACTTCATTATATTGACAGTAAAGGTACACTCGAACAAATAGTACCTTGGTCTGATTGTTTGGATGAACACCGGCATCGTTGGGCTATTGAGCTTGAGGATCTTGTTAGGGAACTGCATGCCGCAGGCTTGGTATGGGGTGATGCTAAACCACACAATGTCTTGGTCGATCGAGATGACAAGCTTTGGCTTATTGATTTGGAGGGGGGCTATACTCTTGGTTGGGTTGATGAGGCTAATAAAAACAGTCAAAAGGGTGATTTACAAGGGGTCAAAAGAATCAAAGAATGGTTGGCTAAATGGAGCAAGAAACCTATTGATCGTATTGTTTATTAAAACTTAAGTAATGTTGTTATCAGAACAAAAAGGAAATCCGCAAAGTATTCCCTTCCTCAAAAAAACTTCCCAAATCATATTACTACGATAAACACTTTCGATTGAAGCAATTGAAAAAAGTATTGTTCCTTAAAACTTTTCATCACCAAGATCAAGAGAAGGGTTTTCCGAAATACAAATTCCCACCCCATAACCTCGCTCCAACTTTCACCATACCACCTTCCATCACACCACCTTCCATCACACCACCTTCTATCAACGAACTATAAGCTATTGAGCTTTAGTAAGTTAATATTCGCTGTTAATTATAGTAAACAGATTGAACTTACATAATTTGATCAATCCGAGATCTTACATCTTCTGCAATGCTCGTGACCGCAAGCACATATGACAACCCCCCCAGAAGAATTGTTGATTTGGCATTTGTGGCATTTCCATCCATACTGATTGAATACCCTTCTTCGACATGCGGTAGATTCCCTGCAAAAGCTACGATCGTAAATTCTACTAGTTGTGAAATTCGTGCCTGAACATCGTTTTAAAGTGTCGTTGATATAAACTGCTGCATCACGAGCTTCCTGGCATTGGAGAGGGTCAGGGGGCAAATAATAGGCTAGATTAAGAGGATGCCCGCACAATCGTGTATTTTGGATTTTTTGACACATAATGTCCTGAGTAAATAGAGGTGAAACAGGTAAAAATTTAAGGTTTTGGTATTATCAGAGTGATTCAAGATTGTGAATACAGATAGAAGAATTCCGAAATTTTGAGCTTTTAGAATAAGGAAATTGAGGTGTATTCCACAGCTTAATATAATATAGAATTCACATATAACACATTTTAATTAATATACTCTCATTAATCGAACATAATCGGTCTGCAGATATTGGCTTGAGTTGTGATAGTGTATGATTTGAAATCAATGAGCTGAGAGTTTCTATATGCACAACAAAACCAGAATCAATACTAAGGATATGTTGTGGGATCTGAGATATTGGATAATATCCATTGTGAAGACTTGGGCAAGTAATCGTATCCTTTATTCAATATGCATGATGATGGAAACAGCCGAAGCATTCAAGAAACAGGAATCCTAAACAATTATTATTTCCTTGCCAATGGCCATGATTAGGTGCATAACTAAAATGAAAAGAAAGCAAAAGAACTTTTACAAAGTGTTTATATCCAAATGAAAAAGCTTTCCAGATGCTGTATACCCCGCTTTGATGATATTAACTACAGATTTTCTGCAGTTTCCATTAGGCTATTGAATGATTCGTATAACCATATATACCTTCTTATACAATTAAACATTTTAAAAAAATAAAAAATCTTACCAATCAATCCAAATACAAAAGAAGTAATGAATTTTAATAATACAAAAGATAATACTAATCAGGAATTAAAGACCAATGAAGTATCTCGAAGTATATACAAATATATCCCAGATTATCGATTTGGTAATAAAGAAAACTCAAATAACAATATCATTCTTTAAAGAATATTTATCAATTATAATATTATTTTATAAGTTCTATATATCTTTGTTGATATCATTTTTAACTTTATTTTAAAATATAATCTCTATAATGTTCTATACTTTAAAGAAATCAATCAATTATCTTAATTATATACAAAGTTTATAGAGATATGGATTCATCAGAGATTCGAGAACCTTGATATAGCTATCTCAGAATTGGAAGAAATGGCTAATGAATGTAATATTAATGGATCTATATTTCACTAAAAACCTTTATATTGAAAATAAAAATGAAGAGAGAATGATTCTTTTTATAGATTCTATATTCCTTACTAATATACAAACAATCATTCATTATCATTATATAAAAATCACAATTATAAATGATTAATATCTTTTCTATATATACATTCCATTTACTATTTTGCTTATCCATATCATCGCCTGTTCATACTATCCTTTACCAATATCATTCTATTTGTCTATATTATCCTGCTTATCCATACCATCCTGTTTATCCATACCATCCTACTTGCCCACATTACCCTACTTGCCTATACCACCCTGTTTGCCTATATCACCCTGCTTGCCTATACTATCCTGCTTGCCCACACTACTCTGCTTGCCTATACCATTCTGTTTGCCTATATTACCCTGCTTATCCACATTATCCTATTTGTTCATACTATCTTGCTTGCTTATATCATCTGGTTTATTTATACCATCTTTATGCCATATCTTCTGAAACTTTGGCATTTGAGGATCAAATATTCAATAATATTCAGGAAATAAATGTTTTTTATAATATAATTATATTTATAATAATAATATAAATATATAATTGTTGATTTCTTATAATCTTGTTTAAAATTTATTTTTTCATATTTGGATATATTCATTAATAATTGTAAATTAAAATAAAGATTTTATTTGAATTTACCTTATAATATTGAAATCCAATAATTATTTCATAGAAACTATTTCCCGAAATTTCTATTAAATTTTTAATAGACATAATTAAATATATAATAAAGATAGGAATTTTGTTAAAGGAAATAATACAAAAAAGAAATAAAGTATTTTATCTCTGAATTGATTTGAATATATATAGTTATCTGTTTTTTTTATATTTATTTATTTCGAGAAATATTTCTTCCAAATTCAAATTTAGTTTTTTATTCGAATCAATATATTTATTCTCTTATTGTTCTATTTTAGAAATAAAAAGAAATAATATTATCATTTGTTTCTAATCTAGCAAATATTCTTTATACCGAGTATTATATCCCGGTAAAGGTATAGTTCTAAAATGATATTTTTCAGATATAAAACAATCTATAATATCTTATAAAAAATGCTGAATTTATTCAATATTAATTCTTTATAATAATATGAAGATATTCATTATAGGTATACTAAATAAATAAAGATATAAAATGAAATAAAAAATATTCAAAGATTTTGATGATATAAATAAAGGAATTAAAATCGATAATAAATCTGATCCTAATTTCTTTTATAGCCGAGACCAATTCGTTGGATATTAGTCATTAAGAATGATCGAGGATCTATATTAAATCTTGAAATATTTTCTAATTATACGAATAGTATTTTTTTGAGTATGATTAATCGTTATAACGAAGGGTGATGATGAAATGATTAATGATTATCTTATTTCCGAAAATCTATAATGAATATTTAGGGTTTTTGCTTTAGATAATTATTAAATACAGATACAATAAAGGAATTGAATTATTAAAATAAAAAAAGATCTATTCTTATAATACAAAATGCAAAGGTAAATTTCTGTTTTCATTTAATTGTTAAATCAATTATCGAGGAATTTTCTATAAAGGAAAATCTATTTAATCAATTCTCTTCGTTTTAATATAAATTATAATACCGAAAAAATATTCCAGATATTGTATTATGATTAATGAACCAGTTGAAAGCAGTAATCATTGATATTCATAGCTGTATAGATTCTCCTTAAGATGAATAGTAAATATAATGCGCTTATCAAAAGCCTCGAAAGAAATAATTTTGTTGAAGTTTTTATTCATATATATAAAGACTATAAATAATATATCCTTGAAAAATATACCTTCCATATTTAATATTTCCGATGGATAATCCTGGATCCTATAGATTAGGCAGTAATAATAATGAAAAGTATATTCAATGTATTCCATTATTTATTATCAATCAATTTATATTAGAAAGATATCCATTATTCATTATATATAAATATTATAGGGTTTATTTTGATAATAATATAAATAATATAAAAAGAAAGCTATATTGTATTTGAGTTTCTCAGATAACTATAACTATCCGAAATACCTAAATAAAGAAATCCCTGCAAAAATAGATTGAAAAAGCAATTAGAAAAAACATAATCAATCAAAATTCTAATCATAAACAATGATATAGAATAAGAAAGTATAGTATAGATTAAAAAAGAATATAAAGATAATTGAAATCTTTTAAGCTAAGTATAATTTATTTAACGATAATATTTCAATTGTAGCTCTGATTTCATATTTTCATTGTATAATAATATTGAAATAATAAGGTTTATTGGATGTATGAATATAGAACGGACAAAAAAGTATCGGATTTCAAAGTACTAGTATGAATTATAAAATTAATATTTGATAAATAAAAAGAGAATTTAATTTAATTCAATTACTATATATATTATTATTATTATACTTATTTCATTTATCATCGGTTTTTGTTAAATAAATCAAAATGGTTTTATTACCTTTTGTTAAAACAGAATTTATTGAAAATGGCGAATTCTTTTATATAAATTAAAAATAATTTTATTTAAAATTATATATACTAATAAAACAGAATCTATATAAAAAACTTTCGATTATTAAAAATATATCAACAATATAGAAAGGTATAAACAAATAAATTCTTTGAAAAAAAACTATTTATTAAAAGAAGAAATATTGATTATATTGGATTACAATATATAGAACAATAAAGTATCATTACAATAAGATAATATATTCAATATTATACATCTAGTTAGTTATATTCTAAGCCCTGTATAACCCTTTTATAACCTAATATTACCTTTAGCAATCAATACAAGATCTATCTATAAAGGAAAATATTTGGCTTACTCAACTTCGTAATAAATTTTTAGATCATTTTATTCCGAAAGATATTGATTTTAGAGAAATGGATTAAATGTTTAAAAGAATAGTAGATGATCCTGTAAATATGAATTTTCCATTTAGAATTTTTAAATTTCTGCTTAATATAATATAAAATTTGATATATAAAATTGATTGATTATATTTAGATTATAAATCCTTAATTAATTTTAATCATTAGAATATATTGGTAATCTATAAGAAAATATTAGTGAAATAAAAATGAAGAATATTGAACTTCAAATGATCCAAAACAAATTCCAAAGGGAAATAGAAAATAAGATATATCTATTCACTTTTTTTGTTTTTAATTAATAAAATACAAAGCAAATATAAATTAACTTCAAAATAAAAAAAAATCTTCAAAAATAAATATAAAAGCTTCCCTGAATATTATAAATAGACTTTAAAAGAAAAATAATAAATTAAAAAGTAAGATATTATATTTCATTTGATTTTCTTATTAATTAATATTATATAAACGAAATTAAGAATCTAAAAAGGAATATTATCAAAAAGAAGGAATTATATACAAATATAAAAACAAAAAAAGAGAGTTTAGAAAACCAGTTCAATTTTATCAAAAAAAAATAATTGAAGATTTTGATGATTAGAATTCCAGAAAGAAATGTAATTATATAGAATGAATAATTGGTTATATAATTTAGTTCAATACTAAATAATCTTATAATATAATAAATATTATTATAATATTTATATAAACACAATTGGTTTTATACTTTAAAATATCTTACGATTTATATAAATATCAAAAATTAACAATTTGTTGTATAAGGGCTTTAAACGATTATTGTCTTTTTGGTATATCTATATGATTAGAGATTATGAAAAGTTATAATAAATGTTTTGAATTTGATATATCGATTATTATTCTATATAGTTTATTGATTATCATTATAATTATTTATAATTAATCGTAGGTTAAATCAAATGTTGAAATTTATTATCTCGATAAAATTAAGGAGGAGCAAAGTTAATATGATTTTTGGTGTAGAAATATACTTCGTTAAATATTGGCCCTTATTAAAGATTAGGCCGAATATAATTTTAAGGATAAACGAAAATATTATAGTTTTTTAGTAAATCTTATTATCATATATTCATTGTTTATCAAAGATTGAATATTACAACAATAATTATAGTAATAATGAATAATTATCGATTCCATTATTATCAAATAAAAAAACCTGTGTTTTTTTTAGTAAACAAAAGAATTCCAAATATTTGAAGGTTAAGTTTCAATTATGTAATCTATGAACAATATTGAATGATTTTAGATGAATAAGATCTTTCAAGTATATTCTTATTCAACTAAAATCATTTTCAAAAATGAATATTAACTTATACTTATAAGATTCCAATTAATATTGTATTTATATATACTCAGTTATTGTAGATAAGACCCATAATTTCCATAAATATTCAAAAATATCTTTTTATTTTGTTTTATCCAAATTCCTATTAATCGTTCTTTCATATAGGTATTATAAATATTATTAATAGTTTATTATAAAATTATAATCTTTTACAAAAAGAAGGTTGAAATCTATAGGAAGAGAGATTTTGATAATATGATATTATTTTCGAATATATTATATTATTTGTAAAAGCTTTTTGTTATTATTTTTATTATATTTTCGAGAAGATTTGTTTTTTTTTGATTATTTCAATTTTTTCAAAGAAGATTGTTTTTGATAATATATTATAAGGAATACGAGTTTATTAAAAGTGATTGGTTTATTAGATTTTTTGATTAAAGGAAAAATATTAATAAGAGTTTGGATTTTTGATGATAATATTATTATCAAACGATTTTGATTTCGGTAAAACAAATTGTTATTGTAATTATTTATATTAGTATTATATATAAAATTCAATTCAGAAATTTTATAATAATCTTTATTCAATTTAGGATACTTAATATAATCTGAAAGAATTAGATATTTGTTTTCGAAAAAAACTTGATATTATTCTAAGAAACTTTCTGAATTATTAGAGTTATTTATTAATGGAATGAAAATAGATATATAATATATAGGTTTATAATATAATTGTAATAAAGATATTAACGATTAAAGTATTGATAGTGAAGATGCCAAAGATTGAGGTATTGATGATAAAAATACCAAAGATTCAGGTATTGGTAGTAAAGATATCAATGATTGAGGTGTTGGTATATAATATAATTATAAAAAAGATATTAATGATTGAAATACTGATGTATAATATAATTGTAAAGAAGATATTAACGATTGAAATATTGATATATAATATAATTGTGAAGAAGATATCAATGATTGAGGTGTTGGGGATGGAGATGTAAATGATGGTGGAGATGCTGGTAAAGTTGATGATATTGTATATGATGATATTTTATATGATGGTAATGGATATAATTTTATTTTGTATAATATTATTAAATATGATGGTATTGTAGGTGATGATAATGGATATGATTGTAGTATAAGTGATGGTATTGCAGGTGATGGTATTGTAGATGATGATAATGGATGTGGTCGCGGTATGAGTGATAATATTGCAGGTAATAGTATTGTAGATGATAATAATGAATATGATTGTAGTATGAGTGATGTTAATAAATATAGTGATAATGAACCTAATACTTTTTTATAATCTTTAATATATATTTATATTTTTTAATAAATAATCAAGGGAGTTTTTCTAGAATTCTTGTAGTACTCGTTATAGAATTTCTTGATATTATAGATTGTAGAATTATTTTGAAGGTTTTCGTAAAAATATGAATTTAAAATTTTTGATATAAATTTCTTTTCAAGGTTATTATTAATAAAAAAAGAAATAATTATTATCAGATCCTTAATTTTGTTGAATTTAGGAATCAATGAAGACATTTTCCGATCGATATAAAAAGTATAAAACTTTATATTTCGTTTTGGAAATTTGAATTGAATTGTTTTAATTAGTAATTTCAAAATTTTATAAATAGTTAATAGTTTATTTGATATATTTGTAGGATTGAAAGGCATTTTTTTCGATATAAGGATTGAAAAAGTATTCAAAAAGTTTAGGATATAAAATTAATTTTGTAATAAAAAGAAGAGTTATTATTATATATAAATAATTAATATAATGATATTGTAAGAAGAAATATGATAATTATTTATAGGTTTATAAAATAAAGATAATTCTTTATTTAGTAGATTATATTTTCAAATGAAATAAGTAATAAAAATTGTGTAAATAAATGAAGGCTGATAAAAAAGATCAATATTTATATTTTTATTATATAATGGAAAGTTGATATCTATTAATATAAATAAAATAAAGCAATAGATAAGATTTTATTAATTGATTAATTGATAAAGTTAATATTTAAATTAAATCTAAAATTATTTAAAAAAGTTTTTGTAAAGTTTTAATAGATGATTTAATAGGAAATCTAGTTTATTAAATTATAATGATATATAAATTTGGGATATAATATTAGATTTAATCTTTAAGAATTAAATAGAAGAAAAGGAAAAAAGTTTGAAAGAATAGTTTCTTTTTTAGATTTATAATGAAATGCTTTTTTTATATCAAAATTGGAATTATTAAAATCTTCAAGTTTATTGAATCAATAAGAATAATGTTTAAATCGTAGTATCTTATGAAAATATAGAAATAAGAAAATAAAATGAATATAAAAAAGAAAAAGGGGGATCAAAGAAAAAGTATTAGATTTTTGATATAATATACAAATTAGGATAATAAGTAATATGAAAAGAAAATTATATTGTATTTGGGTTTCTCGAATAGTTATGGTTATTTGAAGTATCCAAATAAGAAAATCTATGTAAAAATGGATTATTTTGTTCTTTTTGGCTATATTAGTAATATCTCAAAAGAAGGAAAAGAAAAAAGTAAAGAAGCAATAACGAATATTAATATCCGAATTTTATTCAAATAGAATTAAATTCTGTATGGTTATTATATTAGAACTATTAATATAATATTAATAAGCTCAAATAATTGAATACTAATTATGAATACAAGATTAATTCGGAGCTTTTGGTATATATGGGAGAAGATTTTGGATGGTTAATCGAAGTTCGAAAATCATTGTAATCAAATTTGGATTTTGAGTCCGATTTGTATTCGCAGGGAAAATTATCATTTTATACTCAAGATTTATATACTTATTAAGTAATTATATTTTTGTTATAATTTGTATTATAACAATGAAATTAATGATCCTAATATAATTAATTATTTGTATTAATAGAAAATACAGATTATTCATTTTATTAGTTTGCAATTTGCAATATACTAAAAGTGGATAATTCTATATTTAGTAATTATATAAATAAAGCTTCCTTATTCATTTCTTGTTTTCACAATTTCTTATCATATTCATCGAAACAAATAATAATCAAGAATCGTTTTACAAGATGAATTTTTTTCAAGAATTATCAGAAAATATAGAAAAGTTTTTAATCGATATATCGGTAAAGTATCTTCCTATTCTTTAATATCTTCCTATTCTTTAAAATCTTATTTTCTTATTTTCTTTTTTGGAGATAAAGAAATATATATCATTAATCGAATATAATTTGGATTGTTGATTCGAATACGATATAAAGTATAATATATATGATAGTAATTATTTTGAGGGATTCAGCGAACAAACAAAAGATTATTGTATAGTATTATATATAAAACATAAAGTACGATTTCCTTTTTACAAAGAACAAATCTCCAATTTTGATTTCTATTTAAATACAGATTATAAAGATTATTATAATCACAAAGATATTGAAATGGGTATCCTGAGTCGATTTGTATCCGATACACTTGAATTACCTTTAAATCTTGAATAGGATTTTTCGGATTCTTCGGTTTCTTCGGTTTCTTTTTTGAAGTATTATATTTCGTTCTTCAAGGAAAAATTGGTTAAATTCAAAATTGTGCGTAAACTTATATATTCGTTGGAAGATATATATAACCATCTGAATCTGTATTGTCATCATCAAGCAAATTAGAAGTAGCACCTGCAAGGTGGCGTTTCAAGCTGTTCAACCATTCGGGTGAAGTGAATCGATGCACAATAACAATTGAAGATAGATCCAAAAGCGAAGGAGAAATTGTTGGTTCCTGCGTAGAGATAGTAACACGAGCGCCAAGGTGACGTTGTAGTCGAACAGTAGAGAGGAGGGTATTCGTCAAAGTTGATGCTTCAGCTGAGGTGTTCATATACTATAAGCCCTGGTCAAGTTACTTTTCCGATGGACTGTTAATCCTTTCAAGTTGTCATATCAATCCCTAACATCTTATTCGATAGTTTTAAAATCGAAGGCTGATGCCATACACAATTTGTACATGATTCTTGAAGTACTGTAAATGTTTAAAAATAAACCCTTCCGATTGGTAAACAGAATGAGTACAGGATATTCTTTGGAATTTCGGAACTTCTTTTAAATGGTTATCTATATGATTCATCATTTTGTATGAAATAGTATAAATATGTATCCGATATTTATAAATATTTCGATTATTTTCGATATATATAATATATTAGATCTTTTTATAAAGAAAAGGAAAGGGGTTCTTGTATAAAGATTGTTTTTTAGAAAACTTTGAAGATTTTTTATTTGAATAATTGCTATATTAAATTTTTTGTTTTTGTTGATAGAAAAATGTTATTATTAAATCAATGGTATAAATTTGGCGATTGATGATATTATTTGGGCTTATATTTTTCGAAAGATTACAAAGCACTTTTTGGAGTCGAGTTCGTTTTGGAAATTGATGATAAATGATAAGTTCAATATATTTATTTGTAAGGATTTTTTTGAATTGCCTTTTTAATTTTTCATTATAGATATAATCGAAATAATCTTATTGGAATTTTATTTTGATTATTCGATTATATTGTTTTTGTAAAAAATCAATCTGTTGATAAAATTATTTATATTCTTTATAGATTTCAGATGAAATTCGATTGTAAGATTTATATTGTTTTTTGTATTCTTTATATTCTTTTTTAAATTTTATTATTTTTGGATCTAGAGGGAGAGTTTTCAAAATCTTTTTGGGTATATCGATTGAGGTATATGGATTATATATGAGATTTATATATATAAAGATATAAAGAAATCTGATATTCGTTGATTAGTTTAATATTGTATTTTGAATAATAAACCAGATCTTTTTGTTGATATAAGATTTATAAAAGATTTTTATTTAAAGATTATGCTTTATTATTTGATTATATATAATAATTATAATTACTTTTAAAAAATGTCAATAAAAATATAAAGTATTTACAAAAATCTTTTACTATTTATAATATTCCTAGTACTTCAATGAAAACAATAATTAATTAGTTTCTATACAAATCTGATAGTTCAATTAAAATAATTAAAGTAATATACAAAGGTTGAATAATAGAGGGCTTTATATTTTGATATTGATAAATTATCAAATATCCATATCGCCTATCAAAAGATCGGTATTTTGAGTTTCTTTGGTTTTCAATATATTAGAATTGTTTTTGTAGGATCTTATAAATTGTTTATAAAAAAAGGTTTGGTATAAGTAAATCCGTTTATTTTGATTATATTATTCTTGATGGTAATAGCTAAGATATGGTTAACAGAACAAAGAATTGGTAAAGCTTTTTAGTGAAAAAGGAATATAATTCTACAAATATTACATTAGCAAAATCAAAACACATCAAATCAAGAATATATGGTTTGGGGTTTCTATTAGCTCTTTTATGATAAACAAAAATGATTTCTATTCCAAGGAGATCGCATTCTTCAGGGGTAGGATTTCGGATAATCCAAAAACGGATATCTTCATAACAGAAAGCTTTATATTCTTATATAAGAATATCCTCATTATCCTTATCATTATAATCAGAGATCTTTGGATCAATCCAAGGCTCTGGATTCTCATATATAGAATCATCATTTTTCGTCTTATCCAAACCCTTACATTCATTATCCCAATTGTCGTTTTTATATATTTGATTACAATCAATAGCAATTTTCTTTTTGGCTATATCAATCAATTCGGCGGATCGATAATTGGTATAGATAAGGAAAAGCATAATTATTACAAATACCAAACATTGATCTTCGATTAGAAAAATAAATATATCCTAAGCTTAATAATAAATAAGGAAAAGAATAAAATCGTCTATTCCTAATATTAACTTTGTTATCTTTTCTTATTTTAAAATGAATTCTTTGATTAAAATAATATCGAGATACTATAATTATATAATTAATAATCTATCTCAAAAAATAATAACAAAGTATATTAATATATTTTTAAAACTTCTTTCGCATCATTTATATCTATATACCATCCATTAATTCAATTATAAAACTACTTGAATTAAAATAGATATTGATATACAGAACTGAATATACATATCCTATAATTCTCACAGATATATCAAAGGAATATTATAATAATCCCTTTATTACATTTTTGAATAACTGCCCATCAATATTACTTATTTCTGAATTCACAAAACCTGATATTATATATTAACTTCGCAAAATGAAACTTAAAGTAGATAATTGTTTTCTTACCTTTTCCATTTGCAATATATACCAATGATATTTTCCTTTATAATATCTATATCTTTTGATACCAAAGGATTATCTCCATTCAACTTTTGAATATTGATTTCGCAGTCCTTTGATATAAACTTAGATTTTTTTGGCCGTTACTAAAGATTGCTACACTATACAAAGAATTTCTGGAGATTGATATTCTCTAGAGTATTATCACAAAGGCAACGCTTTTTCGAAGTATTAGCCATAATCAATATTAAAAGATTTGAAAGATAAAAAAAAAAGGTAAATTGAAAATAGTTTGTATATAAATGAAGGTATATTGCTGATTGAAATAGAAAAATGTCGAGGAAATGAGAAATGGAAAGACCATGGTTTAAATAACTTGAATACAGCCATTTTGGCTCTGTCTTAATTAGAATGGTATTGTTGAAAATAAGAGACAGGAAATAGTAATGGATAAGGATCATGAATTTTGGTGGAATTGGAATTTGCATTGATGCACATGAATAATGTTATTAGCGCATACTGAGACTGTGTAAAACAGCAACGAAGCCCGCCGAATGTAGCGGTCAAAACACCAAGAACTCGCTTTATCTTATAAAATCAACCATTAATTATTATAATCTAAAATTTAAATATATTAAAATTCTATATTTATATTATTCCCCAAAAAAATTCAAATCCTTATTGCCCCATAATTAATCAATATTTTGTATACCAACCCCCTGTTACGATACAAGTTTCAATTCTATTAGATATACTCACTCCTAATTTATTAAATAATTCTTGATCTAATATATTCTAAACTATTTATAAACAACTTTTTAACCTTTATCTAACATATTCCGATTCGCTTTTGTCGATTACAATATCAGAAAATATTTCATATAACCTTATTTTTAAAACCTACCAAATATATTCAATAGAATTGAAATCAGGAGAATAAGAAAGCCAATCCTTCAATATTAGGATCCTTTTCTTTTGAAACCAATCCTATACTTTATGGGTATAATAAATAGAAACATTATTCTATATAAATTTATATTTTGGACCTAATCTTTCAAAAACAGAGCCTATTTTAGTATTAAGGACCTCGAGATATAAATTGGTGTTATATCCATATTTCTTATTCTCAAAATCTCTATCTATTATATATAGATTGCTTTTTTCAAGATCCTAAAAGTCTCTTTAAACCATAACCTTTATATTCTTATTTATATTATATATTTGAATCATTTTAAATTCTTATTTTTGAATAGGAATACAGAAGTATTATTCTTTTCTTTTATCTTGCCCCCACTCTATAAAATACTTATCGCTTTATATAATTAATCTCTATTTCTTCATTATCAATTCCCTATATACTAGATACCATATAAACTATTTGAATATATATATCTAAATAAATTCCAGCCCCTTTTTACATTTCCAATTAATAATTCTATAAATCTTCAAAATCTTTTTAATAATAAAAATATTATATTTAAGGCTTATAATTGTTTTGTTTATATATAAATTGATTTTGGATATAATCAAATATATCGAATTAATATATATTCTTCTCTTTCTATATAAGATCTAATTTGAAAAGTATAAAGTAGATTTATTCCTTTATTATATAATATATCTTATTATAGAATATAACAAACGATTCGCGCTTCGAGATTGAGATCAATTATAATACAATAAGGATTAAAGTCATTAAAAACTTTACCAATAATTTTGCCATATAAATATGGAGTAAAATACTTAAAAGCTAGCTCCCTTTCAATATTCAAAGTTCTAGAAATACATTATAATACCATTGATAAATAAATAATAAAAAGAGTTGAAATTCAATTCGCGAAATTTACGCGTTTTTAAGTGCACGGTTACTGTATACCAAATGTTAAGAAGAGCATCCCCAGTTTCCCCTATAGCTATTCGAACCCTCAAATGCTTTTCTTCTATCTTTCTATCTACCTACCTATCAACCAAGTCCAGAAATGAATCCCCATTCCCGGATATTAAGAATTCAAAGAATTAATTACATCGTATAATTACTTTCCGAATTTCAGACAGTATTCGCAAGTAGAAGACCTCTATACCCATCTCAAACGGCATCTTAGAACTCACTACTCATTCACTGGCTATAGTGTATCAAAATCCACCCATAGAATAAAATAATGCGAATTCATCCAATATGTGATCCTATAGGAGCCCTCAAAAGTCATCTGTAAAAGCGGCTGGCTGTAGATATATATCTATTCCTTCTCTTTTCCACAACTCTTCACATTGTAGTAATTGAATCCTTGAAAAGCATTGAATCCGTATTCTGCTCTCGTGTTTTTTCTGCGTTCTCTGTTATGTTGTTATATCCATAAAAATAATTGTAAATAGTATTTGTTTATTATTCTAGCCATACCTTCATTCCTATAAAATCTCAATATATTTACTTATGAAGAAGCACACACACACACACATACATATGAATATATATATATTCATCTATCTAATATAAAAACTCATCAAAAACACCACCACCAACAACTCTTTCTTTCCTTCCTTCTTTCCGCGCCACACATATACATAAAACACCACAATACACCATCACCATGCATCCACCCATCCACCCACCCATCCATCCACAATAACAACATTCAGAGAAAGGACAGAATAGAATATATAATAATAATATTACACCGAAATTACCCATCTACCTACCTACCTACCTATCTACATACTATACATCCTGAATACCTTAAACCTACCTCATTTTACATCATCAAATCCGCTAAAGCCTGAACCCAGCAACGCTCTTCTCACACCATACTTTCAAGGAACTCCTTGAATGAGAGAGACAAAATTGTTAAGGGACTTGGGTGATTTTAGATATGCGGACTTCCTCGTGAGCAAGGTCGAGTTCGAATAATCAGAGTACAGACGGGGAAGTACGATGCATACATACATCTCGATCACATCTTATTGCCACAGAAGCTTAATCCAAATTTATTACAAGTATTCAGGATATCTTCATTCATTATGTAGAAGAAGCTTTTCATTCAGCTATCACAAGATATGAGGGAAACCACCATCCAAACATGTGTATGGAAATCCTTCATGAATTCTCGTATCTATCTATCAATTTCATGCCTTCATACCAGGTATCTAGTTTGTCATGTAGCGCCCACTAACAATCATTTTAGAGCTTGTTTGGAGCGGTTTGTGTGGTTGGCCATTGGTAACCAGCTGCGTCGCTGAACTTATAACCATAAGAAGATGTGAAGTCATCCAAGACAGCGGGTCCACGAGAGCCTATTATGTGATTAGTTTTATGTTGAGTCAGGGGAGGAAATGTTATGTCAAGATTTCTTACCGTATGGGTATTCCATAGGGATAATCTCCTTGTTGTCGTCAAGGTAATGTAAGAGTGGTGTGAAGATTCTCCAACTTGCATCAAGTTCATCATCACGAACAAAGTTGGAGTGATCACCCTTAAGAGCATCAAGAATGAGAGATTCGTATGCTTCTGGGATCTTAAGATCCGAGAATCGTCGGCGGTAAGTTAAGTCGAGTTCGGTAACAACAGTTTGCATGCTCAAACCTGGCAATTTGGAGTTCATCTTAATATAAACACTCTCGTTTGGTTGAATGCGCATAACAAGCTCGTTTCTTGGAATATCTTTGAAGATACCAGAGGTGACATCCTTAAATTGAATTCTGATCTCAGTCTTTTGTTCGTTAAGAGCCTTACCAGCCTTCAAGATAAATGGTACACCATCCCATCGCTCGTTCTTGATGTATGCGACCATGGCACAGAAAGTTGGGCATCTTGAATCCTTGGGTACTGTGTCATCTTCCTTGTAAGAAGGCTTGTTTCCATCTAAAGATTTCCCATATTGACCAATGATGACATTCTTTGGCTCGATTGCTGGGATACCACGAAGGACTCGAACCTTTTCGTCTCGAACATCCTCAGCAGAGAATGAAATTGGTCTCTCCATGGCGAGGAGGGTGAGGACTTGTAGAAGATGGTTTTGCATAACATCTCTAATGATACCGAATTCGTCAAAATAACCCCCTCGGCCCTCGGTTCCAAAAGGCTCCTTGAATGTAATTTGAACATTATCAATGTGATTTCTGTTCCATGTAGCACCAAAAAATTCGTTACCAAATCTCAAAATCAAAATGTTCTTAACCATTTCCTTTCCAAGGTAATGATCAATACGGAAGATCTCATCTTCCTTCCAATTTGGCTCCAATGCCTTTTGCAACTCGCGGGAACTTCCCAAATCCTTTCCAAATGGCTTCTCAACCTAGAAGTTATTAGCAATCGCCAATCGATTAGGGGAATCCGGAATCGTACAATGATTCTTGCAACACCAGTTTCTGGATAGGCGTTTGCTTTCAATTGTTGGGAAACAGTAGTGAAGACAGACGGAGGTAAGGCCATGTAGAAGATTCTGTTGGCTTCTTTTCTTCCCTTCTCGAACTCCTCGCAGTGTTTTCGTAACTCGATGAAACCCTCTGGCTTATCGTATTGCCCAGAAATGTATGTGCAGATGTCGCAGAATTCTTGAAGTTGCTGTTCCATATCTTTGGTGGGGGTCTTGATATATGATCTGACTCTCTTAATATATTCCTCGTGGTCCATCTTTGTTCGCGCATATCCAATGATTCTGACATCTTTTGGAAGGAATTGGTTACGATACTATAGTGGTATTAATACTGAATTCCTTGGTTAGAGGTATCTTGCACCACTTACGAGACCGAAAAGAGCTGGGAACTATTATCATGTATGTTAGCGAGAAAAAGACTCAATTGATACGAGTTTCCTTACAGTCTTCTTCTTTGCAAGATCACCGGATGCCCCCAAAACAATGATAACAGTGTTGTCCTTCAGTTCGAGAGATCTGTAGTGGGGCAAATACAATCAGTAATGACTCGGATCACACGGGATTGAGATGTCTGGATGAAGAATGGAAAGTAAGAATTTCATCAGAGCTCGAGGAACTCGGATTAGCCCTCTTAATGTGTATATTTCGCATATGTGATAAGCTTGGTTGAGGGGAATGGCTCTGAGTGAAGTAGGTTGGTATGATGAAATGAACCCCCAACTTACCCAGCATTGCCAGACTCTTCTGGTTTGATAACAGTGTCGGCCATTGTATATGTGTTGCTTGTGGTATGTAAAATAAGGAAGAAAGGGAGGAACAGTCAAATTTTTGCTAAAGATCAACGAGACTTTTAAATGAAGAAGGATTGAAAGTTGTAAGTTGTAAGTTGTAAGAGAAGCTTGAGAAAAATGTTGGGTTTGTCCGCTTTTGATGAAAGACTCGACCCCGCTAAGATTGATGGGACGACGTGTGACGGACGAGAAGTATTTCCGGATAGCCTCCGAACCTTAAAAGAGATGTCTATTTTCAATATATCAATGCCCAACCTTTCATATTTGTTAAAGGGGTTTAACTTTCAGATGTATGATTGAATTAGGCTGATTCTTTCTTGAATCCTACCTATATAAATATATAGATATATTGATTAATTCACTGTTTAGAACTCGGAAGACTTCTTAGATTTATGATGTAATGCTTGGTGGTTGTCTGATAGCCTCCTGAGAGTACTGAGAGGAGTCGCACATGAACAACATGAACTTCTTCTTTCTACCTTCCAAGTTCCAGAGTACTTAACAAGGCCCGAGGCCCCTCATTTATCACCGACAAAACCCTCATAAAGTTTTGAAAGGCTGGCTGCTTCCATTTCTTACGGGTCCGATTATAAAGCATATTACATCGTAAAGCCCGGTGAACCTTCACAAAATGCTGATAAATCCCTTCAAGGAGGGAGTGTCCTCAAATTATTATTACATTACTATGGTTGTCAAGGTACTTGTTACGAAAGTGATATTGATATCAAAAAGGGGGTAATAACCCGAATGGCAAACCTACCATCTGATGATCACTTGAAGCTCTAGACTGTTGCTTCCGTACTCGGGGCATGGATGATTTGTTTTTGTGAGTTTCGGCTGGAATTCAGTGAATGTGTTATGCCAGGTACTTGGGACCAGAGTTTTCATCCAATATGGAACAAATCATTAGATCCTCTCCACCCATTTTCTTATGGTTACATCACTTTACTCATGATTTTGAAAAGGCAAGCTCGGGAAGATCATCTCGGGGTTTAAACCATCAACTAATAGACAGAAAATTGCGTGAACATTCATACCTCCTTTGCTAACTTCTACACTTTTACAAGCAAACGCTTCTAATCTCGCACTGAAAAAAGCCGAAGAGGATGAGGAAAAAGGATCTTCAAATAACCGGCGAAACAGCCTTTATATAGCTTCAACGATGATTAATATTGACAATTCTCATTCCGTAGCCCCCTCGACAACTACAGCGACAGGTACTGGTGACACTTACTTTCATCTGTTCCTTCTATGATGCGAATGCGAAATAAATACATCGGAACTTATTTCCAGAATTCTTCCGCTCGAAGCAAGCCCCGCCATTGAAGGCCTTAAATTTCAGACAAAAATGAATCACGTTTTATGATTAGTCATCAATTCTGACAGCCCTAGTTTTTCGCTAAACTTCTAGGGTTTGCTGCTGAATTTGGAGGAACGAAAAAAACATTCTCGACGCCGACAACATTAACGCCAACCGAACGAAGTCTTCCCTCTCAAATCCACGAGAGACTTTCGCCAAAATGCCTACCGAAGCCGGACACAGACGTGAGTTTCCCTGATTTTGAGATAGCATTGGCTGGTGTACATGGGGTTTGGAAGAGGGGGGAGCAGTTGGGGAAACATCGAAGTTGCAGTATTCCTAAAGAGACAGGGAGACTTGTTGTGTTTGAGTCGCTGCGACAATTTTATGCTAGAATCAATTGCTGACATTTGTGTGTTTCTAGTCTATGTTAAGTAAGTTTACAATTTATTCCGATCAGCGAACATGCTCTGGACTCGAATGGCTCGAATGGCAGTATGAAGATTGAGAAGTGCGAAAGGAGGGAAGAGAATGGCACAGGACATTTTGGCAACGCAAAGATGGATATGACCGAGATGGTTTTTTTATCACGGACTTATTGGACATATACTGATATGGATAACTTCAGGGGACGCCATTTGAGCTACCAACGCGGCAAGCGCAACACCACCCCAGGCACCAGCTTGATCCAAATCGAGGGTGTCAACAACACCGAGGCTGCCAAGTAGGTTTTATCGCCATATTCGAATGTTTCTCGATTCTAATGAATATACAGCTTCTACTGCGGAAAGAAGGTTGCTTTCGTTTACCGTGCATCAAAGGAGGTTAGAGGATCAAAGATTAGAGTTATCTGGGGCAAGATCGCTAGACCACACGGTATGAGAGATTTATCTACTTTCCATTGGAATCTAAATACTGATATATACCAAAGGAAACTCCGGTGTTGTACGTGCACGATTCAGACAAAACCTCCCACCTAAGTCATTCGGCGCATCCGTTCGCATCATGTTGTACCCATCATCGGTATAAATGGTTGGTTTGGAGTTGTTAGCATGGACTGGGAGGATGGTTGATGATATGCCATATCTGGGCACTCGAAGGGGGCGGCAAATAATGAGCACAGCCTTGCTGGTAGTATACCAATAAAGCAATTAACCACCACAATGGCCGCATGGGTATATGATCAAAAGTGCATATGGGATCGTCGTGGAAATCTTCACTAGACGTAGGCAGGAGTTATCGATCAATGGTTTCACAATTACATCCAATACGACATGGACAGATGTGCTCCTGAATCTCTTGGTCTGTTAATTACGCTTCCACAACAAAAATCGAACTTTTGTACAATGGTTTGCACGTTTTACCGATTTCTGGGGACATTAATCTGAGGCTCTCCAGACCAAGCAGGACTTTTTGATAAACAATGAAATTTGACAGCCCCGCGATGGATGTACATGGAAAATGACTTGAATATACAGTAGATATGAACATTGACGTCAAGACGGAAATACTGGTATCGGTCGGTACATGAAGAATGATATCCCAAACCGGACCCAAATCTTCGGACTCCGCGCCCCGAAAGTGATCCAGGTATATTAGTATCGTATCCGTCAAAGTGACCCAGTCATTAGCCTTTTCGTATGATTAGATGGGATTCGAACTCAGTATTTGAATTCAGGACGTATTTTGTGTTCATATGAAAGGAGGTAGGTAGCTGTGGTGGAGATTCATCCCTTGCATTCATCCTTTCGCATCACATCCCATCATATCCAATTCATTATTCTACAGTTCCCAGTTCTCAAAACATCATATAGTAACACAGTATTCCTCATGCATCCATCAGTCATCAGTCATCAATCATCACATCACATCATACTTGTACACAATATATATATATATATATATAAATAAGCCGCAAATATATATATATATATATATATAAATTTGGAACGAGCTGAATTTCTTTCTTTTTACTTGGCTTTTTTATTGAATTGAATTGGATTGAGTGGTATTTGTATGCAGTAGCGATGGTTGGAGGGTTGGTTGGAGAGATGGATGATTGAGGGTTGAGTGAGGGATGAGATTGTGGTGAAGTGATTTGGAGTAGGATTTGGATTCTTGAGTTTAGGGTATGGGAGGGGGAATGGGGTATAAAGAGAGGGAATTTGAAATGAATATTAGGGGGAGGAGAAGGAGGGAGGGGAAGGGAAGGGATATGGGTGGATGGATTGGTTGGTGATAGAGATTTATTTTATAGTATATAGTTTTTGGGGTTAGGTTGGGATGTATATTGGGGGGTGGGTTGTCTTATATACTCGAGTAAAACTTTTATTGTATTATTTGTTTATTTGGGAATAATGGTTAGGAGACTGAGAATAATGAGAATAAATTGCGTGGGGTATAGCATGGTATATGCATGCATTGATTGATATACTAGGTACTAGGTAGTCATATATAATATATAAATCTGTATTCGTACTTGGTACGTTATGGATAGAATAGACAAAATATCTCCCGAGAATTCCGATCCCCGATGAGCTGATCTGAAATGGTGAGAGAAAAAGAGACCGTCTTCTTCAGCCACCACCATTTTTTGTGGGGGCAGGTTTTTGCGAAAATGAAAAACAGGATTCTTGGAATTCTTCTTATGATAGAACTATGCTGATGGAGGATGGATGCGATGGGTTCGGGTATTGGTTTGGTTGTGTGATATTAGGTTGGCATTGATGGGTGGTATGTGCCTGATACATTTTGTGTAGTAGGTAGGTATTCTTTTTACTATTCTGGAATATGGAACCTGGTAGCATCGTAGCTAGGCTAAAAGCGAACGTGAATTCGAATTCGAAATCTTGATCTTCAAAGATTTGGCTGGAATTTTGAAGAAGAAAAATCTATAAATAAATAGAAAATAATGTGACTATCTATGACATTTTGGTAGTCGTTACTACTTTTGCTTTGGTTCGATGCTTTGGATGCACCAGAAACCAGATACATCAATGATACTCGTACAGCACCAAAAAAAGGATTCTTACCAGGGGGGTAAATAACCTTATTAGGATTAATGGGTAGATCATTCTTTTATCGCTTCATCCCTTTGGAGAAGTTATCTACCGTAGCACAACTTCTTGGTAACTGATTAGATTTGTTGGCTTGCGATTAAATAACGAATAAAACGTGTACCTGTATGAGGTATCTCAAGAAATTCGTATAGATTCACTGGTCCGAACATCTAGACACGAGCTCCTCGTCATCAAAAACCTTAGTACCTAATATACTTTTCTCATTTGTCTGGATGGATGATAAATATTGGTTTCTCTTTTTCTAAACCCCTCCAGTGGCTTAACATCGAATGCTTCGTATTATTTTGAATTCTAACTCTAATAACCTTTTTCTTCCCCCCCTCGCGAAAAGTCTGCTGGAAACTTTTTCTCTCTCTTCCTTTCCAAAATCTTAGTTTTTCAACCTCTTCTAAACTTTTGATCCTTTTTTAAACCTTCATCAATCTTTTATTCATCTCAGTTCATTGATTCCTTTACGATCTTAGGTATCAGGTACTTTTCAAAAGACTAAAGGAAAGCTGGGAACCTTGGAAGATAAACATAAACAAATCTGCATTCATCGGAAATCCAAAAACACTCGCTCCAGCACTTCCGACAAAAGTTCTGATTCACATCAACGAAAACATCCATCAATCCATCTATCTGGAGATTTACAAAAAAAATCATAACATCAAACGCATTTTTTGGCCGTCTTCAAATCATTTCATGCCATACCAATCGTTCCATTCATCATAACACCAAGCTATAATTCTCATTAAGCTTAATTCAAACATTGTGAAACGAATATCTAATCCTGATATAAAGCCATCCAATTCCCAACCACCTACATTTGACTGTTCACGACCAAACGAGCGAACCTCATTTCAAAGTTCCACAAATATCCCTTCAAACCTCTTGATAATCTCCACCACAACCGGATTTCACAAAGATAAGGCTCGAGATCTTTTGACAAAAGTTGTGAAAAGACCCACAAGAGCGATAATCACCATCCACTTATCGACTTATACATAGAAATATGCAAAACCAAAATCACCCGCTACCCTCCCCCCCGGGCAATCAGGAGCGGCCTGGGAACCGCCCAAGGACAAAGACCTCCTCTGGCTTCAGTTTACATTCTCATAAGAGCAGTGGCAGTGGACAGAAACTTGATCTCACAGAATCACATCGAGAGAAAGAAGCAAAGAGACTTCATACCAAAGCCGATCCATCTCTGGCCATGACGGAAGCAGAACCTTGTGAGGATTCGCAAAGATTATGAAATCCATAATTCGCAGACTGACGATATTATTATAGCCGCCGTTGCAAGTGAGGTTCCGACCTCATTAGCACCTATTCGAGCAATTCAACATAGAGATAGTCAGGGAAACCCTATCGGTTCGTCATATTATTCTACCATATCATTAATCTTGTGCGCTGACTTATTTTTACGTAGCGGATCCCGACCGTTCAAATCCTACAAGAAGCAGATGGGAGAGACCTTTGGATACGATTCGAGCTTTTGAGGCAGCTATTGATGGAAATTATTCTTCGAGGAAATCAATGATACGAGCTGGTTAGTCTCCCCAAGCCTATATGTGCTCATCACTTCGGACTTGCAATTCTAACTTTTCTACTGAACAGAATCTGACGTGGGCTCAACATACAATCGTCGAAACAGTTACTTTGCAGGTTAGTCCATACCAATTATTCTTCTCGTTTCCATTTTTCTTATTTGCAATTTTTTTGCACATACATTTGAGACAACCGTTTATCCTGTTTTTTTCTCTGTTGCTCTCTGCTACTTGTGGTCCGTGTTCACTGGCCAATGCCCATCTATCAACCGAGCACCTTTTCCATGAAATGAATGGAGATTTTGGTATCTCGCATCCTTTAGCGTTTTTCATCCTCCTGTGGATCCTTGACAGACTATTCCTCAAGCGCGTGGGATTGACAACTGTCGCACATACGCTAACAGATCATCCTATAGCGAGTCAAATGAACAATGACGAACGACCAAGATATTCTCAGCAGAGCTACTATGGAGGAGGACAACAATCCTACAGGCAAAATAGCCAATATGGTGATGGGCGATCAAATGGGATGACGAGGCCTGACAGCTATTATACTACCGATAATCATGGAGGTCCCGGTAATGGATATACCCCAAACAGATCTCGATATCCTCGAACAGCATCAGAACCACAATTCAACAGTGGTGTATACACAGCGCCTGGAGGACAGCAACACTCATATGAAACTGTGACGACGGCTTCTGGTAGCGCAATATCCGCAGACGCCGCGGGTTATTCAACCGATCCCAGCAGCTTAAATAGTTCAGTAGATGGAATTCATGCATTACCGCAGCCACCAAAGGAACCTATGGAGACATATGGATTCAATGGATTCGGAAACAATCCCCAGTACCTTCCACCCGGAAGTGGCATCAATGAGCAAAATGGGATGCGAAGGCAGCAGATTAATGGCTTAAACCAAGGACCTCCGCCGGCAAACAAAGATAGTACACCACGAACTCCAATTAACCTTGGTATCACAAGTGGAAATTCCGGACCTCAAAAGTCGGTCGTCGAAATCACCAAATCAGATGCCAAACCTCAACCAGAAAAGCGAAAAAGTTGGTTTGGAAGAAAGTTGAGCAAGAATAAATAAGATGCTGGTCATTCTTCATCATCAAGCTAATTTACACAATCTATCTAATACGAATTATTCAGAGAGGAGAACTTGGAATGGTTGTAGGATGTTCGGATTGTGTTCTAATGATACCTATTCATGCCGGGCAAATATAGGGGGGTTTCAAAGGATATAATGGAATACACTTGGAAAGGGTTGGATTTTTTTGGCATTGAGTGGCGCATGGGGTTTTATTTCTCTTCTGTTCACTATTGTCCCCAAAAGTTGGGTCTAGGAGCTGTGAGCTCGCAGGCCTTATGTCTGGCCTTAATTGATTCCTTTACCCAGAAGAGAAGATTGGTGGTGGGTGGTAGGTGGTGGATTTTTGTGGAAAGCCTGAATATGAAGATGAAGATGAATATCTATCCATCATTTAACCCAACGGATTTCATCTCCTGAAATATTAATGAATTATTTTTCCTGCCCGTCATTGATTGCTACTCGACCTTCATGATTGATTGTCTCATTTGACTGAACTGGACTCCTCGTAAAATTCAATGATAAATAACGCGTGACTGTTAAAACTCGTAAGAAGTACATTATAACTCCTTTTTCGATTCCGTCTTCGTCTCCTTGGCAGCAGCAGCTTCAAGTGCTTCACTTTGATCTTCCTTCATGGCTACGATTACGTAACCGACTAATACTACATTTGCCATTATTGCGGCGGTGGCACCGGCGAAGGTGGAGTTTCCTGGGGGGAGGGGGGTGAGTGAGTGGGTTTTTTTGTTTTTTGTTTTTGTGGGGGATGGGATGAGGGGATGAGGGGATGAGGGGGATAGGGAGGGGAGGGAGGGGAATATGAAACGTACCTCTGAAAATTGTATTCAAGGTTAGGAAGTAGGAACTTATTGGTATGATTATCATGGCTAGGGTGAAGCCGAGGAGTTTGATTATTACGTGGCTATTTTTTTGTGGAGGGGGGTTAGTTGGATTTAGAGGTATGGGTGTGGGTTTGGGTTTGGGGAATAGAGGGGGGAAGAGGGGAGGGGGGAGAGGGGTATGTGATGTATGTATGCATGTATAGTATGTATAGGATATGAATAATGGAGGAAGTGAATATATGATGATTTTATGAATATATAAAGAGGGAAGGGGTGGGGTATGTGATGTATGTATGCATAGTATACATAGAATACAACTAGTAGTGGATGAAACGAATATGTGATGTTCGATGAGGATGGGATAGAGAGGGGAGGAAGGTTTGAGCATGTGATTATGATTAAGAGGATGAGGATAAATATGAAGAGGAATGAATATGAATATATATATGAGGAGAAAAAAAAAAGACAACTAACGCAGGAACAGCAGGAGCAATATTACTCTTTTCTCCAAGTACGGCTTTGAATGAAGCTTCTTTTTCTTCTCCGGTTGTGATGCGATCGGCTGGGGTGCGTCTTTGGGTTGCCATTTTGGAGTTGGATGAAGAAGAGGAAGAGGAAGAGGGACTGGGATGAGATGGATTGGATTGGGGTAAAATAGATAGAATAGATATTGGTTTGGAAATTTAATAAAGGATAGATTGATAACGGATTTTTGTTTTGTTTTGTGAGGGTTTTGGTATCTTGAGTGATTATGTGCTTTGCTTTGCTCGTTTTGTCTATTTGTGGAACAATGAACAAGACTGATATGTATTAGGAAGGAAGTGGATACTGCTGACTTCGCGAAAAAGAAAGCATGGGGAACGCGTAAATTAGAATTTAACTAGTGGAGCGTGTCTTTTTGATCGGTTATAATGGTCCGTGTACTAAAATCTAATCTTTGGTCTGGTCAAGGCAGGGCAGAGCAGGGCAGAAGTAAAGAGTTCAAGATCGAGGATTGATTGATGTAAAGGTATGAGAAAAGTTCATTTTTGAGAATTCACTTTTCTATTTGAGCGGGAGATTTGTGAAAGTGGTGCTTGGGTTTTTTTTAATAATCGTCTTTGCAGTCTTTCGATCTTACTATCTCGCTGTCTCATCTCAATAGTTCCCAAGATTTCTTTCTTTTTTCTCTGCTGCAAAACAAATACGATCGTTTTGATTAGGAACGTTCTGGGAATTTCCTGGAGAAGATCAATTTTTTAACTATAATAATTACAGATTTCGAATCAAGAATCAAATTCTATATTTATCTCGATTCGACAATTGCTTTACAACTAGCAATCCCATCTTTCTCTCAACTTCTCATCGAACAACAAACCTCTCTCTCCTTCTCATTCCAACAACAAAACAACAGAAACAAAATATGGCTTCCAATTTCACCAATCCTTCTACTCTTATACCTGATTCGCCGGCGGTAAAACGGCAAAGAACAGAATCTGGTTATACATCTATCAATAATTCTGCGAGAAATACAGACACCTATAATTCGGATGCGGATGATGGGGATGATTTATTCAAGGATTATGTCCCTGATACGCCGGCTGCTGGGAAGTTTGAGACACAACCTACACAGATTATAGGTGCTGCTGGGAAATTTGAGACTCAACCTACCCAAATTGTACCCACTACTAGGAAATTCGAGACGCAAGCCACTCAAATAATCGATCGATCCACGTCAATGGCATATCCACCAAGTTCTCCAATCACCAACAGCCTAAACAATATACAAGTGCCAGCTTCTTCACCTTTACGACAATCACCTACACCAAGGAAGAACTTGGCTTTTGCCATGGCACCTGCTGGAACCACATACAGAGCACCATTTGGAATTACTCAAAAACCTATTGCCCCACCAAAAAAGATTATCAACTTGGATAGTGATGATGAGGGACCATCATTTGTTGGGGACAGTTCTGATGATGATGAATTTGCTAAGGCAGATATCAAACCAACAACGTTTGTTTCCAAGAGTGCTTCTTTTGGATCTACGGGTTATCCAGATACTTCTCGACCGGTCAATGGCAATTCTAAGTTTCAGAATGCTCTCGCCAATGCCGCATATAATCCACAGAAAGGAAAGAAACAACAAGGTCCAGAGAGAGCCAGGCCGGTTCAAGATATTTCGATCAAGGACATTCCTGATGGTGAGCTCAGAGTAAAAGTTCAGCGCATCAAGGACATTTTTCCAGGGGCATCTATCCAGGAGGCCAAGGATGCTTTGATCGTAACTAGATACGATTTTGATGCTGCTTGTGGTTTACTTGCCAAAGATAAGCCGCTTGAGGTTTCAGACGATGATGATGAAATTCAAGAAATCACCGCTTCGGAAATGGCCGAACCTCAAATGAGAAGAGGTCTCGCAAAACCTATCAAGTCAATCAAGGATCGATATTCTTCTACTCAAAATCAATCTACGCAAAGACCTGCCCAGGTACCAGCTCCAGCTACTACACCAAAAAAGCCAAGGAAAAGACTTATGCAAGGACGCAAAGCCCCATCTTCTCCTGTGGCTGCACCTTCTCCTGTCAATTTGTCTCCAGTCAAGTTGGCTTCGTCTCCAGTCATTCTAGATATGTCTGATGATGATTCTGATCTAGAGCCTGAGGAGGAAGTCGAAGAAGATCCAATTCTTGAGGACCGACTACTCAAATACTTAAACTGTTGCACATTGGGGGATCTAATCGAACTTACTAATACCACCAATGCCAACGCTCAAGCAATGTTAGATGCTCGACCTTTCAGAAGTCTTAATGCTGCAAGAAACGTTTCAAATGTCAAGACTTTAAAGAGCGGCAAGAAGAGTTCAAAGGCACCAATGGGCGAACGTCTTGTGGAGACAGCTCTGGAAATGTTCTCTGGTTATGAAGCTGTTGATTCACTTGTCAAAAGATGTGAAGATCTCGCAAAGCCATTGGAAGCTGAGATGGCAAAATGGGGATTTAATTCTTTTGGTACTCGCAAGGAAGGAGAAGGTATTGAATTGGTATCTTTTGACGATGCGGAGTCTCAGCGTGATTCTGGGATTGGTTCTCCAAGTAGCACTTTATCAATCAATGGGGAGAATGCAGATGAGGACAAGATTGTATCCGTCAAACGCAGAAAGGCTAAGGTCGACTTTTTAAAGAAGCCATCACTTATGGCAGATGATGTTGTTTTGAAAGATTATCAAATTGTTGGGTTGAATTGGTTGAATTTGATGTACGACCAAAATTTAAGCTGTATTTTGGCAGATGATATGGGTCTTGGGAAAACCTGTCAAGTCATTTCGTTTCTTTCACATCTTGTAGCCACTGGTCGAAAAGGTCCTCATGTCGTTTTTGGTCCTGCTGCTGTTTTTGAGAATTGGTGTCAGGAGTTTCAAAAATTTGCCCCAAAATTGGCCATTCAACCTTATCACGGTAAGTTTATTACAAAGAAGTTCATCCCGAATGTCTGAGGACACAGTAACTAATAGAATTTCAGGTCCTGCTGCTGAACGTGTTGAGTTGGCTGAGTTCATATTGGAGAATCGAGATGAGATTAATGTCATTGTTTCTACATATGATATGGCCACAAAACCTACTGATAATAAATTTTTTCGAAGATTAGGAACTGATGTGAGTAGTCAATGAAGATTTTTCTACTTTCAATTGCTAATGAGCCACAGGTTCTTGTTTGTGATGAAGGTCATATTCTGAAAAATGGAGCTACTCAAAAGAATCAATCTTTGAATAGAATTCCTGCTAATTTCAAACTTTTACTGACGGGTACACCTCTTCAAAACAATTTGGTAGAATTGGTCACTTTACTTGCATTCATTCTTCCAGATGTTTTCAAGGAAAGAGAAGAAGACTTGAATTACATTTTCAAAGCAAAAGCAACCACTCGAGATACCGATCATGGAGCACTACTTTCTGCT
This sequence comes from Stromatinia cepivora, assembly GCA_014898415.1. Classification (NCBI taxonomy): domain Eukaryota; kingdom Fungi; phylum Ascomycota; class Leotiomycetes; order Helotiales; family Sclerotiniaceae; genus Stromatinia; species Stromatinia cepivora. The sequence continues at coordinate 327,764 of RCTD01000001.1, read as the reverse complement.
GAACGTATTACTCGGGCCAGATCTATGCTCACTCCATTTGTTCTACGACGCAAGAAGCATCAAGTTTTGAAACATCTTCCTACAAAGTTCTGTCGAGTTGAACGTTGTAACTTGGAGTCAACACAGGCTAAAATCTATAATGAGCATGCAGATGCAGCTAAAGAACGAGCCCGCAAACGTCTTGAGGGTGTTAAGATTCCACCTCTTAAATCCGAAGAAAATAATCCCATTATGCAACTTCGCAAAGCCGCTATTCATCCTTTACTTTTTCGACGTCACTTTACAAATGAGAAGATAGAGAAAATGGTGGATATTCTACGAAAGAAAGAACCAGATAATTTCCCTCCTTCTGCTAAACGAATTCATCTTGTTGAGGAAATGCGAAATGCTTCGGATTTTTGGTTACATACTTGGTGTGTTCTTTATCCATGTATCAAATCATTTGACGTCAAGAAAAATGCATGGATGGATTCAGGAAAGGTCTCTGCTTTGGTTGAACTTGTCACGAAATATAAGGAGAATGGTGACAGAGTTCTTATCTTCTCACAATTTTCACTTGTTCTTGATATTCTTGAATCGGTCTTGAACACTACCAAAATCACTTACACTCGTATTGATGGTTCTACCAAGATTGATGAACGTCAAGCATATATTGAAAGATTCAGAGATGATACTGATATTACGGCTTTTCTCTTGACGACCAAAGCAGGTGGAACAGGTATTAATTTGATGTACGCCAACAAAGTTATTATCTTTGATGGTAGTTTCAACCCTCAAGATGATGTTCAAGCAGAAAATCGTGCTCATCGAGTTGGTCAAACTCGTGATGTGGAAGTTGTTAGATTAGTCACTAGAGGTACAATTGAAGAAGCCATTTGGAAGATGGGTAGAAGTAAGTTAATGTTGGATGGGAGAGTGGCGGGTGAAGAAGGTGAAGAGGCTGGGGAGAAAGCGGTTGAGAAAATGTTGTTGGATGGTGTAACGATTACGGATGAAGAGGCGGCTCCGATTGCTGAGGGTCACGAATCGATGCTGATGAAAGATAAAGATGGGAAGGGGAAGCGTAAAGGGAAGGGTAAGGGGACTGGAACCGCGACTGCGACTGGGATTGAGAAGAAGTTACCGGAGAGGAAAAAATCGGGTGCGTTTTTAGATTTGGCGACAAAGGGGATGGAGAATGAAGGTGAAGATGAAGATGAAGATGAAGATGATATGCTTGTTTAATGAATAACTGGTGGATTTCCTGATCATACATGTTGCGGCATGAGTGAGTGGACTGGAGTACTTATAGCGGGAAGATTTAGATCAAGATAAATTAATTGAGGTTGTTCGTAAGATTATATATATGCATTTCCAAATTTCTACACTTTCAAATAGATTAGTAGAGTTTTGGAGTTATAGATTATGTATTTGTGTTTTTATATTGATATAGTATGATGATGTGGTATAGTCAGTGGTTGATGATTAATGAAGAAAGAAAAGAATATTATAAGAGTTAAATAAAGTTTAATATTTAGAGAGAATTTAAATTTTAAATTTGAATGAAATAGATAAGTAGATAAATTAGATATATTAAGGGGTTTTTGATATTTTATCTACTTTTTTATAATAAAAAAATATTGAATAAATATATAAAATAAATAAATGAAAGAAAGGAAGGAATATAATATATTAATTGTGAAATACTCTATTTGATTTGATTTAATTTGATTTAATATATCGATTTGATTTAATATAAAAAGAAAGAAAGAAAAAGAGAGATAATAGAGAAGAAAAAAGAGATAAGAGATTTATTTAAGATCTTTTTTTTGGAGGAGAAGGGGGGGGGGTTATAGATGGAAGATAGGAGTGGGAAATGGAGGGGGGAGTGAAGGAGGAAAGTGGAAGAGGAAAGTGGAAGAGAGGAAGAGAGCTGATGTGATATAAGAGAGGTTTTATTTTTGAAGAAGTGTGGAGATGGATAAATAATGAATATTTTGAGTTAGATATAGAAATATATAGTATATAGTAAAACTTGTTTATATTGAATCGAAAAATTCGATCAATTATATCCGGTATATTTAGGAATCTAGTATATCTAGGTAATTTATGTAAAAATTTATAAATTTTATAAAAATATATTCAAATATTTCGATTCCGATCCTTGAAATTTTTTAGAATATTTATATGATAGTATTCTGCTATATTATAACTATTGGATTTTCATCAAATAATTCGTCCGGTAGTTTAGTATAAATAAAAAATCCGGTATTTTCATACAAAACTCGATGAAATCGGGAAATATTTCCGGTATATTCAAGTATTCGGTATAATTCAGTCTTATTGTAGATGGTATATTAAGCGAGTGAAAAATAAGGGGCACGTTTTTATTTCTTTTTTTCCGGAGAGTGGGCACGGGAAGTTCGATAAGTGGTGAAAGATTTATCTGGCGGGCGCTTGCGGTATTGAGTACTCTGATATATCGTGGTGTATTGTAGATAGTAGGTATATTAGTTATAATATACCAGTACTATATTGAAAAGTTGAGCTAATATTTCTCATTTCTTACTCCTCATCCGGTAGTATGTATTCCTACACAAAATCATAGATCTCACGAAAAACCATTTATATACTCATCCATCCAGTCAGTTATGCGACGCAATTCCAAAACGCAAACAATCCTTTCCATTCAATTCGATACAATTCAATTCAATGTCATCCCAATCCAACCTTGCCCAAGAAATCGCCAGGAAATTTAATTATAAGTCTAGTACCCTACTTTCCGGCCACCCCTAATTCCGGCCATCCTTTTACACCAAAAATCATGATTTTCATCTATTAATAATTCAACAATTAATAGATGAAAATCATGATTTTTGGTGTAAAAGGATGGCCGGAATTAGGGGTGGCCGGAAAGTAGGGTACTAGACTTATTCCCTTACACAAACCCAACAATCATAATTCTTTCCTTTCCCCTCCACTCCACTCCACTTCGTATCCATACCCTCTCTCCAATTTTACTTAGATTTATCCGTTCCAGTCATTATATTATGGAATGCTTTTCCCAGAGCAGATGGCTATATTTTCTATATCAAATTAGTCAATGTTCATTACGCGTTTATACCTCCGCATCTCCCTTTTCATCATTTCATTTCAACCACATCTTTATGAATCATCCCATCTCATCCCATCTCATCCCATCCCAGCTAACTTCCAAACACAGCAGACCTCACACCCCCCAAGAAAATTTGCCTCAAACCCCAATACCGATCTCTTGCAAAACCAGCCATCATCCACTAAAGCCCCAAACGCCCACCTCCTCCCTCCTCCCCAAAAAACAAAAAACAAAAAAAAAGACATATACCTCACCCCTCTGATCCAAAATCCCCTCCTGAAACTTCTCACCATCAACCCCATGATACTCATGCGTATTCCCCCTCTGATCCTGACCACCAAGCGTAGACGCAAAACCCGGTGTATGGTTTGCGCTAGCGCCCGCGCGGGTATGTGCATTTTCTATATTTTGTACTATTGTTTTTGGATGGGGGGTTAGTTATATTTTGTTATGGTTTTAGGGGGGGTGGAGATGGGGGAAGAGGAGGTGAAGAGGAGGGAAGAGAGAAGAGAAAGGAAGAATGAGTAAATATATCAATAGGAGATTTAAGAGAAAGAAGCATATCATGAATAGCGGATGTAATTTTCGAAGGTTGATTTTATAAAATAAAATAAAATAAATAAAATAAATAAAATAAAATAAAATAAAATAAAATAAAATAAAATAAAATAAAATAAAATAAAATAAAATAAAATAAAATAAAATAAATAAAATAAAATAAAATAAATAAAAATATAAGAAGATAACAAAAACAATCCAAAATTCAAAATCCAAGATACCTAAATAAATATAAGCCACCACATACAACAATATTTAGATTCTAGATTCTATACTACAAAATATCAAAATCAGAGCTCTTGAACTTACCATCCAATAAAAATTATCATCAACTCGTCATATATTACCTAAGATATCAAAATCAAAATCCAAGACAAGACTTGGACCGCAAGTTTCGGATCTTCCGTCCGGGAATGCGCTAATTTGTTAGTGTAAACATTTTGCAAGTTGCTAGGAAGTGGGTTGGAGAATTCGATCGAATAATTGGGGTGATTATTTGGTTGGTGATGAATATAACTTGATGATTTGTACGGGGTAAAAGTTCTGGGTGGGTGGTAATCTTTTTATTATTGATAAGTATGATAAGTATAGTACAGTCACAAACAATATGATCGATGTAGAAAGAGCACATGCCAACAATGTTTTAATACTATTTTTGATTCGTTATCATGTAGATGATGTTATTCATAATCCCATCCCTCTCCCATTTCGCGTCCATAACCATAACTACTTCTGCTCAAACTAAACCAATCGAACGCCGTAACAATCTCTCAATACCGTCTCCCTTTCGCTTCGCTAACATATACTGTTATGATCATGATGTGATATTGATGCCATAATCCATCCATGCTTTCTCTCACCCATCTTTCATTCATCAATCCCCATTGAAGTCTTCTGGATCTCTCTTCCTATTTACACCCTCCAACCCTCCATCTCCTCAATCCACGCTTTCCACTCCCCATTCAAATCATTTATGCCCCCTTAGTAAAACTGACACAAACACCAATATTAGCACACATTCAATTCAATCGACTCCCACACTACTACCCTTCCCCAAATACTCCAAACCCATGGAGCGACCACTAATAAAAGAAATCAAAAACACACCTATTCCACATCTGCGCCACAAACCCCGCCTTAGGAGCCTGATCCGCAAAACTAGCTCTTCGAGCCTGCGTTGCCGCATCAATACTCGAGCGTTTTTGATTTCGGAGACCTGAGAACATGGTGCCTTCTTGGGAGCCCTGTTTTATTTGTACGTTTGATTAGCGGGAGATTGTTTGCAGGAGAGGGGAGGAGGCGAGAGGGGAAGGATGGGGGCGGAAAGGGGAAGAACGGTGATGAGAGGAGGGAAGGAGAGAATGGTAATGGTGATGGTGATGAGAAGAGGGAGAAGAAGAAGGAGAAGAAGGAAGACATACACGTCTGTTCTGAGGGTTGACACCACCGGTATTAGTGGCTGGAGTAGAGCCTTCCTTAACTGCTGATGTACGTTGAGCATTCATTGTTTCCGATTTATGTGGATTGTGCGGTTGATTGATGTAAAATGATAAAGGTTATTGATTAATTGTAGTTGAAGATATCGAGTCTCTTGAGAATGTGTTATTGTATCGTTTTATTGTATTGAGAAAAAATAAAAAGCAAAAGTAATACGAGAGATGCTCTCCTCATATACTCACGACTCATTACCCCTCCACAAAAATCGCACATCTGGAGAAACCCCGTCTTCCGATGCAAATACAAATCCAATAGCATACGATTCGCAGCCCTTCTTACAAATCCAACTTTATCTGCCCCTATCAAACAAAGGGACCTTGAATCAATGCCACAAATGTCCCTTGTGCTAGTCCAATCATGATTTCAGTATCCCATCACGATCCGTACCACAAAGCTATTTCACGCCAATCATGCCCATAATAATTACAGTGCGTACATTTACCCCGCGATTCTGACATGATTTTTACATGCATGGGAATCCGGGCATTTGATAGGATGACGATGTAGAACTTTAAAAGAGAGGATAAGATACTTACTCGAGTTATTCTAGATGCATAGGATGCATAGTAGTTAGTGGTACGGGTACGAACACGAAACTTCCTGCTAAGAGCATCGTAAATAAGAGCATCGTAAATAAGAGCATCGTAAATAAGAGCATCGTAAATAAGAAGATTAGATTGATACTGAACTCGAGGTATTGTTGTACATCGATCGAGAATCTATCCATGGATAATATGGGGGATGTGGGGGAAACTTTATAGGAGAATGACGAATTGATTGTTTAGGCACTTGGGGTAAGCCGTCGGAGTTTAAGAGTCCCGTGGCTTGGCTAAGTTTTGACCGTGGGTTCATTTCATTTCATTTCTATAACAACGCATGATTTAATGAGAGAAAAGAAAGAAACGAAATAAGGGGAATGATAGTTAAACGCGTTGTATTCAATTGTAGCAAAGTTGAATATGACGACCAAAGCCCTTGCTTGCTTCTAGACCTTTTGAATGTTATTGCCGAGTAGAATTAACTTCTAGCTTCTAACGTCGAGCATCGAACATCGAGAAGAAGTTTGGCAGAACCTACCTATTAGTCGTGCGGCCAAAGAGTATGTCACAAAATGGTAAACTACAAAAAGGAATATCAGCCTCCTATTAATAAAGTGTGACAAACTTTCTGGCCTCACGAGTACTAGATATCTAGATAGTTGAGTGTTCTGAGTTGGAGTATACCTCAGTTATCTTCCATGCTTTGCACACTTGTGCAAGTTCAGCAAAATGCTCAAGTCGAATACATGACAAATGAGATGTTTCACTGCTAATGAATTCATTTTTGTTCACTAGCATGATTTACCTCGAACTTCACAAGAATTGAAAGATCTTGATGGTTGAATAATTGGTTCGAATTTGGTATAACTCATTTCAAAAAGAGTATCTCTGATACAAGAAAATCTGCTTCCCGTTGTATACTAATCGATGGATCTCAAAGTAACCCACCGTCTTACGCCAACCTATTTTGAGACTCTAAGGTATGAAACTTTTTTGCTTGATCCATTTTCCATTGCCCTACTCCAGTATTTGCACCATCATGCAATATCATCGTACACATCCGACCAAAATATCAATAATGACATTAATTCAAAACTCAAGGTTGATGGAAATTTTGTTTCATTTGATTTCACAAATATGCACTTAGCACTTGCAAGAAAAGCCGGCAAGCCGGTCGGTCTCTAAGGCCGCAGACTTGATCCTAATAGGAGTCAAGCTGAACAGTTGGATGAACTGCTTCATTGTAATCTGATCCGTAGATGCAGTAAAGTACAACCAATGATGCCCCTTTCATTAACTCCATAAGCCCACGTTGCGACAAATCCTAAAGAACTCGCCGAATCGATACACTCGAAGCCCATGCCATAATTTTTATTTGAAACGTTTATCTGACGATACCCTCGAAACGGTTCTTGAACCATCTAAGTAAAAAATATTAGTATAAAGCCATCTCAATCAGAAGTTCAGTGCAAACATACTTAACGGTCTCATCACGCTTGATCTTGTGGTTGGCACCAATGGAGGACTTGCAGCGACGACGCTTGGCAACACGCTCACCAGGGCGGGTCATGCATGCGTAGAAATCCATTCCGTAAATACCGATCGCAGGGTCGTACTTGATACCGAGATCGATGTGTTCGGAGATACCGAAACCGAAGTTACCAGTCTGGGAGAAGTTGCGCTTGCGGAGCTCATATTCCTTGACCTTCAATCCACGCTCCAAAATTTCCTCAGCCTTTGGGCCACGGACAGTGACGTGAACAGCGATCTTTTCGTTACGACGAATACCGAAGGTACGGACGGTATATCTGGCCTTGCCTGTAGTTTAATTGTTAGAGATAAATGGATAACAAAAGTAATTGGTGTATGCTCACTGTAAACTGGGGTTTGACCACTCAATTGTTCCAAAACTTTGGCAGCACGGGTAAGTCTGTCACCAGATTCTCCGACAGAGATGTTGAGAACGAGCTTCTGGATTTTAAGCTCCTTCATGGGGTTGGTGGTCTTATCTCCGGATTCAGCCATTTTGAATGATGCTGTTACGATTTGTCGTGAGAGATTGTCGGTTTTTGTCGTGATCGTCGAATTCAAAAAGAATTTCGGAAAGATTCAAAAAAACATTATATTCGCTAAGAACTCAAAACCCTAAAAGGTGATTAGGTAAGAATTTCTTATTGCCTTGTGGCTAAGGCTTTAACAATTTTTCATTTGAAGCTCGAGCCAGCCTTATGAATGATCTTGAAGAACCTCATTATCAAGAATTCATACACTTGTAACAGAGCTGTGGAGTTGAAAAGAAGTCATCGAACTTCTATACACATTCTTTGAAAATCAGAGAGCCGTAATTAACGCGCACTCAAAAGTCATCATGGCGAACAAGCAGGGAAAGATGGTGAGTTTAATACCCCTTCTCAAAAACCATTATAAGCTTGTGTTGACATTATAGGCTGACTTTGACTCTTTCTACAGGCCGGTCTCGTATGTAATATCCTTCAATGCAGCTATTATAGCTTTACGCGATCATTTCGAATGTAATTACGAACTGACTGGATTACAGATCAATTACCGGATGAGAGTGACTATGAATGATGGACGTCAAATGGTTGGACAGATGTTAGCATTTGATAAGGTCCGATACTTAAGCAGGAATTACAATGATTATTACTAACTATTCAATAGCACATGAACCTCGTTCTCGCCGATACAGAAGAATTCAGACGCGTCAAGCGCAAGGCACCAAAAGCCACAACTGCTCCTGGAGCTAGTTCCGCTGCACCACCTCTCGTCGAAACCGAAGAAAAGCGCACATTAGGTCTTACAATTATTCGAGGCACACATGTTATTTCTCTATCTGTCGAATCACCTCCACCAGCGGATCCAAGCGCTCGTTTGGGTGCTAGTGTTCCAGGTGGTGCTGTCCCATCAGCTGCAATGGCTGCAGGAACAGGAATTGCGAGACCGGCTGCTGGAAGAGGTGGTTTGGCTGGCCCTGCTGCTGGAATTGGTGGTTTCCCGGGTATGCCAGCTCCTCCACCATTTGGAAGAGGTGCACCACCTCCAGGATTTGGTGGTGGATTCCCTCCTCCAGGTTTCCCAGGTCCACCAGGTGGTTTTGCTCCACCTCGCAGGTAGATGCTTGAAGATAATGGGTTCCACGATCATGTCAAATCAAATCTTAAAGGATATTCTCAGAGGATCTTGCATATAATCTGATGAAGGGCCAAGGGCATATTGGACGTGATGATCGATGAAGGAATGGAAGATGATAAATTCAAAGGAAACTTATGGACATGCATGATAGGGGCGATGCAAAGAAGGTTATATTCAATCAGAATAAAGGCGTTGAGGGGTGGTTTTGACTTCACATACCAAAATTCACAAATTTGTAGCATAAAAGCAAGCAAGTAAAGTGACAACGCTAATTGAATTCTATATAATTTTGCTTGACTCTCCATTTCATATGTCGTATCTCAGTCATATCGATCATTAGACTAACCCAAACCTAACCATCATTTCCCCATTCCAATTCATTTCAATCGCAAATCTCACATCACAAAAATCCAATCCTATCACCACGTGACACAAACCAAAATCTCGGACAAATTCAGGGTAAATCCGATCCCAGTTCCCGTCCGTCCCATCAAAACTCTGGATATCAACAACAAAACACAACCTCATCTTTCGAAACCAACACCCAAAGAATATTTCAGATATTCACAATGGCAGCCTTGGTAAAAGCAATTAATGCGAAGATTCGTAGTAATCCGGCGGTTAGCTATGTTTGTTCTACTCGTAAGTTATGGTCTTTCTTTTTTGAGGGAGAGGCAGAGGGGGGATTTGGTGCTGGGATTGATAAGGAAGGGAGGGGATTGTAGGATTTATGGGAAGGTGAAGGCTAGATTTGGGATTGGATTGGGTACGGAATTTGGATTGAATGGGGAGGTGAAGGTGAAGGTGAAGATAGAAGTGGAAGACAATTGAGGCAGGGAGAGCGAGGTGCGTGGGGAATTGACGGATTGGAGAGAAGCTTCGATTCCAGATTCATGATAGAGTACTCGCAGCTCTTGATCAAAATCATGCGCGGAAAGTTGTTTGAACTCCTACTAACAAATGTCTCCAGATTTCTGGGGTCCAGTCTCCAACTTCGGAATCCCAATTGCTGCCGTAATGGATACTCAAAAGAGTCCTGATTTGTACGTCTCCCCCGTCTTCTTCCCTCCCCCCCATTCCTTTCCCTCTCACCTCAACCCCAAAAACTAACCTCAAATAGAATCTCCGGCAAAATGACCCTAGCCCTCTGCATCTACTCCGCAACCTTCATGCGCTACTCCCTCGCCGTAACACCACTTAACCCACTTCTATTCCTCTGTCATTTCGTAAATGAAGGTGCACAACTTACGCAAGGGTATAGATGGATGCAATATCATAAGTGGGGAGGTAAAGAGGCAGAGGCTAAACAGAAGATTGGAATGGGGGTTGAGGGGGTCAAGGAGAGTGTTGTGGAGGCGGTTAAGAAGGTTGAGGGGAAGGTTGAGAAGGCTGTTGGGAAATAAGAGGGGTTAAGTTGAGATGGAGAGGAGGGAGCTGGAGGGAGGAGCTGGAGGGATGTGCTGTTTGATGGGGTGGTTTTTGTGCAAGGATGGATATCGGTGCAATAGGAAACGTTAGAAGCATATGATGGTGGAGGATCAAAAGGATATCAGAGAATACGTGCATGCGTGCGTGTGTGTGATGGTGCAGAAGTGCATTATACCTAGAGGAGGCAAAGCAAAGAAGAGAGTCAGACAGACAGATGAGGGAAGAAATGCATAATTCAATTACGAGCTGATATCTATTCAATGAAAAGAACTCGATTTTGCATTTCACCCTTCACCATAAGCCACATGAGTCTATATACGTCTCGGTACATCAGATGTATATTTCTATAGTATGTTTTGTATGATGATGGAATTGCGTTTGGTGTATCTAGTTGATATAGCTATTTTACTCATCCATCTATTTCATTTCCCCCAAGCCCTCCAGGAAACCAACCCAACATTCATTCCTTAAGATATAGGTATTATATTTTCCTCATCTCCCTCATTTCCCCCCTCTCCCCCTTCTCCCTCCCTTCATCCATTCACATCTCTCTCTCTCCCTACTCCTTGACTCTCTATATTCAAAAATCTAAAGATTCAAATTATATCTATTCATCTATTCATCTATTCATTAATCAATCCATCCGTCCATTAAAAAGGATTATATAATCAATCAATATTATATTATTTCAAAATCGATTCCCAATGTTTAAAAAATTATTATTATTATTATTATTATTATTATTATTATTATTATTATTATTATTATTATTATTATTATTATTATTATTATTATTAAACAAAACTATAAGATATAAAGATATAAAGATATAAATTAATAGATTAATAAACTAGTAGATAGATATTATATACTACTTAACTATTTAATCACTAAAATCATATCTAATAATAAACATCAAACCCAGCTCTTTTTTTTCCAATAAGAATAAATTATAGTTATAGATTTTTGATTTTTGATTTTTTGATTTCTGTAATATCTCTCATTCCCCGTTCAATTTCTGGGTATTTGGTATTGGGTATTTCATTTTAAATCTTTCCTTCCTTTCATCCACCAGTTCTTTCTTTCATCAGTTCATAATTCCTGATCCATCCATCCAATCCTATCCTATCCGTTTAATTTCATCCCCAGTATACATGCTGTATACATTCTATTCCCCCCCCCCCTTTTTCCAGGCCACTATATTTCCTCATCCATCCTTCATCTATCCACCCATCCAATAATAAAAAGTAAAAAGTAAAACAAAAAAGTAGTAAAGAAAACGACGCAGCGTTATGGGAGTATCTTAATCCATCCACCCATCCCCACCCATCCAAACTCCATCCCCCAAAAAGATATTCAGAAAATAAAAATAAAAATAATATAAACCCCATACATGCATACCATATCTGCATACAAGTATTCTTGAAAATCCCAAATCCACCAACCTACTCACAAATCACACCCTAATTCCTAAACCGAGTAAAATTATCTACATCTACATTCTCTTCTCTCACCCATCCTATCCTATCCGAGTCTATGCGGATCTATCTCCCCATACTCTGAAATCCCTGCTGTACACCTGGACTCGAAAGTGGACTTGCGTATGCACCTGGAATAGGTACACTAGCATAAGTTTGTTCACCAGGCGCCGCTTGCACATGTTCCACCACCCTCTGTTGTTGTTGCTGAGGTGGCGGCGGAGGAGGAGCCTGAGATTCAAAACCCCCTTGATTAATCTTCGGCGTTGCATTCTGTACTCTAATAGGAGGAGCCTGTAACGTAAACGGTTTACTAGCAGCCATTCCACTCTTCGCCTCTACAAATCTCGTTCCGATCCCACTTCCCTCTTCCACATCCGGAGCACTTTGATACACACTCGGAGGGAATCTCGGAGATTTGGCATATTGAGAGTAAGAGGGACTTAAGGGACCAAAACCAGGTGTGTTGGGTGCAGATTGACTGCGGAGTTGAGCGAGGTATAGATCCGAACGTGCCCGATCGCGAATGGCCATGGATTTGCGAAGTCGTTGTTTGGAGTAGTATCTGTAGAAGACGACGCTGTAGAGGGCGATTGTGATGGATTCAAGGACGATTTCTATTATACAGCATACGAGGGACCAAGACTAGGAGTTTGTTAGAATGGATTGATGGATGGCGAAAGAGGTAGAGGAGAAACTTACTTGAATTCTGCAGACTAAAGCATAGTCAATCTTTTCCTCAAATAGTTGTCGTCTTTTATTATCGACGCATGACCAACCCCAAATATCCTTATTATCTCCAGTAGTTCTTGCACCTTGTAAAATACCAGCTGCTAAACCCCACATAATCGTACTAAAGATAAAATATGCGACTGCAAAGAGAGTATAATAAACTGCAACTTTCTCCGCACGTTTGTGTCCTCCTTTCCAATAATTGTAGAGTATGAGTACACAAAGTGCGAGCGATACAGATGATATAGCAAGAACGACTTTTTGAGGCCAAGTTTTGGTACCATCTGCCCAAGGAGGAAGATTGTTTCGAGCTGGTAGTGATTTCGTTGCTTCGAAGATGCTAAAAGTGGTTGCGACCATGGAGAGAACGATTAAGCTGCAGCTAAAGTTTACAAATCGTAATAGTAGCTTAGCTATCCTGACTCTAGTTTTGACTTTCTGTTCAATTGTTAGTATGAATCAAGAAAATTGAATTCCAGAATCTCGTACTAAATCTTTGGCTTGCTCCTTTTCAGTCATTTCCTCATGCTTTTCCAAAACTTGCTCTTCCCGGAACATCGGACTCAACGGGTGCATCATTCTTCCTGGTGTACCAGGAACTCTCAATGCACTCTTTAATGGTGATGATGGAGTAAGTGGCATCTCGACAGGAACTCCTTGGGACTGTCTTTGATTTTCCGATATGTAGCCGAAACCAATATCGGAAGGTTGTGATTGTGCCATGTATGCTTGTGTTTTTGGAGCGTAGGAATCTGCTGTTTTTGGAGGGTCTGCAAATGGTGATCTCTTATCATCTACAGGAGAATATACAGTAGTAGCTTCGGCGAATCGTGGTGTTCGAGGGACCTTTAGTGAGGAAGATGATGATGCTGTAGATGAATTGCTAGAGGATCGTGGCTTTGTGAGGGGAGGCGAACGCCCCTTGTTTGTAGGTGGTGCTAAATAAACAATGAGTATACTGATACATTAACGACATCTTACATTCAGACTACTAACATGACATTGTGATGAACTGAAAAGAAAGGCAAGACAAGTTGATGCAAATTACTCGAGTATATCGTGAGGCCAAGAAAGACTTCACCAAAGCACTGTCAATGGAAGTGCACGCAAGTAAAATGGTTAAAATAAGATGAGGTTGTACAATTAGAGACCAGCTACCAAGAAAAAAAAGATAAAACAGATATCGAAGGGAAGGGAGATGGTAAGGTTTTGTGTAGCGCGCGCAACAACAAAGCAAGAAATTTGGAATCAAATACAAGGCTTCGTACGACTATCTGGAAAAATCGGGAGATGGGAAGCAATGATACGACTTGTAGATCGAATGCAGACCGGGATGTATGGACACCTAGTGGCCAAAAACCGACCTCGCATTGAAAGGAAAGAATATAACTGGATGAATGGTGGGGTCTAACCTTACAGATATTGGGACCAAAATAGACGCCCGATGGTAGTGTGCATTAGAGATGCGTTTTTCAATTCGCACGAACTAAACGGATGTAGAAAAGGTAGTTCTACCCGTAGATATAGTGTCTAGATCTTTGGGGGCAAGAACTGCGGTTTCAACACAAGGCTGAGTGAGGTGTAATATAAATGATTCGACATTCGTTGGTTTTTAACCACGAAAGAAACATCAAACATACCAAAAAAATACTTATGAATATAGAGAGAGAGAGAGAGAGAGGGGAAATGGAAACAACAAAATCGAAAAATTGCCAAAGACAGAATTACACACGCCAGAAGCAAATGAGTAGGGTGGTAACATCCATCTCCCATATTATTTTTTTGGCGCCCACTCTTCACCAGACCACCACTCAGGACCATTTCTCTATCGATGATTTGCAGAGCTGGGGAATCGGGATGTAATTCCCTCCAATACTCTCAAGCTGACTTCATGCATCTGCATCTGCATCTTTAATGTGAAAAGGTACAAACCAGGATTTGATTGGAGGAAACGACCATTAATGCTTGAAGGAAACATATGCGAGTGAGAGTGAAAATTGCTTCTTTCGTCTATCATTCGTTAGTGATGTGCATGCTGCTTTAAAATTTCAACATGGTGTGTGTGATGAATGATCAGGGCACAACAGGGGACAATTGATCATAATTTATATGCTAAGGTAAGAATTTTGGTCGTGAGATTTATTGGTTCTTATTCATCGTACGATTAAAACAGCATTAACTCCCCCAGCCTTTCCACATTAGCGAAAATTAGCTTGGGCGGTTATTTCATGACCGGCATCAACTTAATCAATCCATCTCAAAAGAAGCTTGGACAATTATCGTCTGATAGGAAATTCTAGTACGTATCGATTTAATTCCAATAAATCATAAATCTAAAGCTATCATTTAGAAGAAAAATAATATCTATCGTGTAGAAAGATCTTTGATACTCATCTCATCAGATAACAAATCTTCATCGAAGCATTACGCAGGTACCATACATACAACATACATTAGCTAGGTAGCTAGCTAGCACACTGTACCGATAAATTTCTATATATAAAGATGTGATAAGAATGCAGGACGCGCATATTCATCTGCCCACCTGATTTGCGAATTGAATCTAATCTAATCAAATCATCCAATCCAATCCAATCCAATTCATCCAATCCATACTCTATACCATAATTTTCCATATATATATATCATGAATTTTTCATCAACCTACCTATATTATACAACAAGAACCAAGACTTACAAATTTCTATATTTAATCACAAAAACGGACGGAGACATCCATCCATCCATCCAAACATCCATACAGATTGCAGACGCCTCTACACGGAGTAATCAAGCCGTTTCTTGCACACACGGGACAAAAACTCCGATGAAAAAGATAATGAATACAAGAGATATAAACAAGAATAGGCTATCCACTCCCGACTCCAGACTCCTTTCCTTTCCTTTCCTTACCGTACCATCCGAAAAAATGGTTGCTTACTTCATTTATTTTCATTTATTCATTCATTTATCTCATACATTTATCTCATACATCTATCTCATCCATCCATCCATCCATCCATCCGCACCAATCGTCATCGCACCAAGAACAATAAAAGCCATACATATTACCAACGAACGCCTTCTCCAATTCCAACAACAACCAAACCGAACAGGTAAGCTGTAACACCAAATGATGGATGATATTCTAATAAAAGATTCACTGCATTCAATTCGTATTTCCAGTTGAACGCCGCGGCTGCATGTGAGGGCAGTCAGAAAAGAACGACCTTATCATTTTCCTACCCGATCCTACGTTTCAAGAATTCGTCTTACTCTGATTAGGCATGTGGGTTATATTGCATATACTTCTGTATAACTCTACAAAGCATTGCCCCAAAAACTGGCTCAAATCAAAAATAGCTACAAATGTTGAATTTTCATATCACGTTACGCCCTATGGGTCGTTTCTATAGTAGGGTATCTCTATACATTTTCCCCTCAAATGGGTGGAGGCTGGGTGTTTCCAACCTTGCGTTATCCGCTCGCTATCCCGCTACCATAAAACAATTTAATGGTGGAACAAACGAATGCTTTGTTCGACAAATGTGATATCAAGTTTTTCAGCAGTCTCAAAGACGTATGAATCATTTTGGCTGCCACTTGGTGCGGCAATGTACTTAACACCTGATCTTGCGGCACGGTAGACATTATCGATAAATGGGAACTAATCATGTTAGTAGAGTATTACATGAATGAAAAAATGTAGACTTACAAATGCATCACTTGAAACTGCAACTTGTGTGAGTTTCGACATCCATTCTTCTCTCTCCTTTTCAGTGAACTCGGCCGGAACTTCATCGAAGAAACCTTCGTATCCCTCACGCTCAGGGCCAGATTTTGGTAATTCGCCACTGACGAGGAGATCGATGGCATTACTCTTGTCTGGGCGCTTAGTACCAGTCTTCCACTTGATACCCAAAACACGAGGATGAAACCTCAACCACCAGTTGTCGGCCTTATCTCCGGCCAGTCTTGTGCAATGAATACGAGATTGTTGACCAGCTCCTAGACCAATGACTTGACCATTCAGAGCATAGCAAACAGAGTTACTTTGTGTGTATTTCAAAGCAATGGTGGCCACTGTCAAATCTCGAACGGCCGAGTCTGATAGAGGAGCGGAATCTTTCGGGGTAATGATAGAAGAGAATGATTTAGGAGAAATAACAATGTCGTTGCGACGTTGGCTCAGATTAATGCCGTAAACGGTTCTTGTCTCTTGTGTAGATGGGGTAAAGTCTGGGTCCATTTGAAGGACAAGGTACTTACCACCCTTCTTTTTCTTCAAGATCTCAAGAGCAGCATCCTCGTAACCTGCAGCGATAACACCATCTGAAACTTCTCTTGAGATGATCTTGGCAGTTGGAACATCAACAATATCACTCAATGCAATCATATCTCCGAAACTGCTCATTCGATCTGCACCTCTAGCACGTGCGTATGCTTGAGCCAAAGGAGAGTTCTCCAAACCAGCAATATCATCTACCATGTAGACTTTACGCTCATCCGGTGTAAGAGGAACACCAATGGCAGCACCTGCAGGTGAGACATGCTTGAAACTGGCTGCTGCTGGGTGGCCAAGGGCGGCCTTGAGCTCTTTGACTAAGGGCCAGGCATTGAGGGCGTCTAAAAGGTTGATGTATCCTGGGGATCCACAAAGGACTTTGAATGGCATTGGTCCCCCAGTGACGTAAGCTTGAGCAGGCTTTTGATGGGGATTGGCACCATATCTCAGAGCAAGTTGTTGTACACCATTTCCAGCGTATTGCTTACGGAAATAATCCGAAATGGAAGCGTCATAGTCTGCGGTATGCTCGAATGCTTTCAATGCATACAACTTTCTGCTACGCTCTGTAACATCACCCTTCTCAAGTTCTTCCAAGAACTCTGGATAATCTCCTGGGTCGGTCAGAATTGTGACTCGAGTGTGGTTTTTGGCAGCAGCTCTGATCAAAGTAACTCCTCCAATATCGATATCCTCCACAGCCTCTGGGATTGTAACATTAATCTTGTTGATTGTTTCCTTGAAAGGATAAAGGTTGCAGATGACATAGTCAACTTTATCGATATTCTGCTCGGCGAGATCCTTTTCGTCAGATGCAAGGTCGCGAGCAAGGATACCGGCGTGAACTGATGGATGGAGTGTCTTCACTCTGCCACCCAACATCTCTGGGGCATGAGTAATTGCGGAAACATCTCTAGTTGAATACGTTAGACATTTAACTGATATATCATAGCATTGTTGATAATAATTGCGCAATCGGGAAGCTGAAAATGTTAAGGGGAAGTGTCTTACTCAACTGGGAAACCAGACTCTCTAATCATCTTAGAGGTCCCACCTGAAGCAAGAAGGCGAACATTCTGCTTGATCAATCCCTTGGCCAAGTCAAGAAGTCCGTTCTTGTCGTAAACAGAAACAATAGCTATTGAATGATATCAGTGAAGAAGTTCTATTTACTACGGTCTTCCCTTTATATTTGAATCGTATAAAACTAACCAGTCCTTTGAGTAGACATTGTGCTCTGCTGCAAGAATATGTGTAAGTAGATGAAAGTAATCACAGAATGAGAGACAAACGATATGAAATTGATCAAATTATCACGTACTTAAATGAAATCAGGAGATTTGTGAAGCAAACGATGAAGTTTGTTACAAATTATAATTCAATCGCGGGGCAGCAGGTCAATAAGTTTTTTGCCAGTCTTGTCCCGATTTTGCGGGTTGAGTGGTGGGGTGATTGACACTAATCTTAAAATGGTTTAGATCATGGATGACTTAAGCGAAGAGAAATTTTTGGAAATAAAAAGTTTCATAATTCTTCCTCTTAATCTCTCTCTTTTCTTCTTCACAAACTTCTTCGGAAGTACAACGCATACATCACATTCGCTATAAAGCATTTTCGGTGAGAAACCCGTCATCATTCGTGATGATGTGAGGTTTCCACGACCTTGAGAATCGTCAGTCGAAATGGAGAGAAATTTGATCGATCTTGGGTGCGGCGCTTCCTTTTTCACTATAGGAAGGGTCGCAATGATTGGCCATACATTCCAATCTTTTGTAAAGTTGTATTATGTCTTTGGATGAATTGCCTCTGTGATAATTGGATAATTGATGAGTGATACCCTTGCTGTTAATCTTGAAAAACACGAGATATCATGCACAAAGCACCAAATTATCATGATGCATGCATGGCCTCTATCTTATCAAGGTTGGGAATGAGTGGCGTCTCTCTCTTGTATAGTTCATGCACGCGAAATGCCATGAAGCACGAATTTATCATGCCTCATAGCTTGTGTGCTACCTGGCATGAGTAATCTTAGCGCGTGGATGAATATATCTCATTCTCGACCTTTTTCATTTCCCATATTGGATGAATCTGCCAAGCAGATCATTCTGCACGTGTTTGTTTTCAGTTTTGACCTGTCATGACTCACGAGTCTGTATGTAGGATTGGGCTTTACGAAAATCAATACCATTCTGTATCTGTGGTTGTGCTCAAGCTGGTTATCGTGGTGGTAGTACTGATACCTGTAGGTGAGTGAGTACTTAGGTAGGTATAAGAATTGGAGAGGGAGTGCTGTGCTAGATCGTCCGTTCGCAAAGTACAATCAATGTATATCACGTTGCACACCAATTCCGGTGTACGAAATCATTAACTGTTAAAGAAATATTATATATTTTGCAGGAATGCTCAACTTTATATACAATTACCTCAAGTATTGATGTTATTGATATGAAAACCTCTAGAGGAAGTTCTAGCTTGGGCGCTTCACCTAACATGATCTCTACCACCTTCAATGCCTCGGGTATAACATTCAAAGTTCATATGAGAGTACAAGCCGTTGTATCTCTACCAGCTATCATGACTTTCAACAGCTGATCCCTCAAGACTTTGGGACCTGGTGTTTCTTGGATTGGTTTCCGACGGCATAAAAGGTGAACATTGAAGCAAGCGGTTGTTGGTCTCTGACATTGCACAGCATGGAGCCACCTACGTTCGTTCTCTTTCAATCCTAAACCCAATTTGATGAGCAGCAAAGCTACACAAAAAGAGTTCCACTCGTATATGACAATCACTATCAGGACGGTAGGATTTATTCAAGGATATAGTGTTCGACAAATACCGTTGAGAATGTAGAATGGAGTGATACCCAAAAGACATAGCTGGTTGAAGTGGCGACGACGAGCAACGTCGATGCTATCAAGTGCTGGAAGTATACAACCACCACCCCCTTCCTTGTGCCACCTGTCGGATAGCTCTCCGGACCACTGATTCCCAACATCTCTGGCATCGATAACTTCAAGGAAAGTTGGTTCATGCAGCCAGATGGGACGAAAGTCAAGAACTTCAGGGTAAAAGGATTGGAATTGTTGGTAATGGAGCAACAGACATACAGCTCATCCCTGAAGTGACGAAACAAGCTTCGAGCCTTACAGTTTTCCAGCATCAAGTAGGTAACCATAACGATGGGGATCACTTACCTTGCACAATCTCGATATTGGACTTAAGATTTGCAAAAACAGATCGAGTCCGCTCATTCTGTTGGTTTGCGAAGATATTTGGAGCCAGGGGGAGTCGCGCATACCTTGGCATCACGGTTGAGTCCCTTCCGAACTTTGCTCTGGTTTACGGGCCCAGCATAAATCTCCGTGATTCTGATGATTGATTCACAAGCTCGATATATTAGCGCCATTATCAAAGTGATTCAACGTGTGAATTTTACTTTCGGGAATAACGATTTTATGGTCAAGACAGCAAGGGTTGAAGCACTCAGTGAGGAGCTGCAGCAACGGCTCCGGGAAACTGTTTCTGGGCATCATGGCTGCAGCAGTTAGTACAAGGTACAAAACGAAAGATAACATCGTCACCAACAATTGGCCTGGCAGAGCAGCGGACTACCAGCATTTATTAACGGTTCTGAACTGGGACGATTATGGACTCTCTGGAACTTGACTCAAAAACTTTTTACAGGCCGAAAGTGAATATCTAGGGCCTCGAATAGAGGGGGGATCGGAAGGTTGCTTCCACAATCAATATTTTTCTTCGTCCCAGCAGCAATTTTCGGTGTTTGTACAGTGGTTTAGGGGGAATTTCAGTTGGAACACGATTGAGTCAAGATATTTGACATCTCCTTGGAACCAGAATTATTATGTACCTGGTTCAGCTCCTGATCTGATCCCAAGTAGCTGAAAGGAATGCTGAACCTTTTAGCATGCGCAGTGTATGACCGATCAAAGCAGCTGAGCTGTGAAAACGCCAGTGGGGTCAATACTCAATTCTTTTGTAGCTTAGGCCAATTTGATGGGATGGAAAATATGGAATTCCAAGCTAACCAGTCACTGGACGAGGTCTACTTGATTGCTAGAATTTTGGACCATGGAGTCTTCGGTACGATATTATTTTGTGTGTAGACCTGTAGATTTGCGGAGGAAATGACGCTCAGAATCACAGCAAATAAATAAATATGTTATAACACGGTATGAAAAACGTGAGGTTTGAGGGTTTGAAAAGAACTTGATCCCAGTGGAATCTACTCGAGTAATCGCAATGAGCATAGGTTTGATATTACTCGACTATTAGTCAAGAATATAGGTACTCGAGTAATGTAAATGTAATCTTTGTTTGATGGTGACTTCTCTTAGGTCGTATTCCGTAGATCCCTTCCCGATTGGCGAGGTGGTGGACCAATCCTAGATAGATAGGCCTAGAGGATATGCCTTGTCACATTATTACTTTTCTATTTTAGATATATTGACATCAACCAGTCAGTCTGTACTATATATATCGGTTGCCGTTGCTGTATTAGGAGTTCAACGTGGTGAGTACCTATTTCTAAAGATAGTTCAAAGAATACTGTTGGATGAGGTTGAAGTCAAACATCTCAACAAAAGACAAAAGCTCCACCTGAGATATGGAGAACTTCAGGGAATTTCAAAGCTGTGCTGTACAACGATAATGCAGCATACTTCGTAACCACTAGGGATACAGATGCATTCGAAAAGCCAGTGCGTTCTCAGCACTTCCCCACTTCAAAGATCCATGGCACATATAGCTGAAAAAGCCGCCATATATATACACTCCACTCCCCTCTTTAATTTGTCAGATATCTGTCAAACGTCGCTCAAAGTCTTACGGCATACACTTCTTTCCTGTTTTTCGAGCATTTTTATACATAAGGCTTGTTTCAGTAATTGTCATTTCAATAATTTCCCTTCACAATGTTGCCCCTTGGAAAGCCCAAAACAGTAACCCATACATATGCACCTTTCTCTCCAGAATTCTTTTCACAAGTTGAGGAGACTTCGGCTGAGGAGCGAACTACGTACGAGGGAGCTTGTCATTGTGGTGCTGTTACTGTTAGTGCTTTTCCTTTTTTAAACATATACTGCTGAGCTTTGTGGAAGGTTTATGATAAGAGATACTAATGTTAACGGTTAGTTCACTGTAACACTGAAATGGCCGTTTCCAAAATATACCGTTAACTCGTGTAATTGTTCGATCTGTACACAAAAAGGATATTTATTAGTCTATCCCATGAGGCAAGATGTTAAGTTCTCGGATGGTAAGGTTGAGTTCTGTCTCTATCTGTTCTTGCTATATCTTCTTTGGCTCCTTCCTGTCTTCATCTCAATTTACACGATTCTGGAATACGTCTAATTAAGTACCAGATGCAGAAGAAAAAATGAGCTCTTATAGATGGGGGAATAAGATCGCAGATCATAGATTCTGCAAAACTTGCGGAAGTAGTATTATGATTGATCTGTGCCGACCAGATGCGTTCGGAGAAACAGATCCTAGAAAGGATATGGTGGCCATCAATGTGAGTTTGAATATTCCTTTGAATTTCCAATTCTTTATTGTGCTTGAAAATCGGGAAAGCTAGTGCTTTAGAAGTTTTGAGTAGATAGGCGTGTGTAAAGGATGGAGTGGGAGGGGACCTCGTTTCTCGACTTGTACGGAGCAAGGAAATATTATCCATATAGAAGAGTTGGAGTTCACTAACCAACCCGGAACAGGTGCGAAATTTCAAGAATATCGATCTTGATGCAATGAGTTATACCCATTTCGATGGGAAAAACCTTATTTAAATCTGGCGCATTTCTTCTTGTTTCAATGCGTAGAAATTGTTCTTGCGTTTCAGACCCACATTTGGAGAGATTTTGAATAACATAGTCTCAAGATGGGATGAATACTATCCTGTATTGTCGTTAAACCACGTCAGTTTACAT
This sequence comes from Stromatinia cepivora, assembly GCA_014898415.1. Classification (NCBI taxonomy): domain Eukaryota; kingdom Fungi; phylum Ascomycota; class Leotiomycetes; order Helotiales; family Sclerotiniaceae; genus Stromatinia; species Stromatinia cepivora. Next base: position 305,058 of record RCTD01000001.1, on the reverse strand, counting down.
TCAATTGCCAACTCAAGCTTATTTTGTGCTGCAAATTCTACAGATAGGTATCTGCTAATCATGTGAGGAGGAAATATCCATTCGTAAGGCGCGTAACATGTTGGTTCCGTAAACATCATATAATCCATTTATACAGAGTGGGGGGGATGAAAATTGCCGTTGCAGTGCTCCAATCTGTGCCTCAATAACACATCAATACCCATTGAAACATCAAAGTTGGTCGGATTTATCAGCCGATATTCATGTGCTTCTCATATACTGTGAGTTACCAACTGTTTGGATGGTGTTGTCGCCGTACAGAGATTAGCCTTTCCACCTTTTCTTTGCTTTTACTCTCATTCGTTCAGTAATGTAACACGATTCACTTTTTACAACATTAGCTGAGGTCTCGTGTCGACCCGATGTCCTTTCGACCTTTCAAAATTCTTCCAACTTATATCATTGACTCGCCTGTCCAAACATCTTGAAACAAAAACATCTACACATCAACAATGTCCGTCTCCTCTCCTGTCGACGTTCTCATAATCGGTGGCGGCCCAGCAGGCCTGACCGCTGCCTCTACTCTTGCCCGTCGGCTTCACACAGCAGTTGTGTTTGATTCTGGCGACTATCGCAACCTCGAAGCATCATATATGCACATGGTCTTGACTTGGGACCATAAGAGTCCAAAGGACTTTCGAAGTTTGGCAAGACAAAAGATCCAGAACAATTACAACACCATTAAATTCGAAGATGTCGAGGTTAAGACTGTCAAACAAACCGAGATTGGATTTGAGGTTGCAGATGGAAATGGCAAGACATGGTTAGGAAAGAAACACCGGACTTTACCAGAGTGTAGTGAACTTTCGTTCAATAATGCGAATATCATGTCTAGTAATGTGGCAACTGTCTATAACGTGAAACACATTTCAGTCCTGCTTCCAAGTTCCCGTGTTTCCATGCATCCAAGTTGGTATGATATTCGGATGGTGCGGTCCGGCACAGACACGTATGGTTCAATATAGCATAGTTTAATTTGTGCATATGCATTTGCACGGCAAAGCAAGCTTGCTTCAGGAGAAGTATCATCGCCGAATTGTAAGTGGCATACAAGTATTGGTAGTACCAGAAAATCTAATCCCCATGACACAAAAACCTTTCGCTTTATTTCCAAACACCAGGAAAACTTTTTCATTAGCGCTTCCATAATATGACTAGACTGTCACACACCCAAGATTCTAGTTCCAATTCCAACTCCAAATCTGAACCACAAACGATCGACGAAACGACCCAGGATGTAGCAAAAGAATCCGCTTTTGTACATCCGGGTGGTCAAACCAACACACAAACTCCCGAAGCTGTTGGAATTTTAATTCTAATTTCAGTGTTCTCTTCTACTTTCCTATTCGCATTGGATATTACCATTACCGCTGTTGTCCAACCAAAAATCATCCAGACTTTTGGTCACATAGAAGAACTTCCATGGGTATCCGTGGGAGCATGGCGGCGTGAGTGTTAATCTCGTCTGGTTTGCATTGAAAATTCCCTTTATACTTATTCCATTACTAATAAATTATCACCAGGGGAAAATTATACGGTCAATTTGACATCAAATGGCTCCCTATCTCGAGCGTGGTTACATCCGAAACCGGTCCTGCTCTTTGCGGAGCAGCCCCATCTATGGATGTCTTCATAGTTGGACGGACATGTTCGGGGTTGGGTGGCTCAGGATTATATATTGGAGCTATCTCGATCACTACAGCTTTCACATCTATCCAAGAGCGTTCTTTATACTTGGGGTTTTTTGGCGTTACATGGAGTTTTGTAACCGTGTATGATGTTTTTTCTCCAACTTTGCCTCAAGCTCTAACAGAAAGACAGATTTGGCCCGATTATTGAAGGTACAATAACAAATAGTAAAGCTACATGGCGCTGGGGTTTCTATCTCAACCTTTGTATTGCTGCCGTCGTGGCCCTAGTATATATCTTCCTCATTCCCTCCCAATAAACCCTCATCTCGATCTTCGACCACCAAGAGCCGTCTCAAATATTTAGATATCCTAGGCTCGGTATTATTTGTGGGCCTCACAACCTCCTTAACAATGGGTATATCATTTGGAGGAGCCGTCTACGCCTGGTCCAGTGGTCAAATCATTGGCTTATTTATCTGCGGCGGTGTCCTCTTCATCTTGTTTGCGCTTCAGCAAGTTTTCTGCTTCACGACTACCGAAAATGATCGATTATTCCCCATTCAATTTCTTCGCTCGTCAGAAATCACGATCCTCTTCCTCCAAGTATCAACTGTGATACCTTGCTTGTACATCCCCATCTACTTTATCCCCTTATTTTTCCAATTCGTCCACGGGGATAGCGCTTTGGAATCCGGTGTGAGACTCTTACCCTTCATGTGCGTTGCCATCGTAGCCGCCATGCTAAATGGAGCTTTACTTCTAAAATTCATCTACATGCCCTGGTTTCTCATCGGAGGTATACTTTCCACCATCGGCGGCGCTTTATTATATCACACACACACCTGGACTCTAGTGCATCTCTCATCTACGGATACTCTGTCATACTAGCCTTCGGTACTGGTTTATTCATCGAAGCTCCTTTCTCAGTAGCCCAAGCGAAAGTTGAACCGCATTTGGTACCGCTGGTTACTGCTTTTATTAGTTGTGGACAGATATCTAGTATTACGTTTTCATTGGCGATTGCGAATTGTATTTTTCTCAACAAGGTTACGTTGAGGATTGAAAAGGTTTTACCAATGGTATCTACAGAGCAAGTACAAGCGGCTATCGCGGGAGTCGACGCGGTGTTCCTAGATGATCTGACACCAAGTGAACGAATCAGTGTTTTGGAGGCCATTGTGGATACTATTGATGATGTTTATATTGTTGCTATTACGGGCGCAGTGTTTGCGGTTGTTCTTTCTTTGTTTATGCAGAGAGAAAAGTTGGTGATGGGGAATAGTCCTGAGGTTGTGCCGAATGTCAATAGTGGAGGGGAAGCTGGAAAAGCTGAATTATAATTGATAATATATTAGGAGGAAGAGGAGGAATAGAATCTGGGACGTGTTTTACTACACGAAAAAGGGACTGGGTTTAGTCAACGGCACCCATCAACGTCAATCAAGGTTGTGGTGTACATCTCATTCTCAAAAGCCCTCTTTTCTAGGTGACGGTTATGTGTTTGGATGGGCTTAAATTTTTATAATTCTTTTCATTACCTTGCATTCTAATTACTCTTCACCTTGATTGTCCTTAATATTTTACTCAAATCTTAAAAAATCTTAAAAATAAGAATAACACTTAATACTTCTTTATTTATAACCTCTCGCTAAGAGTTAAGAACTCACCACCCTTCTTCCTTTTCTTTCCTCCATACATTTTTCAGTAGAGCCTGCTACAGTGCTCCTGTTTTATCAGATTCATACAATCTTTGCTTTTTCCCACCTCAGCAGTACCATCGGAAGGTATGCCGCTGTTTCAAGCCGCACTATTTCCTCTTTTACGTATAGCCCAATCGTCCAACTCTTACTTCCTTTCATTGTGCATACCACTTACCAATATTGCTCAGTCGCCTAATGAAAAGGCATGTTGATGAAAGCTAGAGGGCTAACGAGCTAGAGAATTAAAATCAGAGGAGTGGGGTACGGTTGGAAAGGGGTTTCAGAGATAATTAGAAGCGACATGAGGAGATGGCAAGAAATTCCCGTAGAAGGAGTAACCTCGTATACGTAGTTATCTTGGGAAAAAAAAACTTCAGAGCATATAATGACTGGAAATTTATCTTGATAGAATTTAGCTATAGGGGTTATTCTCTTTCCACTTCCCCTTCATCAACATTCTTTGATTTTGTCTCCTTTCTTCGGTATCGCTTTTTGGTGCCTTAGAATGGAATGAGTATTTTTCATCAACCCTACGACCTCTTTAATAGCCAGCCCTTCTTTCCTTCTTCGATACCGATCTAAATATTCATATGTGGGTGAATCTCCGGACATGGTCTTTTCCGCTCTCGAGATCAGGGGAGAGTATTCCACACATATCATACAGTTGTAAGGAGAGAACACAAAGTGCCATGTATTTCCACCATTTCCAGCTACCAGTTTCAATCTATCCTTTCAACCTTCCCTTTTCTACCACTGAGTCCTTCCAACCAATATTCACCCCATCAAGTGTTTTTTTCTGTGCTCCCAAACAATATTATCACAAATTAGCAATGCACACATCAAATATTCCCTCCTCACCTTTCACAAATAGTAAAAAACAGCTGGGAAAATCCTCCTAATAGCGACTCCTCCGGATCTTCTAGGCACTTGAAAACTCCGTGGCAGTAGAAAAATCAAAACACTTCATTAAAACCCTACTAACTATTACAAAAACTCCTATAAAAGATTTTGACTCCTTAGCGCCTATTCTCCATTTCCTTTACACTAAGATACCTGGTGTGTTATTGACTGCAGATCCGTTGACCACTTTCGCTGGTACACTAGTGCTGGTGCTGGTGCTTTTTGATACGTTTACCGCATTGAGCTTTATTCCATTTGGTTTTACCTCATCCACTTTCACCTCGTTCATTTTCACCTCCTCCCCCTCCACCCCCTCAAAAACCAAATAATCCCACAACTCATTACTAAACCTCCCCCTCAAATCCCGCAACCCCCACCCCTGCTCCCGACCAATCTCCCCCAGCACACCCCTAAACTCCCCAATCTCCTCCTTATACGCATGATCCCTCAAATATTCCCTCGCCCGCCTGCCCCTAATACAAACATTTTCCCACTCCTTCGCCCAATGCGGCCTAACATCCAATTCCACCTCTTTCCCCCCCACCTCCATACATCCCCTATACCCAGCCCACAAATCCACCACCTCCTGACAAAAAGGATCCCACTCCTCATCCCTCACCGCATCGGGAATACTGAGAATCTCAATACTGGCCGTGCCCCATATATTACCCTTCTGGGGCGCCATGATCAAATTCGAGTCTCCCATGATGCGTAATTCGAGAGTGAGACGCATGGGGGTTTCGGTGTCGCGATAGCAAAGTTGGATGATGTCCCACCAGGCGCGTCGCACGATGGTGTAGTCTGGGGTGGCGTTGGGGAGACAGGGGATGGGGATTTGGAATTCCAGGTCCCGGACGCGCATGTTTTGGATCTAGGGGGAGGGGATGTTAGTGGATTGAGTATGGAGGGGGAGGGATGGATGGGATGAGAATAAAGACTTACACCGCGACGGAAATGGAGACCGTTGGGAAGTGCGGTTTTGTATTCTACTGTTTTCTTTTGTTCGAAATCGTTGAATTCGAAGGGAGGGAGCGCGACCACTATTCGTGTCAATTAGTAAATGTTCCTATAGAATATCCCTCTTCACCCTCCCCATTCTCACCCACCCAAACCACCCATCCAAACTAAGAACCCCCCCCCCCCCCCCCCCCAAAGATAAGAAGAAAGAAAAAAACTCACTCCCAAAAGTACTCAAAATACAAGCTTGCCACCTCCCAGGCAACAAACCAAAAACCTCACTCCCCGTCAAAACACTCCCCACCCACCCCTGAACCCACTGCACAAAAGTATCAAACGGACTCGGATACTCTACCGCTCCCTCCTTATCACTCGTATCATTCCACGAATTAACCCACGCCTGCTGACTCCTCGTAAACCAAAACCATTCGCTATAATAATCATTATTGGCTTTATCTTCAAAGTCCCTGAGCGCGTCGGCATATTGAGCCGGGGTCCAGGATTTGCGGAGAGCGATGGGGATATCGGATGGAGAGAGGGGGGGAATGGCAAGTGCGATGTCCGGTTTGCTGGGGCGGAGGATGGCGTAGGTCATGGGGGAGAGGAGGAGGGTTATGTGGGTTACGATGCCGAGGAGACCGAAACAACCTGCTGCGGCGCGGAGATGAGCGGGTTTGGTTATGGTGCGGTGGATTCCGTTTGCGTCGATGTATTCGATGGCGCGGACGTAGTCGGATACAGTTTGATGGCGACGACCAGCTCCGTGACATATTGGACCGTTGACACCGCCGGCTGTGACTCTGTTTTCATTAGTTTCTTATTCTCTCAAAAATTTGAATGAAGACGAGCAATCGCATAGTAATGACAAGAACATACTCAACAAGAATAACATCAACCGGCAAAGCCCACTTCCCATGACCCACCGCCCACCTCCTAAACTGTTCATTCGTAACCGCAGCACCAATTCTACAAAGCATTTTCCCCTCCTCCTCAGCAGCTAAACTCAACCCCTCAATTGTCGGCGCCAACTCAATCGTCTTCAATTCATTAACATCCACCACTCCATCTCCATTTAAATCCACATCTCCTTTTTCCTTTGTAATACTCATGACATCTGGGATCTTCTCCACACTTTCCAAATTCAACATACTAACCAAAACCTGTTTATCCTGCGAAAAGGTATTACTCCACGAATGTCTGTATCCACTACATCGAACTCTATAACCCTCGACCTTCGCCCATTTGACAAGATTTGAAAGACCAAGTATCGTGGTAGGGACGAAAGTATAGAGAGGAGTATTCTTGACGCTATTTCCCCAATTATGAAACGGAGCGTTTTTATGGACTTCCATGATCCTCGACCCTTTCTCATCTTCCCAAATCCTCGGAGAATTTCCAATGCCAAGTATAGAATGTGAATCCAGCTTTGAAGTCAACGAAGAAACATCATTACCCTTTAGCAAGGCCCCCAAATGTCCATGCCCTGGATGCTTTCCCCAAAACTCTCCCACATGATCCTCAACCTTCTGAATCATCTCAATATGTCCTCCCACCTCCTCCACAATCTCCCTCTCCAACTCTTCTTTCGCTTCCTGAATCTTCTTCATCACTTTACTCCTCACCAGCCTAATTTTCTCCTCATGAGCCTTTTCCCTCACCGTCTCTTTCACCATTTCCTTAAAATGATGTCTCACAGCCGGAGATGGCGGAATATGAAAATCTCCTTTCACTCTTCCCATCCCCATAATTTCCTCCTCCTTCAAATCCCCCTCATCATCCATAAAAACTCGAATCTGCGCTTGCAAATTTGGCTCCAATTCCTCAAATGCATGTTTAAAGGTATGCGTATTTTCCAATACTCTCAATAAACCCCTCAAATGTGTCTTCGGATCCACATTCCGATTTCTAATGTCCCAGAGTTGTTTGCGAAATAAATTGAGTTTGACATTAGGAACATCATCGGCGAGTTTTCCAATGTGGTCGATGATTTCTTGAAGTATGTATTCTGTGCTGAGATTTTCAACAGGAGGGACGGGCAAACTTTCGAAATGATGGGAGACCATTGTGACTCGTCAGAGCGAGAGTGAGCTCGATTTTCTATATACTTAGCTAGTATGATATGCAGGGGAAAGATGCAAGATCGACAATTGTGAAGAGCTGAGTGGGTCGTGTAAGTGACTTGCAGATTTAAGCGCCACGAACATATATGAAGAAAGTTTCTCACTGAAGAACAAGAAAATGATTGGTTCACAAGAATGGAGAAACAATTGAAGAAAACAATCTTCAGTTAAAAACATGAGGGGAAATCAATTGATATAAATAATCTTAAATTCACCCCTCCCTCACCCCTTCCCTTCAAACATTTGCGCCGTTAGTGAAAATGGCACTGCAAACCCCTGGAACTATCACATCAGGTCAAACCCGAGTAAGCAGGTCAGCTAACTTCAGGCCTCGCCCGCGCCCGCACATAAACGCGGGATCGTCCCACGTCAGCCATCCAATCATGATTTTCGTCACCATCTCAGATAATTGTCCCGTGCATCAATGTCGTACAGCTTTTCTGATTGTCATAATTCTAATAGGTCAATCCCCAAGTTCAGCTGGTTGTCTTGAACAGCCTTGTCGGAGAACATCTCCAATTGTAGACACCTTTTTCTTCAACGAAGCCGCTGAGCCTCAACCCATGCTCAGTTTTCAAATAATTGGGGTCCCCTTTGGGCTTTCTTTGACTCTGTTTAAACCCCCAAATGTCATTCTTTACGTGTGTTGCGTTGAACATCTGATGATTTCACCCGTAAAAATAAATTGCTAGTCTCATCCAAGATTCCGAGACTGGCTGTGAACACATGAGCCACCACTATCACACAGAACTCACCAATTGTGTGACTTCGCGATAACCACCGGTGTTCAAGACTTTGTCAAAGTTTACGAGGAGAGTAACCCTTGGACGATATCATCCAACAGCCCGGTCAAGACTCACCAATTATGTCAATGGCTGAAGTGATTGAAGCCAAACCTCTGAACAGCTTTCCGAGATATTGAATGAAAATCTTTCTTTGGATATGACTATAAACATCAGCCAAACAAATGCATGCCTCGAGCCCAAACATGTTTGTAAGAGAATACCAAAAGACAATTTCGCAATGCGACCTATACCCAAAATCATAACAAGAGTGGTCTTGTAACCCTCAGTTCCCTGGGAATAATCAAGACGCCATACCCTCTCCCAAAAGTTCCAATCCAGTCTATGCAGACCCATAATGACCAACTCCTTTCTTACCAAATTGTTTAGACCCAATGATTTCATCCAATAACTTAACGAATATCCAATTGAAAAGGTTTGAACCGTCCCCCAATGGTGGCACATCTTGGACATTTTCTACGTGCCCCCTGCTCCGCCATGAGTACTTCGACACATAGTTGGCATAAACCACATATACATTCTGTACAAGCGTAAGATTCCTTCAAGAAAGAAACGTTCTGGCAAGCAGCACAATAAATTTGTATATTTATTGCCGAGAAGCTTGGTGATGAATTCGAAAGCGCTTGTGATCCAATATTGAAATTATCACCACTTCCACCACTTTCCACTGATGGAAAAGGTTCTGGAGCTTCAGCCAAATAAGATGGTGGAGTGAGTGCTTGTTGTAAAGGTGAAGCCTGATATCCTTGAAATTGTGGTGCAGAAAAGGGGGGCATTGATGCACGATTGACTGAAACTGGGGATGGAGGAATCTGCATTTCCGTTAGTATGCGAGTGAAACTTTTTTATATGCGCAAGGGACAAACCGGTGTTCTATCATCGTCTGCATCTTCTGTGGCTGATGTTGCTGCATCAATCAGATCCTCCCATCGTTTTCCATAAAATGAAGGTTCAGCAGATTGAGCTTTACGATCATGACTTAAGCGTCGCAGATGAGTATGTTCACCACGAGATTTCTGCCTCCTATGTTGTGGCTCTCGAGCACGCTTTGACACTGATTGTTTTCGAGGACGACCCGTGCTTGGATTTCTTTGAAGTGGAGGAAGAGTAGATGATCGTCCTGGAGGCGATAGTATTGAAGGGAGAAGATCTCTGCGACGATGGACATTGAAATGAGAGAATGGATCACTAGTTGGTTCGAGTTTGTTGGAGTGAATTGGAGGAAGCTCAATAGAAGCTCGCATTGCTTGTTTATGAGCTTCACTGTCAGACATCCAATCCTAAAATAAATAATTAGCCTTGCATTCCATTTTCGATAAATCAAGCTAGGGAATTAACCTACCGGTTCGGATTCCCATCCATTATCCAATTTATGATTGTGTAGCTGTGCTAAAGCTGCTGCAGCGCTAGCGGCTGGAAGCATTGAGCTATCGTCCAAGATTCGAGGAGTATTTGGAGTACTCGAATGATTCGAATGTTCGCCATAATAATTCTGTCTTTCATGTGTGAAACCTATGTACAAAATATCAGTAAAAAGCAAACAAAATATTGTCAATTATTTCTACAGACTATTTGAAGCTTGAGAAGAGTTGGTTGGTGGTGGTGGTTGTGGTCGCTCAGAGGGCGGGGTATTGATCATAAGTTGAAAGCTTTCTTCGGTCGCAGGAAGCTTTGAAATATAATGTTCTGGATGAGCTCTTCTAATGTGCTCTTGCATGGATCGATATCGCTTTTCCTGTCCATCTCACTCGCTTGTTACCACGGATTGAACCGTACAAAAGGAAAATAACTTCCAAAGGGGTACAGCAGATACAGCAGAGTAGAGGCACTCACGCCGAGGCAACGTTTGCGACAACTGGAGCCGTCTTGATTTCTCAATGGACAAACAACTTCATTATTTGCATCTGAAACCGAAAAGGACGATGTCAACGAAGAACGAGGAGGCATCGTTAATGTAGAATTGACCATTACCAAGTCAAGAAGAGCGATAATGGTTAATGGGATGTGTAGGTTTGTAGATAAGATAGGTAGATAGGTACAGTATCGTCGCACTGTTTCTGTTTCGTATTGGGGGGAAGAGGGGGAAGCGGGAATCTCAAAAATGTATGATATTGATAGCAAAATTTCGCATAATTATTTAATAAAAATAATATGTGAAAGTAATTTCTCTTTCTCTTTCTCTTTTGTAACTTTGTTATTGTAATTCTTTCATGGGAACAAAGATACAAAATCGAAGCTCAAAGCTATTTCTTCAATGATTTCTTACAATTGGTGTTTGAGAGAAAGAGAATGTGTGTAGTGTGTAGTGTGTAGTGAGTAGTGAGTAGTGAGTAGTGAGTAGTGTGAGTGGCACTGGCATTGAAGGAAATTTGAGTGAGGGGTCTTTTCATTAGGTAGGTAGGTAGGTAGATAGATAGGTTCGAGGCAGGGCAGTTAGAAGCTCTTTTACTAGTGGGGTAAGAGTCAAGAAAAGAGCTTCGGATAAGAGCTTTTTTCCTCTTTTTTTTTCCTTCCATCTTTTCTATCAATGCTTATATATAGCTAGTATGTTTAGATACAATCAATTAAAACCAATGAAAAGATATATATCTAATAACTAGAGCATTGAGGAGCTCTTGATATAGAGATATATTGCTACGAGCTTGGCTTCCTTTCCCTTGTCTTCAGTGTTGCTTTTTTCAAACAAATATTCGAATATACAATCCTATTCAGATTTCATCTACTATTCCCTCGATAACCTTGATTCGAAAAATCGGAGAGAATGAACTAAATAATTCTACAAACTCTTTAATATAGAAGATTTCTCTATTACTCATTGATTTCAAGTACAGTATTACATATTACACGCCACTATGTCCCAAAATAGTAATCAGTAGCTTGAGTACCTAGTAGGTAGCTGTGGGACCTGAATCAAGTCGACGGGTTCAAAGTCAAAATGGATTTGTAGGAAGCTTTAACATTCCTTCAAAATGTATTTTCGGCGGCAATTGCAGGCAAATGGCCAAACATCGGACCTTGGAAACTACCCCTTCTGTTGCTAGTCAGTTCACACATACCTAATACATACCTACGCAAGTGCCTCGTTGGGCACGATATTCATGCGACCAATGCAATACGTTAAATAATAACAATAGTATTATCGGTGGAGAGTTGAAAAGAAGTACCGCCGGCACCTTCCCTCTTATCCAATCATTCATTATATCTTCCTAATGGAGCAATACTGTCTTTTAAAACCCATACCTGGGAAAGCAATTGACAAGTAAGAATTTGAGGATACAAACTTACTTGATCTGCTGATCTGCTGAAAAAAAAAAAAAAAAAAAAAAGATTTATTGGATCAATCCTTCCGAATGGGGGTTGAAGAGCAACACAAAATTATGCTACTCTATCGGAATTCCCATAGAGAGAAATCCCAATAGGAAGATTGATAAGAGCTTTTTTGTTTTATCTCTTATCAATTGTTGCATTGTTCCAAGCTGGAACATCTGGAAACTGGAGTTACCGTAACATGCATTGAGCATGCGAGTATGACCTTAACAAGCTTAACATACTCAACAAGGCTCCTTTCCAGAAAGTCAATTCGCCGGAGGGTAACACCAAAAAGTCATGAAACTAACCAATTGATGCTTTAATGAATCAATCTTTCACATGCGAAGGATTCGTAGCCGCTTGCATTTGCATGCCTTTGTAAGTTGTAACAAAGCATTTGTGCTGCTGTTATTGTTAATGTGTTGATTGTGCAATGATTGGCTAGGGAAGGAGATTTCTGCCAATAATCTTCAAACATCAACCAATTCCATTTCGGTAATCCGGGGAGAAATTCATGAGTCGATAATACAGTTAGGACTTAGGAGTTTAAGGAGAATAGGGAGAAGCGTCGGTTATTTTCAAGCTCGCTGAGGTCTTTGTAACTTGGAAACTTGGATTGCACGAGTATTAACTCTTGAGCATTAAATGACTTCTAGGGTAATTGCTTCTAGAGTAGTAGCTTCTAGAGTACAGTTGCAAGCAGATCCTTGAATCGTCGAAACCGCTGCGTTATTTTCATATGACTAGTGTGAAGTCGGGGTTTATCGAGGTTTCGTAACAAACGGTGAGTCCAAAAGGTTTGTTTGAGTTATTAATTGTTAACGGCGAATCCGAAATGATTAGCATAGGTATCCTTGGGAATTTCTATTCCGTACTATTTCCGACCGTATATTGAGCTTTATTTTGTATAATCTCTGCACCTTGACATCAATCATTAAAATCTAAAGCCTTGTCGCATAGAACGAGTACTTAGGCGACAAAGTGATAAAGAAAGGGGATCCCAAAGATTAGATTCATATATCAATGGGGGAAGCCCCCAAACCCCGATGGCTCGCCGTGCTTGGATTATTGAGGATATAAAAAGTGTTTCCTTTCCATATACTATAGTCTGCCTCCACGGCAGTGGTCCCCGAAGGGCCAGCGGAGCGTCTTTCCAAGCAGAAATGAATATAAATCATTGATGAATGAGCAGAACAATAACATTTTCTATTAATGGAGGGGGGGAGAAACGAACTCTGGGTATGAAGTAACGTTTTGAGGTGCTCGCTCCTTCCTTTTATTCTAATAGAACACAGTATGAAATCAACCTACAATTGAACGACTTCAACAGCTTCTCAATTTACACATTCTCTAGAAACTCATCAGAGAGCATACTCGAGTACTGTACTCCCTCCATTCAAACTTCTATATTTTCTTCACATCACACAAGATTCGACTTAACAACCCTCTCTTCCCTTCGGATTCTGCTCTTACAATAGAAAAAAAGGTTAGTCGTGCCGAAGAGAAGAGAACACAAAAACACTTCCATCTCGACACTACCAGCTATAGAGATTCGTGTACTTTGTAATTCTCCTGAAGATCATACAAATGAGGCTTATAGTTTCTTGGCCTAACTTACTCTATGGTTAATTGGTCAAGAGTGTCGTCAATCAAGATTTTCACAACGACCAGGGGTTAGATAACGACCATAGCTAAGAATCCCATTTGCTTGCCTTGCTTTACGTGGGACCAATTCCCATGGTAATGATGAGAAGCTCGCGTATCGTTCCTTCATCTCCATCCCCACCAATCATTCCCAATCAATACTAATGAACCAAAGCTGAAAAAGCTCCATCGTCAAATCTTGCTTAAATTGATCTACGTACCCGAAAGAAGTCGATCATTACCGTTTGGGGCCACCTTGGTATGGTTAAAAGTGCCAGTAATATATTTTGGTTAACTATAAGCGAAAGTATCCGCTTTCTTGATATTGATCGATATTGAAGGCTTTGGAGCCTCGACAAGTGGCGATGATAGATGAATGAGGTTTATTGAAGATAGTATCTGGTATGTAAGGAGAATGAAAATACATCTATATGTTCTCGCGCTGAGCAATCAGGTACATACTATGCACGCATCTATTCATCCAAATACCCATTCAAAAAAAAGAAAACATAGGTATTATATCAAATTGATAGTCGGTTCAATAGATCCTCTCAAATCGGGTAACCTTTCCATTTCCAATTAACAAACGGGGATTTTTGGTGACGCCTAGACCAAGGGTGCATGCTTTGTTTCTATAAACAAAAACCCCCGCTTCATCATCCCGCATCTGATCTTCTTTACATTTAATGGAAATACTTAAAACCAGCTTGATTTATTGATCCACCATCCCCTTTCTTCCATGTCCGAAAAATCTTTACTACCTACCTACAATCCGAGTGAATCTCCTCGGCGATTTCATTGTTACTTGTGGCCTCACTTTTTAGATACTATGAGCTTTACGGATTTTCTCGACCTTCTCATTTCACGATTTGAAGATGTCCTTGACAGTTAAACACCTAAACAATGATGCTTCATTTCTCCTAACCTTCGCCCCCATATCCCCATTTCCACCTTCACCAGGACCAGGCCAACCCGAAAACTCCTTTACAATCCTCCTTGATCCATGGTTATCCGGTCCATCCAAGATATTCCATTCCAAGTTTTCGATATCTCATCTCAAAACACCCTCATGCATATCCTCACTCACCGAACTCCCAGAGCCTGATCTGGTGATAATAAGTCAAGACAAAACCGATCATTGTCACGAAGAAACCCTCAAACAACTCTCTTCAGACAGTAGCAAGACACTTATTCTCGCCGAACCCGGTGCAGCCAAGACAATAAAACGATGGAAATATTTCTCCCCCTCCAAAATCATCCCTCTCAAACGCTGGGAAGATCCTCATCTACGACGCTCTGATAATGTTCTTCGAATACCTGTTCCATCACAATCTCACAATGGTACACCCGGCGAAGTAACCATTGCTTTTCTCCCCCAAAAGAACGATCTCACAGGTCTACACAACGCAATAGGTATAACATACCGACCCCCCACTCTCTCAACCTCATTTTTCAACCCCCAAGAAACCAGCTGCGCCACCCCTCCCGCATCCCCTCACTCCTTCGCCTCCACCCTCTCCAACCCCACCGACCGCGCCCTCTCCGTAATCTTCTCTCCACACGGCTGTACCTACCGTACCATCGCCCCCTACGCCACCTCGCACCTAATATCCGAAGCCGCGCTTCCCCTAACATCTCTCCTTCACCCTTTCGACCGCATTTCCAACCCCTGGTACCTAGGCGGAAACATCATATCCGGATTCCCAGGCGGCGTCTCCATAGCCCAAAATCTCTGTGCCAAAACATGGATTAGTGCTCATGATGGCGATAAGACGAATTCGGGGGTAGCGACATGGAGTATTAGGAGTAGGAAGTGGGAGAAGGAAGAGGTGGAAAGTGTAGTTAGTCCGAGGAGTGAAAAGTTCCATGAGAAAAGGGGGATGGGGACGGAAGTTTTGGTGTTGGGTAGTGGAGAGGGAGTGAGATTGGTGCAGGGAAGTGATGTTTTTGGGGGTGGGGTGAGGATTGAGAGGGAGGGGTTGGGGGATAGGGATATGGGGAATGATAGGGTTGATGTTGAGAAAGCGCAAAATGAGAGTTTAGAGGATATTGACGTCGGGAATATTGGGTCTGGGTCGGTATGTTGATTCGCATTTTACGATGGAATAGGCACGGATGATATACAGCATGTATGTTATAATGAAATATTTGGGGATTCGTGGTTAGGTTAGGGGAAACCATGTTTGGGAACATGGATTGGGATTGGGATTGGGATTGCAAGTTCAAGTACGATACCTGGGATATTATCACGCACTTGATGAATGGCGTTTCCTTTCCTTTCCTTTCTTTTCTTTTCTTTTTTTCTTCTTTATCTAGGTAGTTTCTTTTAATTCCTTGTAGATAATTAGATAAGTTAAAGTTGATTCTGATACTATTAGTATTAATATCTAGTATTAAAATGAATATATTCAA
Source organism: Stromatinia cepivora (assembly GCA_014898415.1). Taxonomy (NCBI): domain Eukaryota; kingdom Fungi; phylum Ascomycota; class Leotiomycetes; order Helotiales; family Sclerotiniaceae; genus Stromatinia; species Stromatinia cepivora. Next base: position 289,543 of record RCTD01000001.1, on the reverse strand, counting down.
AATAAATATTGATATTATTACTCATCTCATAACTTTTGAATAAGAATCTTGGCATAGAGAAGAAGAAGAATTATATTTCTATCTAATCTAATATAATATCATATAATATAATATCATTATAAATAAATAAAATTCTAGATATTTATTATTACAAGGAAATATATCTATATAATTGTAGCAATATAATATATTCTTTTTATTTACCTATCTATAATATTCAAAGATATCCCCCCCCCCCGAAAAAAAAAACTGAAGGAAAGGAAAGGAAGATCAATGATATGATTAATCGGATTATTTCTCTATTAATCTAATCTTACTTATGTTGTTTGGGAACTTTGGTTTTGTACTGTGCTGCATGATATGATGTTGATGCTGGGGGTAAAGATTCAATCGCAAGATATTCTTGTAGGTAGTTTTATGAATTTCGTATGCATCGCATTTGCTCCCATACTCTCTCCTTTTCGTTCTCCACGTCTTCCAATTGACCATTCATCAATACATGCACCTAGTGCGAACCCCGTCAATCACTCCATCCTTCCTACTTCTTCACCCCCTTCCCCTTCAACATCGCCTCCCTCATCGCTGCTCTCGCACTTCTACTACCTCCCAACTTCGGTCCTTTCATATATAATTCCTCTTCCGTCTTTTCTTGTCCTCCTTTCTTCTTCTCCTTAGCCGCTCTTTCGGACATTTGCTGTTGTCTCTGCAAAAGCGCATGCGAACTAGCTTCTTCCCAATCTTTACGAAATGTTTCCGCTACCATTTCATCATTGGGTCCTTCTACCTCTTTTGCTATTGATGATGATAAGGGTACAGGTTCGTAAATATCTAGACGATTTTCGTGGAGAATAGCATCAACAAGAGCGTCGCGTTGGATATCATCACTTCCTCTTCTTTTGCGTCCACGCCAGGGTTTACCATCGCGACCTAGACGGGTTTTTGAGGGAGGATTTTGTGCGGATTCTTCGAGATCAATGGATTCACCTGCTGCTTTTCTCCGTGCCATTTCTGTTCGATGTGCATTCCTTACTCTAGCTTCTTCTCCCAGATCGACTTCGAGCAATTGGCCCATCGTAGTAGGGGCTCTCTGAGGTTCTGTAGATTGCTGTGTTGAAATTTCATTCTTCGAAGCTCTCGGTTGTGGATTCGTGAATGGAGAATTAATTGATTGAGAACTATGTCCGAGTTTCGATTCTATATATGCCATCCTATACTATTAGTCACCGAACTTGCACCCAACCAGTTCGAGAGTAAAAATAGGAAATGTACTTACATATGTTTATCAACACCACTATTCACAACCCCCATCTGCGGCGCAAATCGTCGCATAGAAATTCCACCTTCTGGTTGTACTTCCTCTGAGTCCTTCTCCTCATATTTGACCAGCGCATCTCCATTTGAATCGGTATCATTTCCCTCTCGAATTTTAGATTCAGCTCTAAACTCCACTCCTCCGATTTTCCTTCGTTGTTTTCGCAGGCGCAAAATCTCTGACATGTCTAAAGTATCTTTTGTTCCTGCTTCTTCTTCCTCTTCTTCTTTTTTAATACGAACAGAATTCGATGCGATTAATTCATCCAAACTCTGTTCTGTAGACATAAGTGCTAGTGCGGGTGCAGGTATTGATTGTTCGACTCCATTTTCAATATCATCATGATTTCGCTGTCTATAAATCTTGCGCTTTTTGGAAGGTCGAAATAATGGTATTGGATCTGCGTTTGGAGTTGTCATGATTGAGGTTTGAGAATTTGGTAGATCTGGCGATTGATGCACTTGTAATTTGTAAGTATGTAAATTATTCGCAATTATGAATGAGGAAGATGGAGCTCTGGTTGAGATGGTTGTGATATCGTTTAGCGTCTATTGATAAGGCTTGCTGGGGTGCATCGGCTGATTACATCCGAACCAACACCAGACTGTGGGGGTAAGCTCCAAAAGTGTGACATCCATTGAAGCTCCATCATCATCAAGCGTTTTTGCAAGATTAAAGCTCTTGAAGTTATCTCAACATTCAATTGATCTTGATACTTTATGTAACAATGTCGCGGAAAACAGCAGCTTCTGTCCTTCGAAGAGCTCTCCTCTATGGTATGCTATTCATCTGAACACCATACAATGGAAGCTCCCTCATGGGCAGCTAACCTACGAACAAGTACCATCATCCTCGCCCAAATTCTTAGAGAAATCCCGAGGATTAAAAGTCGATAGTATTGCGTATGATTTAGAGGACTCGGTGACATTGGAGAATAAAGAGATGGCGAGGAAGAACATAGTGGATTTCCTTAAGGGTGAAAGGCCAAAAGATGTGGGAGAGTATGTATTATGTATTTGATATATCTTTCTCATGCTACAAAGGCATAAAATATATACTGACCTTACCTCCCCCTAGAATAGCTGTGCGAATAAACTCAGTATCATCAGGCCTAGCTCTCCAAGACCTTACTGAAGTCCTCAAAAGTCAACACCTAGACACTCTCGTAATACCCAAAGTAAATTCACCATCCGACCTCCACTTCATAAACGATATTCTTCGTCATACCCTCCCATCGCGACACCCATCTACTCCATCACCCTCTTCAAATCCTGTCAAAATCCTCGCCCTAATAGAATCCGCACGATCCATCATAAATCTCTCCTCAATCTGTGAAGCATCTCCCTACTTACACGGCCTTATTTTTGCAGCCGAGGATTTCGCCTTAGATTTAAGTATCACACGAACACCCAGTCTAGACGAATTCTCCTATGCAAGAAGTCATATAGCGACCTGTGCACGAGCATTTAATCTTCCATCCACCATTGACTTGGTGTGTACTTCATATCGGGGGGATGAGGGACAAGCACGACTAGAGGAAGAATCTCTTCAAGGGAAACGCCTCGGGTTTAATGGGAAACAATGTATACATCCTTCCCAAGTGGATATTGTTCAAAAAGCATTTGCGCCTGGAGAGGGAGAAGTAGAATGGAGTGTACGAGTAGTGATTGCGGATAAGAAGGCGAAGAAGAAAGGGAAAGGAGCGTGGACGTTAGATAATAGGATGATAGATGCGCCGGTGACTGGTAAGGCGAGAGAAGTACTTAAGAGGGCTGAATTGTGTGGATTTGATGTTGAGGCTATGATGGAAAAATGGAAGGGTCAAGAACCGGAGTGAATGTGTGAAATATGTTGTCAAAGTCAATGATATGACAGGCAGTTCAGTAGTTTTAACATACACTGACGACTTCTCATTCCAATCTTTCCATTGACAGACCTTTCGTTCTCTAATTCGTCAAATCCTTACATTCAGAAATCTCCCGGTGTATGCTCTTGATATTTGCTCTTGATATTTGCTCCCAGTGTTTGTGATTTTGTGATATACCCCGTGGTCCTGAAATGCAAAATACTTGGGAAGCTTCAGCATTTCATGACAAGATGTTTCATAGTTACCATCACCATTCCACCCTCTAAAATCCACAGCAGCATCACTAGGAAACAATACATTATAATCACCTAACAACTCTTCTTCTCTTCTTCTCTCCCAAGCATTTAAACTAGCTCCCATATATTCATCCACTACTCAAATCGCACATACACATACACATACACATACACATAAATATCCATACTAAATTTCAATACTCTCACAGGACAAAACAGAGTTATTATCAAGTTCCATAATGTAATAATAATAATAATATAAATTACTTGAAGCTTTTCTAAATTTCTAAATATTCTCCTCTTTAAATCTAATCTAGCTAATGATGCTTAGCTCATGCTCAGCTCATGCACAGTATAAACATAAATTCATCATTTATCCTCTCTTCTAGACGATAAGCTTCAGGTTTCAGGTTTCAATTCCCAGTCCCGTTTCCCTTACTAGCTTTTTTTTTTTTTTTTTTATCTTTTTCTTTCTTTCTTGAAGTCTTTCATTCAAATTCGAAGAATTTTGGGAAATCAAGTGGGGGGAGGGAAAATGATTGGAATATATGTGATAAGTACTAGCTAGTATATGAACAATGAATGGTGATTAAGGTGAGGTATATGAGGTATATGAGGTATATGAGGTATATGAGGTATATGAGTATGTATGTATAAATGATCGCGTTACAAATAGATGTGAATAAATAAATATAAATATAAATAAATAAATATATATAATAAGATAGTACTAGTATACCAGTATACTAAATAAACCACGATACCAAATCGCAAAACACACCATCACCCCCTCATCCACTCATACGAAGTACTCCCTACAGTAAAATAGAGTAGTATTGCACTTATTGCACTTATTTCACACAAAAAACCTAAACCCCAATCCAATCCCCACCAATTAACAAACCAAACCAAACCACCTTTCTACCTATCTACCCCTCGCCTCCCTCGCCCTCCTCCTCTCCTCATCCGCCTCCGCAATCGCCTCATCAATCCTCCGCTCTTCCTCCTCCAACCTCGCTACTTCTTCTGCCGACATCCCCGGTTCGCTCAGAAAGGGCGCTTGAAGCGTTCCTTTGTATACTTTCGGGATATCGAGATTTGAGCTTTGAGTTCTTGTTTGTGCTGCTATGATAGCTCCCAGAGCACCACTCGCTGCGTTAACTCCCATAGCTCCACTTGCTGCGCTCGCTCCATTGATATTATCCGTATAAGGTTCCTGATCAAAAATACTACGTTCGTCTATTCGTTCGTGACTATTTTCCCGACTTATAGTTATTCCTTCATTATTACCGCCCATGGGCGACACGGGACGAGAAATCCCCGAAGCAATACTAATACCCATACTACCCACATCACTCCTCAGCGTATTGGCAGCCTGGCTTCGTCGCGGACTAATAGGCACAGGTGTATTTGCCGTAAAAGCACTCCCCGGCGCAGGTAAATCATCATCGTGATCGTAGGGCATAACGACACCGTGAGATGTGAGTGGTGTGCTTGTATCGGTGCGATCGGTTAGATTGAGTTTTTCGGCGACGGAGAGGTCGCGGGAGTCGTTGTTTTTGAGGGAGGAATTTAGAAGGAGATTTTCGGGGGTGCGGGATGGGTTTGGTGGGGAATTTTTGCGGCGGCGACGGAGGAGGAGGAGAAGCGCTAGAAGAAGGACGAAGACGAGGATTATGACGCCTAGGGCAATCCCGATTTTAGCGCCGAGGGAAAGTCCCCTAGATTTGGAGGTAGAAGCATTGGATGCACCTATTGCATTGGCTACGTCGATGCCAGTGCTAGTTGGTAGGGCGGTAGGCGAAGTTGTTACTGTTGCATTCCAGGTAGTTGAAATAGGTGTATTGGATGCCGTTGTTGACGGCGGAATCACTGTTCCCCCTGAAGGCAAAAGAATTGTTGTGCTAGCTGTGACGGAAATCGTAACTGTAGGCGGCGCATAGTTCGTGATTGAGGACGTAAACGAGGCTACAAAAGCAGATAGAGATGCTGCTTCGGATGCTAGTACTCCTGGGTCCTCTCTCCTCGGGTTAAGGGGCGATAGACTGTGTGATATATGGAAGTATGGGCTATAAGATTCGCAGCTGAAGCCCACATGAGTGAAGTTACCATTGTTGAAACACAGAAAGAAGGCTGAGTTGGGCTTTGTAATGGAGGAGAGGCTTGCATTAGTATCATAGAGATTGATCTCTAAATTCGCCGTTCCTGATTTTTGTGCTTCGATTTGACAAGTAGGGTCATAACTATCGCAGTTGTCTACATTTTTGGTTAGACCCGTCATTTAGAGACTGATATCTTCTTAACAATTACTTACATGTGAGAGGGATAACATAAAATATGTTGGATGGGTCTGGTGCTTGGAAATTGGTGGTATAACATAAAGCCAGCTCTGTCGCGTCTATTGGTCCTTGAGATCCCACTACGAAGTCGGGCTTGTAGCTTTGGTTCAGCAACACAATACGATTCTGTTCGAAAGACGACCATGTGGTAGGGTAATAGTATGAGTCTCCTTGATCTTCATCGCCAGTAGCCCGAGAAGTGTAGATTTGTGGTAACAACGAAGAGCTCTTGTCCATTTCATTGCCATGCCCATCTTTCCTCCCATCGTGGTGGCCCAACACCATGCCCAGCAACCCGCACCAGACCACCAAGACCCTCCATCTCTCAATCGATATAATCATTTCCAGCTTTCTCACTTCCTATCCCATCCATATATCAACACAACATTCTCGCTCTTTATCCACTTTATTATTTTCAAATATTTCGCGAACACTTGTCGCATTTGTCGTTCTCAAACCAATACCCAATTCAATCAATCGTCCAAACAAAACAATCAACTACACAAAAAATTACCAAAAAAAGAGAAGAAGAAAAAATCCTCAAGAAAGAGACCTTTCAGCCCACGAACAGGGAATATACCAACACTTGATCAACACACCCCATACCCTTCCATACATAATCCATTACACCAAATCCTTCACCTCATCAATCACCTCAGGATTAAGCATCCACGCTCGATGTAATGGAGGCGCAGTCCGCGGATGGGTAGAGTGAGATGTGAGAATGGGATGGGGTGGTTCACATCCTAACACAGGATGCACATGCACGTTTGTGGGCTGTTCTTAGCGCCCCCTTCATTGGTTCGTTTAGGAGGTGAAGGATCACTAAATGTGGAATGTGTGTATGGGTTATGCGCCGCTCCCTTTTCCGTCTTCGTTCCTCCAATTATTTTCTCCTGGCTGTGTTGATATGTTGTACGCAAACTGTTTGTGTGTCTATATATGTATGAGGTATGTAAATTTGTGTGATGTTTGGGGGCTGAAGTGAGGAAGTACGAATTAGCAAATTTGGATTTGGGAGGTAATGGGGTTAGATCCCGTTCATCACAGCCTTATTAGACGCGGACCCTTGGATTGACCTAGTCTTAAGAGACAGAGTTTGTGATGCGCGTTGGTGATAGTGATTCGTGATTCACAATCGATAGAACTATTGATACTATACGCCTATCCCTTCAACACGATAGAAACAAACGGTGTGGTACCACCATGTTTAATCCATAAGGCTCGTCATAATGAAAGGATGAAAACTCACACTCATTCTGAATTACTTACTCGTCATACTTACCATCAATCTAGGTTTTAAATTTGTGTCAGCGAACGATGGAAGCCTTAATGGTTGATCGCCTGGGATGGGGGTATTTTTAATCGTATTGAATTGAATTGAATGCAACCCAAGGAAATTCAATACTACTTCAGAGGGTCCGAAGTTGTTCTGTATTAGATGTTACTATCGGACTACTGAATTGAAGGAAGTAGGAAGTACTAGGTAAGTAAGTACCTTCCTCCCTGAGAAGTATCCAGGTAAATGAATCTATAAATTATTCCGTTTATCAAATGCAGATCTGCAAAACTGCATCATATACGGGAGGAAATTCGAGTTAATCGTACTTAGTCCATGAGAAATAAGACATTTGAACTTGTGAAGGTAGAATTCTTCGATATGCTACCGTTGTATCGTCTTACTATCTAAAAATAGATTCTATGCACCTGCATACCTACAGCCGCCCGCCCAATATACTGATAATTCCCAATTCTATCAAACATTGAAAGTAGAGACAGATAAGTTTGACTACCTAAGTAGGAAAAATACATTTGATTTTTTCATGGATTTAAATATGTGCTTTATTGCCACCAATTCTTCAAATACCCACCAATACTTTCACCCTCAATTAGAGGGGCAGAAACTTCAAAACCCCACCGTCTATGGTCTCAAAACAACAATGTCAACCTCTTTCTTGATAATGCCACATCCAAAGTGATCCTTTTCATGATGATCAGATATACAAAATATCATCAAACCCATCAATACCTAAAATTCCTTCTGGCTACAATCCATGGATATCTATCATCATGATTCAATTGATCATGAGCATATCTGTAAGTATAACAGTGAATCTGTATTCCATCCAAATATATCCTCGCATTCCAACCCTTTCTCCACACGGAAAGAAGAAGCATCGAGAATTACAACCCAAAATATTCCGCTGTCCTCAATCCTGTATAGACAGAACAGAACAGGAAGAACGATCGAGCAAGTCCTCTTCAGCGAGAAGCGACAGACGACATAAACGAAACTCCATCCGCTATGATTTTTATCCATGAACTTCCAAACAGAAGAATGATTTACCGAGGAGTCTTCAAAAAGTGTCTATGCAATTTTTGAAGGGTTCGGATGGATCTCTGGTTTGAAGGAACTTTGGGGAGGACACCGAAGATAAATGTTGACATCATTTTGTTTTGAAGACTGATTTTTAGTAAAGCTAGGTGAGATACACAGCCATTTATGACACCTGCAGACCTCCAACTCAGATTGACAGCGCCGTGCATACAAGTGTCCACGTCTTTTGCAGCTTCAGATGTGCAGATAGGCAAGTGTCCCTGTTGAAAGAGCTATCGTGTTGATACAGAACACCATTGGATGCTTGTAAGATCTACATCAAAAAGTGCTATGAAATTAGTAATTTAGTATCTTGAATCTTTAGATTCTCCTTGGTCATTTTATCGCCATAGTAGATAATTAACCTGTATTTCTATAGAAAAGGATCGCAGGTGTCTTCTAAGTTCTTATATGCTGGATTGATAATGCAGTTGCGATATCGATCCATGTCCCGTCTACTTACATTATCATCGACCTTTCATTTCGCCTGTTTCTCCTCTCATCCATTCACTCCACAAATGGTGGGTCTAGGTAGGTATATAGCCTCCTTTCGCAACAGCCCCTCATACGCATACCACAACACCCCTCATTGAAAAACCCTCACCTCATCCCCACAACCACCAATTCCATCCTGACGAAAAAAAATCATATCCCCTAGACATCTCTCCATCATTCCCTCACCTCCCACGACCAAACCACACGATCTAAATTTATATTTATATTTATATCCGCATAATACAGACAAAAACCAGATCAGAGGAATCCGACTGAGATACAAAGTCCATTCATCCCTCAAGCAGAAGTATTCATCATCAATATCATAACCTTTAGTATAGATAGATGCTGGCCCGATGTTGAAAAAAGAGGTAAGAGGGTGCGTTGATTTAATCGTTGTCGAGAATGTAATCTTATGGAGATGCCGAAATTGGGTTTGGAGATGGGGGATGGGGTGGGTTTATGATTGATAGATATTGGAGGGGTGGAGGGAGGGATTTATATGTAATATAAGATTTTATTTGTATACATATCTATATATGTACATATATTCCACTCATACCATTTCACTCCAACCCTCAACCTTCAACCCAAGAATATACACACACACACAAATACAGAGCTCAAAAAACAATATCAATATCCATATTAACAAATAATATCCATATACATATCCATATCGCTAAACACCATTATGCTAATTGCCTAATACCAAGTATGATACGCTACGAGTATGTAAATAGGTTTATCTAATGAACCTCACTGACTCAATCCATCCATGCTTCCTCCATCTATACTTCCTTGATCCTTCATCCATGCCTTCCTTATCCCAGCCCATATATTCACGTATGCACAAGAGAAATGCACAATAATTCTATCTCTTTCTTTCCCTCCCTCTTCTCTTATTTCTCTCTCTTTCTCTCTCTCTCTCTCTCTCTCTCTCCCCAATCCATAATTCTATCAACCCATCCCATACATACAATAATGCCCTACACGCAAACCTCCACCTCCACCCAAAAAATCCATTATGCAAAAGTCATTTCGATTTCCTCCTCACCCCCACCCCCAAATTCATCCTCATCATCCTCCGCCCACGCATTTTTCTCCTCCACATATGTCATTCCAGCGCCTACTCCTACTCCTAATCCCAACCCTATTCCCGCACCTAACCCTCCAACCCCCAATCCTACCGGCGGCGTACTCGACGATGTAAATTCCGGTCTTGCACTACTCATTCCATCCAATCCACCTCCAAACGAAACACCACCACTACCATGTCCCAAAGAATGAAAACTCGTGTTTCCCCTCTCAGGTAATCTCGTACTACTTACATTAGCCGAATGAGGCGGTGAATGATACGCCGTATCAAACGTCATTTCTAATTCCTCTTCGGGTTCTTGTATCATATATGGAGAATTCCTCGCAAGATCCTGTTTGGAATGAGAATTCGAGTATGAATACGTCGAGCCTGATGCAAATCCATTAGAAGGACGAGGAGAGTGGCCTGGTGAACGATAACCATAGGCATTTAGCGTGCTACTTGCATCGTCGCTTTTTGTTGGCCGGAGAGAATTGCGTGGACTGGATGGGTTGCTGTTTGAAGAGGATCCGAATTTGAGTTTCATGGGTGGAAGTGTAGATTTGAGTTCTTTAACTTCTGCATGTTGGCCGCCTGTACCACCAGCAGCAACTCCACTGGCGACTTCTGCACGAATAGCATCAATATCAAAGAGGACTCCATGATTGTTTCCTTGCCCATCTTCTGTTCCAGATCGGCTCGAGTCAGTACCATGCTCGTTCTTTGAACTTTCTTCGTACGTTTCCCATTCTTTACGCTCAACAGCCGATTTCTTTTTGCGACCAAAGAAACTAAATCTTCCTTTCCCTTCTCTCTCCTTTTTCTCAAATTCTTTTCGAGCTTCTTCTATTTCATTAATAAGTTCTCTTTGTCTCTCTGCATGATTTTCAGGATCTGGATCTTCGATTTCAGTAAACTCATCGCTTTCAACCTCCCATCCCACTTCTCGAAGAAGTTTGGGCATGGCCGTACGATATGCCATATGTCCCGGTACTAGATCAGTGACATCCACATTTTCTATGCCAGGAACATTTTCTATTGGTGCAAGTCCTGCTACACGTCTGATACCACCACTAGTAAGACGGAAAAGATATCCTAGAATCCAATCATTTCTTGCGTATCCGTTGACGAATCTACCAGCCACAACGGACTTAGCCTTTAAATAATCGTCCTGATTCACAACATTAGGCGAACCAAATAGGTAAACATTCTGAACCAATCCATAGGCACCTTTCCTGGCGAGTTCTTTCAGACATGAGAAAATGACTCTGGAGCCAAGGGAATATCCCACGAAAGTGATCGGTCTGGTACCAAGATTTCGATCAATAAGTGAATCTGCAAGAATAAGTCCTGCGGCATTTGCACGGTCAAGAGAAACCGTCCAGGGGTTATCGATGAGATATGAAAGCTTAGTTAAAACAACTGGTAATTGCAAAGCAGCCATTAAACCAATGAGAATAGTGCTTCCAAGAACTTGTTGAAGACCTTGAGTTAGAGCCTACAATAGATTAGTATTTGTCGAGTGCCTTAGACAACTCAACTTACCTCGGTCGCCAGAATATTAATGGTATCTCCCATACTCGTAAGCATTTCCGGCTCCCAAAGAACCGAATAAATGTCTCCCATGATTGGATCAACAGTACTATATGGTAATCGTACATCATCGACTTTACCCGTCATCCATCCTGAGACCGTAATAATCAAGTTGACTCGCTTATTATTATGCAGTGGTCTATATTCGAAAGTTTTGACTGCTCCAGTTCTACGATTTGCAGCTTTGATTGCAATGATGCCACCTGAAGTGGCGGCACCCGTTGTGATAATAGCAGCACCTGCAGAACCAGCAAGAAATCCACTAGTACCTGCCACACCGATGGTAGTGAAACCAGCAGCAAGACCTGCTCCAATAACGGGTGCTAAGAGACCTGCGGAAAGTCCAATAACTAAACTTCCACCAACAGTAGCAAGACCCATCATTAAATATCTTTTCTTGAGAGCCATTTTTCTTCTGTTCTCTTTATGATCATCTTCATTCCAGTTCTCCTTCTCGGCTGCTTGTTGCATCTCTAATGCATCAGTCACCCTTTTCTCAAAACGACAAATTTCCAACCAGGAAACTTCCATATTGTCACCAACCATTTCTAATAAAGTTCTGGATCGTGCATCATAAACTGAGTCTGCAATTAAAGTTAGGAATAGATCGCAAAGAACAGTCCAACGAAGATCGATATCAATATTCTTGGTAGTGGGAAGCTGTGAAGGAGTTCGAACTTCAGGCAAATCTTCGCCTTCATGCTCTTGATATGGTGGAGGTACTGCAGCTGGTTCTTCATCCTCATTTCGCCGAGGGGTCTGTGGAGTTGAAGGTGATTGTGGTAACCGTGGAGACTGTATAGATTGTCGTGCTAATCGCGGAGATGAGATGGACTCTCTGGGACTTCTACCGGAAGTAACGGAGCCTTTGCTCGAATGGGATTTTTCGGCCATAGGATTCTTTACTCGTGCATTCTGCATGAGAGTCTCGGTCAAATCCGAAGGAACTACTCCATGTTCAGCTAATTGCTCAATCATGATCTGCTCATCCGTGCTAATTTCCATATGCGCATACAGTCGCACCATCATTTTTTGGGTCCACATCTTCATGGCGTCTGCTGAAACCTGTAGTTCTTTTTTGTTTCCCTTCTTGGCTGCTACCAATAATTCCTGTTGTTCAAGCATTTTAGATAATATAAGTCGAGTCATGCCAACATATGCAATTCTTTGCCCTTCAGTCAAAAGATCTTTAGTGGCTTGCATTTGAGAAAGTGCATCTCGCTGCTCCTCGTCCTCCGGTTCTCCAGCCCCAGTACCATGGACGTCATTAAAAAGGTATTGTGTGTTCTCATCTAGACTTGTCGCAGATTGAGCATCTTCATCGAGTTGTACTCTAGTATACCCTCTACCGGCGCCACCCAAACCTGCGTATGCATCACCCTCATCGTCAGAATCATGCGCCTCCCTCGCGATTAACCTATTATCATCATCGTAAATATCGTATGGGGCATAAGCTGGCATTGTTTGCCATTCATCTTCTTCTTGAGGCGGGCTCTTTGGAACAGGTACCGTGGTATGTTGATGCGACCATTCCGATATTCCCTGGCTTAACTCCGCCCGACTATGTCTGTTGTCCACCGTGCGAACCGCATCCCTATTGTTGTTGCCACTGCTCTTGTCCAAGTCTTCTTTGGGTTTTGTTACTTCTGCGGATGCCGCAGGTTCCGAGAATTTCGCCAGATCTTCTTTGCTTGTAGGATCGAATTCTTTGACTGTTTCTTGAGGGGCCGGGTGACCATGGACTGGTAATTCATTATTCTGAGTTGTATCGCGAGGTTCTTGGGGTTCTGGATTCGGTGTTACAGGCAATGGCGTCTTTTGAGCATCCTTAAACTCCTCTTCTCCAACTGAACCGTTAATCTTGACAACATCTGCCTTCTCTACATTCCCCTTAGCAACATCTGCATTCTTCAATCCATTCTCTTCAGTTTCAACATTCCGATCCTCTGGGAGATTCGATTTATCCTCTGATTCGGCGCCCCCTGATTCAACATCATATGCTACCGGTTCCGGATCAACTCTCTTCTTGAGGGGCAATCCAAAATCATCAAGTTCCGGAGGTCCATGTTGGACAGCTGTACCCGGTCCCACATTGCCATTTTCCTTAGCATTTGTGGTGGTCTCATCACTCTGTGGCATATTGTTTCTAGCACTTCGACCACCACCTTGACTCACAGGGCAGGTGGCGTCTCTAACAGATAAATCATCTAATGTCACTTAGACATTCGTTGTTAAAATCTTAAATGTGTTCTCGCGCAGATCCATGGATTCTGAAGCATGAAGGTGTTCCGAGGTCGATGCTCTGCACAGTCCTAGTTGACAAGGATTTTGTAGTGATACCAGTGAGTAAGATCAGTAAACGATTGGTGCGTGCTTTTTAACGGTACAGTTAATGATTCAAGAGGCTCATGGGCAGTGAAGATTAAATACTTTAGTAGTGATAAGGAGTTATTTGCTACGCTTTAAATAGATTCGAGTTTTACTTGATATGGAATTTGGGGGCCGTTTTTCTTTGTTTCTACTGAAGGCGTAATCCAGGGGGTCGGTCAAATTGTACATGACGATTCGGAATCGCAATATCGTGCTTGCCGGATTCTTTGCTAAACTTCAACACCAGACAGCAATAATCAGTCATACAGCTAAATTCCATCTAGTTGGGTATCATTCTTTTCGAGTATACTTAGTGATTAATTTATATGCAACTTCCTACTCGATATAACCTTTTAAATTTGATATTACCTTTCATATCAATCTGCTTCGTCCGTTTTCTCACTTGAAATTATCGTTTCTCCATCAGCTCCATCCTCCGACTTTTTTTTCGAGTGTAGACGTTTTCGTTTTCGCTTGACAGATTCTGAAGCATCTGCTCCTGTACCATTTGCATCGGCCAATTTACTTGACGCATTAGGCTTCGTGTTACCCCCCTCAACCTTCTTTTTCTTCTTCATTGCTAATGGATTCGGTCCTTTTGGTCCTGGAGCATTTTTCTTCTTTTTCGCAACACCTTCCGTCACACCCATGTCTTTCCTTGCCGATTCTTCGTCATCGTCCTCATCGCCTTCATTTCTCTTCCTCTTGAGACTTCCCGAAGCCCTTCCTGACTTTATGCCTTGTCTAAATTTCGATTTCTCTTCCCTTTCCCTCACCTCTGTAGATGTTTCTGCCATAGGTTCCATAATCATAACACTCCTATTGATATAAACCAAAGGCACACCCTGAATTGCCCTCATAGCTTTCCTGACTTCTATATCTTGACTTGCCACCACGTATCTGTGCTTGTTGGTTCCATTGCCTTTGCCGTCAACTACTGCTTTGATACATTCGTGGGCGGAAAGAGGTTCGGGATAATCTTCTGGAAGGTGACCACAACGGCGTCGCTCGTACGTTTTAGCTTTATCGATGAGATATGATACTCCGGGTTCTGAAAAAGCAGCGTATAGATGGCGCATTGAGCACTGTGTAATCACTAGGACATGTTAGCAATTAATGCGACAAAATGTGAAGGCGAGTGAGCATACTGGGCTTAACTTGACCATGAAGTGTTCGCTCTAAACCACCGACCAAGTCCATTTTAAATCTATCGGCATCCTTAATGATCTCAGCGTCGACTGTAGGGATGGAAAGTCAGTCATTGAAAACAGGTATTTGTACTGCTGCGCAAAATTGGGGAGCTCACGAAGAACTTGATATGCCTCGCGGAAACCAAAGCTCATGCCATATTGCTGCATGAGCTTTTTGTATTGCTTCGCCCTTTTTCCTCGCATATTTGTGAGTGCGACAAGATAGTTCAAAAGTCGATTGATTCAATGTTTGTAATTGTAAGGGATGTGATGGATGATAGAGATTTGATATTTTTTTTATCGGATAAATTTAAGGTTACAGTAGCTGATAAGGATTGTCTATCATGAACTACGAACTAAGATCATTAGCTCGATGAAAAAAACCCTACTCACTACTGGCTAGGAAGTCTAGAACCACATCCTTGTACTTGATATTGTAAAAATGTCTATATGCTACCTAAATAATTACCTCCATTACATAGATGGTCTTTACGCCTTGGCTTCCTTGCATCTTATTATGTCCACCTCCTGTCACGATTTCCATCCCTCGTGAGTAGGGGTCTTCAGGAAAGATCGCCGCTTTCGTGTTCTCCTCCTTGACAATGTTATTGTCTCTGTGTGCCTCTTGGCGCGGGAGCTATCAAACGAACGGCTACTAATCACTTTAGTCCCGAGGTCATATCTTATATACCTCAAATAAGCTGTGCAGCGACCTTACTTCACCCGTTGCTGCGTTTACACAGCGCTGCAACTACACTTATATCATCTAGTTTGCCTAACCCTGAATTAGTAAATGCCATGGTCATCAGTCTCCGTCAACTTACCTCCTTCCATAGCAAGACCTTCCTCGACAGCATGCTCCATGAAGGGGCTTTCTGCGAAGGGATCCTGTGCGATTACTTTCGCGGCTTTCATGAGTTCATCCGCTACAAACTTCATGCCACCTCCAGCCCCACCTTGTCGATCACCAGTACTTATGCCACCCTCACCTTGCTCCCATTTGCGGATACTGCTTACGACACTTTCGATTATTTCATGCTCCCATAGATTGTCAATAACGCCATCAGACATGGCAAGAACGACATCATCCTCCTCGATCTCAACCTTGTTCATGACAGCATTATTGACGGGTGTATCAGGACTATTTGTACCAAGTTGTCGAGGACAGTCAAACCAATGCCATTGCTCTGTAGTTTTGAATATACGTTCCTGCTGTTTCGGTCTTATGACTAGTACTTGTGAATCACCAATGTTGGTAACGTATAAGAGGGGAGTAGCGGGCGCATTAGGGTCTGAATCATCGATTTTATAATGCAATTGTGCTCCGGTAGCTGTAGTTGTGCCCTGCCATTTATTCGGACTCGCAGTAGCTTGAATAGTTTGCTCGTATGCCTTTTGCAGATAATCAATAGGATTCGGCTCGAAGTATTGTCCTGCTGGTCGAGATCCTCGTGCATCGTTTTCTACTTCCAAAGCCCAAAAATGTAATACTAGCCTCGACCATAAGCTGGCATTAATATTAGCCTCCAAAAGCAAATCATGATGTCAGGAAGCCACAAACCCTGCATGGCCGCCTTCTCTTGTTGACCAGGCGCCAACTCCATCATTTGCGCCAATAAAGTAATCACTAGAGTAGACCGCATCATCACCATTGGTATAACCTCTAATTACCTCACCGTTCACAGAAGGTCTTCTATCGCGACTCCTATGATGAGTACTCAAGGGATCGGAAAAGGATCCCGATGGGGGTGATAGAAATGGAGGAGGAAAAGGTCGTGGTTTTCGTTTGGCAAATAGCGCAAGTCCAGTTTCGAATTTGAATGGAAGGGTATCTTTTCGAAATGGTGGTATTTCGACATCCGCAGATGTGGAATATGCCAACTCAGGATGCCATCTTGGAGAACTGTGTACAAGAGTACGACGAGATTGATTATGTATAGCTTGCGCAACTTGTGTTCGACAAATCGACCTCCTCATCACAGCGTCGTGATCGATGTGCAGAGGTTGAAAACTACCTCTTGGTCGAATTCATGAAAGTTGTCTGATTTTAAAACTCGAGAAACTACCCAACAAAATTGTACTTAGTCGATAAGAACTTTGATTATGCAATTGACCAACAACGATAACGAAATCGGGCACTGGGCACGTGATTAAGTGTACAAATTGTAGATTTTCTTTAAGGCTGAATAAAGTTGTGGATTGTAAGATTGTGGAGAACACAAGGTTCATGGATTCTTTTCTAAGGTCAATCAAGAGATTAAATCAAGAGTGGGTGAAAGTCAATTGATTTCGTAAAATGTGACTTTTACTGATTGTTTTGGTAGCACATCGATGCAAAGCTACCTATCTATAGTACTAGCTAGGTAGGGAATTACATGACATTGAACGGTACCTGACCTGCATCGTATAGACGAGATGTCAAGGCTATCACGGCTGTCTTTTCAACATAATCTTGCATATCCGGAGAATTCGAGTTGCATTGTCAACCCAAAAAGAATGATCACCACAGGCATGTTTGATATCCGTCCGGACAAAAATGGATAAATTTCTTCGTATTTTCGGTACCGCAAGAAAGAAGTATTTCGGACATTGATTCTATAAGAGGCTTGGATATGATTCAGAATAGGTTGATAATCCTGATGTTTCATAACACTGGAGACATTGAAGGTATTGGATTTTCTTATAGATGCTGGTAGAAATATCTCATAACTCTTGATAGATGGCCCATTCCCAATCATTTTATGAAATCCTGATGATCCGATAAACGAGCTGATTGCTGAGAGAGAGAGAGCCGCCTACATCGTCGTGACAGTTTAATGACAACCAATTAAACCACAACTCGGCAATTAGGATCTCGTATTATCCCTCTGGTCTATGAGTGACTTATTTTCAACCCTTTGTCAGCGCTTGTTGAGGTTAGAATCCGATGTTTTATAGATTACTGCACATTAAACTTACACTATTATGGTGAAAATGACGCGTACATGTAAGTAAGTAGTCAGCCAAGACTACTGTTAAACTGTAGAATCCTCAACAGAGATAATCCTTTTGGTGTACGGAGTAGAGCAGGTTAATATAGAGCTCTCAACCACCTTCAGGTACTGGTACCTAGCAATGTAGTAAAATGAGTAACACCTAACGACAATTCTATCTAGTAAATTGCATGTCCACGAGTTATTAATTATTGTTGACATGAGAAAAGATGGAATGTGCCAATGTCCTTATTGTACCTTTTCGTCCGATAGCTCCGTTCCATTTATGAGACCTCGTAATTGAGAAATCAAATAAAAACCCCCCTCTTATGATCATTTCGCTCAAAGACCCAGTTATCTTAATGTTTCTATGATTATTCAGTCTTCTACGCTCTCTAGATTTCTCTCATCTATTCCTAATTATTTTTTCCTTTGTTTTTCTCAAATTCAAAATTCAAAGTTATACTATAATATTAAATACCCGTCACTCGTTTTATTTATTAGGCACTTTATATACTAAGCTAAAAGATTTATTATTCTTTCTATTTGGAGCATCGGTAATCGGCCCTCCCGCCTCTTATTCTTCGTTGTTCCCTGGTCTCACCAAAGTGACGTCCGGTAGTCCCCCAGATCCAGCCAAACCAAAAAAAAACCAAATGCTAAACAAGGTACATGAACTAATGAACTAGTACACCTAGATACTTCCCTCAAATTATTCATCATTCCTCGACAACATTAAACAAATACACCAAAATCAAAACTTTACATTCTTTTCATTTTTGATCAAATTATCTCGCTGTTTGCGGCAGTTCACGGAACATTTGCCGCCGGGTTGTTTTTATTGGGAACATTGTACTGTTATATAATCAACAGACCGACAAAGGAAAGAACAAAACACTTAGATTTGTATATGTCATAAGTCAACCATAACAGTTTGAAGGTCCATCCGGATCTTGCGGAATCACCGCTTCATCAATTTCTCTCTCAACTTGCTCATTCGAAGCAATTTAAATCCTTCAAAATGGGCCGAAATCGAGGTATGTTGGAATGCGCCACCATATTTACCAGACAACCCGGTTACTAAATAGCTCTTTCCCCTTAGTTATGTCGTTCATGTCCCAGTTTAGGGACCGAGACTCCAGCAGTCCTACTCGAACCCCTCCATCCTCAGGTCGAGCACGAAGTCGAACGGAATCCTACAGTAAACAAGAGTCTCAAGAGTCAGGAGAGTCGTCCCAAGCTTTAGGAAAGGAGCCCTTTCCGACTTCGAATTTCCAAATGCCCTCCCATCAGGAATCCCTTTCCAGTGAGACCCGCGATTCTTCTCAACCTACTCGAACAAGGGAACGAGCTTCGTCCAGACCTATTTCTATGGTGCAAACCTTTCAGCCTCCATTGATGGATGTCAACCAAGATACGCTACCAGAACTACAACCAATCTTCACATTTTTGAACAGTCACAGCAACAAGTTATATCAGGAAGGATATTTCTTGAAATTGGATGATCAAAACATACGTGTGTACAATATTCTACATTGGGAGGGCATTATAATCTAACATTATGTAGATGGCAAAGCCAATGCCGACCGGACCTGGACAGAATGTTTTGCACAGCTTGTGGGAACCGTCCTCTCATTATGGGATGCAGCAGAGTTAGATGCTGCTGGGCAAGATGGAGAAGTTCTTCCAAAATTCATCAATCTTACAGATGCCTCGATCAAAATGGTTACTTTCACTGTTCTGAACACCGCCATGGTTCCGTTTACTGATACTTTATAGATTGAATCTCTTCCTACTCGATCGCCTGCCGAAGCGCCTTTGCAAAACGTCCTCAGCATATCGACAGCTGGTAAGAATAGATACCTTTTGCACTTTAATTCACATCATTCGTTGGTTCAATGGACTGCCGGTATTCGCCTTTGTATGTATGAGCATGCTACATTGCAAGAAGCCTATACAGGCGCGCTCATTGCTGGCAAGGGTAAATTACTAAACAACATCAAACCCATCATGGAGCGCGCAAGAATTCAGACCGCAGATTGGGCTCGAGTGAGATTTGGCGCTGGAACACCTTGGAGACGATGCTGGTGCGTGATCACTCCACCCGATGAAAAAGAGGTCCAAAGAGTGCAAAAGCAATCACAAAAGAAGAGATCCGCCTATGATCGCCCCCGACCGCCTATATTGAAAGGCAACATTAAATTTTATGATTCGAAGAAAACGAAAAAGGCTCGACCAATCGCTACGATTAATGATGCCTATTCTGCGTTTGCTATTTATCCTCAATCCAAACCACTCATAGATGCGTCCACTTTAGTCAAAGTGGAGGGGTCCATCACAATTCATTCAAATCCCCCTCTCACCTCCGAAGGGTTTGTTTTTGTCATGCCCGAGGTACATCCTGCCGTCAGTGGTTTTGAGATGATGCTCCGGTGGCTTTTCCCAGTCTACGATACATTTGGACTTTATGGGCGTCCTGGTCGTTTGATCGCAGAAACAAGTGACACCAGAAGTTTGATGTTTGCAATGCCAGAACACCGAAGATATGACTATTTGGAAACTCTTGATGTTTCGGGTCTGATATCGGAGCAGGGTAACGCTAATTGGCTGGAATCTGAATGGAGAAAAAGAATGAAGGATTTAACAGCCAAGCGAATGGTAACCCTCAAGAACAATAGCCGAACCAATAGCCAATACGGCAGTAGAAGAAGTCGCAACAGTGCGGGAAATCCTCGAACCCGCCTTCAGTTTGATGATGCAGTATCGGTTAGATCGTCACCATCGATCCAGTTTGGTCCCCGCCCGTCGGGAGATGTTGGCAATGGAGGTCTTCCTAGGATTGATTCCGCACCTGCGGGTGCTATAGCATTTCAACAATCGAAAACTTCAGCAGTATCTCACCAAAGGTCAATATCCGAATCTCAACCACCAAGTCGTCAAGACAACCAAACTCCTCCCGTCTTTGATGGGGCTTTTGAACGTGCTCCTATCCCACCTCTTCATACCGATTCGATTTCACATGAAGGCTCAGGCTCAAGGTATGCACAAGATGTTGCAGCTTCGCCCGAGCGTCTCAGTTCGGAAGATGAGCAAACGGCCAATGTAACCCCAGTTCGTGAACTACAAGAATTGCAAACAGTTACAAGCCCGGAGCCTGTAGCTGCACCGCCAGCTTTCAAGCACGCGCCCGGAGCATTGCCTCCTAGTAAACCTTTACAATCACCGGATCTTCGAAAAGCGAACAATCGCATGTCTACCGCAACACTATCTCAATTAGCCGGTGCTGCAGCTACTTATCAACAAGGTCAAGAAAGACGAGGAATGAATGTTCAAACGCATGATAGAATAGAGGAGGATGAGGATCAAGGTAGAGGGGTACTGTCAGACGTCACCAGAAATCACCATATGCCTGCTAACCATAACATCATTAATGAAGGCATGGTAGCAACCTACAAACCTCGTAACGAAGAAGACTCAATTCTTCCTTCGAACCGCGATCAAACGCCTTATCAAAGCCAAGAGTACCGATCTAGTTACACCAATTTTAATTCAAACTCACAATCGGATTTTTCAAACGATATGTTCCTACCAGAGAACCCATCGAATCAGCCATCTCGTCTGCAGGCGAGCCAAAGCATTTCAAGAAAACCTGTTCCTACACAAAAAGAGAACCAACAAACCCCTACTTCGTCGCAACCCGCTTCTAGCACTGGGAGCTTAACCCAACATATTCTTGATCTAGGCGCTTACGATTTGATACTCCCTAAAGAAGACGATTTTAAGCTTCCACAGACGAATAGACACAATAGTGATTTAAGCAGTACATATGACGACGCTGCATCGACGGGTACTCCAGATTATGCCAGCACCAAACATTCTGTACGATCTGTACGCACCCAAAACTCTGCCGAAAAGCCGCGAGCAGGTAGGAAGAAGATCATTGGTAATGTTGAAGTTGGCCAACCACTCTATGGTGACGACAATACATTGTCAAAGGGGGTCGATATTGATTTCGGTCCTACCTTTGACCTCAATAGAGCACCGGGCCAAAATTCTCCAAGTCCCACTCCTAAACAGGATAAATTTAGTAACCCCAGTCCTGAAAAACGACCAAGTCATGACAGAACTCCTAGCGGCAATGTACTAGTTTGGCAACCCGGAATGAGTGCAACTGCAGCTAACAATACCTTTGGTCACAAACATGGTTTGACCGCGGAAGAGTTTGTTCAACAGCGTTCCATGGCTGCTGCAGCGACGCCACAATATGTACATCAACGTCAACATTCAGGCAATATTCTACGTGCAAATTCTCCTACCCCAGCACGCCCTTCCCCTTCCCCTACACCAGCACGATACACCCCTTCGCCTACACTAAATCAAGCTTCCAAGCGATCTAGTGCACTCTTAGGCCAGCATTCACGTCATAGCTCAGCAGATTTGTTGAATTCTAATGAAAGTCACGGTCAGAATCGTCATTCTCGCCGCGGCTCAGCAGATTTGTTGAATTCTGGTGAGGTATATGGTCAACAGCAGCATACACGCCACAGTTCAGCTGATCTCCTACGCCCAAATTCCAGAGGTGCAGCTAGAGCTTTGGGTCCTTCTGGAAATGGCACCATTACAACAAATCTCTCTGCTCGAGAACAAGCATTTGTTGCGAAAATGACTGGTGGACCCCTAATTGCTATGGCCAAAAACAACAATAAAAATAACGTCGTTTCTACCGGTCTCGTTGGTGCTATTGATTCACGTGAGAAGGAGAAGCAACATGTCAAGCAAGGAGTCAACTCTCATTCGGTACAACATGCAATTGCGCTTCGTCAGCAACAGTTAGCTCAACAGCAACAAGAGCAGCAGCAACAGCAGCAACAACAAGCTGAGCAGCATCGACTTGAGCAACAACAAGCTGAACATATTCGTCGCCAGCAACAGCAAGCTGAACATGTTCGTCGCCAGTCGCAATATGCTAATACCAACTTTTCACCCTCCCAGTTTGCAGTACCTAGTAAAAGAGGTTCATGGATGGGGCCGAATGCAAACGTCTTTCCTCAAGCCGGGGGATGGACAATGCCAGGACAATCACCTGGGCAATATCAACCAACTTTGGCGCATTCGCCTGGACAGTATCAACCAACATTAGCACACTCACCTGGATATCAAGGGACTCCTCAGCAATACTCCCAACAACAGCAATATTTCCCTCAAAATCCACCTACGCAAGGAGGACAAAGAAACTCTGGATACTATGGATAGGATAGATATTAGATTGAAGGCATAACATGGCGTTCTTCGTATAATATTTTGAATTGAATTGGAATAAAAAATTTGTCGTTTGGAATCGAAACAATTTTCTTTTTTGTAAATTTCTTTTTTTCTCTTCCCTTCTGGTCTGTTTTTTGGGGGAGGGAAGTTCACAGCGAGAGCATGGCGTGAAGGTGTACGTTTACGGGTGGGTGTGGGTATCCTCTTTTATCTTTTGGGAAAGGGATAGTTCGGCCTGAACATGGCATATCTTCTTCGTATCTTTTCTTTGTTTGTAAATCCAGGTAGATGGATGCATGGATGGATCCAGATGCCGAGGCAGATGCAGAGGCAGATGCAGTGGAGCGAATGGACGGGATAGAGATTACTTAAACCTACCTACCTACTTGCCTCTTAGCTATAGCGGTTCTGAGGGGAAAGGGTAAAGGGGGCATTAGCGGGAAAAGGACTCGGGTACCTTTTGAATGTATAATTTCTGAAATCTGAAATTTGAAACTTTGAAATCTTTGATGTCTGGAATCTTGATGTCTGGGGATGTGAATGCTATGATGATGGGTGTTGTGCTGTTCAGTAAATAGTAAGGTAACTATATATCCTGGGAATAAAATGAAGAAAGTACAGGGTGAGCGACAGAAAGAAGTGCGTTATAATATATATATTGATAATATCTCAAGACTTACTTATTACTTACTTACTGGATATTAACTACTAAAATTATAATAGGAGGCAGAGAAAGAGAATTGGAAGGAGAAAGAGAAGTGGAATACTAGGTACACATACAGATACAACCTGCAAAATGTTAACCATGGAATGTTAAGGAATGATAAAATAATTAGTATCAAGTTGGGCTTTCTGCTATATGTTTCAATGTTGGAATGGTGGAGAGATGATGTTAAAACAGATACCTGCATTAGTTGTATGCTTAGTCATCATTTTCATCAGGTTGTTTGTCATGCTCCTTCTTTACATCAGAATTTGTTCCTCTTTAGAACTTTATCCAAATACAATCTTCAGCTTTGAATAACTAGTCTCTGGAGTATTCTACTCTAGATCTCAGCTCAACGGTGATTTTGGGATTTTAGAATTCTAATATTTCCGGATTTTGAATAACCTCATCTTCGTGGTTGGAATTTCAATCAGAGTGCAAATCCGCAATTAGGTTGGACATTCATGATCATCATCGAAGCTTCCACATATAAACCAGCACTACAATTTCTCTGGTCGAAAACGCCGCTTGAGGAAAAGAGTCATCATCAGAGTGTACACCATAACTCAGCCCCTCATTTCATCAACCCTCTTTCATAAACACCACTCCACAACCACCATGCCCGACACGGACCACTACATCCTCAAACGCAGCGGCTGGCTACTCCTCCTCTTTATAACCCGTCTCTCGGCAACCATGTTCCACGAATGCGCCTGCACCAGCTTCCTAATCCGAGACCTAGAAAATGCACCCCCATCATCTCAATCCAGCCCCCGAGATCGTCGCTGTGCATCCTGTAAAAGAAGATCGAAGAGGAAAAATGTGAGATGGGAACGGAGGGCCAGGGCTCGAGGGACAAAAACGCCGCTAGGGGTGCTGATGTGGAAGGATGAGGAGAGGAGGGAGAAGATTAAGGTGGTGGTTAAGGAGGTGGTGCTTGGTGGGATGGTGGTCGCGGGGTGCCTGGGATTGTGGAGATTGAGGGGCGTTTGGGGGTGGTGGGGGGTTCCGGCGGGGTTTGGGGTTTGGGGGGCGCTTGGGATGGAGGGGTTTTGGGATGATGATGGGGAGGATGATGGGTGGTGAGGGTTTTGGGGGTGGAGGAACGGAGGATGTGAGAGGATGTGAAGGTGGATAGGGAGTCTCTAGTGGAGGAGCGGGTCATGAGATTGATATGACAGGTTGCAGAATCTACCCTATTAATTCAATGGTTTGTTTGTACCTATAAAAAATAGTTTGCATCAGCAATGGTCACTCACAAGCGTTAATATGAAATAGCTCAATACTTTATGATTGCTGTATCTATCTTTGATGACTGTTCCCCCAATAATATATTACACATCGACATCCATTCCATCCTACAAATCCCGTACGACTCCCCCATTTTCATTGGGTTTCTCTTGCATATTCACTTGCAACAGTATATTCAATACCGGCGCACCTCCGACAATTCCAACGTATCCGCATCCTGTTCACTCAGGATCTCTTCTCCAAGTTGCAAGAGTCCATTCCCTTCCTCAGCAGGTACCTCATTATACCGTGGCCCAACAATCGAGTCACTACCAAACAATCCCCGGAGGAGGTCGCTGTATCTTTGCCAAATATTCTTAGCCCAGTATATGATACCATCACGCTCGATATCTATAGAAGTATTTATAACCTATTGATAGAATCTTTCGTCGTCACTCGCAGCCCACGGTTCCATGATATAATATTGCCAGATGAAATCGGCTGTTAGATAAACAGTACTGGCGAAGGTGCTGATGAGCACGATGAGCTTCAGGCGTTCGGCTGTTAGAGGTAACTCCGGATTGGTTATCTCGGCCCATTTATCAATGATATGATTCATTGTGTATAATTGCGTTTGGAAGATTGAGGTTGTATTTTTGTCGCGCTGGATTGGTTTTGAAAGTGGTGTGTTCTTGAATTCGAATGGAGCCTGGTTTTTTTCTCTTTTCTTTTCGATTTTGTGTTGGAGATGGAAATGAAAATGAAGAGAAACATGGAGGATTTTTTATGAGATGAAATATTAAACTGTAGAGTTTGGAAATTGAGAAACTAGAAATGAACTTGGGTAGGGTTTGATGGTAGTTAGTTTGGTTAGTGTCGGCATCTGGAGTAAATTATGATACTATATCTCTAGATGAGGCTAATTAAGATGGAGCCATGAACTTCATCTCATATAATACACACACAATCCATAGATAATGAGAAATAGCTACGATCATCATTAGAGATCGCAATAACTGGCTAGTATAATTTCCGCACGGGACAATATTAATTGCGATCAGATACTCAAATTCCACTTGGAGAATGAAGCGAAGTCTGATGGGAAGTGATACTTTGCTATTAAAAACCCCTAGTAATTTATTTTGGCAAAAAATTGTGAAGAATAAAGAGGATGTGATACAAGAACACGGCACGACGTTCAAAACCATGCACCTCGAGCCGAGCCGAGTCGGCACTTACTGATCATCTGCTCCTTACAAACCCATGAAAGCCAGAGAAAGCCTCTGCGACCTTTCCAACCATTTATACTTCACCACACCCCTTCAATAAAAGCACAACTCATTCATTAAGCTCACACAGCATTTCCACACTTCGATTCACTCACCCCAATTCACCACTTATCACCCGCGTCAATCAGCTCGCAAATAGCAGCTGACCTTAATAATTAATAAATATCACGATTACCATATTTTAAATTCCTCTTCAGAATAACTTCCCGTTTTCCAAATTCAATATGCGCAATTTATATGTCTTCCTCTCTTTTATAGCCCATCGAAATCAGAATCAAAATCATTAGTCGGAGACTTTTTTCGAGCTATAACTTTATAATTACTCAAAATGCCAGATATATCACGGAATCGGATTGAAATTTGGCGTAGCGAAGTGGAATCGCAAACATCGTCGCAATCGGGTATGACGGGAGATGTGGGGTGGACTGCGCCTGTTGTACGACCATTGAGTTTTTGGAGGCGGATATTGGGATTGGGATTGGGATTGGGATATGGAGGTAGTGGGAGTGGTGCTGGCAATACCAAAGGCGGTAGTGGAAGTGGGAGTAGAAGTGGGAGCAGTAGGAGTGTGAGCATAGGACGAAGACTGGGGTTGGTGAAGGGAGAGGTGGAAAGGACAGGGATGTATACGGTTAGGGATATGAATGAGTTTGGTAGGGGAAGAGGCTTGGAGGGGAAAGATGCAAATGGAGAGAGGGGCGGACGAAGTAGTATGGAGCTTGATGGTAGTGAGGAGAGTGCGAGGGGTGGGTTCAAGGAAAGGAAGAATAGGTTGGAGAGAGCGGCCAAGCTATTAGGGAAGAATGAAGGGACGGGAGAGAATGGTCAAAGGAGTTGATCTGTCTTGCTTACGGAATTCGTGATGGATGGGATTGATGGCTGGTACATCGTTGGACCGTTAGATGCGGAGTCGTATGATGAGACTTTCTCGGTACTGGGATGGGATGGCGTTGTTGCGGTGGTTCAGTAGGCTGCGGCGCTTACGCATGCTTCTATAACGACGGATGATGGGGATGCGGGGTTACCTGTGGGGGTGGAGAATTGATTTGGTTAATTTGGGGAAGCCGTGGAGCAGGAGAGTGTAGTGAGGCAATATTAGATATATAATCGGCGTTGTGAGAATCGTGCCTATAATGATTCATGAACTATACGCTTCTGAAGCCTATGGGATTGTCCATTGTCTCGACTGTCGAAGATGTAGTTAGTCTTAGAACTGATGTTCGCGCTGAGAAGTCTGCAACAAACACATGCATATCAGTTTTGATTTATTTCTCGAGGAGAAGTCACCACTCGATCAATCATGGAATGAATAAAGCGGTCCACATATTACTTGTACCACATTGACAAATAAGCCGAATCAATACTGAAGTCGTTTACCAGACCACTCAATAAATTGACCGTTGTCCGCCATGGTAAGTCCTTCGACTACCTTCACGATCCCAGCAATACATGTTTCCATATCATCAGCAGAGTCGTACTCCGTGGGTCTTGTGTGGGTAAGAAGCCCGGCTCCATGCAAACAAACGTTATATTCTTACCTTCCTTCTCGAGCTCCCGAGCGTAAGTCATTGTGATTTGGTTGAGAGCCGACTTGGCCGCGCGATATGCCATGCAATTGCCAAATGTGTTATCTGGATTCATTGTAAGCTCATGTTCGTACTTGGTAAATAAGGACGTAACTGTCACCGAGCCGAAGGCAGAGCTGATATTCACAACTCGTGCAGTGTTACTCTTCTCAAGGTTGGGAAGGAAGTGCTTTATTGTCAGGAAAGGGCCCTTGAAGATGATTAATGAAATGCAGGACCTTAAACTGAGGGAGAAAATGGGTGGAAGAACTCAACAGAACTTACTACAGCCATTACTTGAAACCTCTCTGTAAAGAGTTCTGGTGTTTGGTCTAGCCAGGATTTTGGTTTTGGTGGTAATCCTTTTCTAACGTCAGTCCTAGCAGAATCGACCTATTATCCCTGGAGCTTACCTCCGACATTCAAGAGAACATCAAGACGTTGATTGCCGAAATCTTTGGCGGCATCTGCAATAATTATCTCGTTGAGAAAACCTATTTCGAGAATTTTTGCTCCAGTAGCTTCGAGCTATTTGATCCAGCAGTCAGTATATGGGTATTGTAAAATTGTTTTTGTTCATCAAGCATACATCTTTCACTGATGCGTCTGTCTTGCTTTGTGGACGAATAGATCCAGTAACATTCCACGAATTCTTAATGAATGCTTTAACCAGGTTGAGCCCGATGCCTCTGTTTGCTCCTGTATAGAGTGTTAGTGAGCCATATACAGATGCTGTGGAATAGAGTATACAAACACTGTACGTACCAACAATGAGAACACTTTTAGTTATTGACATTTTACTGCAGTTCCACTTCTGGTTGGGATAGTGACTTCTTATTTAAATGTTGATGGTCCTGTACAAGAGGGAATAATTATAGTATTCATCAGGCTAAGCTTGAGGTGATCATGACTTGAACATTGGTGGGTTTGTGTAACGCTTGTATCAATCACGCGAAAAGAAACAACAGAAATTCACTCATTTCTGAGAGCTGAGAAGTCTACCTAATCTTACTAACCGGAATCAGCTATGACAAGTTGCAGATAGGTTAGATGTATTTCAATCTATGATGAAGTTATTTTCCATACTACCTATCAATCGCACAATTCGACCTTAGTCACAACAATAAGAGCTCCAAAGCTGGACGAGTATGCCGCTGGTTTGCACATCCGCTACCTGCTATCTTCTTGCCTTCTTGCTCATTACCTTCTCTGCTATATATAGTGAGCTCATCTCATTGTTGAAGTATAGAAGCATGCCTATCTATGTTGTAACTAATACTGATCAAAGCAGCTTTGCCTCGCGAGCCCTCTCAACAATTTATGGCAAATATAAATGGCAATTCAAGTACAGACCTTGCCTCTGTAATCCGCCAATATCAAACAAACCTCACAGTCTACGAGCATTTCTATCGAGATGTTCATCAGCACCCAGAGCTGTCTGGTATGGAGTCTCGGACGGCAGCTGTTGTCGCATCTCACCTCGAAGCTCTCGATTTCTCTGTACACCTCAATATTGGAGGCCACGGAGTTGTTGGGTTGCTTGAAAATGGTCCAGGTAAGATTGTGCTCATCAGAGCTGAGCTAGATGCATTGCCTACCCTTGAGCAAACAAATCTCCCATATGCTAGCACAAAAGAAATAGTGGACCGATATGGAAACAAACGACCAGTTATGCATGCATGTGGTCACGATATGAACATGGCTGCTCTTCTTGGTGCATCTATTCTTCTGAAGAATGCGAAGAGCCGTTGGAGTGGCACACTCATTACACTTTTCCAGCCAGATGAAGAGGAAACTGGAGGGGCGTCAGCAATGGTTACAGATGGTCTGTATTCCACGATACCCGTTCCGAATATTATGCTCGCACAACATGTAGCGCCTTTACAAGCTGGATTAGTAGCGATCCGTTCCGACCCGGTTCTTCTGGCCGCAGATGCTCTTGATGTGCGAATTTTCGGTGGGCCATGCCCAGGAGTCAATCCACAATTTTGCGAGGATCCGATCCAAATTGCTATGAAAGTTGTGTCAAAACTGCAGAATTCTGTCTCGAAAGAATTCAACTCAACAGATGAGGTCGCTACAGTCGCTTGCTGGGGATCCCATGCTGGAGTCCCTGGAGCAGACTTTGTCTTACACACCGATCTCCAGTTAGACGTCAAGACAGTGAAACCCACTGTCCGAGATAAGCTCCTGCCTTTCATTAAAGAGACAATTGAAGCCGAGTGTATAGCTTTGAAATCACCTAGGGCGCCCATCATTAAATCTCGAGTACGGGCTCCCCTTACAAGTAATTCTCAATCTGTTGCGGAGCCTATACGAGATGCGTTTTTTTTTTTCTTTTTTTCAATCAGACTTAGTGGATATGGAAATGACGAAGGCGACCGAAGATTTCCCTGCTCTCCAAGGACCTTATGACGTGCCCTACGCCTACTGGAACTTTGGTGGCACTAAAAGTCAAGATGCGGAAATTGCAGTCAATCATTCGCCTTTCTACGCCCCAGAAATACAGCCCACATTACAGTCAGGAACGAATGCTATGGCCTTGGCAGTATTGACATTCTTGTGTTGAGAGTATACCATTACGAATGTTTTTCGTGGATTCATTGCGTCACAAAATTGTGTACTGAGATACCTATGAGAAGAAATCTTGTGGTCAATTCAATGACCATGACCACCTTCCACATTATGACGAGGGTGGCATATACATCTACAAGCCAGTCGAAGTGATTTTCGGCCAATAGAATCAGCCCTCCCGTTTCCAGCCACAGAACATCAGATAGATTGAGGAAACTGAGTTGTGATTGTGATATCGGAGACAAAAGATCTGCTATCAATGGGCCGTCCGGCGCGGTTTTTTCTGTCGAATTGGATACGGTCTTCAAATGTAAGGACCGACAGCGCTAATGCTACCCTCCAGTTTGCGAAGTCGACCTCGATGAGATCATCTTGTCGTATTGTCTTACGATCCGAGATGACGAGTGGAGCATTGTAGACTGTAGCAAAGGGCCTCCATGCACTGCTACATTGTGAGTTCTATCTAATAACCCTCAGAAAGGTTTTTAGACTTACTTTATGATCTTTGCCCTCTGCGTTCCGTTTAAGATATCAGATATCTCTTCAACTGAAAGATGCATCCGGATTCTTGCATCTCCTCCGTCGCGTGAGTAATCTTGAGCCAATGTTATTATTGTTCCAATATTTGATAACATATCAATAGGATCATACCGCCGTGCATTGTCAGACCCGCAGGAAGAGCCCGCTGGCGAAGTCTTCGTGCATCACTTCGTTGTACTTTTTCGTCCAGGGTAAACCACTTCTCCGAAACTGGCATGAATGTTTAGCTCAAGCCAAAAGAGAAATTGAAGATAGGTACCCTCCAGTCGAAGCAAACAACTTTCGAGGTACCTAAATATCCTATTACTTTGCCCATAGCTTCCTGCAAATATGCTTCGACGTTGGTGCTTTGGCTCTCACTAGGTCTTTCAAAATGACTGGAGTCTAGTTCACATATGGATCTGTAGATGAATGAACTCGAAGCCATATATGTCAATAGAAAAGTCAGTCGGGCAGTCTCTAAAATCCGATACCTAGTACATAATCGCAATTGCATCTTTCCTTTACAGGAGTATCGGGATATCCAAACATTTCATAATCCAGGGAGATAAACATGCATTGTAAGCAACTTTGAATGGTAAATGCACAACCCCACGTTATAAATTTGCAGTGGCCCAGGTGTATTGTATCTATTTGAGCATGCCTACGGAGTTATACCTTTAGCTTTAACTATCTTAATAGGGGTCGCGGGTAATTTATTAAGTCATAATAATCTTGTTGTTTAAGATTTCTATATAAAAAAGCGCGAAATATATTATCTAATGAATTTCGAAGAGACTAAACTCTTTAGAAAAGGAAATTATATAAAAATATAAACTATATAAGCACTAGCTGTGAGAATTAAACATTAAAATGACAAGTAATTGTGAAATGGGATACGACGATGGAATACTTGGTACACGTCACATGACTAGAAATTGATTTCCAACCCAGCGGCAAGAGCCGACTCCGATACATTTCGATACAATTCTTGTCCATCATTTCAGCAACTCCTTTACACTAGAAAAGATGTCTAAAACAGTTGTTATCAAGTCACCAGCGGAATTCAGTAACTTACTGAAGACCTCTAAGATTGTTGTGACAGATTGTAAGCTACCCCGCGGAAAGCCCCCTCCCATTACAACTCCTTGCCCCTCCAACACTATCTACGGCTACTACTATAAACTCTTATCGCTCTCACTAATACTCTATCTTACACCAATAGTTTATGCGGACTGGTGTGGACCATGCAAAGCTATTGCGCCTATCTACGAGCAGCTTTCTGCACAGCTGTCTCGTCCAAACAAGATTACATTTACCAAGGTCAATGTCGACAATCAGACAGAGATTGCTTCCACCTACAGTGTCACTGCGTATGTCCTCCTTCTATAGCACGTTCTTGGATCATGGGGGATCAAGCGACTGGGAATTTCTATAAGAAGCCATTGCTAACATGAATTCAACAGGATGCCAACCTTCATGATCTTTAAGGAGGGCAAGCAAGTCGAGAAAGTCCAAGGTGCTGATCCAAAGAAACTACAAGATATTGTGAAGAAGCTAGCTGCAGAGGCAGACGATTCAGGCGATTCGTCGTCAGGATTTGCAAGTGGTTCTGGTAATTGGCGTACAGGGGCTTTACCAAAGGGTTACAGCGATGTGACTGATCAGGTTGATATTAAGGGTCTGGAACTGTTGAATGCCGACAGTGAGTTTGGAGGTGTGCGAACATTGGTTGACACAAACAAGCCCAGCGCTTTGTCGAAGGGAAAGGGAGCGGACTCGAAGGCTAAGGACTGGGTTGTCAGTGATACGGATGAGCAGCTCATGTTGTTCGTACCATTCCAATCTACGTTGAAGGTCCATACTGTTCAGGTAAGAGGCATTCATCAGTTGCGCAAATCTCTCAAGTATTAGTGCTGACCTTCAATTCTCCAGATAACCTCCCTACCTCCAACAGCTGATGACGAGGATGATGAAGAAGTGCCAATGCGACCAAAAACCATCCAGATTTATCCAAACCGAGCTCACATTGTCGGTTTCGACGAGGCTGAAGATCTTCCTTCCACACAAACTATTACACTGGAAGCTAAAGACTGGGATTCAACTGGCACGGCTACATTATCACTTCGCTTTGTCAAGTTCCAAAATGTTACGAGCTTGGTTTTCTTCGTCGTTGATGGTGATGGAGATGGGGAGAAGGTGCGCATTGATCGGATTAGAATTATCGGGGAGACTGGTGAAAAGCGCGATCCAGGAAAGCTGGAAAAGATTGATGATGGCCATTAAGGGTTAACGAAGTATGATTTGTTTTATGACGATGAGTGTTACAGTTACATGATGATAGGCATGGGATGGCGTTAGCAAATGTGCCTTTTGTGGTACTTTTGTTGTGCATGGCATTTGATATCAACAAGGTTTATAAACACCATTATGAAGATACTCTTTTTCCCTCACACAACAGCTCTCACGTTGACAATGATGGTTGCAAATGGCTGGCAATAATTTGGATTGAAGTACAAGATTAAATCAAGTATGTTTTTTAAGTAATATCCCACGCGGGGTGTGTAAGATGTAAATCAGACCAACCTTACCCCAGCGCATCCTAAAGCGCGCCCTCAAATTCCATCAGACAATTGCGACCGTTCGACGCCTTTTCCAAGTCCATCAACTCTTTCTCCAGCCCAAGAACCAACATAGTATAAACAAATAATGTCCGAACCCTCTCCACCCTCTCACCCACCAACCGTTATCCGTTGGGCCCTTTCAGACAAACCGACGAACACAGCCTGAATTCCCAAACGCGAGGTTTCGAAATCCGCGGAGAGAGGTGAAAGAGAGAGCATCGGCTGCAATTGGGATCGATCTATGGTACCATTGACACTCGTTTACATCATGGCGGAGAAGATGCGCGAAAAACACGAGGTACCAAGCCGCACTTAAAAAATAAGTTGAAGAAGAAAAGATCTTTGGTTGCGCAGGGAAATTTTTCTTATATTGTGGAAATTTTTCGGGGGAGCTAGTGGAGTTAGTGGGGGACTAGACTGGTTCTGGGTTGGTGTGTTTCTGGCGATGTGATGTGTGGGGGCCTCAGGCTGCTTTTTGGTTACCTCGGTTTCTGATTTGGAATTATGTAAGCAACTCGAACAGGACTTGTTGTATCCAGAATCTAGAACTACTTACCTACCTCTCTCTCTTGACAACCAAATTCTGTGTTCATATTGCACCAGTTTTCGTATAGAAGCATCTATCTCAATACCCAAGGCTTTGATATTTCAATAGTGCTGATATGCCCTTTCGAGTCAACTTCTCACATCATCCTACATTTATCAAGCTTCAATCGTCATAATTTCAAGATGTGAGAAATTGACTCTTAGGTTAAATTATCTGTACATGGGTTGTATGTATCAATGACAAAGAAATGGTACGTGGATCTAGATCTTGAAATCATGTAATGCATCTTTATTATCTCGGGTAGGTAAGGTACAAAGTCTCTCGTATTGTATTTCTCATCTGTGTGAGTAATGCTTCGAACGATTGCACTTTGTGCATCAGCCTGAGCATAATCGGCCATAAGTATCATAGCGAGATATCTCATTGACTACATGTTTTTGTTGAACAGAAGCAGCCACAAGCCATTTCCCGCGGAACGAAAAGCCTTCGGTGGGAAAGCGCAATGCTTGGGTCACTAGATGTTTTCCCCGAAAGCCAAATAGACGATCAACACTCAACTGACTGCTTTATCTTCATCTTGGCTGGAATGGACAATTATTATACGTACTAGAATATAAATGGTATTTGGCTGCAGAGGTTTCTCTAGTGAAGAATCGTCAGTCTTGTGGTTCAATGACCACCTCCTTGACCACGACTGGCATGGCGTTCAACATGCAGAAGCTCAATTCTTTGAACCATTGAAGTTTACAATGGCGTGGGTGTCGCATTGCTAATTTAGACCCTCGTTATCACGTTTCACTTTAATATCAAATCTGTAGGTTTCTTAAAACAAACATTGTTTAGATCCAGAGGAAAAAATGTCCAATTTCACCTTACTTCACAAAATTTTGACGCGTGACCACAACGTGCGTGAGCCGGCACACATGTACACAGGGCGTAGTTTCTACATTAAGTGGTTCTGGGGGAGGCTAATTAACTGGCACGCCATTTTTGTCGGACGTTCCCAGGCCTGGATGCTCTCTCAGGAAGTCACCGACCACGGCACAAGTGATCCAAGGTCATGACGACCGGAGTCAGAATCCAAAACAACGACATTTGACCCTTAGGATACCGCATCTTAGCGATGCCTCTTTCCCTCAACATAATGGTCTCCCAGCTTTCATTCCTCCACGATATGTGTGGGTCCAAAGGATGTAGATCAATTCCATTCAAATTCATCTCTTTCCCATACTCCTCATACTAGTATGGAGGAAAACTCGATTGAGGCTCCGATAGCATCGCGTTCAAGAAGAAAATGTGGGTATGTGTCTTGCCGATTTGCATTCCTATGCCCACTAATTTAACTGTAGGACATGTAGAGCCCGCAGTTCGTATCCTACCATATCCTTCAAAATTATAAGTGGTGATTGTTCCTAATACTTTGACTACATAGAAGTCAAGTGTGATGGGAAAAAACCAGTGTGCGATGTGAGTAGCTATAACACTGGGAATCGCGCATTGCATCATAGTACTGATGAATCTCTAGCCATGCAGTCGTCTAAAGTATTTTTGGTACACACTCTTCATCTCTTGTCGTGTAAATCGATTGACTTACCAGCACAGTGACTGGCAACTAAGAATAACTTTCCAGAACGAAAGTTCAGAAATTTTAGGGCGCATGACAGAAGTTTCCTTAGAAGGAAGCTTAGTCTGGAAGCGTATGTCTAGAGAACCTACCTTTTCGCCTGAAGTTCTATAGTTGACATTTTAAGCATCCTATTCTCTTGCATCGGCCCAAAGCAATAAAAAAACGGAGGATGATACATTACCACCCTTTGCTGAATTGCTAACGGACAAGCAGCGGGAGCAAAAGGCTTCCTATCACCAACCGGGAACGTTCAATGTCATTGCCAACCCGGAAACTTTCCAACGATTGCCAGAGTATCGGAGCAGAGGTTTGAGTTCAACAAGCTTGGACGCGCAAGGGCCTTCCACAGTTGATCGGTATGAGTCGATCGGACAAGATTACATGATTCTCGCGAAGTGTGAGGGAATTCATGAAGATACGCACTCGCGGACAGCCAGCTCACAAAGTGCTATTTCTACCAGCGGTCAATCCGATCTCCTTGATAGAGACAGATATGCTCACTTACTGGAGCATTATCGAAATGTACTGGCTAAACAGTTATGCTGGTTGACTGACAAGAGACCAGGACCAGACGTCTTTGAAACATATGCTATGAATTATTATCCAGTAAGTGAACAAAAGCCCTCGAATCTAGTTACTTACTAAGAGATAAGTTATACCTTGCAATAGTCGCTCTATCATCGCTTAGTCTATCTCGACATAATAATGAGTCTTTTGCGGACAGCTTGTGAGTAGTCCTTAGATGATGATGTGGGAACACGCAATCAAATTGCGAATCATTGGGCTCAGCATCGAGCTAATATCACTTAAGGGAGCACTACCAAAAGGTCATTCCGGCATTGCAAATTGCAGCGCAAAGACCCGAAGATACCTATTCTGATGGGGCTCTGTTCACGCACTACCTACTTTTACTATTCGAGGTATGTTGAAAGGACGGTTAGTCTGCGAGATGGAAGCATAATTGATGTCCCTGATCCGGCAATAAGCCCACCTCATTAACAAACTGTGTGAAGGTTGCCGCGACCGAGCATCGGAAAATCAACATGTGGGAACTTCATCCCTCTCAGATCCTACGTGTTCTTCAGCTTCGGAAGCAGCCCTTTGGTGAAGAACCGCACGGCTTCATCATTGCTGTAAGCACAATCGGTTTTTTGCTCTCACAATCCCGATTTCAAGCCCCCTGCTTTATGTTTCATCTTTTGCATCATCTTCATTCTCTAACGTAGTTTTTTGTGCCTCATTTCTTTCTAGTAACCTTTCTTGATCGTCAATTACTGACTTCTATGGGTAGTGGGCCACATCTCTTGACATGTATGCCCTTCTGACCACTACCAGCACAGGGTCTTTCAGCAAAACCATCATTGAACAAAACCTGCTGCCGCCCCCTGAACAGGCTCTGAAAAACGAAAAGCTCAACATTTTTTTTGATCCAGAAGCATTGCGCCAGATGCCTGATCTGCTAAGGACAAATCGAGAACTGACTCGGATTGCCATTAAGATGGCACAAATGGCGCGGGAATTAAGAATTGAAGCTAGAGACCTCTTAAAGCCAAGACTTGAAATCAATATGCATCAGTCCAACTACATACGAGATGCGCATACGCTTCTGGTTGGCTTTCACGACACTTGGCGTTCAATTCTAGAATTTACAACGCCCGAGAAGGACTGGATTGGGGAACTGGCACAGCTTCCAGATGGAGTATTCACATGCAGAACACATGTTAGTTTTCCCTGGATAATGCAGAAGGAAATTCACTGATGGAGTTAGATTCACTTGTTTTATCGAGCCTGCTTGATTTACTACCACACAAGTATGTGTCCAGGTCAATCATTGATACCGGCAGCGGGGGCGGAAGAACAAATCGCCTCATGTGCCAGGGAGATAACTCTGATAGCAAAAATGATGCTAGATTTGGGACGTCTCGAGTGCCGATTCATAGTGTTCCCTGTATTTATAGCGGGCATAGCATCCGAGGTCAAAGAAGAGAAACGACTTGCTCTCGAGATCATTCAAAGATTGGAAGAGACAAGTTTTGGCTCCAACAAAAAAGCCACGAGGAAATTACTGGCAAAGATATGTGAGAAGCAGGAAACTGCGATTGTTCAGACTGGGAATCATTCGTGCGTCAGTTGGATAGAAGAATTGGAGTCCAGTGGAGAGCAATTGATTATTGTGGGCTTGTAACATTATTAAACGGGTACGGCTTTGTGGTTCGATAAGTTGGCGTCTTCATTCAAATGGTTGTGGACAATTGAATAGTTTGGTTCTGGGTATTAAGGTTAGATGGGATAAGACATTCTTAATAATGTAAATATACCTGATAATAGTATGACTGAAAAATTTCCATTGAATTGCACTACCATAATCTAATCATTTTATTAATTTTCAATTGAAGGCCATTAACAATAACGCATGAACTATTAATAGACTCAGCCTTGTTTCAAAAGGCTGGTTACCGCAAACATTCTTTGTTGTGTGATTGGATACTTTTGCCCCGCCGCCTTATGTGATTATCAGGTTACAGAGGGGTGACGATTTCGAACCGGTTATCGAAATTCGCATCTCGATGAAGCAACATTTCCTATTTATTTGTACAAAAGAAGCTGTATCAGTTCAAGTCACCGCCATTTATTCACCTGTGAAGCTGAACCGTACGAATCGTACGCACCATTTCTAATCAACTACACAACCTTATGATTGACAACCTCGAAGCACAATTCATTTTCTCATCTTTGTACTTTCAACCTCTATATTCGAACCACCTTCCTTTCCGTATAATTCAAAGCCAACATCTTTCTGCCATTTCAAATCACCATAACATAACATAATCTCCTTCATTACAAACCAAAAATACGAATCCAGTCAACTCTTCCGCCATCGATATTTCATCATGGATGATCCTATCGAAGCTTTTACGTCCATCACAGGGCAATCAGAAGCTGTGGCAAGGCAGTATCTGGGAATGACCGACAACAACTATGAACAGGCAGTAGGATTATTCTTTGAAGCACCTGAACTCGCCAACAGTAACCATGATACTTCTCACCAAGCGCCACCACAAATACCTACTTCTACCAGACCACAAAGATCCACGACTCGTGCCCAGCAAAATTCATCTGTGGTGGTAAATTTGGATTCCGATGATGATATGGAAGTGGATGATGACAACAGTGATGAGGAGGACTCTGAGGCCGCAACAGCTGCTGCTATTGCACGCGCGGCGGAAGTAGAGGATGATGCGGCTATGGCGCGGAGAATGCAAGAAGAGCTTTATGCCGGTGGAGATGCAAGTGGCGGTTTCGATGCAGAAGGCGTGAGAGCACCTATTGCGAGAACGACGGAGACACTTGTTGGTGGCCCAGAAGGCTGGGATGAAGATGATGATGTACACAATGCTGTTCTGGAGCAAATGAGACTTCGAGCACAAGCCAGAGCGCCTGGAGGTGGAGGCTCAGGTAAGGAGGAGTTGTTAACATTTTTGCATCCTATGTGCTAACAGTAACCAGCTCGAACGGGAATTTTCAACCAACGAGCCGTTCCGTCGATTTGGGACCAGGAAAACGAAGGTTTGGCACAGGCTACTGGAGGAGCTTCGGAAGGATCTAGTAAGAATGCCCGTCTTGCGGAACTCTTCAGACCACCATTCGACCTAATGTACAAGTTGCCTTGGGATTCGGCTCGCGAGGAGGGGAAAGAGTCTGGAAAATGGATTTTAGTCAATATACAAGACAACTCTATCTTCGACTGCCAGTCTTTAAATCGCGATATATGGAAAGACCCTGGCATCAAAGATGTCGTGAAGGAGAATTTCATATTCATGCAATATTCCAAGGATGACCCCAGGGGAAACCAATACATTCAGTACTACTTTCCGCAGAAAGATAGTGATGCTGCATATCCTCACATTGCTATCGTTGACCCAAGAACTGGCGAGCAGGTAAAGGTTTGGTCAGGACCTCCAGTACCAAAACCTGCAGAGTTCCTCATGCAATTGGTTGAGTTTCTAGATCGATATAGTCTCGATCTTTCCAAGAAAAATCCAGTCGCGAGACGAAAACCGGAGAAGTCTAAGTCGCTAGACGTCACTAAGCTCACTGAGGAGGAGATGCTTAACCTAGCATTGCAAAACAGCCTCGCGAACAACGGAACAAGTGGGCCTAAAGCGGATGATCCAGATGACCTCACAAAGAGCTTCGGCGATGTTGGCAAAGGAAAGGGTAAAGAGGTTGAGGAGGAAACTCCAGAGGCAGCTGAGCCCTCTCAAAATAGCTCTAGCGAATCAGCCTCGCCATTCTCTCAGATTGCTTCCGACAGACCGCATACCGAACCCGAAGGCCCTCTTTCGCAAAGCACGCGCATCCAGTTCAGACACGCCAATGGTCGTGTTGTTCATAGATTTAGACTCGACGATACAGTACGCCGCATCTACGAATGGCTAAAATCGGATCCACTGGAGGGCAAAGCAGGGGTTTCTTTTGAGCTCAGAAGCGCTGGCAAAGATTTGATAGATTCTTTGGACGAAACGGTTAAAGTTTCGGGACTCAATAATGGTACCGTGATGGTGGAGTTTATCGAGGACTGAGGTTTCCTTTAAATTTTCGGGGATCATTGATATCAAAGGGATTGCTTGCATCGCAGGTGGACGTAATATTGGGCTACTCACACCGTATGTGGAATAATATGCCCAATTCCCCGAAGGCCAGTCTATTATTTCCAATCAAGAATAGCATATTGGGAGGATAATTCACTTTTCTTATTTTCGCATATGAGTTCCATCTCATCATTGTGCATAGACGGGACTTACCAGCAAGGATAATAGGACTGCTGGGCTATAGATTTATGAGAATGAGAAACGAGAATATCATGATATTGATGAAATCACTTGTAATGACATTATACTATGTTCTGGGTGGCAGTGAAGTTCTTGACGATTCAACTGGTTAGAAATACCTAGTAAGTCTCATATGCTCGAATGATGATTGTGACATGCAAGTAGATCTCATCCACCTAGTTTCGAGCTAGTTAGTACCGGTACCTCTTTTGAATCATGTGAATTCCAGTCCGATATACTAGGTTGGAATCAGCATTCACGGCGTCAATGCAATATGATGAAATGCATTTGAATAATCTACCTAAAGGTCCATCGTTCATGCAGGTTCACGAAAAAAAGAATCCGGAAGCGCTGGGTCGACACGCTACCGTTATTAACCCCTGAAATTGTTGATGTTTGGCGAAGTGGGTGAGTTCAATTTAACCTTTACTCAAAAGGATTGGTTGATTGAACTGGTTGGCTGGTAGACAAGATGCGTAATAAATCAACATGACAACAAAGAGAGTCCGTTCATGAAAATAAGCAATCAAACAAACGTAAAGGTAGGTAGGTTAAAATATATCTATCTTCTTAAAATTTCTATTTGTTCCTAGGGAATGCTCGAGGTTTAATATCAAATCTAAGATTGCATAAGAGAAGAGTCAGTCATAATTCTCAAAAGAAAAAGACTTCATCTCTCCTTCATATCAACCACCACCCATACTTGTGAACTACATTCGTTGCTCAACAGCCAGCCAATGGTGCTTACCTTCCCCAGATTAATGAAACCGCACCTCTATTCGTACATGCCACTTCCCAAAAGCTGCATTCCTTCACAGATAGCTTGAGTTGTTACTTCTCTTCGATCCATACACAATCATTTTTCTGCCCCTTTTGCCAAAAGTTTTACCATTTTCAATACCACGACAAGCTTCGACATTCAATCTCTTTCTTCTCTATTTGATATAGTGATATACACCCTCGGTAGCTGTTGACCCCACCATACCATACTGTACACCGCGTTCCTGGGTCCAGGCCGCGATTCCCTTGTACAATTTGCACTCCCGCAGAGAAAAGAAACCGACGAATTTCTTTCCGTTATTGGTATATGGGACGATAACGGTGTCAATCTGACTCGTGTTTGATATCTCACCTCGGACCATAGGCCAAGTCAATTCACTTCCGCGAACCCTCCCTGGGTTGGAGAGCGACAAAATATCAGCGGGGTGCTCCCAGTAAAACTCGGACAACAAACCGACAACACAACCTGACATCAGAAGTGGTGTTGTCTTATTTCTCTTTCCTAATTATATCGAGTTTGATTTCGAAGGATGACGCATGAGATGAGTGGTGTCGTGGATCCTGAGACTTTGTACACAAAGCAGAATTGCATCGGTATGTCTGCATATACTTTTATAACTCTGTGTAGAGGCTCATTTTTATAGGTGGTGGTAGTTTTGGTAAGGTTTACAAAGGGTATGTTTTGCTCCAATCTGCCAATTGCGAATCCAATTTTTCATATGGGCCATGTACTGATTTCCAACAGAGTTGACAAGCGCACTGGGCAGGCTGTAGCCATAAAAGTTATCGATGTCGAAAATGCCGAAGATGAAGTCGAAGATATTATTCAAGAGATCTCTATCCTTTCCGAGTTACATTCCCCGTTCGTTACGCAATATTATGGATCATATCTTAGAGGTTCAGATCTTTGGATCGTTATGGAATTTTGTTCGGGTGGTAGCTGTGGAGACTTGATGAAGCCGGGTTTGATACAGGAGGAATATATTTCAATTATTATACGGGAACTTTTACTGGGCTTGGATTATCTTCATGGGGATAAGAAGCTTCATAGAGATATCAAAGGTTCGCGCAATTTTCCTCTGATAGCTTGGTTTCGGATTCGAGGAGCTAACATTGAGGGGATAGCTGCCAATGTTCTACTAGGCGCGAATGGACAAGTCAAGCTGGCAGATTTTGGTGTTTCGGGTCAATTGTCTGCTACCATGACTAAGAAGAATACATTTGTTGGAACACCATTCTGGATGGCCCCGGAAGTCATCAAGCAATCTGGTTATGATCACAAAGCGGATATATGGTCTCTGGGCATTACAGCACTCGAACTAGCGAATGGCGAACCTCCATACTCCGACATCCATCCAATGAAAGTTTTGTTTCTCATCCCAAAAAACGCTCCACCAAAATTGGAAGGGAACTTTACAAAGGCTTTCAAAGAATTCGTCGAATTGTGCCTTCAACGAGATCCGAGGGAACGTCCGTCTGCTAGAGAATTACTGAAGCATCCCTTTGTGCGAAGAGCCAAGAAAACCTCATACTTGACGGAATTGATAGAGAGATATGAACGCTGGGCAGTACATCACAAGGGTGATGATGATGACTCGGATAATGAACGAGAAGAAGCACCCCGACCTAAACCTGTCAATGAAGACTTATGGGATTTCGGTACGGTTCGACCCGTTGGTGGGAGAGTAAATGGTAGGGTTGGATTGAATACTATGGGTGAATCTGCCACGAATGCAAGGGCATCGAGGTCGTCGTCAGAGGAAGACAATTATGCAGAGCGTCCGCGACAGCAATCGCCTTCGAAAACGAAAGAGTCTGGATATGTCTCCAGTATTGAAACTGTCAAAGCAACAAACTCTCCTGTAGACGCACAACCCAGGCAACCCTCCCCACAGAGACGGCCTGTTCCAAGTATGCAGACTCCAATGTCTCCTACCAAGGTCCCTCTTCCACCATCACCGGAGAAATTTAAACCTCCAGGATTGGAAACACCTAGAATGGCCGCGCCGAGCTATATAAATAGACAGGTTTCTGAATCTCCCGATTACGATCGTACATTGCAAGAGCAACTCCAGAAAGATATGGGATTTCTGAAACTCGGTGAACCATCTCCTCCACCATTGCGAATACCCCCATCTACCACTCCAATACCAATACAGTACACAAATCAAAATACACCACCTGCAGCAGTCCCACGGCCCTATACACAACAATCACTACCAAAGCTTGCCCCTATTAAATTACCTGAAATTCCTCCATTCCGCGGCAGCGGCCAACCTCAACCACTACAACAAAGACTACCAAATCAAGTACCTACTGCAGAGCCTCGGAAACAGCAACAGCAACAACCACTTCCATTACCACCTCATCCTGCAGGGCTTCAAAACATAAGTCTACGCCAGGCAGGTCAGCAGCCATTACCTGCATTACCGTCAAAGAAATTACGCAACACTCCTTCTCAAGAAAGCATTTCATCTCAATCTTCTAGAGCTCCATCATCTATGCCTTCACCTGCCCCTACTAGTCCTACTGGAGAACTTGATGCATTGAACGATGTGATCTTTCCTGCACTTGAAGAGGCACTCAAGCGACGTCAGTATCGCTTACAACATGCCTTCCGAGCGACTGGCGCCACACCCAAGCAGCAGAGAGCGCAAGCTGCTCACGAAAAATTACGAAAATTAGTGTACAAGCTTGCACATGTGTGCAAAGAAATTGACCATTGGGACAAACAGGAACCAGTGGGTATGGGGAAAGATGTGGATGTCTTCCTCGAAGGATTATTGGAAGAAATTTTAGTCAGGGTTGAACCGGCTGATGAGGAAGATCTTGATGTGAGACGATGAAATGCAAAATTATGATTTGAATGTATGATGCATGAGGAATGAGGAATATGGTTATCACGATGAATGGATGGATCGGTTAGGTACTAACTGGCCTTTATTATATGAGGCGTTGGTCGGCGGAATTTGATATTTCAAGAGAGCATGGATTGTTTTATGTTAAGTATTCCAGCTTGCAGGAGGTGTTATTCATTAATATTATAAAATTGAAGATGATGACTACAGTTGTTTGTTTACAAAATTTTCAAATGCAATGCGGTGCTAGAATAGATGAAGGGGGACTCTCTATGGGATTAGGTATAGGCATGCATGAAATGGAGAAGATCGCTTAACTGTTGCGGTATCTCCAATTCAGGGGTGAGGATCGTTTTTCCTCATCTCTTCTACGAGAGGTGCGTATACGCTAGCGTATAAGTACAAGCTAG
The DNA here is from genome assembly GCA_014898415.1 of Stromatinia cepivora. Classification (NCBI taxonomy): domain Eukaryota; kingdom Fungi; phylum Ascomycota; class Leotiomycetes; order Helotiales; family Sclerotiniaceae; genus Stromatinia; species Stromatinia cepivora. Next base: position 244,891 of record RCTD01000001.1, on the reverse strand, counting down.
TAACCATATTGGTGTGGTAGCATGTATTTCTAATAGGGTATATAGTATGTGTATTATGTATTATGTTTTGATGTGATGAGATGTGGATGTGTGTCTGTATGTATATTCGTATAGACGTATTGAGAAAGTTCTCGGTTTAAGGATTCAGATCTAAGAGAGATGTGTTTGAGATTGGTATCTTGGGGGGAATATATGGCTGAGGACCTCGGGGAGTACGCATCTTTTCGTGGTGGATTGGAGATATGAGATGTCGTTTGATGTACCTAGTATTCACTGCTTGTTTTAATACAGATGCATAGTCTGCATGGGAAGCTTATGTCTTCTCCTTGTGTGGTCTTCGTTGATTCTGCAAGAGTAGTTCAGCCGTCCTTCGTGCCAATTTTTGGAACCTTATGGGATATTCACTTGGTATTCCGCGCCGCTCCGCTGAGTCTATGGGAGAGGCCTTGTTCGCTCCTGCCTTCCTTAGTGCCCTTAGTTTTTCCTGTTGAAGAATCGATTATTTTTTACCCCGCTTCTACTTTTACTTACTCACTCATCACTTGTCGTTCCTCTCTTTCTTCTCCTACAGCCTTGCACTTCATCTCCTCATCCTCCAAACCCCATCTCCGACAATCACCTTTGCTTAACATTATCCTGCGTCTTCGCGTTGGCTTATTGCGAACGTTTGCAAAAGTAACTTGACCTAAGACCAGTGCTATTATCTTTTGACCTTTAGAACCACAGTTCTTTTTACGGCGTTGCACTTTACGACTTCAACGTGCCATCTTTGAAAAAATCTTCTCCGGCCTTTATGCTCCTTTTAGAACAGTTGGTTATCTCCAATAATAACTTCTCTCCGAATTTTATCTTACTTCTTCACGTTGGCTTTCTATCACTATCTTTATTCTTTGAGAGGTCACTTGATATTTAGTTGTTGCCGCCGTTTTTTAGATTTGACTTCACGGCTATCTACTTAGAAATTTTACTCTTGATCTTCGATATCATCATCTTCGGCCTTTAAGTTCTTTTTCGAACACTCTACTTTTGATCTTCGATAGCCGTCTTTTCTCGAGATCATTTTACTCCTAGGCGTTGACTTTCCATCATCACTTTTTGCTTTTGTAGAAGTTTCTATCTAGCATAAAGGGGACCTCATACTTCGGATTATTTCTCGTCGATAAGAGTGATATCTGAATAAGTTACTAACACGAATTTTTGGGATTGACCTGGCCCGTTCAACCTATCAATCCTGAAGGAAAAATTCCAAAGTTAATCAACGGCATTTATCGACATTTCTACTCAAGCTTGTCGACTTCATATTTCTGAAAATACATTCTACCACACCACAAATCTCATTCCTAAGATTCTACAATTCGCTTCATCATGACGACAGACAAACTTGCCCTTAATAGTCAGGACAGTCTATCTTCAGCCTCCTCGTCTTCTTCTTCAAACACTCTCGTTCTTCGGCTACGAGAAGGAGATGCAAGCCACGGATTCGATATGCAATTTAGCGACATTATCGACGTAGACATCCGCAATAAAGTTACAACATTACTCCCATTTTATCCATCTTATCCTCTTCTTTATCTTGTTTACGTACTCATTAGGAGTAATCGAACGTTGATTGAAGCTCAAGACTTTCTCGAAAATACACACCGAGACCAGGCTCAATACCTACCGATCACTTCTATGACAGATCTTGAGGATATCAAGGATGCTAGAGTGCGCGACAAAGTTGAAAAAATTAGGACAGTTATTCCATGCGTAACTGTCTGGTGGGCCTATTATGCCTTGAAAGTTTGTGATAAATCTACGGATTGCGCTACTATTCTATTACTTGAGAACATCGTCGATGCCTCTAAGGACCCTGTGACACAGGTGGCTTTAGTATCCACTAGTCCTGTCAGCTCGTCAATGAGTCCTAGGAGCAGTGGTAATGTGCTTGTGGGACCGCTGGTTGATTCACAATCAGATTCAGATAGCCACATGTTCCATTGTACAACACCTAGCCCGAATAGTGGCAATGAGTCGTTTCAGACTAAGCCGTCCTCTCTTGAGGCATTATCCCGAACACCAAATCGTTCATTCGTCAATATAAGTGAGGATGAGGAGGACTCTACCACAGAAGAAACTGCTACTTTCAGTGCCAGCCCTGATTCCAATCGGCGAGGGGTATCTATGGACAAGGGCAAGGGCGTGGACAGATCAGACCCTGCGGATTACAACTCCGACATTGATATGAACGGGGTTCCACCGTCCGAGGAAAAGTCTCAAGCAAAGAAACGTCATGAGAAACAAAATAGCAACTGCAAGTTCTGTGGCAAAGAACTAGGAAACTGGTTGGTGCGAGCCGGCCACGAAAATTTATGCCGTATGAGGACAAGACAAGTCTGTGTGGAGTGTAAGGAAGAAGTCTCAAAGTCGAATATCAGAAGGCACGAAGGCAGATGTGATGGTCGTCGAACTTTAAGACGCGATGGCCTGGAATTCAAAGAGCGCGATGTACACACAAGGCCGTCTGTTTCTCGTGGCAGTTCTACAGACTTCGAGTCAGAAAACTCTCCCACAGAAGAGCAGTTGCAAAAAGCGAAAAGAATGCGAGAATTCCTTCCTCATCTTTCGGTTGATCAATGCATCGAATCCTTAGGGCTGTGCGATGATAATGTTGAGGATGCAATAGATTTGGAAATGGAGGCATCAGCATCGGGTGAAGAAGATGATGACCGAGGCTCTTGCAGCCAAAAGGTTATTCCGACGAAGAGAAAACTAGGAAACTTATTGGTAGGTCGAGCTTAGACTATTATAATTTGAGGTAGTTTCTGACAAAGATTAGGAGGAGCGTGTCACCAAAAAGTCTCGTACTCAAGTCAATGACAGGGAAGCAAGTTTAGAGCCTGCAAGCCAATGGATTAAGCATGATTCACTTCCTATTGTTTGGATATTTAATGGACATTCTAATTATGCTTTACAGAACCACCTTTCTTGGTCTTTGTCAGGACTCAACCAATATTACCCATGTTCATCTTGCCGGCTCAGAAAGCAGACAAGTTCCGACGAAGCTTATTTGTGACAACGCGAAAACTTTGCAAGATATGATCAGCTTGGGAGATCAAAAATTAGCCCTGCAGGAAATTTCTCTCCTAGATGTCGAACCAACTCTATTCGATGCCATGATCCAATACATGGTCTGTCGCAACGCCTCACTTGGTTCTCACTTGGGCCAGACACAGAAGATCACATCGATCGTAAATTTTCTAGTCCTCGCAAACAAACTCAAAGTTGTTGGACCAGCGATTACCATGTTTCAAACTCTTGAAGCTATCTTGAAAGAAGAACGTAAGGGCCCTTATCCTCCAAGTGTCCTGAAAGTCGATCATGTAAATAAAGTCTTTTTGACTTTTGAGGCTGGTCATCCCATTCGAAAACTGTTTGTTAGGGCGTCAGTACGACCATTTCTCAAAACTAAAAACGAAGATATCGCCGATGAAGAGGATTCCGACAATAACTCTGAAGTGGAGGTGGGCAATATCGAAAATGATGGAAACAAGCCAGCGCATCTTGCGTGGAAGGTGAACAGCGATTTCGCAATAGCTTTATTGGCAAAAGTTCATGAGACCACTAGCAACAGAGAAACAAGACCGACGAATAAAAACAGTAGATATACTAAAAACTTAAGCGAGTTCTTTAAAGATCCGCTCGATGGTAGCTGGTTTACTCTTTGAGTAACCTGGAATTTCCTCCAGCATGATAATGGCATCATTTCATACGCTTCTCTTTGGCTCTCTGACTTGGTCTCGTAGCTCAGATATTGGATCGCCTCATAGCCGAAGCTGAAAAGCTGGTTGTGTGTTGAGGCTGGGATGAAGTCATTGCATACAAGTGTTCCTACAGTGTTTTCACTGTTAGATCTCCTACCCTTGTGCATTATTACTTTGTTGCTGTGGTGGGTCAGGTTGTGACTTGGGCTTTCAAGCTTAGCTGTACGCGCAGATGATATCGAGAGGGATGTCATCTGACCTCGTGCAGCAATATTTTCATTTATCCGACGGGAATTCTCTTCCTGTTTGTCATTATTCGTTTTTACACAAAAGGTCCGTGGGGAGGAGATACGAGATACGATACGAATAGTTCTAGCAGTGCATCATCCAAATACCCTCTTAGCATTGAGCGGAAAGTGGAGGAGCGGAAGTCCGATTTCTGGTGGAAAATATGGGGGCGGGTGGAGCGGAAATATAGTCGGGCAGATATAGGGATATAGCAGATGCATAATAAAAATGATAATACTTGATATATATGTATGGTGTGGACGTATTATAGTGTGAGTGTCCATGCGCTTTCCTCGCATGTACCTTGTGAAGAGCTAATCAATCTTCCATTCACCCACTTTCTTCTCGTCGATGTTCACATTCATTTTCATCATTTCAGTAATCTAGAACCTTATGTTGCGTATTGTGAAAGAGTTAATAGCTGTTAATTTGGGAATAGACTGAACTCGTTGTGCTCTGGATCTCTTCGACTTCATCCTCGTCACATTCGTCCTCATCAGCTTCCTCCGCCTCACCATCCCATGCACTACTAATCTCCACCTCCCACACTCAAACTCTTCAATTTATTTTATATCGCACGTGTGGAATCACTTCCTTCTAGGCCAAATCAAGTTTTAAACCCAGCGGTATCTCATCGCGTTTTATTTACTTACTCGTTTATATATATCAACACAAATCCGACATCTAATCTATACTCATGATTTAGATGAGAGAGGATCTATTGATAAAGGTTTTGGCTTCTTGGGGGTATGTTTATGTTTATTTTCATTTTTTTTAGGCTTTCTATTGGTTGGAAATTTTTAGATGTATATCTGGCTGGGTAGGTAGTAAAGTGTAGAGAACTTGTTATTTGGAGATTGGAGAGAAGATGATGGGTGAGAGGAGAGAGGAGAGAGGAGAGAGGAGAGAGGAGAGAGGAGAGAGGAGAGAGGAGAGAGGAGAGAGGAGAGAGGAGAGAGAGAGAGGAGAGAGGAGAGAGGAGAGAGGAGAGAGGAGAGAGGAGAGAGGAGAGAGGAGAGAGGAGGAGAGGAGAGAGGAGAGAGGAGAGAGGAGAGAGGAGAGAGGAGAGAGGAGAGAGGAGAGAGGAGAGAGGAGAGAGGAGAGAGGAGAGAGGAGAGAGGAGAGAGGAGAGTATAAGGGGCAGCAATTCTAGTTATTATATGCATTTTTCTCGATCTTCCAAGCTGGGGGAAATATGAGATGAGAGATGGAGAGTGGAAACTAGATGAGGATTATGACACGATTGGGAGGATTGCCTGGCGGATTGTTTGATTGGTGTGCTGGAAAGGGGGCGAAGAAGAGGTGATGTAGATCAAACTTCGATTTCAGTTGACTTCTCAACTTTTCGTTCTCGCCCTCGTCTTTCTTATCTTAAGATTGTAATGCTATACATTAGACGAAAGTGGAAGGAATAAACAGTAAAACCAAGGAGATAGAACCAAAGCGAAACGATAGTCTGACGTCTGCCATGCAGGAAGTTGGCAACGTTATTAAGCTATTTATCTCGAGGAGAAAATAGTTTCATCACTTGAATGAAACCATGAATCTCAGGTCTAAAGCATCTCACGCATTGCGAGCCCCATTGCTGTGGTATGATCTTCTTCGAGACGAGGTAGGGCCACTGCGATTCTCTGTATCACATCAACTTGATATGGCCGAAATTGCAAAATCCAATTCAACGCTTCATATAACATCCATTTCTATTATAACACAAAACATATTCAGGTATCATTGCTCTTCATATCTCTTTAGACCCACGCTCCCTACATCAACAATCTCCAAGCACCCAAAATCAACGCCGCCGTACCCGTACAAACACCCATTAACCACTGCAAAGTCTGAAACTTAACCCCCTCCAACTTCTCCCTCAACCCAGCCACCTCCTGCTCAATCTTCGTTTCCGTTTCCTTAATCTTAAGATCCTGGACATTGGCCTCCTCTCTTATCCTTCCTTTCTCCAAATTTAAATCCAATCGAACGGAAGCTTGTGTTCGGGAAACCTCGTCGCGGAGACGAGCATTGAGTTTAGCGAGATCATTGGTGAGTCGCTCATGTGAAGCGCGGGTTGTGGATGATTCTGTAGAATCTGCGGAGAGGAGTTCGCTGCGGAGAGCAGCGAAATCAACTTTTTGGGTGTAGGTAGCGCGGGCTGCATCTTCCCTAAGGACCATTGTGCGAGTTAGGTTTTGGATACTGGGTGAGGTGTTAATTGAGCGCTTTGTGAGCTTAAGAAAGGGGGCAGAGGAAAGGGGATGAAAGGTTACCTTTCTTCGATAACATCGCTTAGTACTTTCATCATAGCTACAGCTTGAGCTTCTGTGAATCCCTCATCCCGTAATCTTTGGACGAACTTCAGGGTATCGAAATGGTGGTCTCGAGACTGTCGAGGGGTTGCATGGAATGCTCTTCGACATGATGATTCTTGTAATATGCTAGTTCTAGGTTTGTTTCCATTCCCAATTGATCGTGCTCCATTTGACGCCTGCTTTCCAGAGACGCGTCTTATAGACTTCCCATTATTGTTTGCTGCTGCACTGAATGCTCGAACAGTATGCGGGGGTAATGAGGATCGAGCTTGCCAGCTCAATCTAGGGAGGAGGAATCGAGGTAGTGTTTGTGCGGAGTTTGCAATTGAATTTGCCATTGATTTATGTTTCCCTTAGGAGGTAGATTGACTCCAAATTCTGTATAATTCTCCAAGTTTTCTGTTAAGGAATTGTGTTCTTAAAGATAGGTATTAATTTCTTGATACACACATCACATCATGCCCGGCAGTTATCCACTAGTCACCGAAATCGCGGAACTACGGTGACCGAGATTGTTTGTCTTCTCGGTTGAGTCACCCACTTCAAAGAATATTATCAAGATTCGAAATCTTGCCCAGTCACAAATCAACGAGGAATAATACCCACAACATTTGAATCCTTTCTTGAATTTCAGATTGGATCTTAGTGAACATATTGAGTTATCTGAGATTTCTTCAGCTCTAGATACCTTCATATCAAGAGAAATCATCCAATTACCCCGCCACCGCAAATATTTAAGAAAACGGAACAGCAAACCCCCACCAGAGATCAATCACCCAACATGGCATCGAACGGTGATAAGTTTGGGAATGATCTGGAATCTGAATCCGACTCTAACCCAGGATCTCCTAACCTTGATGCGCAAGAGATTGACGACAATGTCGAGGATATTGACGAGAAGTCCATCAAATCCGCATTAAAGAAATCATCACATAAAGAGCCTGCGCCAGCTGTTGTTCGACCTACCTTACCACCTCAAACAGAACCAAAAGACTTGGATGTGAAGACCCTGAATCCCCTCACGCCAGAGATTATCGCAAGACAAGCAACTATCAATGTCGGTACTATTGGACATGTAGCGCACGGAAAGTCAACTGTGGTGAAAGCTATCTCAGGAGTACAAACTGTTCGTTTCAAGAACGAATTGGAGAGAAATATTACGATTAAGCTTGGCTATGCGAATGCGAAGATCTACCAGTGCGATAATAAGGAGTGTCCTAGACCAGGTTGCTTTAGATCTTATAAGAGTGAGAAGGAAGTTGATCCACCATGTGAAAGAGATGGATGTGGTGGTACCTACAGACTTTTGAGACACGTATCGTAAGTTATCATTGCTTGCACTTCTACGCGGTAGCAATAGCTAACATGTGATAGTTTTGTCGATTGCCCTGGTCACGATATTCTTATGAGTACTATGTTGTCTGGTGCAGCCGTCATGGACGCCGCTCTTCTACTTATTGCTGGAAATGAAACTTGCCCGCAACCACAAACTTCAGAACATTTGGCAGCCATCGAAATTATGAAGCTCGACAAGGTCATTATTTTACAAAACAAGGTCGATTTGATGAGAGAAGAAGGCGCAAACCAACATTACCAATCGATATTGAAGTTCATTAGAGGAACTGTTGCAGGTGGAGCACCAATCATTCCTATCTCCGCCCAGTTGAAGTTCAACATCGATGCCGTTAACGAAGCTCTGGTATCTAACATCCCTGTCCCCCCAAGAGATTTCACAATGGATCCACAAATGATTGTTATTCGATCCTTCGATGTTAACAAGCCAGGTGCTGAAATTGACGAATTGAAGGGTGGTGTTGCTGGTGGAAGTATTTTGCACGGTGTCATTAAGTTGGGTGATGAAATTGAGATTAGACCTGGTATCGTTTCTCGTGACGAAAAGGGGGGTGTTAAGTGTCAACCAATTTTCAGCAGAATCATCACTCTTAACTCTGAGAACAATGAGTTGAAATACGCTGTTCCAGGAGGGCTTATTGGTGTTGGTACTCGAATTGATCCAACTCTTTGCCGTGCCGATCGTCTCGTTGGTTTCGTTCTCGGCCTTAAGGGCCGTCTCCCTGATATCTACATCGAAATCGAAGTCAACTATTATCTGTTGCGTCGTCTTTTGGGTGTTAAGACTGCTGATGGTAAACAAGCTAAGGTTACTAAGCTTACAAAGAACGAGGTTCTCATGGTTAACATTGGATCTACTGCTACTGGTGCTAAGGTTATGGCTGTCAAGCAAGATGCAGCTAAATTACTCTTGACCAACCCTGCCTGCACAAACATTGGAGAAAAGGTTGCGCTAAGTCGTCGTATTGAAAAACATTGGCGATTGATTGGTTGGGCCACTATCGCAGCTGGTGTAACTCTTGATCCAAGCACTTCTTAAGAGAATGGATGGAAGCAATATTTTCATACATAGTGTAGAAATTCAAGATGGAAGTGAAAGAAATGCATGCAGCGATGTATTCTTGTGATATAGTGATGTGATGGAAGAAAGAATGTCTCGATATCTTGGGACTATTGGCTTATTCTGGTCTGGTCGTCGCATGTATACCGAGTACTGATGGGAAAGTCGATAGATTGGGCGTGGCATTTAAAAGTTAGCTCAATAATGAATTATTTTTGAACAGTATTTGTATTGTGATGATTCAATGATGATGCATTTAATGAGTTGGATTTGATTGATTAATTGATTGAATAAAGCGAGCATCTCGTTTTCGTCTATTGTCTTCATAACCTTTATCATAACCTTATTTCTCGCCTAACAGTTCGCCAAGCACGAAGCACGAGGTTAAATTGAAAATGAAGCTGAGAGCATTGGGGGTGACGTGAGCTGGCTGTATTTTGAGCTTATTTTTTGATTTTTGTAGACTTTAGGGGCTTGTTAGAGGGAAATCTAATCTAATACGAATACGGAGGATGGAGGATGGAGGATTGTACTGGGTATGGTAATCCTCATAATTAGGCTTCAGCAGTTCATACATAACCTTATATATCACGAGGAATTTTATTAATGTATGGAGTATGGAATCGGAATTATGCTATGGGATGAAATCGTATTTGGGTTAATTGTATGGGAGGGCAGAGGGCAGAGGGCAGAAGGCAGTCGTATCTGGTGATGGGGAGAGAATTTCGTGTCGCTTTTTGATAACGGCGAGCCCGTTTTTGTCGAGCTGAATGTTGGTTGGTTTGGTCTGACTGTACATACGGTTATAGTAATATAGTTGTGTGAGCCTAGTTGACTCTTCTACATCATGATTTTCTTTATACCAGCTGTAGGTCGTTGAAACTTGAAAGGTTCTACTCTGTAGGTTCTAAGAGGGTTACCTTAATAAGTGGAGCTACAATCCTAGGCTATTTGACCTTGCCATATTGAGCCTAATATCGACCTACCTCAAGCCTATGGGTGGTATGTCCACATGTCAGTGTCACTGTTCGGATATATTTTACATCTATCTATATATACGCGATCACGGGAAACCAACTTCAAAGCACGATATATGAAGAAAAGCTGTTGAGTCAAAGCACCATCACCCATTAAATCATTCAGTACGTATATACTAAATGCCCCTATTCCCCTTTCTCGACATTCGTGGCATATCGTCGCCTAGGCATCAAACAACGACTTTTTCGATTCCCAAAGCTATCCCACTTTTCCTTTCGGATCTAGAACCACATCACGGTTCATCCATGCGATCGAGCATTATCCCGGGGAGAGAAAATAATTTTTATTTCTTTTGCGTACTATGGGGCCTGCAAATTGCAATAATAATGTAGATTCTGCTCTATCTTAGCTAGAACACGACAGCTACCGCACAAACCAACAACCTTCCTAGCTGGCCGATAAGAAAACTTTATTTTCTTTCACTTCTTGCCATGATGCAGATGTAAAAATCCCAAATTCCAAGACGAAAATCTTTAGGTCTGCTTATCTGCTTACTCGGATTTTATGAACACCCCGACGTTCTGCTTCATGAGTACGTAAAATGTCAATATGAGTCAGGCCTTAAGTGATCAAAGTGAGTTTTTCTCGCATCAAGAATGGTGCTAGGTGGGGAGTCAGAGTCCTTTTTAGTGATCAGGTCGTGGGATGTGATTTGCTGGGGCCTTTGATTCAATTCCAAGGGGCTGAGGGGCCGATACGGTTAAAGAGAGAAGAATCTAGATGGAAGGAATGAGATGAGGTGGATGGAAAAATGGGTGAATTGGGATATTGGCGCTCATGTCCCATGCCCCATGCGAGAAAATAGAAATAAAATATGCGATTTGTTGAAGCACAGGGACAGGTAGAAGAGAAGAAAAGAATGAGGAAGTTTTTTCGGATATTTTCTTATAGTATCTTGTTTTGTTCTGTGTATCTTAAATACATCGCTTGATGAAGGGGTAGATATTTTACTCTTCATGCTCCTTTTTTCTAGAATCTTCACGATCGATCTGATTACCGGTATATAGGTATCAGAATTAAAAGTTAATTTCACCAAGACACCAAAAAAATAACCTTAATTGGCAAACCATTTTTCCCCAGGATTTTTATTGGATTTTATTGGATTTAACTGAATTTTAATTGGACCCATAGTGCCCGTCAAAGAATACCTTGCGTTGCCCTAGTCTACGGATATATTTACTTTATATGAATCACGATTCCCAAAGGAATTTCGACAAGGCTCTCCTATCGGATTTTGAGTGTCTTTCTATCTCCGTTTATTTTCGATCCTCCGCTCATTTTATTTCTTTCCTCCGTTACTTACGGGCTAAATCCCCCGCCGAATTCGCCCGTAGAGGAACTTGGGATATGAAATAACAACAGCTATATATTCATTCGCATTACTGTACATCTTAGAATAACATCTTCTTGAGTAATCAATCATACAAAGATTACTTCTTCAGCTTTTTGAGGGTATCTTTCACTTACCTATCTACTTCTTTTAAGAAGTCTTATCAAATCAAGAAGAACTTAGCGAACGAACGGCAATGATGACGGATGAAAAGTTACCACCCACGACAGCATCGTCCACTTCAAGTACAATGCATGAGGAATCTGACGCCGAACAAGCAATTTTGACACGCGAAGCTATGAAAACATCGGGTGCTGGATCGACGGAGAAAACTCCTGGAGCTGTAGCTTCGGTTCTGGAAGGGGACAACAATAACCCGATAGAGTTAAATAGGACGAGAAGTGCAGCCGAGGTACAACAAGAGGAGTTGAATAGGGTTATGACAAGTGCAGATGGTGTAGAATATCCAACCGGAGTCAAGTTACAGTTGATTACTTTGGCATTATGTTTATCGGTTTTCTTGATGGCATTAGTAAGTTTCCTCTAGTTTATTCAAGACAATAGTATCTTGAGTTCTAATTGGTGAATAGGATAATTCTATTATTGCAACGGCCATTCCTAAGATTACGGATCAATTTCACTCATTGGATGATGTTGGTTGGTACGGATCTGCATGTAAGAGTCTCTAACATTCATGTTTGTTGGTTTTGGTTTCCCCCATGAGGAAGGAACTATTAGGTAGGAACTTAGTGACTAACATTATGTGTTCACAGACCTTCTCACTACTGCTTCCTTTCAACTTCTTTTTGGGAAATTCTATTCATATTTCTCAATAAAATGGGTTTATCTCATCGCAATTGGTATCTTCGAGCTCGGTAGTTTGATCTGTGGAGTTGCGCCAAATTCGATTGCTTTGATCATTGGTAGAGCCATTGCTGGCTTGGGAAGTGCTGGAATCTTCTCAGGTGCTTTGATTATTGTCGCATATTCCGTACCTTTGATCAAGAGACCAATGTTTACTGGGTTCATTGGAGCTATGTATGGTATTGCCTCTGTAGCTGGACCATTACTTGGAGGTGTCTTCGTAAGTCTGCCTTAGCACTTCACAAGGACAAACACTGACCAGAATAGACTGACAAAGCAACTTGGCGTTGGTGCTTCTTAATCAATCTTCCAATTGGAGCTGGTTAGTCTCCCCAAAACTCTTCATTACAAGCTATCGCTAATTATTTGATGTACTAGTCACTGTTATTGTTATTTTGATTTTCTTCAAAGCTCCCGATAGAGCAGCTGTTGCAGACCTTCCATGGAAAGAGCGCGTAAAGGAATTTGATCTTCTCGGTACCTCATTCTTCATTCCAGCTATCATCTGCCTATTGCTCGCACTTCAATGGGGTGGAACAAAATACCAATGGGATAATGGTCGTATAATTGCACTCTTCGTACTCTTCGGAATATTAATCGGAATATTTATCGCCATCCAATTCTGGAAAGGAGATAGCGCCACCGTCCCACCCAACATCATGAAGAAGCGAAGCATGTGGTCCGCCGCATGGTTCTCTTTCTGTCTCGGATCATATTTCCTCCTTCTAATTTACTACCTCCCTATTTGGTTCCAAGCCGTTAAAGGCGATTCAGCTGTCAAATCTGGTATCTCTAATATACCAATGGTGTTGACATTGGTAATTGTTAGGTTCGTAGGATCTTCCTCATTTTTTTTGCATACTGTCATACTAATAAGATATTTCAGTATCATCTCCGGAGTTGGTGTCACAACAATCGGTCACTACGCACCATTCATGATCGTTTCCTCAGTAATCGCAGCAGTTGGAATTGGTCTTTTAACCACCTTCAAACCAGACACCAACCACGCGGCATGGATCGGCTACCAATGTCTCGCTGGTATCGGTATCGGCTTCGGTATGCAACAGCCACTCATCGCATGCCAAACCGTCCTCGATATCTCCCAAGTCCCAACCGGTACCTCCGTCATCATCTTTGTGCAAACCCTTGGTGGAGCCCTATTCGTCTCTATTGGTCAAAACATCTTTACAAACAAACTGTCTCAAAATTTGGCACATTATGTACCAGATTTGGATCCTGCAGTTGTTTTAAGTACAGGTGCTACTAGTATTCAGAAAGATATCGCTCCGGAATATTTGGCCGGCGTAACGATTTCTTATAATAATGCGCTGACGCAATCGTTTTTGGTGGCGGCGGTTATGGCTGCTTTGACTATTATTGGTAGTCTGGCCATTGAGTGGAAGAGTGTCAAGGGGAAGAAAATTGAGATGGCCGCTGCTTGATTTGGAGTTCGAGGAAGATTTCAATCTGGAGTTGAAATTTGTGGCTTGCATTTGGATCGTTTGAGGTTCGCATGATGATGTTTATGTGCTGCATTTTTATTGCGTTTTACATTTGTATTATATACCCCTTTTTGCGTTCGAAACCCTTTATGAAGGAAAGAAAGACTTGCTCTGGCTATGGCTCTTACTTGAAAGATTTAATGGATGAGTGGATCACTTGGCTGCTTGTATGAGACAGGAGCCGGGAGATGAAAGATGAGGGGTGAGGGGTGAGGGGTGAGGGGTGAGGGGTGATGCCTATGCCTTGATGGCTTCATGGTTGAGAGATGAGATGGTGAATGGCTACGAGATAGATGGGTACATGGATGAATATGTATGACATGTATTAATGGGATAGATATATAGATGGAGGGGATAGAAATTAACTCTACTACTTACTTATTTTAATTAACATGGTCAATAGAATGAAGAGATTGATCTTGGAGATTTTGGTACTTAATTTTGGGTTGGGTTGGGTTGTGTTGTGTTGCGTTGTGTAGCTTGGTGATGTAGTATGAATGCTGGGAGTATGGCGCTGGACCAATCGGCGATGATATCGATGTTCATGGCGGAAAAACAGTAGCTTGGATTAGGACGAGAATAGTATTGTTATTATCATATTGTTTATTACAGTATACAATAGTCCGGACAACAGGAAGCACTAGCTGTTTTGAGCTAAATAGACAAGCTTAAATCCATTAAAATGGCGGACTAGGCTCTAGCAGTCTATTATTATACTAGACTTAAAGAACCGGATCAGAACTGGATTGTAATCTTTTAGTGCGGATTTTTAGATTATTTTTAATTATTTACATGAAAAGCTTTATGTTGTTACTTCGATTAATGATAGAAATTTTTTTTTTAATTTTATAATTTATGAAAGGATTTCAATGGAATTAATACTTTGTTATTTGTATATTTATGCGATTCTCTAAATCTATACAGCAATATATATCTTAATATCGGAAAACAGTCTCAGTTTCTCTGGTTCAGCTGTCGTGACGAGAATCGATAATGTGTATGATGTTAGTGATGAGACGTCTTTATGATTTTGCTAGGGCTAGGATTGTGTAGAGGATTTTTCTTTTTTTTGTAGGTTGGGTTGGGTTGGATGCCAAATGTCCGTTTCGATTGGTAATGTAACTTAAGATCTTACCTGTCGATGTGAAGGGTTGGAAGATGGTGGAATACTATCTACACTCATTGGTTATCTGGGTGTTAAGGTCACTTTTTACTTTATATTAACTTTGAAGGACGGCAGATACCATTTTGGCGGCAATAATAGTAGGATTATATACACTCAGACAGACTATTAATCGCGGATATCGTCCATATGGAGATAATGATGTTCAATACGAATGTAATCTCTATCATGTTAGTAAACATGCTAGAGTATCAGAAGGATTTTCAATATATCTATTTTAGCACTATGATTCAGTCGTCTAAACCGAATAGTCCAGGAGTTATTGGAACGAAGTACATTAATGCTAATGTGATGGTTGATGAACCGAAGAATACAAAGTTGACAATAACGGTAGGAAAAGCCATCTGCTCTAAAGTATAATGGCGCGATGGATGGCCAGGCACGGCAAAGGTAGCATTTTGATGGCGTATGATTCAAGAATTAGGTTGCTGATGGAATGCCGGTACAGTACAACCTCCAGTGTTTGAGGGCGTTTGGATCCCTTTTTTAATGTCTAGCTCTTGAAAGCACAATACTGGGGCCCCACATTTGCGTTCCCTTCACAGAATCTCCTAGTTTCAAATGCAAAATGAATATCAAAAAAGGTACGTAAAGTTGATCTGTGCAAACCTTATCATTCTACACAACGAACTTACTCACTTATTGCCGGGAGGTAGACGGCCACCATATCTAATGGGAAGAGATCAACAAACCGCGAAAGTCTTGGTCCTTCACAATGTCATTTAACTATTATTTTCATACTAGGAAATTTTGATGTCCCTTTTTGTCAAGGGTGAAATTTTGATATCTTATTTAGTAGACAGACCACTGTGAGATCAAAGAGCCGAGAAAAAAACCATTAAAGGCTTTCAGCTTCGGGAGACTTGTTCCAATTATATAGGAAGGCTGGGGCATAACAACTATCTCGTGTAATGATATTCATGGAAGTTATGGTCATTCTACCACCTCCTTGTTTTTTTCTAGATCTAGACATTGCCAACGTCTATCACTCTTTCTCTTTTCCTCACCCGATCAAAAGCCGTTTCAGATAATTTGGAATTGGAGAGTGCGGGGTACTGGCCCTTGAAAGTATATCTTCAACTTTCTTTTATGAAGAGCTACTAATGGTTGGTGGTCCGTTCAACAGCGGCTGGCTGTGTGGATTTATACTGTGCTTCGTGTACCATCTCCGCTTATATACCCACCGCCTGCTGTTTTCTTTGAAGAACGCAGCAGCCATGAGCTGGTGCAGGGAGTTCCCCATTTGTGAAATTTTGCAAGCACATCCATGGCGTATCATGGTTTGCTCTCAATCAAAATGGTGAGTATGCTACGCGGCGTGATCCGTTATCTTCCAAGCATCGGAGAAATATATGGGTAACATTGCTCCGTCTCCACGTGGCGGTACGGTCCAAAATATGGTTTGAAAGGTTTAAGTTTATAGAGGTGCATTAATCTACTTTGCTTTTGCAAAACGACAAAGTTCGCATCTTCGAGAGCTGATTTTTACCTCAAACCAACCGTATGATTCGCACTATCTCAGTGGTTTGGTTTTGATGTTATCATAACCACATTCCAAAGGGCATACAATATGTTTTCCAATGCTAAGCCACACTGGTGACCTTATCACGTCTAGTGCCAGCTCAATACGTCAAATTGGTTCTGCCCTCCGTCATAATGGGATATGCCATCCCGACACTTTTAAGGTTCGTACCATGGAAAAATCAGGCTACTGCGCAAACCTTGTAAGCAGCATGGTGGGCGTCGCCTATGATTGCACCACTCCTGACTTTCATTGGCGAAATTATCTACAAGAAAATCATTCCTTTACAATTGGGACACCCAACGCAACCGACGAATTGAAGGATCTCCCACATCTCAGGAGAATCTACCTCACTACATTTGTTCTGGGCGCTGCGCTCCACAACATTGTCCTCCTCAGTGTTTTATTATCTAGCGACCCAGCTGTATACATCAGCTCAGTGTACTACTTCCGAGCTCCGAAACTACCTTTTAGTCAAATTCTGGAGTTTGTACATTGCATCTCATGCTTGGTGCTCAATGCAATCTAGGATATCAGGCGTGTGGGCAGAACAAACTGCTGATGTGGGAAAAGCTGTTGTGTTTTTACTTCTTGCCAACTTGGCTACCGGCCCAGGAGCCGCGTTGGTGGGTTGTTGGTACTGGTGGGAAATGCAAATGGCTCGCACTAGCGCCTAGGCTAAGAAGTAATGGATTGGCAAACCTGTCTGTTTGGATGGGTAGGATAGAGCAAATACAAGAAATGAAGAGAATAGTGAAGTAAAGCTATGTATGTATAAGAGCTTCGCAGTAGTTAATATGAAGCTTGCCATCACCCCACTGTTTGATGGAGGAAAGAACAAGAAAGACATTGATCTTTACTATAATACAGTATCCAAGTAAAATCAGCATTTCAAATAAAAATCTGGTACGAAGTGGTTGCCAATTCATCAAGCAAGTTATCAAACCGTGAAATGACAAGCATGCTATTATTTACTCCAGCGGCTCGGTCGTTGGTCTACCCGCAGTTTCACCACTAGAAGCCGAGCCTTGTGGGACACGAGCGGGAACCCGAATTGCATCCCAAAAGCAAAATGTTATATCTTTGAAAACATTTGGAAAGATTGATATCTTCATCATTCTCAAAACGAGTTGTTGCAATTGATGCGAATGTCAAACCTCAGCGCTTGGTGAGAAAGGGGTCGTGCCCCTTATGTACTTAATCATGTGACGCGGCTGGCCCGATTGACTAAAATAGACTAGCGCGTTCCTAGCTTCGTTGATCCAGCGGTTTACAATTGTCGCCGTCGCAAGTGACAAGGCCAGTTTAGAAGCATACAACCACATACACTCTCCACATTTCAAATCTCATATTCCGCAGCACCCCTCACATCTGGGTACTTTTCAAATTCTCTAATAATTTCCCACAGTACTTGTACTTCCCAATCTGCGTTTGTTATTAATTGAGCACTTTTCTGGGTGAACAGCGCCTCTGCGCAGATAGCTTACCCACTACATTGGGTCAACAATTAAAAGAGGTCATTTTTCTTTGATCGCATAGATTCAGAGAATCATTAAAGATGGGTCCACTCCCAATCAAGTTTACGGAGCTTCTCCAGGTATGATATGAGGTCTACATGTGATGAATTGTTGACCTGTGTTTACTGACTTTAATTTAGTTAACAAGTGTCGGAGTTGAGGTATGTGCCAGCCACAAACACAGCTGTTTTTACCAGCTCTGCCATCACATTTTCAGTTTTGGTATATCATCTCAATTTGACTTGCTAATTGTTAATTTTATAGGCGCAATCGATAGGTTTTAATTCATGTGTAAGTTAATCTAATTCAGCTTTGGGCATGTACTGATTATTTGAACAGACACTGGAGTCAGATTCATACATCTGCGTACGAGAAAAGAAGAACGAAGCCGCACAACCAGAAGTCGTCATCGTCGATTTAAAGCAAAACAATGCTGTCACTCGAAGACCTATTAAGGCGGATAGTGCCATTATGCACTGGTCGAAGCAGGTCATCGCATTAAAGGCACAATCAAGGACCTTACAAATATTTGACTTGGGTGCCAAGGCGAAGTTGAAGTCTGCTACCATGAATGAAGATGTTGTCTTCTGGAAATGGTTCAGTGAGACAAGCTTGGGATTGGTTACCGACACAACAGTTTACCACTGGGATGTTTTTGACCCAAATCAAGCAGCTCCGGTGGAGGTCTTCAAGAGAAATCCAAACCTTTCTGTAAGTTCTGTTATTACTGAAGGAAGAAATGATATTGATGTTTCGCTAGGGATGTCAAATCATCAACTATCGTGTTAGCGGTGATGGAAAGTGGATGGTAGTCGTGGGCATTACACAACAACAAGGACGAGTGGTCGGAGCGATGCAACTTTATTCGAAAGACAGAGGAATCAGTCAGGCTATCGAGGGCCATGCCGCGGCATTTGGTACACTACGATTAGAATCTGCGCCAGCCGACACGAAAGTGTTCACATTTTCGGTTCGAACCGCTACTGGCGCAAAGCTACACATAGTCGAGGTCGACCATCAAACTTCAAACCCAACGTTTTCAAAGAAAGCAGTCGATGTATATTTTCCTGCTGAAGCCGTAAACGATTTCCCGGTTGCCATGCAAGTTTCACAAAAATACAGCATTATTTATTTGGTTACCAAATACGGCTTTATCCACCTCTACGATCTTGAGACTGGTACATGTATTTTCATGAACCGTATCTCGAGCGAGACGATTTTCATTACAGCTGGCGACTCGGAATCCGCGGGGCTTGTTGGTGTTAATCGAAGAGGACAAGTACTGTCGGTATCTGTTGATGAAACAACAATTATTCCATACTTGCTCCAAAATCCTGCAAATTCTGGCTTAGCAGTCAAGCTTGCTTCAAGAGCCGGTCTACCTGGTGCAGATAACCTCTATGCCAACCAATTCGAGCAACTTTTGGCTGCCGGAAACTACTCTGAAGCTTCGAAGATTGCGGCAAACTCTCCCCGCGGCTTCTTGCGAACTCCACAAACCATCGAACGTCTCAAGAGCTTACCGGCTGTGCCGGGTCAATTATCTGTTATCTTGCAATACTTTGGTATGCTGCTTGACAAGGGATCGTTGAATAAACATGAGACGTTGGAGCTTGTGCGACCTGTCTTGGCCCAGAATCGAAAGCATCTTCTTGAAAAGTGGATGAAGGAAAACAAGCTCGACTGTTCTGAAGAATTGGGTGATATTGTCCGCCAACAAGATACACAGCTTGCACTTGCTATCTATCTTAAGGCAAATGTTCCCCACAAAGTTGTTGCTGCTTTCGCAGAGAGTGGTCAATTCGAGAAGATCTTACCTTACGCGCAACAAGCAGGTTACCAACCAGACTATGTCCAATTACTCCGTAATATTATCTCCATCAACCCTGAAAAAGGAGCTGAATTTGCTACTCAGTTGGCAAATACCGAAGGTGGTTCTCTTGTTGACATTGAGCGCGTTGTAGACGTATTTCAGTCTCAAGGAATGGTTCAACCCGCCACCGGATTCTTGCTTGATGCATTAAAGGAAAACAAGCCTGAGCAAGGACACTTGCAAACTCGCCTCCTTGAAATGAATCTCATGAATGCCCCTCAAGTCGCTGATGCCATTCTTGGCAATGAAATGTTCTCTCACTACGACAAGCCTAGAGTCGCGCAGTTATGTGAACAAGCTGGCCTTGCTCAACGAGCTTTGGAACACTATGAAGACCCTGAGGCTATCAAACGTGTCATTGTCAATATTGTTGCATCCCCAACTTTCAGTCAAGAGTGGCTCACCGGTTACTTTGGTCGCTTGTCCCTTGAGCAGTCATTAGATTGTCTTGACGCTATGCTTAAAGTAAACATTCGTCAAAACCTTGCGGCTGTTGTTCAAATTGCCGTCAAATACTCGGATTTACTCGGTCCTGTTAGATTGATCGATCTTTTCGAGAAGTACAAGACTGCCGAAGGTCTATACCACTATCTTGGTAGCATTGTCAATTTGAGTGAGGACCCAGACGTAAATTTCAAATATATTGAAGCTGCCGTGAAGATGCAGCAGTACCAGGAGGTTGAACGCATATGCCGTGACAGGTTCGTCGCCCTATTGCCCTATTGTCGCATTGTATATGTAGCTAATGATACTCTAGTAATTCGTATGATCCGCTCAAAGTCAAAAACTTCCTGAAGGAGGCCAAATTGACGGAGCAATTACCACTGATCATCGTCTGTGATCGATTCAACTTCATTCACGAGTTGGTACTTTACCTCTATCAGAACCAACAGTTCCAATCTATCGAGGTCTATGTTCAACGAGTCAATCCTGCACGAACTCCTGCTGTCATCGGTGGATTACTCGATGTTGACTGTGATGAGCAAATCATTAAGAATCTCTTGAATTCCGTTAATCATGCTTCCATCCCTATCGATGAGCTTGTTCAGGAGGTTGAATCCCGGAACCGTCTTAAGCTTCTGTTGCCATTCCTCGAGGCCACCTTGGCTGCAGGCAATCAGCAACAAGCTTTACATAACGCACTCGGAAAAATCTTTATTGACAGGTATGTACATCGCTTCACGGTGCTTGGAACATTGTAGCTAACGATGACCTCTAGTAACAATAACCCAGAGCAATTTCTCAGGACCAATGATATGTACGATTGCAAGGTTTTGGGCTCCTACGCGGCCCCGCGAGATCCGTCGCTTGGTATGTTTGTTTGTTTTCTTTTGTTTTTTCTTTTCATTCTTCCGACTGGACTTCCACAATTTCCTCATATACTGGATCTAGATTTGGGAAGGCAGTACCTTACTCTAACATTTGGTCATTTCTTCAACACTAATCACTCCTTCCTTTTCGACTGGATCTTCCTTTGATACCTGGACGCGCCAATAACAATGACCACCCCTTCCCTTTTGGGCGGGCCTTCCTCACGACGCTTCAATTGACAAGCATCAACACGAAGAATTCTCACTTCTTCTTCTTCCCCTACATCCTCTCATATTCATACCATCGACATCCTCTACATACGTTTTACCGTTCCAGCTTCGTCTGAAAAGCAATATTATCGACGTCGTCGATTCTGAGAGTATTTGAATTACTTGTGTAGAAGAGCATAGATCGCTGCCTGCGGTTTCCTCAAAAACGATTGAATTGTAAGTCCCCGCCAACGTCAACGTCGATTGAAAAATTGCTAACTTCAAAAGTACTTTCCAAGTACCTGATGTTTCAACACCACTCTAAAGTTCATCATTGATTTGGATAACCGTACCTACTGGTCGCTACTAGTAATCTGGTGATTCTCATCGTGTCCGACGCCGTACAAGTCATCCTCAAGCCTCTTTTGTTCCAACCATTGGTGAGTCGCGAGAATCTACAATCTCATTTGGAACAATTACTGATCTGTGCAAAGGTACTCTTCCTTAAGGCGACGATAAGCACCTTAAGACCAAAAAGCACTTGTGAGAAGGCCTCCAAATTGCCAGTGGCGTTTTCGACCAGAAGTGATACTGGCGTTCCAACTTGTCTATTGCAGGCTTCACAATTATCTGGCTTGGTTGAGACAATTAGAAGTTTGATTATTGAGAGCAAGCTCTGTTCCGAAAGTACTTTTAAGCTCTTTTCTGTTCGAATCGATTGCAAGTCGAAAACAAGGCAAGATATGGAGGTCCTTTCGAATGCAAAATCTACAACATGTCCTGCGCCGACGCATCTCGTCTACGAAAGCGCCTAACTTCCCAAAAGTATCTGGAAAATGTGGTGGGGATTCATAAAGTTGCCAAAAACCCCAGAGTCCAGGTATTAGCCGCTGCAAACATCGCCTCTCGAAAATACCATTGTCAGCCATGTGATCATTTATTCTCGACTCCGGCAAAGCTGACCATACAACTCTCGAGGAGAAAGCATCAAAGAGTGGTTGAATCGACCTTGCCGATGATGCATTCTTGTGATATCTGTGACTTTTCCTCCCGGTCAAACCATAAACTTGTCATACGTCTAAAGACAGGGAAGCATTTGGACAACGTTGCTGCTTTGCCTCCATCGACATTGTTGGTGATGGGGGATGTCCTTCCTTCAGTTGGACAATCGCCTGAGGCGATTTCCTAACAAGCCTCAAACACGTCATTTCTTGGAACAAGACATTGTTATCACGCCTTTGCGAAATATGCTCAAATCGATAATACCGATCATCATCATTAGCTTTGCTTGAATCAATGTGGTCAATGTTTGCTACAACCGTCATCCTTTCTCGGGCATCATTTTCACCTCGTACATTCTCTCTTCTGGAATGGGAACGATTGCTGTACACTAAGCATTTGCTCGACGACTGGAAAGTACTTTCCAAGATGACTGCGATTGTCCCTCCTACCATTACATTCTCTCATCTATAACCGGGCATTGTTGACACGTATTTGCTCGGCATCTACCAATCGTGCTCGCTCAATTTACCTACCGGATCTGGACCCTGTATCATTCACTCCGCTATCATTCATTCTCTCTTCTAGAACTGGACAATTTTAACACACATTGCTCAACACAAACAAATCGGTAGTACCGATTTTGCTCGATTTGCTGAATTTTCTTCTGGGACTTTAACGGATTTTTTGCTAACCAATTGAAAGCTATTATCGCATTTAGTAAAGGTCAGAATGATCTCGAACTCGTCAACATTACCAATGAGAATTCTATGTACAAGGCTCAAGCTCGCTACCTCCTGGACAGAGCTGATCACGAATTGTGGGGGTTTGTCTTGTCTGAGAACAATATTCACCGCCGATCCGTGATTGATCAAGTCATATCTACAGCTGTTCCCGAGTCAACCGAGCCTGAAAAGGTTTCTGTTGCAGTTGCAGCTTTCCTTAGTGCTGATCTTCCAGGTGAATTGATTGAATTGCTTGAGAAGATCGTTCTTGAGCCTTCGCCATTCAGCGACAATGAGAGCTTGCAAAATCTTCTCATTCTCACCGCCACCAAAGCTGATAAGGGTCGAGTCATGGATTATATTCACAAGTTAGATGCCTATAATCCTATGGATGTCGCATCAATTTGCATTGAAGTTGGCTTATACGAGGAGGCATTCGAGGTTTACAAGAAGATCAACGACCATACCAACGCTGTCAATGTCCTCGTTGAACATATTGTCAGTATCGATCGCGCACAAGATTTTGCGGAACAAGTGGAGATTCCTGAAGTATGGAGCAGAGTCGCCAAAGCTCAGTTGGATGGTCTACGTGTTTCCGACGGTATCAATAGCTATCTCCGAGCAAATGATCCAAGCAACTACCTCGAGGTTATTGAAATTGCTACACACGCTGGCAAGGACGAAGACCTTATCAAATACCTTCGTATGGCCCGTAAGACTCTTCGCGAGCCTGCCATCGACACTGGACTTGCCTTTGCATATGCTCGTACTGATCAATTAAGCGAACTCGAGGACTTTCTCAGAGGGACTAATGTCGCTGATATTGAAGAGTCAGGTGACAAGGCATATGCTGAAGGCTTTCACCAAGCTGCGAAGATTTTTTTCACCAGTATTTCAAACTGGGCCAAACTTGCCACCACTCTTGTTCACCTCGAGGATTATCAATCTGCTGTCGAATGCGCAAGAAAGGCCAATAATATTAAGGTCTGGAAGCAAGTCAACGCTGCTTGTGTTGAGAAGAAGGAATTCCGTCTTGCCCAGATTTGTGGTCTCAATTTGATCGTTGATGCTGAAGAGTTACAAAGTTTGGTCAAGCAATACGAGCGCAATGGTTACTTCGATGAACTTATTGCAGTACTTGAGCAGGGTCTAGGTCTTGAACGTGCGTTGCTTCCTGAATTTTTCTTTGCTCTTTCCTCCTTATCCCCCGTTCTTTCCTCCCCCCGACCTAGTTAGTAAACACAATGGAGAATGAGAAGTCCCCCGCTCATTTCTTCTGCATCCTCAATCCTCCTTCATTCAATCCATCAACACCACTTAATTCTTCACTCTGTTCAATTCTTTGGTATCAGAATCCGCGCTGGCCAAGCACAACAGAGGGCCAAGACACGTTAAGAGAGCCTCTGAGGCTTCCCCTTAACACCTTTCTCACCGAATATACGAGTTTTGGACTGAATTTTCCTTATGTGTCAACATCTACTACTGTCTCGAAACCATGTACTAACATTATCATATTTAGAATGTCATATGGGTATGTTCACGGAAGTAGGTATTGCCCTTTCCAAGTACCATCCAGATCGCACAATGGAGCACCTGAAGCTTTTCTGGAGTAGAATCAATATTCCAAAGATGATTCGTGCCTGCGAGGAAGCCCACCTTTGGCCAGAACTGATTTTCTTGTACTGTCATTATGATGAGTGGGATAACGCCGCTCTTGCAATGATGGAGAGAGCTGCCGACGCATGGGAGCATCATTCCTTCAAGGATATCATTGTCAAGGTAGCAAATTTGGAGATCTACTACCGCGCTCTAAACTTCTATCTTCAAGAGCAACCATCTCTCATTACCGATCTTCTACAGGCACTTGCACCAAGAATTGACGTCAACCGTGTTGTCAAGATGTTCGAAAAGTCTGACAACATCCCTCTCATCAAGCCTTTCCTTCTTAACGTTCAAACTCAGAATAAGAAGATTGTCAACGCGGCCATCAATGATTTATTGATCGAGGAGGAAGACTACAAGACTCTCCGTGATTCTGTTGAGAATTACGATAACTATGATGCCGTCGAGCTTGCTCAACGATTGGAGCGTCACGATTTGGTCTTCTTCCGCCAAATTGCTGCCAACATCTACCGCAAGAACAAGCGCTGGGAGAAGTCGATCGCTCTTTCCAAGCAAGACAAGCTTTTTAAAGATGCAATTGAGACTGCTGCTATCTCTGGCAAGGCAGATGTTGTCGAGGAGTTGCTTAGATACGTAAGTTTATCATCCGGTATTCCCCTTCTTTTGCTAATTATTCTTCTAGTTCGTCGATATCGGCAGCAGAGAATGTTATGTCGGTATGCTCTATGCTTGCTATGACCTTATCCCTGTCCATGTTGTCATGGAAGTCTCATGGCGTCACGGCCTTACAGATTTTACCATGCCATTCATGATCAACTATTTGGCTCAACAAAGCTCTACAATTGCTGAGTTAAAGAAGGACAACGAGGAGAGAAAGTTGAGAGAAAAGTCACAGGTTCAAGAAGAGGACAATACCCCCATTCTCGGAGGCAATCGTCTTATGATCACCGCTGGACCAACCGGACGTGCATCTCCAGCCCAGTTCGGCCATACTAATGGATTCGCGCCACAACCGACAGGTTATGGAGGATTTTAGATGATGCTGGAGGATGAAGAACACGCTTATACATAATGATATTGCATTTGGGTTGCAAGTTTTCTTGATTTTTTCATCAAGCCTGGGGTTTCGTGGAGATTTGCATCTCGGAAATTTTCCATGATGATGATGATATAGTTGTATGCTTGGTGCAGCATTTACTGGGTAGAATCCTTTTTTCCTTTTCAAGGGAGGTCTCACCATGTTTGTAACTGATAGTTTGAGGAGCGTTTATGAAAGAGTCTGCTTTTTAGATTCTCTCATGTATTTCTGCACAATATGAGAAAAGCAAAAGCTAGTTTACATTAAAACGAAACAAAAAGAGCCGTGCTCGCGCCGTTCCGCTGATGCCGCCTTGGTGTGTAGGATCTTAGATAAGAGTGAGATATCCTGCACTGTGACGGCCTGCACTGCGATGGCCAAGAATGCCAATTCTGCAGTAGTGTTTCACGATGTAACCGTACACATTTTGCCAAAATAGAAATGTCTTGAAAACTTTTTTGATGGATGTTTTTGATGCCAAGTAGCTTGGTTCTTGGTTGGCTATGACACGGCTACGCGCCGAAACCACGAAGTAAGGGTTCAAAAGTTTTGGATAGTTGGATATAAATACTTAGATCTGAAATAATAACTTGGCGAGTTGAGGCGATGTAGATATGTGTAGATAGAGGTACCTGGCAGATTGGCGTGCCGGCTTGGCGTTTGTAGAAGCTCAAGGGAATGGAAATGCGTGGCTGGCACCCCACTAGCTTGGAGCTACTAAGATGTAAGCAGAGTGGTATTTAGGTGGCCTTGCTTGATTAGTGGGAGGTATTTGAGTTTGAATTGGGGAAAGTTGAAAATTGAAAATTGAAGAATGATACTTGTAGCTGCAAGTTGGGAGGGGTCGGACAATTAGATGATGAGTGGAGCGAGATAATGGGTGGGATCATGCAGGAGGAGGAGATATAGAAGTTAGCCTCGGCAATCAAATAGGGATGGCGATATCGCATGTATAGATTTAAAGTTATGAATATGAATAATAAGGTTGTGATCATCGTTTGCCAAACCTTAAAGATATGAAATTATGACTTTAACGACTTGGTCCGGGCTGCCCATAACATCACCGGTCCTCGGCATTGACCATGCTCCACATCAAAAGTCAATAGAGCCCCATGATTACGATAGCCACCTGAGCCGCGAAAAAAATAAACAGAGGTTACACTGCCTGAATATTGCTGAGATACGAAATGATATGAGTATAAGTCATGGTGGGCGTTTAGAAGATGGGGATGGATGATGGATGATGGATGATGGATGATGGATGATGGATGATGGATGCATATGATAAGTGGAAATTTGTGTGAGGGCGGAGTTGTTACGGAGATATGGAAGAATGGAATCAATGGATGGATGGACACTGGTTTGTATTGGATGGTTTGCTATTGGTACGTACAGACTACCTGAGGATATCCCGCGTGGCTGGCTCCATGTTAATTCGGATTGGATGGTACGCAATTGGTACGAAATTACGAATACATGAGGATATCCCACACACTATTCTGCTGATGTTTGTGGAGGGGTAGACGCGGAGCAATGCATTGGTCCGTGGTAATGAATGCAATGAAGTACATACATACTTCTTTGGCATGGTTGGTTGAAACTTTAAAGGAAGAATAGAGTAGGTACAGTATGTATGTATGCATTTTTTTTTTCACCTCGCTAACGTCGGCGTATGCGATGAAGGGGGTAATTGTGTGATGCGGCGGATATTTTGACTATGAGGTGTATTCTCTGTTGGAACCCTTATTATATGTTGAGTACTACGCCCTTATCATGCTTAACTAATAAGTGAGAATTCAATGCACAATTAAATCACGTTATCTATTTTGATATTGCTTCTTTTTTGACGCCGTTTAAGAAATCTTACTTTGGATTTGATATTGATATTCGTTGAAGATCATAGATCTGTCATTATCGTAGTTATATGATTGGTTCGGGACTCAGCACGCTTAGATCGGTCAAAATACAGGGAGACATTTCCGAAGCTTAAATGATGGATGGTGGATGATGATGTTGGGTGGATTAGATTTCTGGGCTGTTGATATTGCAATGTAACACCAGTGACCTGAACACCTAGAAGTTTATGAGTCAACTGGAAATGGAGATCATGGTAAGAATGGGATGGCCGATCTTAGATTAAACTTTAAGCAGTGATGGACGGTCTTTCATACATGTAGTGGGGTTTATTTCTCTAAGGTTGGAGGTCTACAAACAAAATGCTCACTTGGCGATGAATACATGGCGTTAGATTCTTTTGCAATATGCGGCACGTACCAGTAATGGAAACTTTTAGCTGAGGTCTATCAAATTAGTTCAGGTTCCTTCCCGTGTGAAGGAGAATAACTAGTACTATACCTTGATGGCAATAGTATGACCAGTAGATCAAGCTCATTTTTTAGTTCACAGAGAGCATCAAACAGTGGCTGACGGCCAAGTGAATGAAGCAAATAAACAAATTAGCAAACAAACAAAAAAGAAGTTGCGTTGCGTTGCGCTGCGTTGCGTTTCTTGTGATGGTGATATCAGAGAGCCCCCTGGTGCTTCAAACTCGAACCTCCAAGACTTATTAATAAGAATACAGAAAGAATGCACCTGGCCAAGTGAGCGATTATTTTGATGAATTTGACCAAGAAACCCCAAGAAATCCTAGATGTTAGAAGAGTATAAACCTTGTCAAAATTGCTGCCCCTCACCATATTGCATTTGAACAAGCCTCATTATCACCAAGGAAAACTCGGGTCTATTCACTACTTGAGAAAATTAAATAAGACCATCAAAGTCAAGAAGATTCCTTTATTTGATAATTAGTCTTTTCCCTTCTTCTTCTTCTTCTTCTTCTTCCTCTTCCTCATACCCGTCTAGTCGTCCTCCTCGTCCGTCTATCCACATATAAAAGACATTCAATTATCTTTTTAAGAGAAAATAAAGCATACGAATTATTCCCAAGAGTGTTTCTGCTGTACAGTGTACGCGTTCCACTAATTCACAATATATTATTACAAGTAGTAGCTTTTTTCTAGACGCTCTCCCTCGCTCCCACACTTCAATTTTAACCCCTCCATTACCAGGAGTTTAAACGCTTATCCTTGGGCCGAACCTAAGCCGAGAACCCCTCCGTCCGTCTTATTAAAACCATAGAGCAAGAAGCTCAACAATACAATCAAATCAACAACCATCATCACAAATTTCAATATGGCTCACCACGATGAGAAAGGTCCTCATGGAGATGGAGCTTATAGTGAGCTTATTGAGGAGGGTTCCGAGATCAAACAACCACATACCGTTCATCGCATTAGAGCTAATTCCTCTATTATGCAACTGAAGAAGATTCTTGGTGAGCAATCTATCAATCATAACCTATCTGCCAAACTTCAAAGTCCCTGCAGTATTTGCTAATCTAAATCTCTTGTGATCTATAGTGGCCAATCGTGGAGAAATTCGTAAGTTTCCCATCAATCAATCCATTTTTGTTTACTGTTGTGTTATGTGACTCAACTAACGTTGTGTAGCTATTCGTGTATGTTATCGTCCAATTGCTTCAAGCTGATAACTGCAGAATGTGCTGACCCGAATTCTCTACTCTTCAGATTTTCCGTACAGTAAGTTTGCTTATCCTATCCTCGATAGCCCTACGTATCCTCTTCCAAGAGATTCTATATGCATCAAACTGACTCGTCTCTTTTTCTAGGCCCACGAGCTTTCCCTACAAACAGTCGCGGTCTTTAGGTAACACCTTGGCGATAATCACATAATGGATACGCGGCTGACCGAGTTGATAGTTATGAGGATCGTCTTAGTATGCATAGGCAGAGTGAGTGCAATCTGCGAATTATACACGATGAAGAGAGGCTGATTATATGGTGTTACAGAGGCCGATGAAGCATACGTTATTGGCAAGCGGGGTCAATATACACCGGTTGGTGCATATTTGGCAGGGGACGAAATCATCAAGATTGCTCTTGAACATGGCGTTCAAATGATACATCCTGGTATGAAAATGGAATTTATCACAATCATCGGGACATCTGTCTAATATTTCATTAGGTTATGGTTTCCTTTCCGAGAATGCCGAGTTTGCAAGAAATGTTGAAAAGGCTGGACTTATTGTAAGTGGAACATTTATCGTCCTATACATTTGAGGATTGTAGCTTATGAGATCCTCCGTGTAGTTCGTTGGTCCTTCCCCAACCGTTATCGATGCCCTTGGAGACAAGGTATCTGCCAGAGAAATTGCCATTAAGGCTGGTGTACCAGTTGTTCCAGGTACTGAAGGCGCTGTCGAAAAATTTGAGGATGTGAAGAAATTCACCGATGAATATGGTTTCCCAATCATCATCAAGGCGGCATATGGAGGTGGTGGACGTGGTATGCGTGTTGTCCGACAACAAGCAGAACTCGAAGATGCTTTCAACCGTGCCACATCCGAAGCCAAGTCTGCCTTTGGAAATGGAACTGTTTTTGTGGAACGATTCCTTGACAAACCAAAGCACATCGAGGTACAACTTTTAGGAGACAACCACGGAAACATTGTTCACTTGTACGAGCGTGACTGTTCCGTACAACGAAGACATCAAAAGGTGGTAGAAATTGCACCAGCTAAAGATCTTCCACAAGAAGTTAGAGATAACCTCTTGAATGATGCTGTCAAACTTGCTAAGTCGGTCAACTACCGTAACGCAGGAACAGCTGAATTCTTGGTTGATCAACAGAACCGATACTACTTTATTGAAATCAACCCACGTATTCAAGTCGAGCATACCATCACGGAAGAGATCACTGGAATTGATCTTATTGCAGCACAAATTCAAATTGCTGCAGGTGCAACACTTTCTCAATTGGGTCTTACACAAGATCGCATTTCTACCAGAGGTTTTGCTATTCAATGTCGTATTACCACAGAAGATCCTGCGCAGGGATTCTCACCAGATACTGGAAAGATTGAGGTCTATCGTTCAGCTGGTGGTAACGGAGTTCGTCTTGATGGTGGTAATGGATTCGCTGGCGCAGTTATTACTCCTCATTATGACAGGTTCGTAATGGTTCTCTCATTTCCCTCCAACATCTATCCTTGATAAGCAATTACTAACTCGATATACAATAGCATGTTGGTCAAGTGTACATGTCAAGGATCTACCTATGAGATTGCTCGAAGAAAGGTTCTTCGTGCCTTGATCGAATTCCGTATCCGTGGTGTTAAGACTAACATTCCTTTCTTGGCTACTTTACTTACTCATCCCACCTTTATCGAAGGCAACTGCTGGACCACATTCATCGACGATACCCCTGAACTGTTCGATTTGGTCGGTAGTCAAAATCGTGCCCAGAAGTTGTTGGCTTATCTTGGAGATGTTGCTGTCAATGGCAGTAGCATTAAGGGTCAAATAGGAGAGCCAAAATTCAAGGGTGAAATCATCATGCCAGAACTCTTTGATGAGAGCGGGAAGAAGATCGATACCTCTGTACCATGCAAAAAGGGATGGAGAAACATTCTTCTTGAAGAAGGTCCTGAAGCATTCGTCAAGGCTGTCAGAGCAAACAAGGGATGTCTTCTCATGGACACAACATGGCGTGATGCCCATCAATCACTTCTTGCCACTCGTGTTCGAACAGTTGATCTTTTGAACATTGCAAAGGAGACAAGTCACGCTTACAGCAACTTGTTCAGTTTAGAATGTTGGGGTGGAGCTACTTTCGACGTTGCCATGCGTTTCCTTTACGAAGATCCATGGGACAGACTCCGAAAGATGAGAAAGCTTGTTCCAAACATTCCATTCCAAATGTTGTTGCGTGGAGCCAACGGTGTTGCTTACTCCTCCCTGCCCGATAACGCTATATTTCACTTCTGTGAGCAAGCAAAGAAGCATGGTGTCGATATTTTTAGAGTTTTCGATGCTTTGAATGATATTGAACAACTCGAGGTTGGTATCAAGGCTGTACACAAGGCCGGTGGTGTTGTTGAAGGAACTATTTGTTATTCAGGTTAGTGATTTATCCACTGTGATACGGCTACCGAATACTAACTTCTAATTTAGGTGACAGTACGTACTCCCCAATGCCCAACTCTGTTTGGATGTTTCATTCCCTATTTGTCATTTTCGTTTCTTCACTTTGATATAACTATAACAACCACCTAACCGCCCCACCCCCCTTCCCTTCATCCTCCTCCCCTTACTCTGAAGAATCTTTAAATTGTCCATAGCCGTTGCGACATTGAAGAGTTCTACCAAAGGAGGAGCTTCCTTCCTTTGAAGGCTCTTCTCAACTGTTCATGGCAGTTTGGACATTTAATCCCTTCATGAGATTGAAAATATTTCCTCCTCCTGGAGTGCCTTCTCAATTGTACACCTTAGTCCGAACATTGAAAGTTCTGTGGGACGGGCAATTTTGCATCCACCTAAAGGGGTCTTTTCAAATATTGAAATTATATTGGACATTGAAAACCTTCATGGGGTTGAAAGAATTTTTCTTCGCCTGAAGCATCTTTTCAATTGACATTAGTTCGGACGTTGAAAAGCTCAGTTGGAGAATAGCGCTTTGGCTCTCCATTTTCTTCGTTAGAGCGTCTTTTCAGTTGTTGATATGAAGTTGGACATTGAAGTCTTGTCAATTGTCGATAACCTTTCAGACATTGAAAAGCTTTATGACTTGATAGCTTGCTTTCATTTTTCTTTCAAACCCCTTCATAATAACAATTACTGACTCACTCTTGCTCTAGTGTTGAACCCCGCAAAGAAGTATAACTTGGAATACTACTTGTCTTTGGCTGAAAAGTTGGTGGACCTTAAAATTCACATCTTGGGTGTTAAGGACATGGCTGGCGTTCTGAAACCAAGAGCTGCTACATTGTTGATTGGAGCCCTTCGCAAGAAGTACCCAGATCTTCCAATCCACGTTCACACTCACGATTCTGCCGGTACTGGTGTTGCATCTATGGTTGCTTGCGCTAATGCAGGTGCTGATGTTGTTGACACCGCTACTGACAGTTTGTCTGGCATGACATCTCAACCAAGTGTTGGAGCTCTGCTTGCTTCTTTGGAGGGTTCCGAACTTTATCCAGACTTGAACGTTCACCATGTTCGAGCCATTGATACATACTGGTCCCAACTCCGTCTCTTGTATTCGCCTTTCGAAGCCCATCTTAGTAAGTACAATCAGTTGTTTCATACTATATTCCCGGATTTCAAAACTCCTGTTCTATGGAAATTACTGACTTCTCGAAGCTGGACCCGACAGCGACGTGTACGATCACGAGATCCCAGGTGGCCAATTGACCAACATGATGTTCCAAGCATCTCAACTTGGTCTTGGTGCTCAATGGGCCGAAACAAAGAAAGCTTACGAGCAAGCCAACGACTTACTTGGTGATATTGTCAAGGTCACTCCAACATCTAAGGTTGTTGGTGATTTGGCACAATTCATGGTTTCCAACAAACTCGACTATGATTCTGTTCAAGCTAGAGCTAGTGAATTGGACTTCCCAGGTTCCGTTTTGGAATTCTTTGAAGGTTTGATGGGTCAACCATACGGCGGTTTCCCAGAACCATTGAGAACTAACGCTCTCCGTGGCCGACGCAAGCTTGATAAGCGCCCTGGTCTTTACCTTGACCCACTCGATTTGCCTAAAATTAAGAAAGATATCCATTCCAAGTGGGGCAGCGTTACCGAGTGCGATGTTGCAAGTTACGCCATGTACCCCAAGGTCTTTGATGATTACCGAAAGTTCATTCAAAAGTTCGGTGATTTGAGTGTCCTTCCAACAAGATACTTCCTCTCAAAACCAGAAATTGGTGAGGAATTTCATGTTGAATTGGAGAAGGGTAAGGTTTTGATCTTGAAGCTTCTTGCTGTTGGTCCATTGTCAGATACCACTGGACAGAGAGAGGTCTTCTACGAGATGAACGGTGAAGTTCGACAAGTTACTGTTGATGATAACAAGGCAGCTGTTGAGAACACAAGTAGACCAAAGGCTGATCCAGGAGATTCAAGCCAAGTTGGAGCTCCTATGGCAGGTGTGGTTGTTGAGTTGAGAGTTAAGGATGGTGGTGAGGTTAAGAAGGGTGATCCTCTTGCTGTTTTGAGTGCTATGAAGATGGTGAGTTTTTCCTCTTCGAGTCGCCATTATCGATGGAATGAACTATGTACTAATAATGAATGTAGGAAATGGTTATCTCCGCACCACATGCTGGTAAGGTCAGCAGTATGCAAATCAAGGAGGGAGATTCGGTTGGTGGTTCCGATCTTATCTGTAAAATCGTTAAAGCAGGCGAGTAAAAAGCGAATGAGAGTTTGGAGCGGTTATTATGATATCAGATGTTGGTAGCGTTGATGGAATGAATGGATTATGATTGCTGGGTCTGAAAGTTATTGCTTGGTAGGACCATGAATTGTACCTACCTTTATAGAATTACGAATGATTTTTATCAATTTTGGTGATGGTACTGTTGGTATCTTCGATTTGGCTGTGTGAAAAAGAAGAGCGAATGATTACAAGTATTGGATCGCCTATATTAGTTTAATCTCCATTCACAACCTCTCTTCAAAAGCTTCTGCTCGTAGAAAAAAGGTCATTGGTTCTTGAAGGCTCAATGTGCCACTGGCAGGCAGTATCTGACTTCTCCACGCACACACCTTTTTATATGGTGTGGTCAGGTCAGCTAGACATTAAAATCAAGAAATTTTCTCAAGACAAGTAACTAGATCGAGAGAAGAGAGAGATTATGGTTCGTGGGGAGATGTGCAACAAAACGTGTGGATTTTAGATGGATGGTTTTATTGGGGTTGGGGAGGGGGGATTGGAAGAGGGGTTAGAGAAGGGAGGGGAAGGGGGTGGGGATTGGGTTTTAGATTGCGGGAAAGAAGAGGAAAGCTGGGAATGGAAAGAAGAAGCAGGTGTGAAAAAGTACATTTAATGAAAATGGGGATGAAGTCATTGAATTTAGTTTTAGTGAAGAAAATGGAGATGTGTGGTGTTGATTTTTATTAGTTGAGTAGGGTATTGTTGGGGAAGGTGGGGATGGAGGAGAAGGGTGGAGGAGAAGGGTGGAGGAGGTGAATGTGAGAGAATGGAGGGAGGGAGGTGGGGGGTGATGGTTTGGTTTGGTTTGGTTTGGGTTTGGTTTTGTTTTATTTATTGTTGTATGTATGTATGTATGTATGTATGTATGTATGTATGTATGTATGTATGTATGTATGTATGTATGTATGTATGTATGTATGTATGTATGTATGTATGTATGTATGTATGTATGTATGTATGTATGTATGTATGTAAGACTTATATCCATAGATTTTAGATTATCGGGATTAGAGATCTATTGATGGAGAAGGAAAGGGGAAAAGGAGAAAAGAGAAAAGAAGAGGAGATGGGAAGATGGGGGGAAGAGGAGGAGGGAATAGAGGAGATGAGTTTTTTTTAGATATACAGTATTTGATATTAGTATATTATTAAGAAAGACGAAGACGATAGCGAAAGGATAAAAGGGTAAGTATTGATATTAGGGGAGATAGAGGAGATAAGGGAGTATTTGGTTGATTTATATTGTTATATGTATCTCTCTCTCTCTCGGAAATGTGTAGCGAATGCGAGAGGGGAGATTCTATTTGAGAGATAGGTTCCTTTGCGTGAGAGGAGAGTGGGAAAATAGGCTAATTACCTTGTGGTTCGTGGGTGGTTGTGCGATGAAATAAATTATTAATAGGTATCCGGAGATTTTGGAGATTTTAAGAGATTGGTTGGGAGATGTGTTATTTACCTATGTAAGAAAGTATAAGCCCGTTTCCGTATAAACATGAAGAGAGGAAAGCTGGAAAGTTAGACCTGAAGGATGGATGGATTTTTAAGATGTGGAGATCAAGGGTCAGCTCCTTCATCATTTACCAATCTTTTCTTGATGAATGAAGGATGCGAGCTAAAGTTTATGGTTCATCAATAGATATGCAACAAATTGACAAAAGTGTTTTGGGACATCGTGGTTGGATCTTGGATGAATATATTTGATGTATGGTTTGGTGAATGGGGTTAAGGTTGGTTAGGGTTTGAGATTTAAGGTTTGGAGGGAGGGAGGGAGGTGTTGTTCGGGGGTCGCTATTTATATATCTTTCCTGGATGTATGGATGGATGTACGATGTATGAACGAATCATGGAGTAGAGTAGAGTAGACTTTCTTTTTTTTTCTTTCACTCGTAATGAAACCGAATCCTTCAAGCTAGAAATTTATGGTTCATTCATAGATGTGCAACAAAAGAATTAAATCGCGATTTAAAGACGGAGATTGGATAGTGATATAGTGATATGCATTATTTGATGTATGTTGTTATGAAGAGGGTTAGTTGGGGTTTATTTTAAGTTTGGAGGAGGGAGTTTAATTTAGGGTTTGTTGATAGATCTGATGTGTAACGAGGATTTTGTCGTAAGGAGTGTAACATGATATTTGATATAAATCCCAGCTTGGAAGAGGGATGGAAATTTTCATGGTTCGTCAAGTAGATATGCAACAATTCCCTCTGAAAAATTCTCAGAGCTCATGGTTGGTTTGACGACGTGCAACATTTGATGTTGGGTACTCCGTATGTTAAGCTTACTCCGTAATTCTGCACCGTACGTGGAGAGGATGGAGATAGATGTAGGGTTATGTGTGTGGGTGGAGATTATTTCTGCTCCGCCGAGATTCCTCCAAAATATTCATTTCCTCTTTTATTATTCTTTTGCGATGGATGTAAGGTTACCTATGTTGCAATAAATAAAGGTTACATAAATATATTTTTTAAATCGAACCTTTTCTTTCTTGGATTAAGAGATATATATATACAACAAAATGTGTATGGAATCATTATATAAATATATATACTTACCACATTACGGAGTATGTATATCTATATAGATTACATCTAAAAAAGCGGTAAAAGAATTCCTCCCTCCGCTTCTTTGAAATCATCATTTCATCAACATGTATTGGTTTTGCGATATGCAACAAAGTTTAAACATTCACTCCATCCTCATTTCATTCATTAGAAATCCTATCCACTAGTATCCACTCGAATGAATCCACTAGAAATCCCATCTATCTAATTTAAAATACGATGGACAATATCAGGATTATCAGGATTGGATAAAAGTATAAAATAATACGATATGCAACACTTTGATTTTGATGGGTAATATTTTATTCGCTGATTTATTTATATATGGGAGGGAGGGTTTTCCTTTTTTGATCATGGTGGTGTGTGTGGCAACTCCTAGGGTGGGTGGCTCCACACGCACCTTTTTGTGATACGAGCGTGATGAGGATAATTGAGAGATGAATGGGAGATGGGAATGGGAAATTGGGAGTGCGAATGGAAAATGGGAAATGGGAAATGTGAATATAAATTTATGTGTGACTGATTACCTGCGTGTATTATGTGTGGTCAGCTGATTTGGTGGTTATGATTGAATGGATAGGAATGGGGATAGGGATTGGGGATAGGGATTGGGAATTGGGAATTAGGAATTAGGAATTGAGAATTGGGAATTGGGAATTGGGAAGAGAAGTGGGAAGAGAAGTGGGAAGAGAAGTGGGAAGAGAAGTGGGAAGAGAAGTGGGAAGAGAAGTGGGAGTGGAAGATTTTATAAGTATACAATCACAAACTGTATTGATCTCGACAGCTTTTCCGAGAACTTTAAGATGCGGATCCGATTTGATGGTAATTCTATAGGGACTATGGATTCGCCGAGTGGTTGGTTATATATATGTATTGATGTGCTATGAGACTCACATTTAGGGCTTTCGAGAGATTAATCCCAATACCAGTGGCTGATGAAGATGCGGATGGATGGATATAAGATAACTGTAAGGGATAGATATCCCTTGAGATATATACATTCATGTATAATATTCCGGTCGAAAATTTTCTTTATATAAAATACATGAAAGATAGCATGTCCAATTTCCATTTCCTTTTCTTCTCAACCTAGATTCATCTCGCTCCACTATAAAAATATACGTTAGCACATCTTCTTACAGCACATCTCCATCTCCATTTCCATATCCCATCTCCCATCCCACCCTCAGAAATTAAAATAAACTCACCCTCTCAACCGGACAAACAACCTCCTCCCACGCTTCCAAAACATCAAAACCCATCCCTAACAAAACATCTCTATCACTGCCCACAACCCAATTCAACACCACCCCCTTCCCATCCCCCTTATTTTTATTCTGTCGAATACTCAACATGACTAAACCCTGTAAAATCGTTTCTCTCTGCGCGTTATTCGATGGGATGATCGGGGCTATGATTCCTCCTACTGTATTCCCATTTCCATTCCCATTTCCTTCTCGATTTTCTTCTTTTTCTTTACCTTTTCCATTATTGGGATTTGTGTGAGAATTGGAATTGGAATTAGAGTTAGGGTGAGAATACGAAGAAGGAGAAGAAGAAAGTACAGGCATCCAGCGCGAAAGAAGTGTGTCGGAACGAGATATAATAACGGTACCCACGAGCGAACCATCGATTGGTGATTTAGCACGTACGATACCGCAGGATTTGGGATCCATGATGGCGAGATTATAGATACTATGAATTTCGACACTTGACGAATGGGTTTGCACGAAATCGAGGACTTGGGTTGCGGAATTTGATGGGCCGTGGATTAAATCGAATTGAAGGGATACGCGTTGGATGGTTGCTAGTAAACCTTCTGGGGGTGTCCAAAGTGCGAGGTTCCGGATTATTAATGTGTAGAGAAATCGAGGGGATAGCACGTCCCAGCCATTTGTTGCGAACCAGCGTTTGAGACGTGCGCCTTCGGTGAGATCACTCATAGGTATACCGAGATAGATGGCTGGGAGGGTAGAACCGAGTTGGAGGTGGGTGATGTTGGGTTTTTGGAGGAGATGACGGAGAGCGCGTTGGTGGAGGGAGTGTCCGATTGAGAGGTTGCGTTTGGAGGGGTCGACGAAGAGGGTAGAGATGGTGCCAGTGTGAGTGCTTGGGGAGTAGGTGGTGGAGCAGAATCCGAAGAGCGCTTGGGTACTGCTATTGCGGACGACGTAGTGGGATTCTTCGAGTGGGGTGTGGTTTGATGCGGGTGGCTGGGAAGGAGGACAAAAGTGTTAGTGATTTTAATATGTATGTAGATGTGGAATCCTATGTGTCATGAATTGCATTGGAATAAACATACCAATTCGAATGAATCCGCTGTTGCACCAGCTAATGCAGGTTGTTGATTCGGTGGTGTAGTCTTCTCAATAGATGTAATGAGTGCTTGAAGACCTCTCGCATCTCTATCTCTATCATAACTCTCCACCAACCAATGCTGTCTCGATTTTTGTACCTTCCTACTTTTCCTAAGTGTACCAGGTAATGTTCCTTGAGGAACAAAATCACCAAATAATGCCCTCACCAATGCTTTCATAGCCGTCTCCGTAAAATCAAAAGTACAAACATATGTTCCAATACTTTTATCCATAGCAAAATCATAAGGGGAACTGACGGAAACCACGATTAAGGACTTTTTCTTGCCAGCTGAACTAAGCATTGAACACATCATCGCGACATGTTTTGTAAATCCATTTTGATATAAATTTCGCGTTGCATCAGCTGTTATGATGATAATGGTTCCTGCTCTATTGATCAAATTTTCATGAACAGGTCGAACACCATTTGCGGTATATGATGTATGAAGTAGTCTTCCGTGTCTTTGACGTGCTAAAGCTCTTCCTAATTCTCGAAATACACCTTCACCACTCATGATTGATGATTTGTGTGATTTTTCAGACTCGGTATTGGTAGATTTTGAGTTTTCATTACTGAGAGTTGCGGTTGATGCAGGTAATGGTTTTACCAAAGGTGTGAGAAGAAGAAGATCATCATCATCCTCAGAGTAACTATTTGATAGTGGCAGCAGATGGCCTTTATCTCTCATGATGGTTATTGAGTGATCGTATGCTTTAGTTGATAGAGCGAGATGACTAGGATGTAAAGATGCTAGATGGCTGATTCCTGGAGGGTCTAAAGCTTTAGCCCAAGATGTGCATTGCGATTTGACTCTGAGAACTCGTTTGAGAGAGAGATTGATACGTTCTCTAGAAATCATGTCATTTTCGAGACCGAGTTTCAACCCTGCAATGGCTTCTCGTTGAACAGAGTAAGAACGGCAGAGAAGAACCATATCGCATCCAGCTTCTACTGCCATAACTGTACCACCTCTGACTCCGATATCATGGCTTAATGCTTCCATTTCAAGACATTCGGAAACAACTACACCATTGAATCCAAGGTCGTTACGTAGGAGATCATCCACAACTTGGTCACTAAGACAAGCGTGCATAACATTCATTCCTTTGCAGTGTTAGTGATGCCAGTCATTAATGGGAAAGACAAACAAACCAGCATTTGCTATAGCACATCCACCGACCATTATGGAATCCATTCCTTCACGAATAGCATTTCGGAACGGAACAAGAGCACCAAGACTTAATTGTTCAAGAGTCTCTGTAATGATGGGCATATCAAGAGATGACCCTAGGAAATCTAAGTTTCCATAAGATGGAAAATGCTTCCCGCAGGTAGCGATTCCAGCATCCTTATACCCATTCATAGCAGCAATACCATATTGAGAAACTTCTTGAGGATCATCCCCAGTAGCTCTGACACCCAAAGGTTGATAACGAGCATTTGTCAGGACATCAAGACAAGGGCCCATAATCATATTAACTCCAACTGCTGATAGCTCTTTGGCCGTAGCATTAGCAACTTCGTATGCAAGCTCAGGAGATCCCGTTGCTGCCATTCCCATCGCACTGGGAAATTGACAGATATAATCTTCATCGAAGAGACTATTGACGCCCCCATTTTCTTGATCAAGAGCAATGATTAAAGGTACTAGATGTCCGGCTTGATGCGCGATCGTTTGAAGCTCCTGCACTAGATTTGCTGTCTCGCGGGCAGCTACTCAAGTTAACGTCTGCTTTTGAGGAAGCTTGAAGAACAACAACATCATATGAAGCAATGCACGTGAAATATATGAGTGAGAGACAAATCACATGGCTGGTCAATACCCATCAACGTGATAAGCCCAAGCCCAATGCCAGCTACCCATTGAATTACGAAACGATGGAAGAACAGAAACACTACAAGTAGAAATAAGAAATACAAATTATTACACTTCATATTCTTCGTCGACAACAGGATAGCACCTAGATGATGATCTTCAATAAGAGTCCTGATCTGAGGAGTAACCTCGGTCCCTTCAAATCCCATCATAAAGCATCTAGAACCAGAGATTCCTTATCAGTACATGTAATCAAACACATGATAGCAAAGCCGTAAATGGTTACCATATACAGCTCAGCAAACTAAGAATAGACTCACTGTCCCATAGCCCTTCATTTTGTCAGCCTACTTCTCAGCCTCTATATAAGTGGCTTATAAACCTACCAATCGAGGTCCTTCCATAAAGGATCCAGCTCCTCCTCTGTAACGTCCATCTTTGGTAGTTGTTGCTGTACAAATGTCGTTGTTTCCTCTTTGAGCTCAACGTAATTGTAATCTGAGAAGTGTAACAAGGCTATGCAATTTCAGCGCAACGTTTGCTGAGATGGCCTGGTGCTCCGCTTTCCTTAATCAGGGTTTCATGATATATGAAGAATACTATTGGACTTGTGCGATATGAGTGAAATTGAAGATGTGCGTTCTCATCACAACTATTGCCTCTTCGCCACTGTTCAAGAAGTGCGCAAAAGATGTTTTTGATATATAATCATCAGCCTCACATATTCAGCACCTTGGTGTAGCCAACTTGGAACAAATGCAAGTGGTTGGTGTTGGCTAGGATGTTGTCGTTTGGGCTTCCTCCTCCGAAAAAGGTCACATGATGTTATACCGGGAAATCATCGGAAATTAATGCATGCACTTTCATTTATATTCAGCATGAATTACACAAGAAAAACGATCCAACATTTCTTCAAACAGGAATATGTAACTTCGGCGGCTTGGCATCTAATTACCATCAAGTTATTTCCAAGTGTGCTTGATAAATGGATTATTATTCGACCATCAACATTTTTTACGAATTACCGACATTCCGACGATCCGATGATAGGATACGACGTTACATATGTATTGGAGATTCCCATTCACCATCAGATCAAAACTCCAACATTGATGGTAACGGTTAACTCGTCTCCTCTCCACCTCTCCACTCAATCCACTACAAACTATACCAATCCAATGCTGCGATATGGTAGATAGATGTGATGTGATATGATGTGATGTGATGTAAGATACTGAGTCATTGTACGGTACAATCGATAATAACCTTACTTGAGAATTCGAGTTTATCTATGGTAGCCTTGTTTTAAGGTTATCATGTGTCGAATCTAATGTTGGAGTTTGCACCATCAAATCATGTATGGCAGGCATTTAGGTATGCCTGGTTATGATCATATGCTAGTAAGTACAGTAAGTAACCTACCTACCTGTGTACAAGTGAATCTCGAGGTTCAAGTCTATAGAATCTTCCAGTGAATGAGATTTTGGTATCATTCGCGTTATAATTTCAATCATCTTCTCTTTGTCCCCAAACTAATTTCTTAAATAACTACCTATCTACCTTTCTCTGTAACAATAATTCCTCTGTAACAAAAACTCTCCAACCACAACGATGCCATCGGCACTACCAACCTCGACTTCTAAAGTCACAAAGTTTACAAACTGTCGTCTGTTGAAGGGAGAATCTTTAGTTACTCAAGATCTGTGGGTATCATCTTCTACCGGCAAGATTATCCAAAGCCAGGAAGCTTTTTACTCACAATTATGTGTACCTGACGAGGTTATTGATCTTGGTGGTCGCATTATTTCTCCAGGTTTCATCGATACGCAGTTGAATGGAGCTTTTGGATTTGACTTTGCTTCTATACCAGAAGGTGACGATCCTAATGCTTATGGCAAGGAATTTCGACGAATCAATCAATTATTGATCAAGACGGGTGTTACTTCTCATTTACCTACTATCACATCATCACGCCCGGAGGTCTATCATCATGTAAGTACTGAATGTAATTTATCACTGAACCCATACTAATGATTCTCACAAGGCACTTCCATTTCTAGGTCCTTCTGGAGCAAATCGTCTTGCATCAGATGGTACCGAATCTCTCGGCGCTCACGTCGAAGGACCATTCCTTTCCGCTACCAAAAATGGAATCCATCCTCTTCCCGTCCTACTCGTCCCTAAATCCAACGACCTCACCACTCTCTCAGAATGTTATGGCGCTCCCAATCTTCTAGGAAATATCCGCCTGATAACCGCTGCCCCAGAACTCCCACACATGACCTCTCTAATCCCAACCCTCACCTCTCCCCCCCATAACATCATCTTCAGCATCGGCCACACAGAAGCCACATACGAAGATGCCACGGCCGCCGTTTCCGCCGGCGCAACAATGATAACCCACCTCTTCAACGCCATGCGCCCCCTCCACCACCGTAACCCCGGTATCTTCGGTCTCCTCGGCACAACCCCCACAACCAGCACTTCTCCCTCCACAACCCCCCCCTCCACCCCCATCACTACTCAAAACATAATCCCACCCCTCAAACCCATAACCCAACGCCCCTACTTCGGCATCATAGCCGACTCTATCCATCTGCACCCCACCACCATAACCCTAGCCTACAACGCACACCCTTCAGGCCTCATCCTCGTAACAGACGCCATGCACCTCGTCGGACTCCCCGACGGCCGCTACGCCTGGAACGGCGAATACATACTCAAA
Organism: Stromatinia cepivora; assembly: GCA_014898415.1. Lineage (NCBI taxonomy): Eukaryota > Fungi > Ascomycota > Leotiomycetes > Helotiales > Sclerotiniaceae > Stromatinia > Stromatinia cepivora. The sequence continues at coordinate 201,608 of RCTD01000001.1, read as the reverse complement.
GACGGCATCCATCTGCGTCTCGAATCGACCAATAAGATTGCAGGATCCAGTATCACGCTTGTAGAATGCGTGAGTAATTTTTTGAACTGGACGAGTTGTAGTGTGGCTCAGGCTTTGAAGGCGGTTACCGAGACGCCGGCGAGGATGTTGGGGGTTTTTGATAGGAAGGGCGCGTTGGAGGGGGGAATGGATGCGGATTTGTGTGTGCTTGATGTGGTTGTGGAGAGTGATGGGAGAAAGAGGGTGGTGGTGGATCAGGTGTGGAAATTTGGGGTTAGGGTTTTTGAGAGGGAAGGAGAAGGAGAGAAAAAGATAGTTGGGTAAAGGGTAAAACAATAGAGTTCGGGATGCTTTGATAACAATTGAGAGCGCAGGTTGAGGATTAAATGAAGGCTACTCACGCAAGGGAACGAAATTCCATGGTGGGAAAACTGCATGGGGTTTCCGGGGAAATTTTCTACTTCTTTTCTTTTGTTTTCTTTTCACAATGTACTTACAAACGGAGCACAATACCCACCCATCAAATCGTCATAACATGACGTGACGATTACGAAATCGAGATATGCACATAGGATACAAAATGGTTTTAGAACGCAAGTCAGAACGCGAGTAAGAAAGAAAGCAATTAGACAGCTAGCGATACACATTTTTTCAAAAGAGAAATTTTTATGATACTTTAATATCTTGATGTGTTTAATGTCCACTGTGTTATTTGTATTTGTGTATTAAATCTATCTATTCCGGGCGAGTATGACCTGTATGTTTTAGTCAAAAAGTTGGTATCTAGGTAGACATGTAATAAACTTGAGAGGCAGTTGGATAGAAAGGTATTTTGTTGAATCACGCACTCGTATACATGAAAATATGCACAAAACACGATGTACACATCAGCCCAAACACGATCTTGATATTCATATATTCATTTCTCATTGTTCTCATCTAATCTAACTAACAATACAGGGCATTCGTGAGAATTTTAGAATTTTAGTTTAGGTGACTTTACTTTAATGTAAATAACTTCTGTGCCTTGGCCAGAAACATAAGCAGAGTGAGTACCTAGTATCATCTTGCAAAAAAATGCAAACATACATATTGTGCCTGCAAATATGCAAAAAGAAAAGAAAGGCAATAAGTAGAGAAGCTTTGCAAAAATAAACTTCTTAGTGAGCAACAATCCCGCTACCAAAGAGTGGACTTTGCGGTCTCATGTGCATGTAACCAAATTTAATCCTCCCATACACCAATCCGTTCCCAATTCTCGATTCGTGGTATTAAACTGCCAAGATTCTGCTTCCCATGCGGTCAGGAATCAATTCTGGAGTATGGCTTCTGCGGACTGGGTACTCAGTAGCTGGCGCGGCTAAGAGCGTGGTTGTGAGAGGTTGTGGGGATATAATGGTAGATTCTTCCTTGACCAAGCTTTCTGGCATGGGTGGAACAGGTGTAGTACGCTTGGGACCTGTACGGGCAGCAGATGGAAGGATTTGTTCGAAACCTTGAGCGGCGGCGACTTTCTCAATTGACTTGAAGTACTGTTGAATATTTTGTTAGCATTGAGTGTGAGTTATGATGGAGGAAGGGCTAATGGAGGGGTAAGTGGATTGCGGGGTAAAGTGGGGTAGCTACCTTGACAGTCTTAACCTGAAGCTCAAGTGTTGCATCTTCATCCACAACGATCATCGGATGAGGATGAAGTTGTAAACTTGAGAGAGTCCACATGTGGTTCACACCTTCTTCAATACATTTCTTCAATGCCAATGCCTTGTGTGCTCCAGTGATAATGATGACAACTTCTCTGGCCTCCAACACGGTTTGAATACCCACTGTTAAAGCCATTTTGGGAACCTTCTCCAGATCATTATCGAAGAATCGGGAATTGGCAATGATGGTATCATATGCCAAAGTCTTAACTCTTGTACGAGAAGCAAGGGAAGATCCAGGCTCATTGAATGCAAGATGTCCATCTGGTCCAATTCCTCCAAGGAATAAATCGATTCCACCCTTTGCTTTGATAGTTTCCTCATAATGTATACATTCTGCTTCGAGGTTCTCGGCATTGCCATTTAAGATGTGGACATTTTGAGGAAGGGCATCGACGTGCGAGAAGAAATGTTTGTACATAAATGTATGGTAGCTTTCTGGGTGGTTGCGCGGGATGCCAATGTATTCGTCCTATGCAAGTTACCAATGTTAGTGATCTGACTCTTGGTAGTGAAGCTGTACATATGTAGCTTATGCGCGAGGGTTAGAAACATACCATGTTGAAGGTGACGACATTTTTGAATGAGATTTCACCAGCCTTGTACTTTTCAACGAGGATCTTGTAGATACCGATAGGAGAAGAACCGGTAGGAAGACCAAGGACGAAAGGGTGTTCTGGCGTTGGTCCGAAGGCGTTGATACGATCTAACCGGATGTTAAGCAGTGTTTGTAAATTGAGCTGGAGGAAGAATCTTACCAATAATGTATTGCGCAACGTAGGCGCAAGCTTCCGTTTTACCGTCTCTGATGATGAGTCTCATTTTGAATGTAGTTGAATGTTAAGTGTATGTCGGAAGGTGTGAGGATGTTTTCTTTGGTAGATATGAAAGTATGAAGGTGGTTGTTTGTTGCAGTATAAGTTCACCGAAAGTTTGGCTATGATTAATTTCTTCAGATACGGAATATGCGGAATGCGAGCAGTGAATATAAAACCAAACGTAATCAAAGGAATTGTCAAAGACTTGACCTACCATACCTACCGTACCTACCGGTATCACCCCATGAAGATTTTATTAAAGTATCAGATTCCAGGCTTCACTGCAAGGAAATCCAACCACCAGCAACAAACCTTGATAGCATCTCCTCGTGGTAGCGCTATTCATTGGACGGTCCAAGTTTTGTGACTTTGAACTTTGTCACTCTACCCCTCCAATATTATGATGGTGTATGGAACGTCACGACGACCTAGTACTGATAGCCTTCTGATAGAAAGATAGTAATCTGCTTACCCCACAAGACACAACCTTGAAATCCACTTGGTGATCAGTCCAAGATTTCAATGAGAGATCTATGTCCACTAACGGCAATGGTAATGAGCCCCGAGTAAGAAAGATCAGACAAAGTGATTCAATGGTTTGACCATTATTGGCACACCAACTCAAATGTTGGTCGTTGTACAGTTACACCACGATACAAGCTTCAAAAGTTTTCAAGATCTTGTACTGGAGTAATGAAGTTTCACGGAAAAGGAGCGGGGAAATTTAAAAGGTCGTTTGATGTTTCTTCTAGTTGTACAAGTTACATCCGCTTAATGGCTTGTTTGTCCCGTTCGGAATAATGTACGCTAATAACAAACGGCCTCCTTCTTCAGTCTTAAGAGTCTTGGGGAAAAAACATACTTAGCAAGCTCCAGGCAAGGAGGCATATTGACTGACTTCTGGTTGAAGAAGTTTGTACTTCTGGAAATGAAGATGATGCTTTAGCTAAGCCCTTAAATCATCTGTATTCCGAAGATCTTCCTCGCATTTTCTCCATATCCATTGATTGCAGCTTTGTACAGTACAAAACATCCCAAGCTTTCGTCTTTCGTATGGTCGTACGAAGGATAAATGCCTTCCCACCAAATTGTAACGTTGCTTTCAACAGCAAAGCAACGAATTTATTGTATCAAAAACCCACTAACATTACTACATACAGTTAAGGTTGATGCTATACGAACCAGAAATTATGAATTTTTGACTCATCAGAAAAACCCCTGGAATGTTTCTCTGCTTTTTACCAATTTACTTCGGTATGCTATGCTCACATCGATATTACCAAAGACGGGGAAGCCATTATGCAGGGGTACATTCAGTTTGGATGATCTCGAGAATCTTGTCCTGCTGAACAATGCAGAACAACCAACCTCTAAAACAAAAATGGAGGGATGGATCAAATTGCGCCTCTATTGAGGAGACCTCGTTCAATTGAAGAAGGTAACTTTTATTAATTTATTTTCATCGGTATTAAGATCCAATTTTATAGGAAACGAACCGAGTGAGGATACGATGTTACTCCCAATTATTCTTAGTATTTTTTCATTCTTAGCTTGAAGCTTCTTCTCATCCTATCAATTCAATCTATTTTTGGGAGTGCGTAATCAATTGTTGATATTGTTTTTCTCATGAATGATGGCGCAATAGTATCCTTCCAAGAGAAGTAACAGATCTTGTACGCCTTTCTTCTACATTATTTTTACAAACACAAAGGTAAAATTCCTACTACCATACTTTTTACATCGGATACCACTATCCCACCACCGACCGATCCCGTCTGTCCTTTTACATCCATTGGATCCATTATTTTTACTCGATTGAAGTCAAGAATCTTATCAGACTTTCAGTTATCCAAGTTCCCTTCTCCATCTTTGTCGTGTTATGTGTTATGGAGCAAGCGGGCCCGCATCAGCACTACCCTAGCACTTTCGTATCTTAGCGTGCTGGCTTCCTCGAGGATTCCTTATATGTATGAGGACTTCATATGATGCAGCCGCTCATCGCTGCCATGCATAGATTACGACAGGCTTTCTATGCCGCCTTTATCAAATCTTTTCTCAAAACAAAATCTATCTTTGAGATCATTATCAAGTTTTGGATTGCGCCCTCAACTTTCCCCAGAATCAAGGATGGGGATGTCGACGTCAAAGACATCTCCCTTGCAAAGGTCAAGAAGTTTTTAGACGAGGTTGAAGCTGCCTTTAGAGATTCTACGAAGGAGGCCTCCTTATTGGCGTTTTCAGAAGGATTGAGAAAAGAATTTGCTGAGAGCTTATTGGAAAATCCACAATGCATGTTACCTTCATACAACCATCAACTTCCTAGTGGTCATGAATGTGGAACATATCTAGCCCTAGATGTTGGGGGTTCAACCTTTCGGGTGGCCTTGATTAAACTCGCAGGAAAAGACTGTGAAGGGAAGGAGATTGAGATTGTTGAATTGAAGTCTTTCAAAATCAAAAATGCGGAGAGGCAGCTGGTTGGGGTAGAGTTCTTCGATTGGATGGCGGATCGAATTCTGGACACTCTTTCTGGAGAGAAAGAAGGACACGAGATGTCCAAGGCACCCTTATCTGTGGGATTGTCCTGGTCCTTTCCTATCGAGTATGACCACCAGGATATTCATTAAATTCGAAGTCAGCTGATAGTAGTTTCGCAGTCAAACATCACTTAAGGGCGGTCTTCTTATGGGCATGGGAAAAGGCTTTTGCGCTGCTGATGGACTGATCGGTAAAGATCTGGGCGGCCTTATCGAAGATTCCTGCTTAAATAAAGGTCTTAATGTTCAGCTGAACGCCATTTTGAACGATTCTTCAGCAACATTACTCTCCAAAGCATATATAGATCCTACCACTCGTTTCGCACTAATTTTAGGGACTGGGTTAAACGCTGCAGCTCATCTTCCTGTCCACATCTTTTCACAGCCAAAATTTGGCATTCGACCTGCATCTTGGCATGATTGCGCTAAGCATGTTATTGTCAACACAGAACTCTCGATGTTCGGTGGTAAATTTCTTCCATACACGAAATGGGATAAACAATTGAAAGCAAACCACCCTCTACCAGACTTTCAGCCATTCGAACATTTTGCGAGTGGTGGATACATAGGTGAGATCGTGCGTTTGATGTTGATTGATGGGATTCAGAGCGCAGGACTATTTGGGGGAGCAGTGCCAGCAAGTTTGAAGGAGAAGTACTCTTTAGAGACCGAAACTCTCTCATATATTGAAGCGTAAGTCATTTGTCATCAATCACCTCCTTATGAAGCTCGTGTCAGCTTCATTCTCTGAAGTTTAGTTGCTGAACTAGGCTAACACCACCCTTAGCGACAAAACTCCCCACCTTACTACCGCTTTTGAAGTATTCACCACCCGTCACCCCTCCCCCCATATCCCCACCGTAGCCGATTTACGAGCTCTAAGATTGATAGCTTCCCGGGTAACTCTCCGCTCTAGCGGCCTCATCGCTGCTGGTGTCCATGCCCTCTGGCATATGCGCAATGCCTCCGAATCGATCTCACCCTCAGATTCTGCCCACACAGCCATTGCCTATAATGGATCTGTGTTAGAAAATTATCCCGAGTTTCGTAACAATACTCAAAAATATATCGATATGTTGGTCGAAGCGAGTGGTGCGAAAAGCGGTATCGTGGAGCTGATGTATGCAGAAGAAAGCTCACTGTTGGGAGCGGCGGTTGCGGTTGCTTGCTGCGATGCTTGAATTACAGAAGCAAGGTGTGAGGTATCATCTAGCATACTTTTTCGTCGCCATTGATATCATAGCATGGCATATGGGCACGGCATATGGGCATGGTATTCTTGTTAAGAGGGATATAGGTATTGCATGGTATGGAAAATATCTTTGTAGAGCATTGTTTCGGAGTTTCGGGGCTCATATAGTTCATAACATCTTTGTATTATCCGTAGTTAACTTGCAAAAATATCATAGTGGATTTGACCTTTCATGTCAGAAAACTAATGTAAATAAACAATGATATTTCATCCAACACTGTTCATGTTAAGATGCTTCGAAAAGCGTGACTTCGCGTACTAGCGCGATAAAAATACGGCAATTCTTACTCCACAAGCGCGCCGTGCGTCAACACCCTCCTTCTTGTCGAGTCCCTTTCCCAAAAGCTTTCAGGATAGATACCGAGTATAATTGAATCAAAAAAGTCTTTCAACTCCTCTACTTCACTTATTACCTGGCTGAGATGGCCTCAGTCGAAAGGAATTCACAAATGCCTATTTTACTTCATCCATCCAAATCATCTCCCATATTTAAAAACACGCAGGCCTGAAACATTCGCCAATGCAGGCTCAAGCCACCGAAATGACTATCGATAATCTTCTTACAGGTCTCAATGCCTCACAAAGAGCCGCAGTTTCATCGCAAGCAGATACTCTCGCTATATTGGCAGGACCAGGAAGCGGGAAAACACATACTTTAACGTCGCGAACTGCTTGGCTATTGCAACAAGGATTGCAACCATGGAATATAATTGTGGCGACATTCACGGTGAAGGCGGCTCGAGAGATGAAGGAAAGAATTGGAAAGTTGATAGGAAATGGAATGGAATCTAAATTAATATTGGGAACTTTTCACAGCATTGCGCGACGATACCTGGCGCGATACGGACATTTGATAGGAATTCGAAAAGACTTCGGAATTGCAGACTCGTCCGATTCATTGGCCATAATTAAGAGGATTGTGAAGCGGAAGAATTTGAATATAGATCCAAAAGTCGCGCGGTCTCGCATAAGCTCTCTGAAAGCAAAGGGTTCCGCATCTGCGAGTAAACCCTTCGATGCCAAGGAGAAAACAGTAGAGGCACAAGAATTCGAGATTGTTCATGCTGAATACCAAGCGACCCTAGAGCGTTCAAACTTGCTTGACTATGACGACCTTCTTGTACGATGTGTCGAGCTTTTACGACTCCACCCTTCCTGTGTATCCAATATCGAAGCCGTTTTGATTGACGAATTTCAAGATACAAACCTCGTGCAATTTGATCTCATGCGATTACTTGCTGCATATCAAAGACGAATCACCATCGTTGGCGATCCCGATCAAAGCATATATAGCTTTCGAGCTGCCGAAATTAAAAACTACAAACGGATGCTTAGACAATATCCGGATACGGTTACCATCTCATTGGAGGAAAATTACCGTTCCTCGGGCGCAATACTTCTCACGGCACTGAATGTGATTGAGCAAGATTCATCCAGAATTGCAAAGTCTCTTTTGCCTACTCACATTGTTGGCACACGACCAGTGCTCCGCAAGCTTTCAACGGCCCAAAAAGAAGCAGACTGGATTATTCAGGAAATACAAAGGTCAATGGGTATGACAGGTGACTTGCTGGACTTGAATGATTTCGCTATTTTGCTACGATCTTCATCACTCTCACGAGTCATCGAAAGCTCGCTAGGTAAAGCAGGTATAGCCTATCGTATGGTCGGTAAGCATCATCTCCCGTCTGGAAACTGTGCAACTTACAGCCAGCTCAATGCTTCCTTGAGAAGGTAGCTGCGTTCTGCATTTAGACTGACATATTGCAGGTGGTCTTCGATTTTACGACCGTGTAGAGATCAAAACGTTATTAGATTACTTGAGAGTGATTAACTTACCTGATAACAACGATGCTTTGGCAAGAATTATTAATACTCCCTCACGACGGATCGGCGAGACGACAATCAAAGCTTTGCTCGAGGAGGCAGAGCAATCAAAATTGACACTTTGGGCACTAATCCTTGATTCCGTGCAGGGAAGGCGCAGGACGAAAACCAAGCTCACAACATCAGTCGAAAAAGGCCTTTCCATCTTTGTTGATATTATCTTGACGGGTATGAAGAAGGTCGCTGATCCCTTAAACCGTCAAAACTCAATCGTAAAGATTATGGAGTTTATCATTGAGAAAATATCTTACGAGAAGTGGCTGGAGTTACACCATGGTGACATTCACAAGGCGCGGTGGGACAACGTGAAGGAGCTTATCGCCCAGGCTACGGATTTTCAGGGACTAATATCTAATGGTTATGAGGATGAGTCGCTCCCTCAAATCGATGGTCTGGAGCAAGAGGATGCTTCCGATTCCCTCACTCGATTTTTAGCGAACGTAGCATTGGCTTCGGAAGTAAAGAAAGAGGACGACCAAGGAAGTAGCACACCCCAAATTACTATATCTACCATACATGCTGCTAAAGGCCTAGAATGGCCTATAGTTTTCATTCCTGGTGCATATCAAGGCTCCATACCACACTCCAGAGCAGAGGATACTGATGAAGAACGAAGATTGTTGTACGTAGCTATGACTCGGGCAAAGGCTCTGCTCAACATGAGTTGCCCTTTGAAAAATTCACTAGATGAGTTAACAACAACCTGTCCATTTCTTTCTGCCCGTGGCCTAAGAGCACACTTAGACCATAAGGGCCCTTCTCTGCGTTCAAATACTGTTCAATGCCTAGCTCAGATTCTACGACGATCATTTCCTACCAAGGAGTCGATTGCGGAGTCTTCTGCTTGCCTCGAACTGACTGAGGATACATACTACCCTTTGGAGCCGGAGGATGACAAACAGGATGAGTCCAAATGGAATCTTGGTAACGGAAATCCCAATTTCACCAAGGGTCAGCGACCACCTAAACGTCGACGAGTTGATGCAACGGATCAAACGGGAAACGTTTCCGGCGTAGTTTATAATAATACCCCCATGACAACGATGGAAAGAGTATCGAACTTTACCTTGGGTGGTGGCTTTGTTAGTGCTAGCTCTCATCTTCAAGTCCTGGGCGAACAATCATCAAATCAAACCATTGGTGAAATCAAATCGACTTCAACAAAAGGAACAGTTAAAAGCTCTAAAAATTCATTCAAAGGTCCAGCTAATGGCCAAGGCACACTCTTGGGCTTTCTTGGGAAGCAGGAGCCACAGAAGGAGATTAAACCAGCACCCATAGTCGATGAGTTTCGGGAAACAAAGATCAGGGCTAGTGCGCAACTACATAGACATCGAAGCAACACTCCTATAGGGCTGATACAATCGCCATCGCAAAATGGAGACGAAACTCTACCACCTCTTCTTACAGGACACCGCCTAGGAACAGGTGCAACCCTGTCTCGACCGAATATTAGTCGAATTCAAGGAAGGCAGAACGATAGCTACGTCTTCCTGTCTAGCTCTCCACCAAGAGCAAAACAGCCTAGCACTGTTATTGAACCGGCACCAGATGTTCCCGTCCCTGGTTTAACAGCAAAACCGGCAATCATGTCGTTAGTTCGTCCGGCGAGAACGTTACATACCACGAGTATGGCAATAGCACAAGGGTCGGGTGGTGTAAAAAAGACTCTTGGTGTCAAAAGGAGCATGAATGGCTGGGGTAATCGTACAACGCAGCCTTTCGTTCCCCCAACCAGGAAAAGAGAGAAGTAGCTAAAGGTTATTGGTAATTATGGTCTGGGTCGTTTTCGACAAGAGGTCGCTGTGCATCAATCCTGTTATAATATATGCTGTGCGCCGTGAATTTGGCAGAGTATCGTCTGCATTGGTACGGGTTGAGGGAATGTTGGATTTGCTCACGAGTCTCCTGGATAATGCTTAATGAATGATATGATCAAAAGATGGCCTGATTCCTTCTCAGCTGCGTTGGTCATGAACACACGATACCTCTCTGTTTGCGGCAGATTTTGTCACTTGCTATCAGGTATCATCGGCTTTTCGGGTCGTCTAGATGCTCTCCATTTATATACTTGAGTACCGCAATGCTTGATTTGTGGGTGTACAGGAAACTGTTGTGAAGCCTGCGGCCACGAGTGTGGCAGTGGGCAGTTGTCAAGATGCCACAAATCACTGTCGTTACCAAAGTTTGTGTTCCTTTGGACGAGATGCTCTTTCTAATATAACAGCGGAAAAACAACCTCTGCGAAGCCGACATACTACCCCATGTGATTAACTATGTAGGAAGGTAGGATACACGAAATTGCGGGGTGCATATGGGCGCGTTCTAGTTTTCGAATCAGTGAACTGCAACGGTGACCGTAACATTTTAGGCCATACCATCATAATAGATGCCTCTTGGCAACTTACAACCACGTCGGCGCAATTTCATGTTTGGAAATTTGAGGATGTGCGGAGCTTCAATAGAATTTTCATTTCAAACACCAACATCATTGTGCTGCAGTGTAAATAAAGGTAAATAACAGCGGCCCAATAGAGCAGGTGTGGGGTTTCACGTGTAAATGTCATTCTTCGCATCCAACGTTTGGTGGTTTTTTTTTTCGACATTCAGCCTATCTCCGTCTAAAAATGCACGATGGTCTACTAGAAATCTGTCTTTCTGAGGGATGCCGACGCAACAATCTGAACATATATTTAATGGATAGGGTTCCTTTAATCTGTTTCTACTACTGTGTCTTCAACTGCAACATTCAGTCTCAAAGGATATCCCGAGAAGCAATTTCGTGCTCTTCAAAATCTGCCTGAGCGTTCAAAAATTCCCGTTTTCAAGATATACAACACTTTCACCACGTTCGTAGAGTTCCACTTCCTATTGCAATATGTCCTGGATCGGTAATGCTCAATGGGGATGGGAGTGCTGCATTGTATGTGCCCAACTTGCCACGTTGAAAACGGGTCTTGCTTGCAGGCAGAAATGCTAATTCGACTTCACAATTAGTGTTATCTTCAAAACATCCAATGGAAAGAAACATGTAGCAATTGTGGACACGATAGTTGTGGCCAGTGTCAGGCAGTGTAAGGCCTCCTTATTCTCGTCAAGATAACCTCCCTATGCCTAAAGCTTAGTCTTAAGCGCTGTGATGGGATCCTAAACTTCTATTGTTCGAGTTAGCTAAAAAATTACCTTGTTGCCTTGTCCAGGCAATGTTTCTGCGCAGCTGTATGCGAGCTCTCGGGTTCCACTGGAGCGTTCTCGATTCCGAAAGGTCAATATGGGTACTCCTTGAGTACTTGTACGTTAATACCATCAAATACACATCAGCCCACGAATCCCAAAGTAGCCAAAATAAAACACGTCAGATGGTTTGCCACTGCTTTCAAGGATAATGAATTCAACGATCTTCCGGCATTGAATACTTCCACGTAAATATCCCGTTCGGGGCACGAGCCGATCCGCTGATTTTGTTGGGACTTTTCCAATCCGCCTTTCAGGCGCTTATTTAGCCTCAATGGTGATGATTATGATGATATAATGCTGGCCGTTATCCGGGAGCGTCTAGGGTATATATCCGTCTATCGTTACAATTTGCCTGGGGATGAAAGCGAAAAGTTGAATATTTCAAGGAAGAGAGCTGGCAGTGGTAAGTGGCAGTGCGCAGGATTCAGAGTGGATATACGAGGACCGTTTGCCGCGATGCATCCGATGAATGAGGAACTATCGCGAGAATATAAGGTGATATCTGGGGCGGGCTGGAAATGGAAGTTTCGTGAGGGAAATTGGAATTGGCTAAGTTTGGACGGAGTATATCCTGTTTGAAATAAGCGCGTGGTTCGGCATTCGGGAAATAACATGACACTAATCTTGGACTTTTATTTGGTGTGCCTGCTTTCGGCCCCTTACATCTCCTGTTGATCGTGACGAGAATTTGGAATTGGAAATTTGTTATTGGTGTTTCTTTTGCTTTGAAAGCAAACAATTTATAAGTAGCTTCCTATTATTACTTCATATGTATTCTTGGCCTCAATCACTGTCAATCTTACTCAAACCTTATTAGCCCGGTATCTGGGTATATTGCGGTGCTGCAGTAGCGGTATAGCGTGCAACGGCGGTTAGAATATTAACTCCGTACCATAGGATTTGGAGCAGGAAAAGCTAAGGATTTCCGAGTGTGGTATGTTGTTACCTACTTGCTTAATAGTCAAGACTGAAAGGATTTATCTACGCAGTATAATTATAAATTATGAATTATAATTTTTATCAGGTGTAAGTTGTAAGTACTATACACTCTTATCTACCTTACCTATTCTACCATTCCAATACTTTTTCTACTAACACTCTAACCTAGAAACTAGTATGGATAGCCCGCTCTCCAACATTCTTAGCTCTTAGCCTTGCTTCGGCGGGAGCAAAACCCCGTTCTCATTGAACGTTGTTTCCCCACAAAATTCTCTTGCGCAAGAACCCATGGATCTGATATCTTTAAACATCCGCAGTTCCACGTTCCCACCACAATGGTTCCGTCAAAATGGAGGCTCAAAGCCAGGCTCAAGGTCTTTCTGAATGTAACCAGTGTGGAAAGAAATTCCAACGTAAGGCACATTTGCTTCGACATCAGCTGCAACGTATGTATTCTTATTATTTCAGAGCTCAAAGTATCCAAGCGAGGAGGGACCTGACGTGTGCGAAATCTAGATTCCGGTGTTCGGCCACACAGCTGCATATTCTGTTCCAAAACTTTTAAACGCAGGCAAGTATCCGAGGGATCACATAACTGTGTACCTTTGTCGACTTTGCAATAATAAGTACTAACAATATACCACAGTGATGTTCTCCGAGATCATTTCAGCAGATGCGACCTTCGCGGATCAGCCGCTATTCCAGATTCTTTAGAACGAGGACGAAAACGGCACGCGTGCGATGAATGCTCGAGGCTGAAGGTCAAATGTGACAATGAAGTACCGTGTCGCAAATGTAAGGAATTTGGAAGACGTTGTGTAAAAACTAGAAGTTCAAGTATGCTTTATCAAACATCCCCGAAAGAAATGTTGGGATTTGCGCTGACATCACATTCAAGATTCCGCTTCTTCGACAAAAGCTTCACCAAGCCCCGAGATGCCACCTCCCCGGTCTTTGACACCCCCTGCTAGCACTCCGGAACCTATATCAGATCGAAACTCGATTAGTTTTTTATTGAATTTACCGAATGAGGCAGAGTTTATGCGGGAGTTTCCAAAAGCTTCTACCGTGAGCCCAAAAGACAGAGCCGCAGAATACATAAGTTTGTATCCTCAAAGTACAATACAGCCATGGGCCGGAGGAGATTTGATGCACCAAAATGTGACAAATTTTGGATACACGTCAAATATGGAGATGGGTCCAAGGGTGGCCTTTCTCCATGACATGGAATTCGAAACATTCGAAAGACAAAAGCATGGATGGCAGTTGCCCTCAGACAATTTTATTCCATGGTCACCGGACGGAATGTTCAACGATCGGAATGTCTTGGGGCAGCGCGCCTATGATATACGGGAAAAGTTGAGATATGCTGCAAGCTCACAGGTCGGAGCTAATGCTGTATCAAAAGAAGTCATTGAAGCAATTGAGCACATAACGGCCGATGTCATTGCTGCGCATATCAAATTATATTTCAAGCATTGGCATCATCATGCACCTATGGTTCATGAAGCTACTTTTGATCCGTGCACAGCTGCATTACCCTTAGTTCTTTCCATTATGAGTCTTGGTGCAATGGTAAGCAAATTTAACATACCTGAACTATTTCGGGGCTAAATGGCTAATGAATCTTTAGTATTCTACAGAGGCCAATGAGGCAGCGGAGGGAAAGCTCCTTCTGGACACTATAGAAACCTACATCTACTCAATAAATGGGTTTAATGATGAATTTGACTTACCCGGTAGAACTTATGCTGAGCGTACAGGCAACTCATCTCAAGAATGGCTGCAATACCAGTTGGAGGAATTTCAGGGCGCGTATCTTATTGTAGTTGTCCAATTCTGGACAGGCAACGAGATTGCAAGAACAAGGGTCAGGCAACAACGCTTTGCAAGATTAGTATCCGTGAGTACCATAATTCACACTTTTTCGTAAGCCCGAGCTGACATTGGGCAGATTTACCGCTTCTTAGAATTAAATACTGTACAACATTCTCCTGGGTTCGTTATCAAAGATCAAGATTCATTTAGAGATTGGATTCGCAAAGAATCGTACATTAGAACGGCAAGCATAATGATGATGCTTGACAACGCATTCGCCATATTTAACAATCTTACCCCAAGACTTCAATGGGCAGAGATAGATCTACCATTTCCTAGCAATGAGCAATATTTCAAAGCTGCAAAGTACGAAGATTTGGGGATCCATTCGGGATTTCCCCTTCCGAAGATAAAGATGAAGGATGCTTTCCTTTTGCTATACTCTCCTATGGAAACTGCTGAGGAAAACCTAATGCCGTTATGTAACTGCAACCTAACTGCCCAAGATATGCAGATGCTTATTCATAGTAAGATTATTCTCGTCTACCAAATTTTCTATACAGCTGACCCTCTATAGTTCTCTACGTTCATATCTGGAACTCAACGTTCTGTAATCCCTTGGTTCAATTACCCACCACATCTATTTCTTCACTCCTTGCACCTTTCAAACTCGCCATGCGAAATTGGAAAGTAGTTTGGGATGAAATCAAATCTGCCGCAGATCCGGATGAATGGAATACACTTGGTTTCGAGAGGACCGCGGAAACTTATTATACTGCTGTCAAGAGCATCCTAAGGATTTTTGAGTCAAGGGAGGGAAAATTTCCTCCTATACCTAGTGATTGTGAGAAGGGTGCGCATATGAAGAGATTGCTGAGTTTTTGATAGAGGTATGGAGATAATTGGGTTCGGGGCTCTGGATGGGATTCGGTGAAATGGATGGTTAGATGGATGGTGTTTTAGTTTCGGGTTTGATGATGGAAGTGATGCTCAAATGCACATGAAGGATACATATGGGATTCTGGCTCAAGCAACAATGATAACGGGAACGGGAACGGAATGGGTTGGGGTTTTTAAGGAGGAAGGTCTGAGAAACTTGAGGATTTTGAGAAATGTTAATAGTATTTTCCACTCGAGCATAGAATGCAATATTATCTTCTATCGTCTGTGTATCCTATGATATTAAGATGTGAAATATTTGTGGTGAATATTTGAGTTTGTGAATAAATATATCTCTTTTCATAGCGTGGGAAATGAAACTAAATAAGTACATGGGAAGCTATCAACACAGTGGTTACAAATTACATATCTTTAGCAGAACCGTCTCCTCTCCGCAGCACGGCGAGATGATAGACACAGACACAGGCATTACTCACTACTAATACATGATATATCTCAGATATAAGTATTTCCCGAACTGGAAGTGCATACTAGGTATAAGTCTAATACCCCACTTTTCGGCCACCCCTAATTTCGGCCATTTCAAAAAGCCTTATTGCTTTGAGCACTCTATCTTATTTAATCTTTAATAATTCAATAATCATTCAATTAATTGATCTGAAATTTGGATATATTATTATTTACAAAATGCCAAATTTATATATTGAAGATGATATTATCATAATCCTTAATACAATTGCAAATGGTATATTTATATATTGGATTAGTTTAGAATATAAAATTCCTTGTATTATATTTCAAAATTGAATTTACAATTGTTTATTTTATAAAAAAGAATATTAAAATATATAAAAGATAATTTCAATTCAGAAAAAGAAATTGGTAGATTAAATATTAGTATAAAAGTTATTGAATATTAGTTTTATATATCGACAAATAAGGGAAATAGATGAAAATCTTTTCAAAATAAAAAAAAAAGAATCTTTTATTTGGAAAAAGATGGATATATAATTTTTTGATTAGGAATTCTGAAATCAAAATCAAAAAGCAATATAGAATCGATTTTGTTTATATTTTGGATACAATTAATGAAATTATTAATGTGACGTACAAGAGCCGTAGTAGAGCTGAATAAACAGGGTCAATTATATTCTTTAGAATCTACAATTGAAGAACTATGGTTTGTAAAAAGCGACTAAATATATATATATAAATACCTATTTGTAAATTGTAGGGTTATGCATATACATTATTAGGGTTACCATTTTACTATACTAAATCGTATGATTTGTAATACATATGTATGAATGATCAGCTTATAAATTGATATAGAAGATAAGAGATATCATATAATTAGCCTCCTATAGTTCACGATTTGTAATACTACCCCCCCCTTCGGAAAAGCTCGCCCTCGAGCGTTTCACTCCTCTGTTCCATTGCTATTTCATTGGAAATCAGGTTTTGTGAAGGTTTATAAACTTTAAATCAATTAGATTAGTCATTTTGGTTGATTTAATCAATTTAATGGAAATTAACCAAATTGACCAAAATTATCGACCAAATTGACCAAAATGACGAATGAATTGACCAAATCGACCAAATCGTTTATCAATTGATTAAATTAATATTGATTTGTATTCTCTTTAATTTAGGGAACCTTTAAAAGGAAAAAATTTCAATAGAAAGGGGAAGGAGATTGAATTATAATATAATGATAATGAATGGTTAATATAATTAATTCCGAAATCGATCAAATTAATCGATCAAATTGATCAAATCAATCAAATTGAACGAAATCGATAAAGGTAATGTTATATTTCGTTCTTATTATATTCAAGTTTCTTTTTGCGTAATTTTTGAAATGATTATAAATATAAATTTTTTGAAATATATTGCCTTTGTATTATCTTGGTAATAATAGTTCGTCTATTATATAAAGTTCAGATCATATATGTATATAATCAAATTCCCTCGAATTTGTATAGATTTTCAATCCTTTCATAATTATATATATATATATTATTATAAAATCATAATATCTAATTTGTTATATTGAAGAATACTTTTCTTTCCCTTAATTTTATAAATGAATCGTTATTTATATGATTATAATTATCCTCTTCACTTTCATAAAGCTTTATCCAATCAATTAATCGATTAGGAGGATTAAGCAATGTTAGATTGGCCAGATGAAAATCGTATAGGAGGTACAATGATGTTTTAAGATCAGAAGTAGGATATCAGGTAAGATCGATATTACTATTAAACCACAAGATTCTGTATAGTAAGATTTTTCATGTTTTCTTTATTACTAAAACCTTCTCCACTTTCCATTCCAAATCACTAATTATATTAATAGGCGGAAATGGTTTGAATATCTAATCAGAAAGAGGATCGTTATATATCTTGCATAATCGATCCGAAGAGAAAATAGGATGAATTTTTATTATAATTAAGAGTTCGAATTTGAAAGAGTTTCTAAATCGATTAATGATCTTGAATCTTCTTTGAATTAGAAAGTCCAGTTTCTTGAATAGTTTTTGGATAGGATAATTCTTTATATTAAGTTATATATAATCTTTGATATCGAAATCGATTTTATATCGATGAATATTCATAAATTTCGATATTTTGACTTGGATATATAATAAACCTTCTTTCGTTTATATGAAAGCTAATTTATTGTGTTCTGCATATATACAAGCATTATATATATTCATATCATTTATTGGCTTATTAGCGTCTTCCTTTTATTCTTATATATATTTCGATATATACCTGTATAGGGTTTTGTAGAATATAAATCCTTCTAAGGAATTGTATGGAAGAGTAAATTGCGTGTAATCTATTATAAATAGGAATTCTGATTAATCGTTTTGATAATAATTAATAAATAGTTTTAATTATTATTAAAGATATTGATTATAGATCTTAATTTGATTATTAGTTTGGAAATAGTAAATAATGGATAGTTTGAGATCAGTTCCTAGGATTTGGCTGAATTCTTTTTAGAATTGTAATATGAATTGAAGACCGCAATCCGATATTATAATATCAAAGGGATTATAATATCGATATATATAATAAAGATATAATTATATTTAAATTCGAATATCGATTAATTTGTAATAAAATATAAAGATAACTTGTTTTATCAATCGATCAATAATGATTAAAATGTTGTTATATCCGTATTTATCTTTATTAAAGTTGTAATAATCTATAATAATATATTGTTATATTCGATTAAGAATCGGAAATGAATGTAATAAATCAGGGGTACAATTATATGGAACAGAGCTGTATTTGTAGGTATAACAATTGCGTATATATCTGGCTACAATATTATATATTCTGGGCTAATAGTATTGTTGAAATAATAAGAGATAGATTTTGTTTGTATCAAAATGAATAATGGAAACGGAATTATAGGCTTTACAAATCAGGTAAATTCAAAGGTTATCGATATTGGGCATTACTAAATGATTATTGTAAAACAAGAAATCATTTTGGAATGATATATATTTATAATTTTGAATAATTTGTATTTTGAATATTAATAAGTTATCTATAGTTTTATTTGCTTTGATAATATGATTAATTAAATCGAATTGAGGAATGATTTTATTCAAATTGATATTAATAATCGCTATTTTGTCTAGATGATGCTTTTGTAAAGCTTTTCTTATAATTTCGGTATTAATTTGGTTGTCTTTAATAAACTGTTGAAGGCGATTTTTCTTCTTGATATAATTCTAAAGATCTAATTTATTGGTTCAATGGATTAAGGTATCAATAAAAGGGTTATCTTTTTTAGGGCGATATATAATGATGAAGTTATAATCGATTAGAATTTCTGTTCAGTGAATTTATTGGGTATTAAGAGTTTTGATAATTATAAAATATTCGAGGATCTTATAGTTAGTATAAACCTTGATTTTATATAGTGAACCAGTAAATTCCGTTTTCTAATGATTGAAAAATCAAATGATTAATAATATTTCTTTATTATAAATTTTATAGTTCAGTTTAGCGATAATCATAATTTTAGAGAAATAAGTTACAGGAAACTAATCTTTATTATACTATTGTAATAATATACTAGTAATTATTTTATTGAATATATCTATTTCGAGTATATAAGGGAATCGATGATTATAGTATTACAAAAGCGGAATAGAGATAAGCTTTTTCTTCAAGATATTGAATATGTTTTGATATACTTTATCGAATACAAATTTAATATTTGCTTTAATGAATTTGTTAAAAGGTTTCGTTATTATATTATAATCTTTAATGAATTATTAATAAAAATTACAAAAACCAAGGAATAATTGAATCCCTTTCATTATTATCAGAAAAATCCAATTTTCGATTATCTCAATTTTTTCAGGGTCTATCTCTATTCCTTTAGTAAAGATGATAAAGCCTAAGTATTTGATATATATAATATTGAATTCGTATTTTTTGAGATCTGTTTATAAATTAATAACTTCTAATCGTTTAAGAATTAGTTTAATATGAGTTTGATATTTTTCTTCGTTTTTGGAATAGATTAAAATATCATCGAGGTATACTATATAGAAGATATCTAAATAATCGAATAGAATATTATTTATATAATGCTAATAGATTACAGTGTTAACAAGTCATATTGAGTGGGTGGAAAAGCCTTATTATTCTAAGGTTATCTGGTTAGAAGCTATTATACAGATTGTGTGATTCGGTAGAATCATATACAGGCTAATCCCATTATAGTATAGTCCTATGCTTAGATATATAGTATAATCCAAAATCCAATACTCCCCCAGGAGCATAATGTATATAAAAGTAGAGAGGGCTAAATTATAAATATTATAATTGGTTTAAATCGAGCTGAGTAACGTTAGCCTGAAAATAGAAAGCCAATGGTGTTGAGTGATCATTCCTTTGCTAAATCTTTTAAGATTCAAGATCTAACAAGATTCGAATAGAATAATTGCTTTACGATAGTATAATAATCTTTAAAGGATAATCAGTATTCCTCTTTTCATAATAAAAATTAAAGGAAATCCATCTTTTCTGCTCCCAATCCTTCAACTGTATTGGGCTAAAGCCTTCAACCCTATATTGTAGTACAGATGCCTCTTTCTAATAGGATAATACATCCTATAGAGTTATATCTATAACTCTTCCCTTCGTAGTAAAAATATAACTAGCTATCAGTTAGGATAACTGGTAGGCTATTAGTTAGTAGCTTTTGCTTTAGGGAACCATTATATCTATCGATCTTTAATACTATACTTGTTTAGATATTAATGATCTTTATATACTAACTGGTAAGCTGTTATCGGTTTCAGGAAGTTATAATATCTGTCGATTTCTAATACTACATTTGGCTAAATATCTAGTAATCTCCATATATTATATAACAGAGCCTAATACTCCTCTTATTTGGATATGTGTCCTTTTATTATTAATGTAGTCGTTTGTTCTTTTTAGTATATCGTTTTGTATATCTTCTGGTATATAGTCTCCTTTTCTGGTTCCATTTTCGGTTTTTTTTGTAGTTGCTTCCGGTTCCACTTTCGGCTTCCTTACCAGAAATACTCTCCTTCTCCCCCACGACCATTAATATAATTATTGTTGTAAGTGTTGAATATAAAGATATAATAAAATAATATTGATCTGGGAATAAAAACAAAATGGTATTGAAGTGATATGTAATAGACAATATATCAAAAGATGGCGAAGTTGATGATTGTAACTATAAAAAGAAGAACAAAAAGATATTGAAGATATCAATAACAATATAAAGGGGTAGTGATCGAGAAAAGGGTTGGATATTAATAGAGAATCCCCAAAAGGAATATAAAAAACATTTCTTCAGAATGGAAGCATTATTTTTTAAAACAAAAAATAGTAATATCTCTTTAATACAAATAATATAGGATACAATAAAGATGAAGATGGCAATATCTAGAAGACAAATTAAGAATCTTTTTCCAAAGGTATTTCAGATATCGAATCTATTATTCCAAAGGTTCCAATTTAAAAATCAACTTCTACAAACCCTGAATCTGTATTAGGAGCAAAATTTAAGACCGTCTTAAATTTTACTGACAAATCCATTTCAATAGAATCAAAAGCGAAGTAAATCCATAATCATCTGAAACCGAACAAAAGGATACAATAGATTTTGAAAACAAACCCTTCAAAATATTTAAAACAAAAACAAGTATAGGTTTTATAGCTCCCCCAAAAACTATATTAGAAATATAATCTCCAACACTCCTATTAAGTTTTCTACAAAGAATCTATCAACTGTATAAAGATCGAAGATATTCGAGGAACAGAAATATTCGAATCTTATTCTGAAAAGATTTCGAAAGACTTATTTTGCTTTGCAAAGTATTTATTTCTTATTGTTATTATCGATATAAAGCAAAAAGACTTCCGAAAGAGAAAAAGAGATATTGAAGGAATCAATTGACTTTCGAATTGTTAGAAAAAGGGTATAAAAAGATGGTATCTTTTGCCTGAGTAATTTCTAAAACGGGCTTTTCTATATTAATTGTATTGTTGGGATTCAATTTTGCTAATATATTTAGTATAGCGGGTTTCCCCGTTTTAGCTATATTATTGGGATTCAATTTTGCCAATGTATTTAGTATAGCGGGCTTCCCCGTTCAATTATATCGATTTTGTTCGTCTACTCTGCTGAATCTATCGAGGATTTGATCTTTTACTTCGGAAAACTAATTCTAAATTATGCAATGATATATAGAGCCTGGGTTTATAATTTATTAACAAGTTATATTGAATGGGTGGAAAAGCTTTATTATTTTAAGGTTATTTGATTAGAAGCTATTATACAGGTTGTGTGATTCGGTAGAATTACGTGCAGGCTAATCCCATTATAGTATAGTCCTATGCTTAGATATATGGTATGATCCAAAATCCAACATACAGGATTATTTGTTAATCCGAATGGTACGATCTTGTATTTATATAATCTATATTAGGTTTGAAAGGTAGTATACTCTTCCGAAGTAGGATCTATTCTGATATGATGGAAAATTTGATGAATATCGAGTTTGGTAAAAATCTTAATATCGGAAAGCCAAGAAAACGTTTCGTTAATCAAAGGGAGGGGATACCGATCTTTATATATCAAGGAATTCAATAATCTGAAGTCTATATAGAACTTTAAACTATTATTGGGTTTCTTGACGAATAGAATAAATGCAGTATAAAGGACTTGATTGGATTTAATGAAACCTTTATTAAAATTATCCATAATATATTCTTTGACGATTTTCAATTGTTCCAAGAATATCTTATAAAGTGGGTTATAATGTAAAGCTTGTTTTCCTTTATCTTTTAATATGATTTTATAATTATAAGATCAGTTAGAAGGCAAGATATTTGATTCATACTTGAAAAAGGCTCGATAATATTATCAATATTCAAATAGTATTTTAGATTTTGAATCGATTTCGGTTAATATTCAATTGAGTTTTTTTTGAACTTTTGTATTCTTGAATTCGATTAGGGTAATCAGTATTCTTTTTTCTGTATATCATTTATTCTATCGGAAGTCTATTATATCATCGAATTCTTTCAAAGTAATGGTAAAGAGTTCAATTCGTTTATCTCTTTTATATTCTAATTAAAATTTATCGGGTTTGAATATGTATAAATCGAGGATTTCGGGCGATATACAGGGGAGGTATTTGTAGATCTGTAATAGTGGTATAATTGATTGAGAAGAAGGTAAATTGAATTTGAAAGGAATCGGAACTTCTTTCTTTTCAACAAAAATCTGTATTATGTTTATATTTGAAGGTTCTTGTTATATATCATTAATTACAATTGATCTAACCGATTTCCCTACATCGTGCACGACCCCACATCTTGCACGCCCCTTATATTCCTACTACGATCACTTCAAAATTCGATATTAATTATAAATTATAAGATATAAAGCTACAATTCTTTTTGAATAATAAAGAGATATAATATTATCCTATAGAATTAAAAAACCTTTACATTTTCAATTTCGACGAAACCTTGATACATTGTCCGGCTTTTGAACGCAATACCCCCCCCCCTCCTTCCATTATTGATTTATCAATCTCTACAACATCGTAATCCTTTATAGCTTTTTAAAATACTAGATCTATAATAAAAAAACGTTTTTGAATCATTTATACTCTTTTAATAAAAAATATTAATGATTTCCGAACTCTTTTTACCCCCTTTTTGATATCATATATAATTTAACGATCAACCTCCCTCTATATTACCCTCTTTTTAATCGCTTTATTCTTTTATTCCTTTTCAACTTTCTTTTCGATTTTCTTTTGCTTCTTAGTTTCCTTCTTCTATTCAACAATTAATACTTTCATCGATTAATAAATTCTAACTCTTTCGATTTGCAAAAAGGAATATAAAAAAGCACCTCCACCCTCCTCCTTTATTAGATTTAAACATTTAAAACAGATTCTTTTTTTTCTTTCGATTTTCA
The DNA here is from genome assembly GCA_014898415.1 of Stromatinia cepivora. Classification (NCBI taxonomy): domain Eukaryota; kingdom Fungi; phylum Ascomycota; class Leotiomycetes; order Helotiales; family Sclerotiniaceae; genus Stromatinia; species Stromatinia cepivora. Next base: position 178,011 of record RCTD01000001.1, on the reverse strand, counting down.
AAACTTCTTTTAAACCTTTTGTTTTATACAATTGGATATTAGTATTAATTGTATATATAAATACAGTTTTAAAAAACTTCTGAATAATATTGGGATCCTGTTTAAGACGAAACTTTAATTTGAGGTGACAAAGAGTTTTAATTGTATATAACATCTTTATTTTATTCCCTATAAATTGTATCGATATAAATAATATAAAGGCTTACTCTGATTCAATATTATAAATAATAATATTCTTATTTATAAAATAAATATCGACTTTTTCGAAAGATTTCAGGATATTATAAGTAATAACAGATTGAGCCCAAACAACCTTAAATATCATCCAAAAGTTATATTTCGATATTCCAATGATATCTCCGCTTTTGTATATTAGATTATTGAATTCTATACTATAATTTATCGAAAGGGGAAGGAAATAGTCTACATCAAAAGGTTGAAGTCGATATATAGAATGGAGAGGGAGAATCAATAAAATGATCTTCAATTCATTGTATTTCAATATAAATTCTATATTCATATAATTAGAATGATTATCTACAATCAATAGACAATATCCTTTCCCTACTTTTGAACGAGTATAACATTGAAAAACCTTATTAAACCAAATAAAACCGAATACATTCGACAACCATCCATTATTTGAAGTTCCGAAATAAACCTGATCCTTTATTCCTATCTCATCAATTTATATATCCTATAAATCTCCAAATTCCCCTTTATAAATTAGAGTAGATAGAATAACCGTACCGTCAGTATATATATATACTAAAAGAGTGATAAACTCTCTCGATCCATCCTACCTAGCTTTCATAGTTTTACCACAATCATATACACTAACACTCATTATCCTCTTCATAATCCTCCCTAAATCAATTATAAAGCCCTTCTCATTCCAATTATATATATTCTTGAATAATATATTATATTTTATAATTACTTTTATCAATTAAATAAAAAAAAAGGAATATTAATATAACTTTTTTAAATAATAAAATTTAATAACAATACAAAATAATTCAAACCAGATCATAAAAATACTCAAATATAGCAATATTATCAACTTTCACACACAAATTATCAATACATCGGAGATACCGACTTTGAAGATATATTTTATGCCTTTTTACGAAATTTGCTATTCAGTTCTTCCCTAGAGAATGACCTATAATCTTTTCCGCAAGGTTTTTGATTATACAGTTTGTAAAAAATATAGATCTTTATATCAATTTGTTAATTTGATCGATTAAAACCTCTTCTTGCTTTTTTAAAAGAAATTAATGAATTTCAATATATACAATACTACAGGAAATGGTTTTGCTTCTATAACACCAAAAGAACATTGAACAATTGATTTTGAAGAAATTTGCTATTTGAATATATTTAAAATACTCTTCCCCTTTAATTTGAACTAATGCAAACTCCATACAGACCTCTAAAGATATATCATCACTATATCCATCCATGGTGGTTGATATTTTATAAAATTAAAAGTGCGTGCAAGATATGGGGTCGTGCATGATATAGGGAAATCGGTTATTTAATTGTGAATCTTTTCGATTCTAATATTCTTCGAATTGGTTATTTCATCGATCAGTATTTTATTAAGTTAATCGATTGATCTTTTATTTACAAAAGGATGATTGGGTAATGAAGAGATTATTCGAATAGGAAATAATATGGAATCTCTTTTTAGGCTATTCAAGATATCTATTAAAGTAATCAAGCTTTGTTCGAATCTCTAATAATCAAAGTCTATCTAAAATAATATTATAACTTTTTAATTCAGTAATAAGAAAAGGGACAAAAGATTATTCATAATTATCGATCGTTAAATTAAGGAATATGAAATAAATAATAATATAACCTTATATATTATTATATCCTTTAACTTCAATTGAAACTTCAAATAGTATAATTCTTGGTTTAAATATAAGAAATAAGCAAATAAGGAGCATAGTATTAATAAAAGCGAATCCATTTGCTCCAAAGTCAATAAATACTCTTGATCGATAAATATAACCATTTTTCGAAAAGTTACAGAAGAAAATGAATGCTTCTCCTCCCATAAGCTTGATTAGATCAAGAAATCTTATATCCTGTATAGTATTTAGAATAAAAACGGAATTTAAGTATTTGGTTTTAAATGCTTTTTTTTTTCTAAACAGGTATTCTGTATAATTTTAATTATAGCTTCTAGGTTGAAATCTTCTTCAGCATTTCGATATTCTTCGAATTCTTTTGTTTTTTTTTATATTATCTCGATCTTATTGAAATTATCAATATAAGATATCGATATATATACTGCTTTAGGAGAGAGAAAGAACGACGAGTGTTTGAAGTTCGAATAATTATTGGATACAGTAGAGCCGGTATATCCAAAAGGAGTATTCTGGAATAGAAATGGTTTCGAGAACATAGAGATTCCAAAATTGGAGTTATTAAAGTTTCGAGAAAATTACAAAGGGTTCATAATAACCATTAATTTGTAAGTAGCTATAGGGGCTTCTCGATCAATACAGTATTAATTTCGTTCTTATAATGAAACTTCATTTTGATTTACTTTAATAAATATATTCGCGAATTCTTTTGTAATTTTATAATCCTTAATGAGTATTATTATTATTCGCGAAAAAAAATCGGAAATCTTTTATTCAAGATCCCTGAATAGGATTTTATCGTCGGTAATCTCCGTTTAGGTAGCAAATAATCTGAACTTTTTATACCATTCTAGGAAATTGCTATATCGAATCGTATTAGGTATAACTCATATCTTGTATTAAAAGCGAGTATTATCGATTTCGACCGGATTCCGATAAATCATTGCAAACTGTTCAACCAATTCGAATACCATGAATCGGGGCATTTGTATATAAAAAGCATAATAATATACTTGTACTTCCGATTTGGTTTGATTGATTATATATACGCAGCATTGCATCTCACTTTTAAGTGATATAGTATACAGTTCGAGTTGTTCTATGACCAATAATTACTATAAACTAGTTTTAGGTTTAATATTATCATTAAATTTAGTAATAAGATTTGTAGATTTTGGTGTATATATATCTTGCTGCAAGTTATGATTGATACAGGAATGCGATCTTGATCGATTAGATCGGCTTCTTGAATAAAAGGATCCCTGATTATTAGATAGATCGTTATTTTTTAAAAGGGAAAAAGAATCCTTGGAGGGTTTCGGATGATTAAATTGTTTGATTGAAGTTTTCTTCTTCTGATTTCGGGATTTTCGGGTTTGTTTGGATAAAGATCCTTGAATTTCGATTAAAGGAATAAAGGGAGTTCTAGATACTATTGTTGATCTGAATACCTATATAGACATCATTTGAGGTTTAAAAGAAGATTGTATTATTATAGAGCTCGTTATCATTATAACTTTCAATTATCGATTCTCCTCCTTCAAATTTATAACCATTATATAGAAATCTTATAATTATAATAATAGTTTGAAAGAAGCAATTGAATTGTTGAGAGTATTGGTTTTATATATTGGAATTTTTTCTTTATCAATCTTTTTTCTTCTAATAATAACATTATTCAATCCTATATTTATATTTTCTTCGAAGGATTATTGAAATAATTGAGGAAAAGGAGAGGGTTCCTTAGAATATACTTTCGAAGGTTTGGAGTGTACAGAAGGAGGAATTCGTTGCATTGTGAAAGTAATGATACACTTCTAAAAATGTTTATATTTTCGTCGATTAAATTGGAATAGATTTTCTTCCTCTAAGTGTAATATTTATAAAAGTTCATCTAAGAAGGTATTATTAAAGTAAAGTATTATTTAAAAGACCATTAGATAACCGGACATTTATAAATGAATTATAGATAATGTGATGTATAAAAGCTGTAGTAAAGCTGAATAAACAGGATCAATTATATTCTTTAGAATCTACAATTGAAGAACTATAGTTCGTAAGGAGCGACTAAATATATATATACAAATACTCATTCGTAAATTGCGGGGTTGTATACATATATTATTAGGGTCACCATTTTACTATACTAAATCGTATGAATCGTAACGTATATGTACGGACGATCAACTCATCAATGGACATGGGAGATAAGAGGTATCACGTGGTTAGCCTCCTGTGGTTCACGATTCGTGACAATATTATTCGTAAATAATAAGAACATCTTTATAAACATTTCGTAAATCGAATCTATCTTTTTATTCGAAGATATACTAAAATAAAAAAACATATAAAATAAATTGATTCTCAAAGGATTCTTCATTTAATAATCCTAGTAAAAGAAAGTTATCTTTGAAAGTTTTATTAGAGTTAAGGGAATAAAAGCTTTTCATTGAACCGAATCAATTAAAACTAAAGATTTGCTTTGATCGTTCCAAAGCTAAGGATTGATATAAACAAAACCAAAAGTAGAATATCCTTATCAATCTTATTTCATCAATATATTCTCGATTTCTGGCAACAATAATCAATTTATTTTGTAATTCCTTAATCGAAATATATTTCAACTTTAGATCGAGGAGTTTTGTTAGGATATACAAATAATATATATATAGAGTATTTATAATAACTTACTTTCCCAATAATACAACAATTTTCCACCCTACTTAATCGGCAATATATCTGTTGTTTACTAAAAAGTACTATCCCTTTTCAAATTGATAGTTTAAATCATAAAAACAGCTTTTCAGCTTCTATAAAGAATTTAAGATTATTTTAAAATTGTCGAAGATTGAATCGTTATTATCTGAAACAAGTTTAGTACTATAATCAATTGTATAACAATAAAATATAAATCTATCCAGAATAGATAAATGAAAAAAAGCTTTTTTCGAGAAATCAAAATGATAATTTTTCCTTTTTTATTTATCGATATTCGCAATTGCAAACTCCGAAATTGGTATAATCGTTTGGAAGTAAAGAAGTTAGCGTACACGAGGGATATCTAATATAGTAATTACTTTCAATCGTTTTTTAACATTAAATTCCTTTTCATTATTATTATTGTTGAAGAGTATCAAAGCAGTTTTTGTGATAATTATTTCGCGGATAGGCTTATTCCTTTGTTGAACTTCGAAGGGGTTTTTGTTTTTATAATATTCTTTTAGAAATCTAAGATTATCAAAAATAAGTCTATAGATTTTAAGGACAGGATTTTATATAAGATTATAAAGAAGAGATATCCAATTTTTCTTATTCTTTATATTAGTTTTTGTAATGAATCTATATATAATATAGAAATCTATAAAGTTATACTTTTTGACTCCCTTGCCTTTCTTTTATATAAAGCATTCGATTATATACCCATTTAGAAACTTTATAAGGATTTAAAGGCTGAAATGAAAAGTGTAATAAACTATATCTGTTTTTATTGAAACACCACTTAAACTTATATCTTCCGATTAGAAACAAATGAAAGCTTTTCCTTAAACAATTATCCAAATTCTTTCGAGATTTTTAAGACCTTTTCTGGCTCTATTATAGCATTATTCGATAAATTGAATTATATTGTTATTCTTAATAAAATAATCGATCTTGAAGAGATCAATCGCTTTATAAAACTTTTGATCTTCGATCCGATCTTTTATTTCATTTGCAAAGTTTCCAACGAAATCAACAATATTTATAGAGTAATTGAGCCATTGTTTAAAAGTATTATATTTTTCTTTAACTTCAAAAGTTTCAATGAATACAAATGCTTCGATTTCACTGTTGAAGGAATGATTCTTATATTGAACAAAAAAAGAGATGTTATTGTTAGTAAAACGAAAAGTTATAATCTAACTAGATCCTTCTCCAGATATCATATCAAAACTTAAATAAAAACTTGTATAAATAATAAAATAAATACAAACAAAGAATTAATAATTTCAAATCAAATTATTAAAGAGAACAAATTTAAAAAGAAAATATTGAACTATTCAAATACTGTTTAAGAATTGTTTATAAATTGTTTAAAAGTGAAATCGATAATATAATAAATTTTTTCAAAAAGGATTCAAATACCCTTTTGTCACGGAAAGCCTTGTGATCCCCTGTATCTTATGAAGGATCAAAGCGTATGCTTTCCAATCGGAATAAAGGATCTACTAACCCTTACCAATCTATTAATTGATAAAGTGATCCTGATATTCTAATAAACAAAGATCTAATTTAATTAAGGTGCATATCGGCTAGATAATCATTCATTTGTTCTATATATACAGCTTTTGATTTATATAATCAAGTATCACGGGATAGTATGATTACACAGCACTTTCAGGGATCGTTGAATAGGTGGTATACGTGATTGATAGAGTAAAAGAATTGAATGATTTGCTCTTGATTATATGAATCAAGAGCTGTATATATAGAACAAATGAATGGTTATTTAGTCGATATATATTTTAATTAGACTAGATCTTTGTTTATTAATATATCAGGATCATTTTATCAATTGATGGATTAATAAGAATTAGTAGATCCTTCATTCTAATTGGAAAGTATACGCTTTGATCCTTCATAAGATATAGGGGATTATGGGGCTTTCTATAATACACCCCCCAGATCGAAAGGCGATCTGAAACAAATAGAAAGATATAGAAAATAGCAATTCATATGATTTGTAAATGAATATATAAAACAATTATAAACAAATATCAATTAAAAATTGATATAACATATAAACCTGAAATGATCCTGGTATTCTTAGAATAGAAAAAAATTTGAGTATATATAAATCACAAATTTCTCTTGATCTTCAACTTGCTACCTGCGATATTCTTTAAAATCAAGATTTTGAACAATAAAAAGAAAATTTTTCGTCGAGAGAATACAGATGATTGATCGATTCTGCGATATAGCAATTGAGAATATATGTAGTTGCTAAATTATAATATATTGATTGCGATGGCGAAGTAAAATAAATGAATTTTTTAAAGATATATGGATCCCTTCTTTGTACTTTTGTTTTTGTTTTAATCAAGTTCTTATTGATCATTATCATACCTAAGATTTCAGAGTTTAAAAAAACTAAACAAATGAATCTCAATTATACTAGGCAAACAGTGGTTGAGAAAAAAGCTTTGAGAGAATCGAATGCGAAAAAAAATCCTAATATTTTTTCAAGGGATCAACAAATTGAATAAAGAGAATTAATGAATCCAGTATAGATAACAAATCAAGATATCGATTTCTAAAAGTATAACTTAATTAAATCTGCTCTTAAAATGATACACCATTATTTATTTCAGAAATCACTCCCCCTTATCGAAGGAACTATTATTCGTCATAATTAATTGCCAGTTATAAATTCAAATAGTAATTTGAAGATAAATTTCATTTTTGAATCCTATTATATAATTAAAAGGTTTTATTAATCCTATATTTATAATTGTCGAAGTAAAGATTATTCGATGAAGGAAAGAAAAAAAGGAATATTTCTTTATTTAATAACGACGATCTATTCGATCCTTCGGTATCAGGTTTTTCGGATGATAAACCAAATAAAAAAGAAAAAGAAAAAAGATCATCGAAAATTACTGGTTCTTTAGTCAAAACAAAAGATGAAGGGAATTATAGGGAAAGAAATAATCATCTATATATTCGATATATAAAATCGTTAATCATTGGAAGATATAATTTCTATAATGAATACTTTATTGATTCTTTCAAGCCGAATAATCATCGATATTGGAATTGTAATATTCATTCGTATACTTTTTTACCGGTTTTCCTTTATCTTCTAGCAAATTATTATATCGTTGTTCATCAGCAAAATTCAAAAATAAGTTCTTCGTTCACCCCTTACCTTTATAATATATTGATTATTGATTGTATAATTCAAGCAGGGATATAGAATTATAATGAAAATGATATTAAAGATCGAGAAGAAAAAAGAAGTTGTTTTTTCGCTTCTGTATTATTATTTCTTTTTTTTTTGTTATATTACTTATCGGAGTCCTCGAAAGGCCGAATGGAAGAAGTATATTGTAATTTCGAAAAGCGATAGTGAGAATAAAAGAGAAAAAGTGATGGAGAAGAAAAGGAGGAAAGAATGGGTGGTATATTCAAAGAAAAGGGAAAGGAAGAATAATCCTTTAGCTCTTATAATACCGATGACATCAATAGCTTTGATTACTTCAATTGTTTTTTATTCCTTGATTATTACGGATAATCCAGAAGCTCTTTTATTTGAACTTCAAATTATTAAATTTAAAAAGAAGCTTATCCTTTTTCGAAAACAGAAAAATAAAAAGCGAAAAAGTGATCGGTTTTGATTGTTCTTTGTTTCCCAATGAATATAGAGTATACAAATTGAAGTATATTATAGAAAAGTATAATAATCTAGAATACTAAATAGGATTTATTTCATTTATACCAAAGGGAAGAAATACGAGTTCCAGATTGTTGTTATTCAAGCTTTATAATCCTATTGCTTATATCTTGTAAATTGAGGAGGGATCAGAAGTGTTTGAACTTTTGTTTTGTAAGGTTCTTAATGAGCTTATTAGTAGTTATATCAATGATCAGTAGATAGATTATATAAAAGTTCCTTTTTGAATATTCTTAATATAATTATATATTTTGGATATCGATATGATGTAGTTTTGTAATGATCCGTTTGTTTTCATCAATTATTAATTTAATCATTTGTTGATTGTCGTAGAAGATCATTATAAACTTTTTCATTATTAGATCGATCTTTTTTAAGAAATATAAGATTGTTATAATTTCTTTTGATATATATTCAACTCCGAGAAGCTTTGCTTCAATAATCGAAATGATCACAGTATCTTACTTAAACGCTTTCTATATAATTAAACCATTGAAAAGGGATATAACGTATCCTTAAAATAATCGACAAATATCTGGATCATCTGTAAAAGAAGTATTTGAAAAGACGAAAAATTGTAGTATTTGATTATCGCTATATTGAATCGCGAGATACCTTGTATTTTATAAATATTGTAAACAATGATCAACAACTTTCATATAATCGTTTAATAGGTTGATCAAATAATGATTCAATTGCGAAACAGCGAATAATATATCCGCTTTTATAATAATTGCAGTATATAATATTGAGCCCATTTTCTTTTGATATATTTTTATAATATATATAGGAACTTGATCTTGATTTTTCCGAAATACTATTATCAGGAATGATATACTTGCTATCCTGTTTGTTGCTTTGAATTTCTTAGTAATCTTTTTAATATATATATTATAAATTAACTACAACTTTTTCTTGGATCGATTACAAAGTATATATATACCTAGAAACCATTTAGTGTTTCCTAGGTCTTATAGTTTATATACAGTTTTGATTCCTTTAATAATCTTTGTGGCAATTGATTCGTTTTTCTTATAATAAATGATCTGAATATTATCTACAAAGAAAAGAATCATAATGATATATTTTGGGTTAATATATAAATACGGTTTCTCTTTGTATTATATCAATCTTAGTTTTTCGAATGTCCAAATGAAATCCCTAAATTATATAATTAAGGAATCTTATAGATTATATAAAGTTCGATCGATTATAACATTTTTGTTTGGGATTTTATATCTATCAGGTAGATAGTATACAATTGGGATACCAAAAGGATCATGCAGAGTATTGACGAAAGTGTTGATTATATTGTATTGCTTTGTTTCGAGATTATATTTAGCGATGATTATTATTACGATTCGGAATGATCGGTTTACTAATATAGCAATATAAATAGTTTTAATAATACTTTTAACTTGGAGATCTCCTTGTATTATTAAATATAAGCGATAACAAATGATTAAACCTTAATCATCATATTTATATATAAACATTTATTGAAGGGGGATCGATTTTGAAGATTCCGATTCAGAATCGATTTTATATCAGGTTTTCCTAACCTTAAAATTATTAATCTCAAGATCGTAGTTCTATTTGAATCAATATTCTATTTGATGATTTTTTAATTGGTAGTAAAAACAAAGTAATTTTGAAATTGCAAATATATGAATTCGAGGAAGTGGTATTGTTTGTAATCTATTGATTATAGATCAAATGAAAGGTAATAATGGTTTTGCTTCAATTTCAGTAATAATTATATTATGAATTATTACAAATTGAGAATATTCCTTTATATCGTTTATTCCTTGTTGATCAGATTAGAATATAGAATGAAAGTTGTTTAAATAAAGTAATTCTATTGAATTTGTTCTTTGAGATATGATAGTTCCTATATAGGATTCAGTATTGGGATTGCTTCTTTGATAGTATTGCTGTATATGTAATTGCCTTCGTATATATGTTGATTGTTTTAGAATACGAAAGTTAGATAACTCCCGGAAGAAAGGTGATTCCGAATAATAATTGTATAATTGAAATTCAGACGGATTGATTTAAGCTTTAGGTATTTCAATCCTTATAATGTAAACTCTTTTAGATATCTATTCGAGATTATAAATCCATGAGTCTTTTATAAATCGATTAAATGAATATATAGGATATAATAATCTTTATAATAATTGGATTTCCTTTACGGAATATTCTGATTGATCATTTCAATATATATACTTTCTCTTGGAATATTGAGGTTGATCGATTAAAGCGGTCTCTAAATCATTTTTGTTGGAAATGAGGCCATCATAGGATTAGAATTGAGGTCACGAGACTACAATGGTGTACAGATCATATTTGGGGATAATTTCAATTCTATTTTTACTAGAATTATAGATCCTTAGTTCAATCTATATAGTCAACAATACTACTATTTTCTGTATCAAAAGTTAACAGGTTATGAGATTCGATTGTATAGTAGTGATTAGAAAGCAAAGCAAATCGAGAAAGGATTAGTATAGCTAATAGGGGTGGAATAGAATGAAAATCAGAGTTTTCATATAGTGCTATCGAAGCAGAGTTGAAATACAACAATATAGCTTATAATTCATAACATTATAGGCCAAAGCGGAGAGCAGTCTGTATAGTGCCGATACAGAATTATAGCAGAGGCGAAAAACAAATTCGTATAACTACAAGAAAACATATTATAATATAATTTTATGAATTCTTTTATTGTTTTATTTTTATATTTCTTTATTATTTTGAATTTATTTGTTATATATCTTTTTTTTAAGATTGTTTTAAGAATCTGAAGACTATCTTCGATATCTATCAAACAGCAAGAAATCTTTATAATATTAGAATCAAATAACCCTTCGAAGCTCGATCAAAATAATTATAAGCGATAATTCAGATAAACAAAGATACAATTGAGAGGGAAAGAATGGTTTTATACAATTGATCAAACATTAAACGAATATACACAGATTACAGGACCCAATACAGCATTTGCCTATGAGATCAATGATCGTATATATTACAATATCGAGTTGAAATCGGAATACTTAAAGGACAAAGCGAATATATTATCGTATATTTGTACAACACTTAATGATGACGATAAAGCCCTCACCGATGAATATTCAATAATATATACATTCTGGAGATATTTTAAATCAAAATATATTAGAATCAATATAATCACAATCAATATATATATAACAATGATCCAGAACTTCAAATTCCAATCCAATACCCATCCCGATATAACCATTATCGAAATTTAGAACAAACTAAAAGAATACAAAAGGAAACTAAAAGCTATAAACGAAAACTGTCAGTCAGTATATCAAGATATTACCCTGTTCTTGGTTTTAATACATAATCTTCCAATCGATTATCAAGAAGTAATAGATATATTGAATATCCAAACCAGCCTTAATATCGACAATAAAATCAAGTATTTACAGATTAAAGAACTTCGTTTTAAAGATAAATCAGAATTAGCGCAAATTACGAAAGGATTTAGGTATACTTCTCGACACCAAAAATCAGATTTCGAGATCCCAAATAATGTTTGTGATTTATATCAAAGGGAAGATCATTATATACAAAACTACCCGTATTTAATACGAACCAATAAACTCTTTTGTAGTTACTTTCGTTATCAAAAAAGAAGGGGATCATTGAATCCAAAGAAAATCTATTTCAACAAAAAAGACTAAACACATTCTGTTAATAATATCTTTGAATCAAATTCCGATATTGAGGATATAATAAAGGAAGATTATAATTTAATAAAGGAGATCATTAATAAAGCTTCCTTTAGCAAATGATATACTGATACAGGTATTTCTTTATATATATTTGACCAATCTTTATTATTCAGATTAATAAAATCTATTATTAAATGAAGGATAAAGATTAATAAAGAAATGATATATTATCGTTATTGGGGTTTAATGGATATGATATGCGAAGATGATTTTAAGATACTACTTTCAAATATGTTATATATATTAGAGCTAAAAGTAAACTTGCTGTTAAAAAAAAGAATCTACGAAATAGAATTGCAAAGGGAATTTAATTCTTATTATATGTATTTCAAGAAAGATAATAAGAAAATCATTTGTACTAGAATACAAGATGGAATATACGTGGTTTTATATATAATCAAAGGATATAAGGATATAACTTTCTGTTTTAATATATACCAAAATGATTAAAAAAAAGGCTTTTTTTTAGAGATAATCGATAGCACCAAAGGTATCGATAACGAATTAATATTTAAGGAAAAAGAGAGATATTTGTTATGGTATTGAAGATTCAATTATCTAGGTTCAGACAAGATCAAGAATCTATACAAAGTATCCAATATAATCAAGTCGATAAAGATCCCAATTGAATTAGATATCTATGAAGTATGTATATTCATTAAAATGATCAATTGTATTCCGAAGCAATTGAGTCTATACAAATCAAAGAGACTCGAATTTATATATTTCGATATTGTAGGATTATTTCCAAAATCGATTCGAAGGAATTGTTATTTCATATTGATTATTGACAATTGTACAAGAATAAATTGGATTATATTATTTAAACAAAAAGACAATACAATTCAAACATTGAAAATTTGGAAAAAGGAAATAGAATTAGTTATTGGAGAAAAGATCATTATAATCAGAACTAACAATGTACCGGAACTCCTACAAACTATTTATGAATGATCATCAGGTATACAATCCAAAGTTACAATAATTGTTTTTTTATATCAAAACAGATCTGTAGAACGGAATATAAGGATTGTAGAGGTAGATATAAAAGCAATATTAAAAGAAGCTGGATTACCATTAGAATTTTGGGACGAAGCTGTAGAGTATGATACTTATATCAAGAATCGTATTAGTATTGGTTCTGATATGAATGGAATAAATTGATCTTCTATAAAAGTTTTTATAAATATAATATTAGATATAAAGATATATAAAATCTGGAAAAACAAATATTACATTTATATCAATTCTAAGATTATTCCGAAAGGACAAAGATATAACAAATTGCGGAATACTTCGAAAATCGATATATTCCTAGAATACTCAAAAGTTACAAACAAATATATCAAAGTATATTTTTCAGAATTAAATTATATATTTCAATCAAGTAAAATAATTATAGATGAATTTTATCGAAGAGGAGATTTGGATCTTAAATTAAGAAATTGTAAATCAGACCTATAAGGAATAAGGAATATAAAACCAGATCGAAAACTTTATAGTAAACCAATAGTAAACAAGGTATTTTCTCCATTTTTAATACTAAACGTAATATCTATATCACCTTCATTCTAAACATTCTCTCCAACAAATATTATATCGAATTCAGTAATTATATTAAGCACCCCAATTGTCGAATTGAAATTAGATAAATTAGATATATCAATATCAATATATAATGAAAATGAAGATAACAATATCCAGAAAACAAATCAAGAATCTTTTTCTAAAGATATTTCAAATATCGAATCTATCATTTCAAAGGGTTCAGTTTAAAAATCAATTTCTACAAACCCTGAATCTATATTAGAAGCAAAATTTAAGATTGTTTTAAATTTTGTTGACAAATTTATTTCAATAAGATCAAAAAGCAAAGTAAATCTATAATCATTTGAGATTAAATAAAAGGATAAAATGGATCTTGAAAACGAATCCCTAAGGTATCTAATACGAAAACAGAAAAGAGATATAGAACAAGATTCTAAAGAAAAACAGGAAAACAAGATTATAAAGGTATTGATTATAATATTTATATAGACCAAAACTCAAAAAAGTATAGAATACATTATAATTATAATCCCAATTATTTACAAGATGAACTCTTATATCAAAGATAAAATCGTTTTAGATTTCATAATTTCATTGATAGATACAGATAATATAGAAAATATAATATATCCAGTCGAAGAAATTCTAGGAATCAAAATATCAAGAATTTATAAGAAAGTAATATCGGATTGAGAATATTCTGAAAAATGAAAGGAAGCCATTCAAAAGGAAATCATATTTTTAATTCAAAATGATATTTGGAAAGAATATATACTTTCTAAAGGAAGTAATCTAATTTCGACAAAATGGATATTTATAGTTAAGATTAAGGATAACAAGGTAAAACGATTCAAAACAAAATTAGTAGTTCGAGGATTCAATTAAATATTAGAAAAAAATTATAATGAAATGTTTACATCAATAATGAGGCTAAATACATTCAAATTATTCCTAATTATTATTGCAAAGGAAAATTTGGAATATTTATATTTCGATATCAAAAATGCTTTTATCAAATTGTATTTGAAGGAAAAGATCTACTTCGAATCATTTCAAAATATCAAAATCAAAAAAGGATATATATTATAAGCCCTACGAAGCCTATATGGTTTGAAGCAAACTGAAAGGGACTGGAGTTTACTATTGAAGAAAGAGCTTTTAGATATAGGTTTTGTATAAAGTTTAGCAGATCTATATCTGTATACATCCAAAGACCGTGATATAATATTATTGGTATATATCGATGATATCGTTATTGCATTGTGTATATCATTGCAAATCATTTGATTCGATGAAAAGTTATCGATCTGTTTTAACATCAAGAATCTAGGGGAGATTAATAAAATCCTAAATATTAGAATCATTTATAATAGAAAAATGTATATATTAATTATAGATCAAAAAAAATATCTCAATACTATATTAACTAAATATAATATTATATATAAATAATATCAAGTCAAGAAACTGCCAATAATGGATTATACCCATTTTCGATTAGCAATCGACGATAATGAATTAACAGATGTAAATAAATATCAACAACGAATAGGAAGTGTAATTCATTTAATAATATATACTCAACCAGATATAGTATTCTTAGTTGAAAGATTTTCACAATTTATAGCAAAACCAGCAAAACATTATATTATAACTTTAAAGAATCTGATATGATATCTACGATCAACAATCAAACAAAAACTATGGTTCGGGTTAAAGGAAGTACAATCTGATATTTGTAAAGAATATAATATATTTGATAATACAATAAAGGTATATACAAATATAGATTAGATTAATGATAAATATGATCGGAAAAGTGTTTCAAAGAGAATTGTGATATTCTATGGAAACCCTATATTATAGATTAACAAGAAACAAATATTTGTAGCTATTTTTAATACAGAATCAGAATATATTGTGATAATAATGTTTACTAAATAAAGGAGATGGGTTATACAAATACTTAAAGATCTATTCAGATCAAGTTATATTGGAAAGAATGAAGATACGATTCAAATGCTTAGTAACAATCAAGGTGTTTTAACTTTAACTAAGAATTTATATTTATATGAACGATTCAAATATATAAATATCAATTATCATTTCATTAGGGATTTGATAAAAAAGGAAAAAATCGTTATTAATTATATCAATATATATGATATAGTTGCTAATAGAATGACGAAGCTTTATGCAAAGATTGCTTTCGAAAGATTCAAGAAAATATTGGGATTAGTAATTTAGGAGGATCGAATAGGATATCCTCAATAAGGGAGTATTGGAAATGAGGCCATTATAGGATTAGAATTGAGGTTACGAGATCATAATGGTGTACAAACCATATTTGGGGATAATCTCAATTCTACTCCTACTAGAATTATAGATCCTTAGTTCAACCTATATAGTCAACAATACTACTACTTCCTGCACCAAAAGTTAACAATTTTCATATATACTGCAAAGAATTTTGATGGTACAATTAATAAGCTTATACTTTATATTCCTTATATCAATATATTCAATGAAATCGGGATCTGTATTATTATTATAAACATCTTCTTAAATAATGTTAATATCTTTACCTATGAAATATAATTGCTTTTTAATGAAAGAATCGGCTTCTTCAATTTCTTTAATAAAAGGATCGACCGGTATTTGTATATCTTTATTGTATATCTTATCCTTATTATCTGAAAGATTAAATAGATTGAATAATTCTAAATCAATTTCTTTATTCCCATTATTATCCTCCAAATCTATATCTACCTTCGAGATCAGTTCATTTATAAATAATAAATCTGAAATGTATTTGATAGATGAATCAAAAGCTTTTCGATCCGTGAAAATAAATAGGTAAATGAAATCCTTATAATTATCTTCGTTTTGAATGATCATCCCATCCAATTCGATATAATCTTGTAGATCAAGGGTTTTAACAAATTGCTTAAGTTTTTCTATAGTATAAATATCGATTATTCGATTGATGGAATCTATACGATAAGTGAATTCCTTATTGAACGTTATATTTCGAGTGATAATAACTCTATCGAGTTTGGGTATCCATATATAGTAGATCAGTATGCCTGGGATATAGTCCATTAAATACCCAATATGTATTCGAGGATTGGTTTTGTACTATTTCCTATTAATTCTAGTTTCTTTATTCTTATCCAAAAGATAAACTTAATATCCATACCTATAGATTCCATTTCAATTGGAATAGAGATCGTTAAATATTTTCTTTACAAATAGGGGATTATCTTTGCAAAAGTAATCATAGAATTATATATCGAATACCTTATTAAACGATTTAAAGGATTTGACCTTCAAAGGATTTATATTATATAAGTAAATAACAGTTTACATTATCTCCACCTATAATTTGTTCAATAAATCTATTATGATCTGTATTTTTATTTATTTTATAATTATTTCTTATCCTGTATATTCTAATCCTCCATTGGATTCATACATATAAAATAGGGATAACTCGAATTCGATACCTTTTTGCTTAATTTATTTCTCAAATAACATTTCTCCTATAATTCCAATAACAGATATATCATTATTCTACTTAATTATTACGATCGTTAGGTTATATTTATGGTGAATCCAGACTACAAAGCTTTAGACAATTGTAAATACTTTGTCATATATTTTGTAGTAGATTGGATATAAAAAAATCTTGCTATAATATATTTCTTTAATTAGTAGAAACTATAATACATTATTATATCCTTTATCGAAATCAAAAAAATCCCATTGAATTTTGTAAAAAAACCGAAGTGGCTAATGATTACTTGGAACACAAGAAATGATTTGCTTCATATAAATGCAAGCGCAATCGATACAATTGGAACAAATAATACTTTTTATTTTGATATTTTGTATTGCAAATATTAAATATTCAAAAGCTTCCTTCCCCAAATATCCAGAGTGTTTATGCCATATTTCATTTGTATCTTTTTTTGAGAAAAATAAATTGTAAGAACAATAAAATGCTTTGTTTATTTTTCTGTTTATTATTGAATATATTATAAAAGGATTGTTTACAAAAATAAATAAAAAAGTGCTTGAATAAATAAAAAATGATTTGTATTCTAAAAATACAAGATTTTCAATATAAATGTATTAAGCAATTATTATATTATTTATATGATCTCCTTTACGAAGAATATAATTATATCCTGAAAACTATAGGCCGACTTTCTTCAATTGAATCTCCAAAACGATATTAATATGAAAATCAAGGATGAATACTATATCATTCAAAATTAGATTATCATTAGAATAATCTTCTTTCTTGATGATCTTTTTGATAATACAAACCCCATATCCTAGGACTTAGAAACTGGAAGTGCTTATTTCTATAAGATTATTAAAATCGGATAATCGATATCGATAATTATCCAATAAAGATATATCATTCACGATATATATAATACTACAATTATCGAGTAAAATGTTATTGGATAGATAATATACTTTTATTATTATAAAATATACCTCTGATTGATTGTATCGAATATCCAAGATAACAATATTGATTGAAGATCCTAAAGGATCAATGAAACCTTTTATTTATTTCCTTTTGATCTAATCAAAATGAAATTGCTTTTATGAATACGATCTTATTCGATCCCTAATTACTTATAGTTCGTTTTCGCTGAATACCTTTTTGAACAATGGATTAATCCTTCTGATAAGTGCTAATTCTATGGCTTTGCAATTATATGTAATATAGTTATAACCAATTCCATTATTCCATTCAGATTCGGTTTTACAAAAACATTCTCAAATCTTCTTGATTCTTTGATTACTTTCAGAATTGATATTCTTCTTATTCTTCTTAGATTTTTTATCATTTTAAAAAAAGATAAATGTAAAATATATTCCTTTTTTAGCTTTTAAAAAAATAAAATCCTGAAAGATTAATCCTCCAAAAACGTTTTCGAATTGCTTGAATAAAAGATTGGGTAATTTAAATTGATTATTTATCTTAATCTATATAATTATAATATTTATTTAAATTGGGAACATCCTGGTATCAATAATTTGTAGAAAAGTGTTGATAGCGATTTCATCCTGTACCTCAGTGATTTTGTATGCGAAAACTTTGGTGTAAATTATAATCCAATCCCTATATTATTTGACAAGATCGGTTCTGCCGAGTAAGGCTTATATTAAAACAGATCGATATTCTTGTAGTACTGCAAACTTGGCAATAATTATTATAAATACAAACTTCTTTTTGAGTATATTGATAATCGTTTTGAATAGAAGAGCTGTAATACCTTGATTAAGAATGAATAACTTTATAAGGTGTACTTGATCAATTAACAATTCGATCCATTTATAAATATTCTTAAAAACTTTATGATTCTATATATATTCTTATTATTGTTGGACAGACTTCGTAAGGGGGTGTATACACAAAACGCATATAGAGTAAAGATGGTTTTATTATTCTATTTAACCCTTTTGTATAATAGGGTTCTATTAATCTATATAAACGTTGTTATCCCATTTACAATGTGGGGGAAATATATGATGGTGTTATATGTTTCGTTAGTTATGTATTTCAATATAAATTTAACTTTTTTTTTCGTATAAAATGCTATATACGAATCAGACTGATTATTGGAATATAGGTAGTTATCTAATCGTTTAGTTCGATCTTTATATCTATTTTCTATTCAAACGAGTATAGTGAATTCTCTCCCCAAATCAATCAAACATTCAATATTTGTATCCTTCAATTTCATCGAAATAGAAGCTTTTCTATCCTATATATATTTCTCGATCGGCTTGGCCGATATTTCTGATTTCGGAATCGTATTGATGGCTATAAAGCTACTAAAGATTGTATTTGCCGAACTTTTGAAAATGTATATTTTATATCGGCTATAGAGCAATTAATTGTATTGAGATTTTACCTCGCATTTGCTGTAAAGCTTGTATTATTTGTAATATATTGATTCTTTGTACAATAGGGCTCTTCAATTATATAATGCTGCAAATACTTTAGCTCAACTGAATCAAAATCTTATTCTTCTGATTAATAATAAAGAGTTTGTTTTTTATTATTATAATACTTTTCAATTTGTTATTCTGGTTATATTGGGATATTCTATTTTATTTGTATGAAATCATATTATATTTGTTCAAGTATAATCGATGTATATTTTATATATCAATAATCTTTTGATATAGAATCGGAATATTTTGGTTGAGGGATTTTGTAGAGAGTGTTGTTGTCGAGGGTTGATTCCTTTTTCTGAATATTGTTATATAAAAGGGTATTTCGGGAACAATTATAAGAATTATAAATAGTATAATCATAGGATTCACTGCGTACATTCAGATCGTCTGCATACTGGTTCTATTGGCCGATCTAATCCATCTCCTTCTCTTCACACTTCTTCCGATCGGAATCCTACTTCTTTTCTTTTAGTAAAGAAGCCTTTCTTGCTTGATTCTGGTTCTATAGAGAAGTTTCTTATTGTTGATTGATTTATATAATATCTGAATGTTTTTGTTTTTTGATTTAGAAAATGAAATTAGAATGAAAAGTTTTCTTTTTGTAATTTTTGAAAATAAAATATAAAATATAAAAATAATTAATACTGTATCCTTATATCAATTTTGATTTATATAAAAATTTAATCGATTTTCATACAAATTTCTTGTTTTATTTATCCTTTTATATATATTTCGAGAATATTTGTATCAATAAACTTTTCTAAATTATTATTAGGATTAACTTTTATTATTGTATCAGCAATATTATCGAATCCATTGATTCATTTCATTTTTGTCAATTCTCTTCGTTTATATGATTATCGAAATGCTATGATATCGATCATCAATCTTTTCTCTTTCATTATATCTAATTTAACAAAGTATTCGTACAGCAAATATAAATCAGTATATACAATAATTGGGATATCAAAGATATCGAATTGTAAGGTAACAATTTGTAAGGTAGATTGTATTACAAAATCGATATCTACTTCTGCTACCATTTCATATATCTCGGATGCTAATATATTGTATATAACTTTTTTACTTTTCATATTATTATAATGAATGATATTGTCTTTTATTTCGAAGATGTTTTTGTCTAATATATTTTCATTCACAAATAAAATAACGAATCCTATTTAATTGTTCAAATCCTTATTATTGATAAAGGATTCATCAACAAAAACGAATAGCTTTATATAATCTTTTTCAAGGGGAATAAAGCGAAAACCTCGATTAAAGTTTTTCATCTACCAATCTAATCTTTTATTGAATAATTTGATGTTTTTGTCTAATAGATTTTAATATTGTGTAACAGTTGATAAGTTGTATGATGTTTCTAATTAACAAATTGTAACAATATATACTCCTTTAGCTTTTTGTTCTCAATATTGCTCTAAATTGTTAATCTTTCCGATTTTCTTTTTTTAACCTTTTTATATAAATATGAGATTGTTTTTTGTATATTATATTATATATCCATTGAATATTAGTGGGGTATCATTTGTGAGGTGTTTTCCTGGTTTGGTTTTGATATTTGTATCAATCAATTCTTTGTTTTCTAATTTTAGGAATTGCTTATTTGTAAGAATGAGGATATTGTCTATTTGTATTCCTATAATTCCGAATTGTATATTCTTTGAATTCGAGATTAGCAAGCAAAAGTTATATAATAACATAATTATATTTAATCTCTTTTGATGGTGTTTCCAATAGATTGCTTATCAATGTGTTTCTACTTTTGCAATACCGTATAATGGCTTTTTGATTATTATGATTGTATCCTTTGTATATTTATTTTAAAGTTCTTTTGGTAAATTTGCTAGTATAATGCAATTCAGAGGTATTTTTGATTGTACATATACCTGCATGATATTTTGTATTATAAGTTTGATATCTATTGGCTTTAATATTGGAGCTAAAGCTATAATGATTCTTTGGCTTGATCTTTGGATTGTAGATACTTGTATCAATATTGTTTCTTTTCCAGAATCATTATATACTTGAATAACTAAACATGACTTTTCATACAAGGAATTTGTTATACATCCTTTAACTTCATTTACAAAATATGAATTGAACAATCTCCCGGTATATATAAAGGGATTGTACTTGACGAATTCGAAAATATCTTTTGCAATTAAATTATCGATTTCTTGTATTTGCGAAGCTTCAAATGGTTGTCCTTCAATTATAATGATTCCTTTTATATGAAGATCAATTGTAAGATCCAGTGTTTCTTGTTTTTTCTTTGTAATGAATATTTCTAATAAATCTTGATTATCTCGGATTGCAGCAATTAGTTGATTGTATTCATTATTTGTTTCTTGTACCTTTTGTGGAGGTGATATTCTGGGGATTTCGATTTGTATTAATGTATAAAGTATAGGATTGATTATTCTTTCTTTTTTGGTATTAGATTATATATATTTTCTTTCAGATTTGCTTATCTCTTGATTTTGATCTGAAGGAATAGAAGGGATCATTGGGGATAATAGGTTCTCCGGAAATGACGGATTTTCTATATTTGGGAGGGTCATTGAAAGTAAATTTTCTATTAGGAATGATTCTTTGTATATATCTTTATAAAATAGTTTGACAATTGTTATATGAAATTCTATAGGATTATAAGGGAAATCGATTGTATAGTTTTGATTTGTAATTGTAATCAATTTATAGGATTCTGTTTATCCTTTCTTTTCTCTTTATATTTGTATTAATGAATTCAAAAATAGTTTTAATATTTCGTACATATCTGGGCCATTTCTAGTATCAAATGAATCTTATATTATATACTTTGTTTGAATTTTTTGAATTTCTTTTATTGCTTATCGGTATATTTATATTTGTTTTATAATCGATTAGGAAGATGGGTTATACAAAATTATTCGGGGATATACTCTATATATAAGAAGAGTTGGAATAAAGCTATTTGATTTTGTAGTATTATTCATTACTTTGATTATCATCTATAAAATAATTTCTTTTTTGAGATTCTTATCTTTTAATTCTTCCTTGAATATTTCGTATAATTGTTGTATGGGTGTATAAAATCTTTCAACTTTACCAATTATATTGTAAGCTTCTATAAAAACTTTACAAATATCGATTTGAAGAGCTTTTGTTTTTTATTGAAATTTGGTCGATATAAAATTCGTACCTGTATTATGAGATATATGATCTAATGGGTCAAGGTATATATCGATCCAGTATTTCCGAATTGTATTCCAAATTGTCTTTATGCTTATATTTCGTATGAATGCAATAGTGTTGTATATAGTAGCTTCATCGATGATATAAAGAACAGGTTTTCCTTCAATATAGAATATATCCAGAATAATTGAATAATTGAATTCGATATCATCTTTTATTGTGAATTTGAAACATTCTAAGGATTTCGTATGAAGTTGATAATGTTTGTATACTTTGTTGAATTTCTCGATTGTCTGAAAGTTAATATCTATATACCTTATATGATTGAATATATTGATAAGTTTTCGTATAAAAGGATACCCGAATCTTCGATATATTTATCGAAATTCAGTTTCTATCAAATGATAATATATCATTATCTTTTCTATTTGATCGAGAAATATAAAAGGATATTTTCATTTTTGTATAATAGAAATAATCTTATTATCTTACTTTAGTATATTTGATATATTATCGAGTGTGATATGTAGGCAATCTATATTCTGTATGTATATAAAAAATGAAGTATTTATTGATACAATGAAAAACGTAATGATTCCAATTGATATTTGGACAGTGATATTTCTTTACGATTATACAGTTCCTTTTCCGAATTTGATATTATACTCAATACTTTTTGTATATGAGATGCCTTTCTCTTTTTCTAATACCTACACCTGAAATTCCCCTGCTATTAATACTCCTGATGTATTTATATCTAGAATAATACCTTGAAATATATTTACTAAATATCGATTTTGAAATTGGAAAACTTCATTTAGATTATTGCTTTTTTTATACTTTTTATACAATTAATTGAATTAATCATTTTGTAGATATATATATATTAATAATTATTTCCCTAGTAATTCTGCAATATACACTCCATTAACAGAATTTATTTCAATGAAATATATCTCGAATTAAATCATTTGATTGTTTGAAGATTCAATTTAAGGATATTCGAAAGTATCGTTTTCTTTTGATATTTCGTTTTTTTTGTATTACAATTCGAATGCATTTTTATATTTCAAAAAATATTACTCGAATATTTCTTTATCTATTTTTTATTCTATTATATATTAATTGAATTTCGTTTTTTGTTTCTTTTTCATATAATTTGTCAATCAGTATTCTGATTGTTTGTATACGAAGTATTTCTGAATTAATGTGTGTGATGGTATTTGAGAGTATTGAGGTTTTTTTGATAAATTTGCTGATGAATATAAGCGAAAGGGGATGAATCTGTTTTTTGATCGAACTCTATATTATCCTCGATTTCTGTATAAGCCTTGATTATCATATATATAATCCGTCCAATATATTTCCATATTTGATAGGTTATTAATCATTGAATCTATGATATAAATATTCGTTGATTGTATTCTTTTAATTTGATCAATAACATTTCGAAGGTCAGTATAAAGGTTTTCGTATATTATAATAAAATGTAGTAAAACGAGATTGCATTTAGGGATATCGTGATAAGTATTTATAATCTGATCTTTTAATATTAATTCTGATTGATATAAATTTATTAATCTATATTGTAGTGTATGAAGTATGTCGAAGAGCTTTTCCAATTATTCTGAAAGTGATTTGTTAGGGTATTTTTGTATAATCTATGGAAATGTTGTATTATACTATTCAGTAAGATATTTCTGGTATCTTTCTTCTGTTTCAAAATGCATTTTCGTGAGTATAATCATTTTTTCGAATTTCAATTTTCTATTGTTAATTTTGTCGAAATAGAATAATAATATAGAGTTTTAAAGTATTATCGAAAATGTTGTTTTATATTCATTTAGGTGAATTTCGATTTTACTGTAAAGTTTGTAGAATATCTGTAGTTTCTTATTCAGAAAATTGTATTCCCTATTGCTATATTTGAATTCATTGTTATTATATATTTTCATAAGATCTGGGAGAAGGTTTTGTTTGTATACTATATAAGGTGTGTTCTATTTTGTTATACGATTTAGCATTGTAAAATCAGAAGGGAATTGGCTTTGATTTCGTTGCTATTATTTATCTTGTTGTATTTGCTCAAAAAGCTTTGGTGTAGGTGAAACTTGAATTTTGATTGATTTCTTCGATACAATGATTTTATATATATCCGTATATTCTTTTTTCAATCGATCTATTTCTTCTTAAACTTCTTTTGTATATTCGTTTGATTTGTTTTTCGAGATAAGTTCAATAAATACTTTTGTATAGCTATTGCTTCTTTTTGTTTATCGAACCTAAAAACTGTACAAAATGAATTGAATTCGTATGAATTTGAGAGTTTCGCGATATATGATTTTGAATATAGTATTCGTCCAGCTTTTGTATTATTTTTGAAATTCTTTTTATAGCCTTTGTCCTTTGTACCTTCTAAATTATAAATTAATGAGCCATATAGTTATATCGGCATTCACTTGGGATTCAATAAGTTCTGAATTTGGATTCAATTGTTTCCCCCAAAATTCAGTATCCATTTTGTACGAAAATGATTCGGGGATTGAAAAAACCATATTGGATATTATAATTCGATATCGTATTGTATCGAATAGATTTGTTGTATAGTGTATACAAAAACATGATGGATACAAATAGAGTTGATATAAAATCAAATTATTTTGAAGAAATCAATTATAGTTAGAGATCCCTTCTTAGTATATATTTCGAAGAAAATAGTATAGGGAATATAGTATTCTAGTTTTTCTATATAGATCGTATGTAAACTTAGTCTAGTATAATCTTATTCGTTTTTTCAAAAGATATTTCTTCTTATTGAATTTGACCTTGTCGTTCTGTGATTAAGTTTTATCAATTATTGATCAGTGTTGGATAGACTTCGTAAAGGGGTGTATATACAAAATATGTATAGGGTAAAAATAATTCTATTATTTTGTTTAACCTTTTTGTATAACAGAATTCTACTAATCTATATAAACACTACCATCCCACTTACGATGTGGGGGAAACACATGATGGTGTCACGTGTTTCGTCAGTCATATGTTCCAACAATTATCAATATCGATACTTTAATTGAAAAAAGGCAAACTCGAAGAAGATTTCTTGGAAGATAATTGGAAATAAAATAATGGATTTATTAGGAATAAATCCCGATATATTACTATCAGAATCTTTCATCTTCATATTTCCATTAGCATTTTCTTTGGATTGAATCATTACAAGATATTCCGAAAATTCCTTTTGATATTGAATTTGTTTCTTTTGATTATATTTGGCTTGAAGATCGATAACAGAAGATAAAACAGATGGTTTGATTGAAAACCAATCGATCTAAATACGGATAGGTTTATTTATCAAATCAGAATTTAAAATAGATATTGCTGATATAGAAACAAACAAATTGTTTTTTGGATTAATTGAATTCTAGATTCCTTGAACTTGACATTTATTTTTCAAGTATAAATACCACTCCAATTATTGAGTATGGATTATAAAAAGAAGATCATTTTGATCCTTTACCATATTGAATAAAGGTAATTGAATTGATATAAATATTGAATTATAGATAAAATAGAAATAATATTTTAAAAATGATCCTTTAAATATTTAATAATCATCGGATAGGAAATTGTATAGATTTTAAAAACTACCGGGTTCATAATTATCACGGGATAGTATGATTATACAACACTTTCAGGGATCGTTGAATAAATGGTACACATAATTGGTAAAGTAAAAGAATTGAATGATTTGCCTTTAATTATATGAATCAAGAACTGTATATATAGAACAAATGAATGATTATCTAACCGATATGCACCTTAATTAGGCTAGATCTTTGTTTATTAGTATATCAGGATCACTTTATCAATTGGTGGATTGGTAAGGGCTAGTAGATCCTTCATTCTGATTGAAAAGCATACGCTTTGATCCTTCATAAGATACAGGGGATTGCGGGGCTTTCCGTGACATCAAGGGTAAATCATTCAATTCTTTTATTTTATTAATCATATATACTATTTATTCTCCGATCCCTAAAAGTGCTTTGTAATTATACTATCCTATAATAATTATAAATCTGATAACCTTTAAATTTATACAATTTCTTATCCAATGATTATTAAGTATTCAAGGGATTATTCTTAAAATATTATTCTTATCTTATTTATAATTCAATATTCATATTAATTCAATTATCTTTATTTAATATAGTAAAGGATCAAAACGATCTTTTTTTTACAATCTGTATTTAATGGTCGGAGTGGTATTTATATTTGAAAAATAAATATCAAGTTCAAGGAATCTGGAATTCAATCAATTCAGAGAACGATCTATTTGTTTTTATATTAGCAATATTCATTCCAAGTTCTGATCTAATGAGTAAATCTATCTATATTTAGGTCGATTAGAGTTCTTTTGATTATATATTCGTGTCGGAATATGAATCACGTGCATGGTAAGGATGGTTAAGATGGTAAGGATCACGTGCGCACTAGTGCCTCGGCATGCACCATTATATAGTTCTTCACCCTCCATAGTTTCTAGCTCTCTAGGCAAATCAAACGTATTAACAAAGAGTTCTATACGTTCGTTGATAAGCTTCACTTCCCCGTGTACAGTTGTCTCGACAATTCGATTTATATAAAATATTTTGTCTTTATTTGAATATGATTTCTTATATATAAAAATGAAACTTTATAAATCTTCGATAAATTTGATTACAGATTTTGAAGATCGATAATATATTGTGAGAAAGTTGGGATATCAAGGATTAGTGCATAGTCATATAATCACATGACTCTTCGTAGTTAGATATAAAAAAGGACTCTGCTCCCCTCTCCTTGATAAAAATCAATCGTTTTTTCATTAGTCTTTTTGTACTTTATTTGTGTACAATCCAAACCATTATCTAAACCTATTAGTTTTACTACTTGAAGCCTTTACAATGTAATCTAATCAATTCCAATTCCCATTTCCCTTTACAGCGTACTATCAGGACGCACATATCTGTCACGAATCGTGAACCACAGGAGGCTAACCACGTGATACCTCTTATCTCCCATATCAATTTATGAGCTGATCATCCGTGTGTATACGTTACGAATCATACGATTTAATATGGTAAAATGGTAACCCTAATAACGCATACACACAACCCTGCAGCCCACAAATGGGTATTTGTGTATATATATCTAGTCGCTCCTTACGAGCCATAGTTCTTCAGTTGTAGATTCTAAAGAACATAATTGACCCTGTTTATTCAGCTCTACTACGGCTCTTGTGCGTCACAATATCTCGACCTATCTTTTTCACAATATATTTGATTATATATTAATATACAATTATATATATTGAATATCTTTTTTTAAATATATATAATTATTTGAAATTCTTTTAATAAACCTTTTTGAAGATAACGAAATTTGATAATTATAATATCCAAATATTTTGTTATTGATTTTCCAGAGTTCTATATAATAATTACTTTAAATATTATATAATCCCATTTCTCTATAAATCTATATTAATACCCTTCTCTTTCAAAAGATATTTTTATCATTTCATAAATACTATTCATTATATTTAGAATATAATTGAAATTCGAATAATAGAATATAAAAACCTCCTTCTTTAGCATTATTGAAAACATTCTTATATAAAAACTTAAATAAATATTAATCCTTTTACAATAATTGAAAAAGATAATATATTTATAATCGAAATTATCATCTCAATCAATATATTTATTAGTATTATTATAAAGTTTCTCAAGATTTCCGAGATTACAATCAATATTATTACTTTATATATAATCGAATAATTTATCTTTATACAGTACTAGTCAACTTATATTACCCCACAACCTAATTTCAGTTTTTTTATATATTCAATATCTATCTTTCAACTTAATTATAAAATCAATCATTAATTATTATAATCTAAAATTTGAATATATTGAAGTTTTATATTTATACTATTCCTCAAAAAAAATTCAAATCTTTATCGCTTTACAATTAATCAATATTTTGTATGCCAGTCTTTTGCTACGATATAGGTCTCAATTCTATCAAGTATACTCGTTTCTAATTTATCGAATAATTCTTGATTTAATGTATCCTAAGCTGTTTATAAACAATTCTTTAATTTCTGTTTAGCATATTCTGATTCGCTTTTGTTGGTTGCAATATCAGGAAACATTTTATATAATTTCATTTTTAAAGTTCATCAAATATATTCAATAGGATTGAGATCAGGAGAATAAGGAGGCCAATCCTTCAATATTGGGATCCCTTTTTCTTGAAATCAATTCTGTACTTTATAGATATGATGAATAGAAACATTATCCTGTATAAATTCATACTCTGGACCCAATCTTTCAAAAGCAGGGTCTACTTCAGTATCGAGGACCTCGAGATATGAATTAGCATTATACCCATATTTCTTACTTTCAAAATCTTTATTTATTATATATAGATTATTTCTTTCAAAATCCCAAAAGCCTCTCCAGATTATAACTTTCATATTCTTATTCGTACTATATATTTGAACCATTCTAGATTCCTATTTCTGAACAGAAATACGGAAGCACCATTCTTCTTTTTTACTCCGCCCCCGTTTTACAAAGCATTTATCGCTTTATACAACTAATCCCCATTCCTTTATTATTAATCCTTTATATATTAAGCATTATACAAGCCATTTGAGTATATATGCCTGGGTAAGTTCCGGCCGCTTTTTACATTTCCAATTAATGATTCCATAGACCTTCAAAATCTTCTTAATAGTAAAGGTACTATATTTAAGGCCTATAACTGTTTTTGTTTGTGTATAGATTGATTTTGGATGTAATCGAATGTATCGAATTAGCATATATTCTTCTCTTTTTGTATAAGATCTAATTCGAGGAGTACAAAGTAGATTCATTCCTTCATTGCGTAATGTATCTTGCTGTAGAGTATAACGAACGGTTTGCGTTTCGAGATTGAGGTCAATTGCGATACGATAAAGATTAGAGCCATTGAAAGCTTTGCCAATAATTTTGCCACGTAAATATAGAATAAGATGCTTAAAAGCTAACTCCCTTTCAATATTCAAGGTTCTGGGAATACATTGTAATACCATTGATAAATAAATAATAAAGAGAGTTGAAATTCAATTCGCGAAATTTACGCGTTTTTAAGGTTTTGGGGTAATATAAGTGCACGGTTACTGTAATTTCCTGAACCGTTTTTCTTTTTATTATTAAATAGATTTTTTCCTTCTTTATTATTTTTATAAAGATATATATAAATATCATTTTGATTTATATTATCTACTTTATAATCATATTCGAATTATTTATTATTATTTAAAGATTTCCCATCATTAGATAATCTATTTGATAATCCTTTATTATCGATAGATTTCTTTTTATTTAATAGTTTTTCATTATTAAATGATATATTATTATTATATAATGATTATAATAATATTGAGTGTTATTTCCATTCTGGATCTGAATATTCGTTATATAAAAGTTCCTTGAATATATAAAATCCCGATTTCTTATTTAATTATAATAATTGAATTCCTTTATATTATATTAAAAATAATTATCTTATATTTAATTGTATAAATTGTTCTCTTTTTTAAGGATTAAATAAAAATATTAAATCTTCAAAAATAATATCCAGATATATATTATTATCGAATTTCTTGATTTAATTTAGAATAGTTTTTGATCGAAATTGAAAGTGTCGATTTATTATTGTTTTTCGAATTTGATTATTCGATTATAGTATATATAAAATATAAAGTGTTTCAATTAAATTTTCATTAATTATTAATTCTATATATTATATTATCTTTTTGATAAATAAATCATTTATTCTTAATTCAATATATAATCTGAATATAATCTTTAAATTAATGAATTCAAAATACTCAACTTTAAAGTTTACAAAATTATTATAATAATTATTCTATAAATCCTTATCGATATAATTATATATTATATAAAACTCTAATTTGAATTTACAAAAATCAATAATTTCCTAAGAGTTTTCTTTTATAGATACAATTTGATCGTATTTCTATTTGTTTATTCATTTATTATATTCTTCATTTTTAATATATAAAATAATTGATGCCTTTATTGCATTTGATATTGATAACAATAAAATTCGGATTCTTTTAGGATAAAGAATTTTGAAGGAATATTCAAATATATTTGTTATAATTATTATAATAATGATTATTATATATTCTCGAATTATATCGAAATGAATTGCTATGGGATTTTTAAAATGATCTTAAAAACAAGTTTGAATATAGATTTATAATATACGAAATATATATTGTGATGAAGCTATATTTATATTATATATAATGTTTTTGGGTTCTAAGGGTATTTCGAAGTTGAGGTTGATTGATCGAATCGATTAAGTTGATCAAAATTAATCAAATTTGATTAAGGTGATTGAGTTTGATCAAAACGGGTTTGATTGAAATAAATAGAATGATTAGAGTAATGAAATTAATCAAATCGAATTGATCAATTGTGTATATAATTGGTAATTCGTATGAAATGAATAAATAAAATGATTTTTTGTACAAAAGCAGATGTAGCGAAAACTTAAAGTTGCTTTCAGGTTTTTTTTAAATATATATTTTATATTATCTAGTAAATATGTAATGGATATAGAATGATTGAATCAAGAAATGAATTTCAAATTCGTTATTAGATGATTATTATTCTTGATTTTTCGATTTTTTTGGATTGTTTAATAGTTAAAGATTTATTCTTTAATATAAAAATGCTTTGTTTTATAATGAAATATCTTTATTCAATTACAAAAACAAAATCAAATAAATTTAAAGTTTGTAACTCTTTATATTAATTCCCAATACTTGATCTATAATATTATTATAAATTGATTAGTATTAGAACAATTGTATATAAAGAAATAAAACTTATCAATAAATATATTGAACTCTTTGATTAATACATTTTGATTTATTTGAAAAATTAGAACTATAGAAAATGAAGAGCTATATAATAGTACATACTGAGGCACTAATGCAAACACTAGTAGGCATATGATCCTTACTATCCTTACCATCCTTACCATGCACGTGATTCATATTCCGACATTAGTATATGGAGCTTCGTGCTCAACTGAATTGATTAAGTTCAAGTTACTACATGTTACCTACCATTACTATCGACCACCTGTGTGACTATTATCAGCAATTGGTCGCCGATCCTAACCACTTCCACGTGACTCAGAAGACAAGCATTCGTAACACATCGCTTCAAATTATCAGATTGTGATGATCCTCATTGAAATTTTAACATATAATGCCAAAACATTCTATAGCAGGGCCGTAGAACCAAAAATAGCAGCCTTGTATAAATTGCTCTTGCGATGGTTGGAAACTTTTATATATATCTGTAGATTCTGGACCTCCTATTGCACCAAAATATTGGGATCGACCTAAGGTGGTATGCATCTAAAAAGATGTTATTTTTGCCTCTGTAAAATAAAAATAGCAGATATAACATACTGTAAGATATAATCCAGGGAAATTCCATACCCAAATTTTATCAATTCTCTCTTTATAAGGTTGAATCTTGAAATATATTGAGGACTCATCATTGGGTTTTCCAATAGACTGCAACCTTGTCGTTGAATGCACACAAACACCAGTAACCCCAACACCATCTTGCAATTTGACAGATATCGCAAACATATCCTCATCAAAGAATACCGATTCCGTTGGTACCTCATGCTTTCCATAAGAAGATATTCCAATATTGCCTCGGTTTATATAGTACTCTGGCGATAGTGTTCCCATTCGAAAGGGCTTCATAATAATAGTTTCAGGGAAGGGTAAGGTTATATTCGAGTTGTACTGCCAGTAAATTTGTCGGAACTTCAAGGCCTGAGAGAGTTAGCAATTGTTGAAATGAACTAAAATATAAAAGCTCACATCTTTAAAAACAACTAGTTGATTATTCGAATCATTGTCGGTACTAATACCTTCGAACCAATTCAAAGTAGAAGGAACTCCAGATGACCATTCAGACTCGCCGAATTTAAGACTGCGTATACCCAACGGATTAACAACGAAACCAAGATTGGAAATTTGGTTTGCTCGAAAGTAGATGTTGTAAGAAATACCATAGCAGACTCCAATGGATATCTGGGTACTAGATGGTATACCTTCTAGACCAGAGATGTATTTTTGATTATATATTGAGATTAAATAGACTCTAAATCCAGTAAGTATATTAGGTATATGTATTGTAATTTGATGAGGTCCAAATA
Source organism: Stromatinia cepivora (assembly GCA_014898415.1). Classification (NCBI taxonomy): domain Eukaryota; kingdom Fungi; phylum Ascomycota; class Leotiomycetes; order Helotiales; family Sclerotiniaceae; genus Stromatinia; species Stromatinia cepivora. The sequence continues at coordinate 144,892 of RCTD01000001.1, read as the reverse complement.
GGAAATATTGCTGTTGAGGCAAATTATCGATTGGTTTAGGAGGGATCCAGAAAGACAAAGAGTATGATGGATATCGAGCTTTCAATATAGATGCCAGATGATACAATATCTATATCCATAATATCAATCTATCCAAAGCAGTATAATCGTTGTTATCAAAACTATGATAAGCAAAGATCACTATATCTTCATTTTTATCGATTGTTTCAAGATTGAATTCGTATATGATAAAAGAAGTTGGCAAGGAGAATATTGGGTGATTGATGAGAATGCAAATCGACTGGAGATGAAATAGCTGAATAACGATTTTGAGTCAAGATAGTATAGAACCATCCATATCACTTCTAACGGCAGTTTATCCAATTGTGATTCATAATTGAGGTTTAGGTTCTTTTCAGGCAATATTGTTGCTTTGAACATTGGGGTAGATACATCGAAGTTGGCTAAAATATAGTTAGAAAATATATCGTAGAAAGGATTTAATAACTTCACCTGAAGATTGACTCTTGTATCTTGATATACCGTCCTTTCTCATCCAGTCCTCTGTTAAAGCTTGGCAAAACGCAAATAGAACTTTAGGTGGTATCTCCATCTTGAGTATGTTTTGCAAGGTTTGAAGACAAACATGGTGAACAAGAAAGCAATTGAAACTGCCAGCAACTCTTCGTTGGCAATAGACCTTGATCTCCCATGATTGGAATTTTTAGAGCTTGTATAAGGAAATGTTATAAGGCGGAAGCTGATGGAAGGTGAGGTATATGTTGGATGGGTAAGAACCATATCCTCATCTTGAGTTCGCAGTACTATAGATATAGTTGTTCAGTAAATTAATCATTCTGAACTATTAATTAGCTTACCAGCACATAATAATGTCGTCCATTGTAGTTCACCACAGCCATAACCACACAAGGAGCATTGTAAATGAGCTTGATGTATCATTTTGTAAGAAATGCCATGTCGAAACTGACGATAAGATAGATGGAAAGGAATTGAGAGGAATTGAAAGGAATTACGAGAAGTTTGAAGAAAGAATATTCCTCTTGAATGGCTACTAGGCCTTCCGGATACTTGCATAAATTACGGTTGAACAGATAGAAGATTTTACCTCATCAAAATCAGCGACGATGATATAGAATTACACACTTATATTAATAAAATATCGAATAAAATAATTAGAATATAAAATAAAATATATTAAGACTTAAAAAAAGAAGGATAATTAGGATTAATCCGAATTCGAAGTTTACAAAAATTAAAGTTATTGGGAAGGCGTAAATTGAAATTAGGGATTGTGAAATTGATAAAAATGATTCTAATGATGATTATGAAACAGATTCTATAAACAATTATATTAAAATAGAATAATTATTGAGTTATTAAAGTTTAAAATTTATATAATGGTTTTTTTTTAGGTAGCCGAAATTAGGGATGGCCGAAAAGTGGGGTACTAGACTTACCAAATCGCGAGATTAGGAATTGAGAGCTGAGGGCTGAAGACTGAGGGCGTGCTACACCAACAGAGGAGTTTTTTATACCTATACCTATTCGTATTCCCAATCCAATCCAATCCAATCCAATCCAATCCAATCCAATCCAATCCAAGGGCAAACTTGATTTTTGTTCTACTGGTGCGTTAAACTTGCAGGTTTTCAACTGAATTACTCATCATTCATTATTCATCGTAACATTACAAAAACTCGAGGACAAAATGGCGTTCGTAGGATTTCGTTACGCTGTGTAATTGGCTTAGGTAGATGAAAGTGTGGAAAGGGTGGAAATAACTACCTGGTCTACTACACTGGCTTCATTATAGAACCAATTCACTTAAAGTCACTTCAAGTCACTAGGTTATTGTTGTTGCCAAGAGGATAACCAGGACGTTGTGTTATCCCTTAGGTTTTCATCATTTAAACCACTCTAGTTCGACAAATTTCGTCCAAAATCCACCGCGATTATATATTCATCCCTTCTATGTAAAAATACATATTAATCTTCCGAGATCCATCTATATCCATCCCAATTCCTCCATTTCCTACAAAGTTCAGAGTTCAAAGTTTATACTGCTATACGTAGGGGCGAGGGGCTCGCTCGAATCAGTAGCATCGGCAGCATATCCTTCATACTACAGGGAGTTTTCGAGTGTGAGGGCTATCTTGCTTCCTTTTCCACCATTTGATGCATCCAAAGTTTCAAACCCGCTCTCTAGACTCCTATATCTATCTAAAATGGTATCATCCCTCTTCAAGTTTCGCATACTTTCGTATCCGGAACTGGCGTTATATTATACAGGTTGAACTTTGCGTCCGATGCGTTGCTTTGTATCTCTTCTTCCCCTTCTTCTTCTTCCCCATCGCTAGACCCAAGGTCGGCTATCCTATATACTGCGATATGTTCAAACCATTTATTAACCCCACGAATACAAATCGTTGATAAAGTTGCAAAAAGGAACGCTTCTCTATTCCTTGATCGACCAGCATGATAATCCCAATGCCGTAGCAGTAAGTGATCGCGAGCACCATTCAACCAACACCCCGAACACCTAATCCTTAGCTTCTATGCTTTCAAAAACAGCATGAGGTGCGAAACGCTCCAGAAACGCAAATGTCTCGTTTTTCTAGTACTTTTGTACGAGTACAACAACAACAACAATGTAACGCTCAAGCCAAGAACCATCCGCCCTGTTCCCACATTCCCGGGATATAGAGCGCCTGTTGTTTAAGCTGAGGATTACTTAAGCCACGTAGGAGAAAGTCCAAACGGCCAAAGTTTATAGGTTTTAGAATCCAACCATCGAAGCTAAAAGACATTAGTTTCTCTGTTGATATAAAATAAGGGGAACATCGAAAATAATATATATTTATACATACCCAGCTTCGATATAATCAAATCGGTTTTCCTCGGTAAGCGATGCCGATACGGCAATAATAGGAACTCTCTTCCTTGCTTTATGTAATTCGGGATGATCTCTTTCAAAATGACGTATCATTCTCGTCGCCATAGCACCGTCAACAAGAGGCATCTATCTATCGGTCAGGAAAAATTGATCTTTCAAAAGAACAAATAACACACCTGTAAATCCATCAAGATGACGTCAACGCCATTTTTTTGAGACTTATAGTAATCATGACATGATTGTCCGTCATTTGCAACTTCAACTTTGTGTGCAAGTTTGCCGAGTCTTCTATGCAGAAGTTTTGCATTGATAGGATTGTCCTCCGCTGCCAAGATGGAAAGTGGCTTATTTGTCGACATAAAATTGAAGGTGGGTAATGAGGGCGTGCTTGACATTCTGCGCCCGGTCGATGCAATAATAGGGTCTTCTTTCAAAGAAAATGCGACATCAAAGAATGATGTAGCGGTAGATGAACCTTCTTCAATTGGGGTCGCTAGTGGAGTACCCCCAAAAGCGGAATGCGCATAACTAGAATTTATCCGCTCGCTTTCATCATAGACACTCCCAGTCTCAGATAATGGACGGATATGTCTTCCACTATTGTTGATCGGGGATTCCGGAATATCTGGTGGACTTGGGGCATGCTCAAACGGCAACTCAATGCCAAATACTGTCCCTTTGCCTGTCTCGCTATGTACTCGAATTTGGCCATTGGAGTTACGAACATATCTAGCTACTACAGCAAGGCCGAGACCAAGAGTCTCTCTCGTGTCACTTGATGATGGTGATGGCTTTGTGGGCGTAGGAACATCTGCCTCGTCCAATATTTGCTCAAATTCCTGGAATAATTCATCAAGTTGTGATTCGGACATCCCGTGACCCACATCTTGGACAGTGATAGAAATTACGGTACTCGTTGGCCATATCTGTAAAGGCCGAATGTCGATTTTGACACCACCAGCCACGGAATTTTGAAACGCGTTGCTTGTGAGATTGGAAATAACCTGTCGCAATCGAGCAGCATCACCTTTGACCATTTCTGGTATACATTGATGCATAGTGACGGTCAGATCTAAGCTCTTTCGAATTGCTTCTTTTCGGAAAGCTGACATAACTTCCGAGACTGTAGCTGAGAGGTCAAAAACATCTTTAATTGAATTGACCGGACCATTTTCGGCTTTGGTGAGTTTCAGCAGATCATCGATGACATAAATCAACGATCTTGAAGCCTTGTGAGCTCTTATTAGTAACTCGCGAGTTGGGGACTCGATTGTATCCTCAAGTGCCATTTCGAGATAGTTAACCACGGCATTTAGCGGCGTGCGGACTTCATGACTCGTATTCTTTATCAGGAGGCGAGTCATTCGATTATGTCCTGTTGATTCCTTTTGTCGCCAGATCTCAATGAATCTTCCATACAAAAGACTGAGTACAGACGCAGTTTCGAAGTCATCCGTGTTCCATGTTTTGGAAGTGCCCTTGATAGTCTCTGTCCAGCGTCTAAAACTACTTCTTGGTTCTAGGTACTGACTATCAGTCCTCTTGATTTTCTCATAAGGATTACCCGCCCACCTGACTTCGCGAAGTTGACCTCTTCTGAAGAAAACCAAAAAATCATTCCCGCCCGTACTAAGAGGTATAACGAGTATACCAGCTACAGAATTGATTCCCGGCGGGTCCTTCAGTTTCGGCAAGTCTTTTACAATGTTGTGCGTGGAAAATATTTCGGTAAAGTGCCGAGACTGTAGGTGCGCAAGAATCGCTAAGGCCTCGCGATAGGGGCGAAGTTTTCCAATAGCTCGTGCTTCGTCCTGAATGTTAAGAAGACCAAAGTCAGCATTGAAGACGCGCAGCAAATCATCGGAGGATGCCACAATAAACCCGGAAGGCGTCTTTCCTGTATTCTGACGGGGTGCTTTTCGAGCTTCAATACGTTGCTGCATCAGTAACCGTTCGATATTTGTTGAAGCACACTCTCCAATGTTTCTGGCCAGTTCGCGCATTGGCAGGGTTACACGAACACCGCTATTACCATATCCATGACATGCCACTAATCCCCATAGATCACCGTCAATCACGATAGAGATTGACATTGTTGAACGTACTCCCATATTCGAAAGATACTTTAGATGAAGTGGTGACATGGCGCGTAAATAGGCATGTGTCAAGTCTAGTGGCTTTTCGAAATCTGATTCGTCACGACAGACCTGCAAGATTGTCAGCACGGTAGCGTTCGGCTTTGCTTCAGCATCAATGCTATGAGACAATGACCACTTCAAAGTTCCGAGTATGACTTCCGAGCAATCAGGCTTCTGATGCCTGGCCAAAAAATAACGTAACGCCTAGCTTAACAAAAACCAACCAAGTAATGGATTCCGTGCTTACTAGTCGTGCAGTCTCCTCATCCCGGTCATATAAAATTCGAATCCTGTTGATTTTGTATAAATCGCGAGCTTGCTTAGGAATATCCGAAGCTAGCAAGGTAAAAATGTTGTTAGTCAATGTCAAATGAGAAAATGGACTGTCCAACCAAAAACTAACCTGGAAAATGCAATCCTCTGAAGATGTCATCACTTGCTTTAGGGTTAACCAACTCAGCCTCCACACATCCATTTTTCTCAGAATCAAATCGGTAAAACATGACTCGATGAAAGCCCGTCAAGTCAAATATGAGGCCGACCACCACATCTTGAAGCTTTTGAACGGAAGTACATGCAGCAAGTTGTTCTTGCGCTTGTGTCATAGCATTGAACACCTCCAGGGAACCAACGGCATGTCTGCCTTTTCGTTTGGCGATCTGCAAGACACGTAGTGGTTGACTTCCACTGGAAATACTTTTCAACCGCTCTTCTAGCACTATATCATTGTCAATTGTTCGCGTTGGAGTTTTTGGTAAATCGGTAGTAGTGTGAAGTCCATCGGAATGAAATATGTTGTCGGAAAATTCTTCGAATTCACAGATGATCAAATCATTAGTGTTTTTGGATATATGAATTGCGCACCAGAGATTTACCAATCCTGTATGTGCAACAACTGACATGGAGAAAACATCCAGGTGCGTATCAGAACATGGATTTTTGCTGGCAGCTCGAAGAGCATGATCCACCCGTGCGATGAAGTCTTCGCGAACGTCCACGCCAAGAACATCAAGGAAAGACTTTAGAGTAAACAATTGTTCCGGCGTATATTTCAATATTTTGAACGTATTCTCGCTGGCAATCCGAGGCACGAGATCCCCTTGATCGTTGTATCTTAAGGCGATCAATGCCCCATATTGTTGAATTGCCCCTGGAATGTGTATAGGTTCATCTTCACACTTGTAGAATGACTGTTCCTCGGTGCTCACAGGTTCGCCGGGGGCAATACCTGGAGGGCCATGTTTTGAAGGGACTAATTGTGAACGTTGCGATATCTTCCTATTATTTTCAAACTCGGATGACTTTTCATCACTGCCATTTCCCGTTGAATGGTCTTCTATCGAGGTCTCAGGTAGTCTGCGAATTGTATCATTAGAAGGTATAGATGGATAAGGCGGTGGATAGAAGTTCGATTCGTTAGAGTCATCGGCATGTCTCTCGTTCACATTGTCTGCTCTATCTTGAGCTTCTTGAGTCGGGGTAGAGTATCGATGGCTTGAGGTGTATGAGGGAACATCATCGGCGTTCTGTGAGGTTGTTCCAGTGTTAACATCTCTTCCATCGATAAGATTTCGAATAGGAAATATTCGTTCGACTTTAAACTCTTCAACTGATGGGAAGACCACAGGCTTGGAAGGCGTTGGGTCTATGTTGGACATTGTTCAGCATATTTGATCCCACCAAGTAGGAGTTTGAAGATTGGAATATCCAATCTCCAAACGTATGGTTAACATGGGGAAAAGAAAATGTGATAAATATGGATGAGACCCTGGAATACATAAGCTCTAATTCAAGTTGAGTAAGGCTTCGGTCTAGCTTGAGGACCACTCAACGAGCGATCGCATGATTAGTTGGGATGGTATGGAAATCGGAGTGAATCCCTATGGTTATCAGCCACGGAAGATGCTCCGTCGTGACAAGGATACACAAACTTTATGAAGGGTGGAAAGATCCCCACAGAGGCGAATAAATGGTTAAATCCGTATTTTTGGGCCCTCGTGTAGCATATCTGGTTCTTAGCTACCCCTCCTTTAAGATACATCAAAGCATGAGCTTTTTATGACAGGTCGAGTGTTAGCAAGAATAAATAGTGACAAATACAAACTTCACTACCAGTATCTAGATAACTATCGGAGGTCGTTCATGGTGGGGACAGCGCCCTCCTATATTCCGGAAGGATATTATTGCCCTTTACCAATCGCACATTGTGTTAAGTGATGATTCTTTGAAATATACATACGTGTTATTCATACCTAGAAGATAGTTGAGTACAACCAGAAATTGATGGAGTTATCACCTGCTGTGTTTGCAGAAAGTACCGAGCTGGCCTGTGCGAGGGGCTACACGTTGCACATACAATCGGCAACAATTCTCTGATCCCTGACTCGTAACTAAAATCTCCACTTCTTCACTCACCAATTCTTTACCATCAGAACTATTAATGGTATTCGAGGATCCGTCCAGCAATCGAAAAGTGACGCTTATGTACAGAGCTCACTTTCCCCAAGTACCGTGACGCACCAGGATACTGACTACCAGCAAGATTTTATGGGTCACAAATTTAGTTAAGGAACAAACCTTCCCGACCCTTCATTGACGCCAATCAAGTGTAGCCTTCAAAACTCTATTAGGCCATAGAAGTTTCAGTTATGTTAAGTACGAAGGCAAAAAAATCAACAAAGTTCTTGAGAGCAAATTTATCCCTAGACACCAATGAGAGGTACAGATCACAATTACATCATGGCCGTTACATTGGAAACATTGAAAAAAGGTATTTCGATGGGGAAACAATGGAAAACCGTTGCAAAGATCGTGCCACTTAGATCGTGTTACGCATGCTTAACCTTAGCATTCAGGATCCATGCATGTACGCGAATGTCACGATATCAGAGGCCAGAAGCCTAGAAGCTATTCAGAACCAATACCCTAGGTTTGAAGGGATTAACTACCCGTGTTTGCACTCGTATCTCAAACTTGCTGAGCAGCGTTCGTGAGTATCCATTCTTGATACCACATGATGGCCCGGGCCATCTAATGCAACAATGAAGTCCATTCTCCATTCTTCCGGCGTGGGTCAATAGCAGGACCCGCAGAAGGAAGCCGATATCACTCGGACCTCGAGATCCGAGCTGCAGCTCCTTATCTTGAAATCCAAGCGATAATATACTCAACACTTTATGAGTGACTTTACTGTATTCTCTGTCACGGTTACTTGAACTACTCTGCAGTCAGATATTCATCGCAGATTTCTATTGAACAGCAGAACACCCTGCAATAGCGAAGTTTCGTTATTACTTTGAGTTCAATTCAGAACAGGGCCTATGGGTTCTGTACATGCAATATGCCCAATCATTTCGTGTACAGATTTCAAAAAGACTCTTCTCGTTTGAATGGATCAATTACTATACTGGATAATGAAGACATCAACACTTCTCCTATTAAGTTGATAAAGGCTTATGTTTTGTTTTTCCTCCATAGTTGCTTTTCTGAGCAAACCTTAATTAGAAGTTATCGATTCATCTAGTTGCCTGTAGCCCAAGTTTTTGCATGATAGCGTAACTACTATTTGCTAATTAAATGGCATTGTATAAGCCACAGCCAAATATTCATCTTATCATCAATCCGGTACTTTGATTTATTTTTGCAACAACATCAATCCTCATTGTATAAATTCAAAACAATCCAACATGAATTATTCTCTTATCACAGAACTCGTGATTTTCTACGATTCACTCGCGAGCTAAACGCCTCAGTACCCTAAGCCCCTTAGTACCGAAACTAATAGCCTCGGGTCAGGAATGTGAACCATCAGAGTCTTAATTGTATATGGAATGCCATTCACGATTTATGGCATTTTAGGAATGCGGGGGATTCGTGATATCAACACTTGACGATTGAAAAACCTTTCTATCCCTTGCGTTTATCTGACTGAACATCAAACATTAATACCCTCATTCAAAATGTTACCCACCCTCCCAATCCTCCAAACCATCCTATTCTCAACTCTAGTAACCTCCTTCGCCGTCTCAAACCCATTTGGAAAAATCGGCGCCAAAGCACTTGCTCTACAAGGAGAATGTGCAAAGCAAGGAGGTATCATCTCCCATCCTCAACCCCATCTCCATTTTCCACTCCGTACTGAAAATAACCAGGTCTCTGTGCCCATGCACCATGTTGTAAAAATTCAGGCCTAACGTGTCGACTAGACGGTCACGGCATGCATTTTTGCGAATTTGGTAATCAGAATGCGTCTCCGAGTCCTAGATCTACACTCGATACTTTTCATGAGATTTTTCAGAAGTTTAGGGAGAGGGCTTCCGCTTCGGCAGATTTGGACTCCTATCCTATTCCGCCGAGACATCAAGAAAATGGTGAAGGCGGAGATGACGTGGAGGTTGTGATTTCTCCTAATGAGCAAGGGATTAATATAAAAGTAGAGGATGTGTTACCGAGACCATATCTGTCACTTGAACAGACTTTGACCTCAAAGATTGATGAGCAGACAAAAACTGGAAAAGGAAACGAGCATAAGAAAGAAGAAGTAAATAAGTGGGATTTTCTGAAAGTAATTGAAATGCCGCCCAGACTAGACGATATCACGGAGTTGCCAAAATGCAAGCCAGTAAATAGTACGTTCCCTTCTTTCCCTCACCTCAAGGAGAAATTAATGAGAGAACAGTGAAATGTAACCCCATACGCGGGATCAGAGTATGCTGTCCAGAATTAGAATGCATGCAAGTAGGTCCCGCATATGAAGATTTCGAATGTAGGAAAGCGCCAGGAGATCGGGACGAGAAGAAAGTTATGGCATCCTCGGACGAGGAGAAAAGTGATGGTAAATTGCAGTGGTTCCTGGGTGGGTGGAACAACCAAAAGTCTAAGGGATCGAGAAGAGAGGGAATGGGGAGAAATGGAGAAAGTGAAAGGATTGATGACGATGAGGTTTTGTCTCTATGATACGGGATGGGAGAGATGGGATGGGACGGGACGGTGGCGAATAAGGTGTACTTGGAGTTCCATTGGGATGTAAAGGCAGGGATGAATAGGATTTCGGTATTGGGTGTTGGTCGTCCACAGGATACTTCTGGACTGGGCGGACTGAATTGGAGTCGGTTGGTTCTTGACTTGAGAAAGAGAAATTCGCAGATTCTTCTTATGACAAGTTTGTCAAACCGTTCATACTATAATGCAACAATAAGATGTCCGTTATAAAATGCATGCCAATAGATGAAATTCATCTGGCATGTCTCCTTGTCAAAAACTCGAATGGGTGTGAAGTATCGAATCTGTTTGTGCATATCGAGGCTGATTGGAACACAAGTCAAATCCAAATTTTGATGGGTTTTCAAAAACTCAGGAGTCTCGAAGATTGAGTACTATGGAAGAATATTGGACACTATAAAAGTGAATTTTGCGCTTATTCACTTTCTACCCCTGGTAATGCACATATCAAGGCTTCTTCCCGCCATCCAATTCCTACTTCTTCTACTACGTCTGCAACGAACTCTCTCAACTGTCGAGTTGGCAACTCTCAAGGTCGAGATACGCATTACATCCATTTCAACCACGAAAGAATTCTTCGCCAGGAAATACAAAATCCAACATGTCTACGCCGACCGAGAAATTTCCTGAAAAACCTAAGGAAATCAAGTTTCTTCATCATTGTCCATCAGACTCTAAAAAGCGCCCATTTTCCTCTCCAAACGAAATGGTCACTTTCATCATTCGCAAAGGTGACAAGCAAGAAACCTTTCAGATCCACAAACAAATCGCATGTCAGCATTCAGAAGTGTGGGACCGGGCTTTCAACAGTGCCTTCCTGGAAGGAGAAACGCAAACTTATCATCTTGAGGATAACGAGCCCGGATTGCTTTAGATTGTTGATACAATGGGTATATCAGGGGAGATTCGAAAACGTTCACCAGTATGAACTTGACGCTGAATATGACCAAGACCCAAAATGTGAAGGGGATGCAAGAGATTTGTGTGCGCGAGAAGACGTTTTGCTGGCGGAGCCGTGGATCCTAGCTGAGAGATTTCTCATCCGGCCACTGCAAAATTATACTATGCAAGTTATGTTCAGAAAGCAGGTTACATGTGGAGCAATGAACGCTGCGTGCTACGAACATCTCTATGAAAACACGGCAAAATATAGTATTCTGAGACGCTTTGCGGTTGAGCAGAGATGTTGGCTTGGCGGAGATTTTCCCGGCCTGAGTGAGGAATGCTTCCCAGCGCAGATGCTGTTTGATATGATTGGCGTTTTGCAGGAACGACTGGCTGCAGATGTTAGGAAGAGAAAATGTTTTGAGTTAGGTAAGGATATGGAAGGTTGTCTTGTTGGGGAGTTATGGGACGACCATGATCTCTGAGCATTTGTCCATGTTCAAAGTGGATTCTATGCAGCCTTAGGATCGGCATGCAAGATTTACTAGACTGCGGGTTTTGGCAAAGGGTGTTTTGTGATCTGTATTGTGGCCTACACACTTATTATGATTTGGAAAGTGGTAATGGAATAATAAGGTCTGATGTTTCTCGCTCATTGTGGTGACGTACAGATCTGTTAGCTTAATGCGGTACCATTAAAACATGAAAATATGCTTTCAAAGATCTTCTCCTTACTCATTTGAAACCCGAACTGGCCCACCAGGCTTTCGATCCTTGATACTTCAGTGAAGAATGGATGATGAAGATTATGATGATAATTTAGTATTCAAAAACCTATAAATGTTGTAATGTTTGAAATCGAGGAATCTTTTGACTATATTCATTCATACATAGCATTTGGCATAACGTTGAAGATGTATGACATTACACTACCCACAATGAAAGCATTTCTCTAAGGAGCTGACTGAATTGGCAGCAACATAAGATGCTCCTTCCTTCCTTCTCACAGATTAACACACATGCTCATTTCTGCACTTGGCTACGGGCATGTATTCCAGCATCCTGACTCTCCTACTATGAATAATTCCACGCCGGGGATTTTGGGTGAGGAATGAACCCCCACGGCTGGGGATTTTCTTTGAGCTTGTCTTTCTTTTCATCTCAGAATGAACCTCATCTCCAAACTTCACTAACTATGCTCATTCTCCAAAACAACACCATGTACTTTTACATCTAAGGATTTTGATTGGAACGGTGAGCAGAATTGCGACTATATCAAAACACTTGAATAGTCTAGTAGAAAGGTTTTTCAAAGGATTTCAAAAACATCACGCATATTCAATACATCACGCATATTCACTCTTCTTTAAATCTACTCATCCTAAATCCGTACCCCATTTCTATTCAAACTCCAGCCATAGACATCTACCTTTCTCAATGTGATTATTTAGTACAGTACTAGTAATCATGGTACGGCGAACACTTCAAATGCTTACTGAATCTCTTCTATAAAAGCTTCAACCAAACACCCAACTTCTTCACACAACATACCATCAACAGTTCTTGACAAATATTCCGACCTATTTGCTCACCGAGCCATAAAAACAATGGATTCTTCAACGGAACTATCAGATATCGAGTCAGCCGATCAATCCGAAACACCACCACCTCCACCTGGACGAAAATTTCCAAAATTCTCGTAAGTATGTTTTTCCATGTATAAGCTCCGTTCCTAACAAGCTACTAGTATCAGAGATACTTTGGTCTCTCTCGTTGTCGGCCACGATGGCGTTGAATCTCGATTTGCCGTACATAAGCGATTCGCATGCCATTACTCACCAGTTCTAAAGGCTGCTTTCAATAGTGATTCCATCGAAGGACAGACCCAAGTCTACAATTTTGAAGAAACGAAGCATGAGCTCACCTTTGCCTATTTGGTACAATGGATATATACCCAGAAAATCGAGATACTTGTTGGAGAAGAAGGATTCGTGGATGATAGCCCAGACGCGACGGAAATGGAGACAAATGAGCGAGTCAAGATGGATGATGATGCATTAGTCAAGCTCTGGATTCTCGCCGATAAACTACTCATGCCTGAATGTCAAAACTACGTCGCGGACCGAATCATGGCTCGCTTTCAACACTTCAAGATCATTGCGTTGGAATGTCTCTCGTACGTCTGGGACAACACTGCTGGAGAAGAAACTCGTCTGCAGCGACTTTTCATTATTCAAAGTTTGGAGGCCAAATTTTCTAGACAGTTTTTGCTAGACAATATGGAGTATTTTCCAAAACCACTACTATGTATCCTGCTTGGAAGTCTCTTCTCCCTTCAAGCCCGAACTGAAGAAAAGCTTGGGGAGTGTCAAGAGCTCTCTCCTCGTACATATGCGTCGTTTCATGTTCCTGATAGCAGTGGCGATAGAGAGGGAGACCATTTTGTTTTTGCCCAATTAGCCGAAGATTAGGAAATGGAAGACAAGAATGGGGAGCTCCAAACTATCTACAAGGAAATAACCAAAGGCGATGTTAGGTATAGGAAATAGACTAGTGACGTTGTTCGGAAGGACGAAGGATTTCAGCGAATTCATCGTTTCTCTAGAGGGTACTCCTGGCTGCTATCACAGCTGTCTTGCCTTATCCTACACGACATTAACAACACACTTTTTTTCAAGATAAAACGATCAAGGAAGTGGGAAATGTGTACTTTAGGTACGGAAAAATAGTGGACCTCAATATAACGGAGGATAATAGTACCTCCATCTCAATACATACATACATACATACATTCTTTCCACCCTACATACACACACAAACAAAACCTCCCAAACAACCCCCCACAAAAAAAACCCCAAACTCAGACATCTCCCCTCCAAAAAAAAGTACATTCACCACTCAAATATAAACCCAACTTTCAAAAGCACACCAATTCCATTTCCATTTCCATTTCCAATACCCCAATCTCCCAGCTACCCAACATCCCCCGCTAATCCAAGCCAAATTCGAAGTTACTGAGTATATATATATATAAATCCCCAGACTCTAATCTAATCAATTATTATAATCAATCTTATACTTTGAATTAATTAAACCTACACTCCTTCCCTTCTCCCCATTTCTTTCGTTCTACTATCGCGAATGATGTAATCTGCTTTTATCTGCTTTTATCTAATCTATTCTAATCCGATGATTTAATAATTTATTAATAGAAAAAAAATGAGAAGAATATATAGAGAATAAAGAATAAAAAAACATTTTATCTAAAATAATCTACCGATAGATTGATAATCTAGAATGAGATACTATCTAGCTAGAGATAGAGATAGAGAGTAGAATAAAGAGTGAGATATTGAGAGGGAAGAAGCGGGAGATAAGTAAGGAGGATAGAGTCAAGTAAAGTAAATATTATGTTATATTATATAATATATAAAGAAAATGCAAATCAAGTAAGTGTATTAGGAATACAGTTTATATGATTGTGGTAGAGGATATAGAATATAGAATATTATACCGAATCATATCACATCATCACCAACACTCAAATCAAAAATCAAAGTCTTATAAAAAATAATTATATTCCATTCATTCTATTATACGTATACAAACACATGCAAAGTATAACCCATACCTAAAGCGTACAAGTCTCAACCAGAACGAAAGGAAGTGAGTGAGTGGGCATGAAAAATTAATGAAAATCCAGGTCCAGGCCCGGATGCCGATGGCAATGGCGGTATAGTATATAGAATGCTGTTGTTTGCGGATCCAAAGGAGAAAGTTTCATGTGAGTAGTAAGGGGTTGCACGATGAAAAAGAGGGATTTTGGGAAGGGAAGTGGAGAGGGGGGGGAGAGAGAGCGGGGATTGATGCGTACCTTAAGTAGCGGATGGTGTTTGATATTGATGTGATTTGGAGGTGAAAAGGGCGAAGAGATTGAAGTGTAGAAAGGTATGGAGTGCTGAATCGTCGTAGCGAGGGGTGTATAGGAGAGGAAAGGTAGGGGATACGGAGGAATGGAGGAATGTGGAATAGAGGGATGGGAGGATCAGAAGGTACGTACCTTACACAAAAAAATCATAAATCAAGAGAAGAAAAGTACATGAAAGACGAAGAGATCATCGTCTTTGACCAACCACCAGCCTTAAAAACATATTTTGTAGAATGTAAATGCAGATGTACTCCATGCATGCATGTCCTAATAACCCTCCAGATACTCCTCCAAGAACCAAAATATATCATGCAATGTCTCGCCTAACAATAACAATTTCCCCAAATTCCATGCCTTGTATGCTAACTCTATGGAAGTGCTAACTATAGCTACCTAGAATAAAAAGTATGATTATTTACAACATCTCCTCATCTTCACCTTTATTTGTGTATCCACCGAATTGAAAATTTTGGAATGCTCCATACCTATGATATTTAGTCAGTGAAAACACATATGTAAGATGGCTGTTGAAATGGGTGAGAAAGAGAGAGGGTGGGGTTGCATTTAAAAACGTAAAGTGGGGGTTGTTTGAGGTGGGGTTAACGAACAAGGGGAGAGAGTAAAGTGCCAACTCATGAACTGGCAAGAAAATACTCACTGATTCTCCATCGCTTCAACATTTGGGTATCCATGAATAGATTCGACAGTCTTATAGACGGGGTCAATAGATTGCTTGTACTGAGGTCCACCGACTGCCGATCCGAAGTGCGAGTAAATGTCTTTGGAGGGGCCCGCTGATTGTTCATACTCTCGCGCAGCTAAAAGTTCATAACCAGATGCCATGTAAGGCTCAACGTGCTCGGCATGATTCCAGCGTGCATCTCCACCTTGAATTGGTGTCAATGGAGCATGGCTACTACCATCACTCATAGTATCATCATCCATACTTGAATCCTGTGTTCGAGACATTCTTTCTTCCAACATTTGTCGTTCGTATCTCAACCTTGCCATGGATTCTTCTTGCTCAAAGCTAGTAGAAGGCCCAGTCCACAAATCTTGCGGCAACGCTTGTCCTCCATTGTATGGTGGGCAGATTCTCCATAACTCAATTAATCGCATCTGCTGACTAGCATCTGCGGTTTTGAAGAGTTCAATTTGGGTAGGGTATAATGAGGAAGAATCGACACCATGTCTTGCGAGTATAATATCTACTGTAAGTTGATCTGTTTGGAGTGGTTCGGAAGCTGGTCTGGATGGTTGCTTGACAATATGTGCGGAGTGGGTATAATGTTGAGAAACTGAGTATGTGTATGTTGGTTCAACTTCCTTTGGTTGTTCTACGGGGGCAGGAGGAGGAGGATTGTGGAGGGAAAGATTGCGAGCGAAAAGCATCGCGAGCTCTTCTTGTGTAGCCATGACGTCTATGTATGACTGACTATTCAATACTACAGCAGATACGTCAGTTGAGTTACTTTGAGAAGAATGAATAGCATACCTTATGTTGCGAATGATCTGATGATCTTCAAGATGAATCTTGCAAAGTATCTCGACTGTTTGGAATATTTCGAGAAAGAAAAGAGTTCGAACCCGAATGTTGTTCTGATTTGTAGTAAAGCCTAGAGTCAGAAGAACATGCAATATGCAAGAGAATGGAGCAGACTTTTGTGGACAAATGCAAAAAGATTTTGCTTGTTATTATTGACTATGCTATGTACTGAAGTAAAGGTAGAATAGAATTACTCTTGAGAGAAATGGAAGGGATTTCTTGAATTGAACGGGTGGTAGCGGCGATCGCGGGTAAGGGGAGGAAGATGACCTTTGGGAAATGAGCTTATTTGGAATGATTCAGTAGCCACAAAAGTTTCAGAATTAGAATGAAATGAAATTGAATCTTCAATAACTTTGAAATGTTTTATATGTTATTGTTATTGTTATTGTATTGTCGAAGTATTTTATAGCAAAATATAATATTGCAAAAATTGAAGTTTATAAAAGGTTGTAAAGTGGAAGGAAGGAAGAAGGATTCGATGGGATGTTCATTCACGTACTAAGTATCGTATCAAAGAGATAAAAGTAATTGATAAGTGATTTGATAAACCCCCTCTTTGTTTTATGATGTACAAGCCAACTCTATTTAAAAGCCAATGATTTTCTATTTTAGAAACATATTGGGCTGTTAGCGTTACACTTATCATAACCCATTTATCCCCATTCAATCATTTTATCTGCCAATTGTTCTATGACACGAGTATGACCTTTACATCAATTTACTGGATGAGGCCCTCGTTTTCATTTCAGATCTTCAACAATATATTAATTAGATATTTGAAGATTAGGTCGCCAAAGTAATAAATACCCTTCAACACTCTGTTCAAATTTTGAGAAACATAACATTTGGACATCTGAGTATAAAATCATCTGATGTGAAAATGATTGAATTTTGATGACGCTCCGCTAGGCCACTGCCGTGGAGGCTTTTTCGCTTCGCTCTGAATCATCTTGGTCTATCTTTTCTGATTCACTACATTTCAACCAAATAAATCCAACAATCAGTTACCGTACGAAGATTGAGTACATAGGTATGTATCATCCATCCATCCATCCATCCATCCATGAAATTTGAATCTGGAGCGAAGCGAAAAGGCCTCCACGGCAGTGGCCTAGCGGAGCGTCACCAATTAGATCTTTTCGGTTTTCTTTTCCTGATTCAATCTGTTCAGTCAAATCCAATGGGATATCAAGTTACCGTACTGTACGAATTGAGAAATATCTGTACTCCATACCTATTCGTCATACACAAGCAAAAAGAAGTACAAAAGAGGCACAGCAAGTGATGTGATGGATGTATGGAGTGAGACTGAAATGACTTGATCGACCTGCATGAGACAAGACTTCTTTTCCGTGCCCCCCATGTTTCGTTATTGGGTACCAACTTTCTGTTGCCTTTTGTGTCTTATCGATGATTCTCTTATCCTCATGTGACCAGTGCTCAAGCCTTAGCATCAAGGCCAAAAGCTAAAGATGACGCTAAGAGCCGCCGCCAACCTAAACGCGTTTCGTGGTGCCTGGAGCTCTGATATACAGAATCTCAAGAGCTTCATTAAATCTCCCCAAATCTCTCCACATCATCCCAATTCTTTGTCTTTAAAGCTCTTGAATATCTTCCATTAAAATCTAGAAATCATGGTAAGCTTCAATTTATTTAGATTGGCACATCTCATCAAATAAAATGAGCTCCTTAAGCTAACTTCCCGCCTTATATTAGACTTCGATAGGTACAGGTTACGATCTTTCGAATTCCGTCTTCTCCCCGGATGGACGAAACTTTCAAGTCGAATATGCAGTGAAGGCGGTCGAAAATGGTGGAACCTCTGTTGGAATTAAATGTAAAGATGGAGTTGTACTTGCAGTTGAAAAGGTCATCACCAGCAAGCTCCTAAAAGCGGGAGCCAACAAACGTATTGCGACAATCGATAGACATATGGGTGCTGTATGTACAATCTTGATACTTGAATAGTCATTTTGAAATGATAAAATGGCTAATTATCCTTCTACAGGTATCTTCAGGATTAGTACCAGATGGTAGACATTTCGTTTCCCGTGCACGCGATGAAGCTGCAAGCTGGCGTAACGTTTACAAAACTCCAATTACAACCGCAGATTTGGCTAGTCGAATGGGTGGATACCTTCAAGCATATACCCTCTATTCATCCGTACGACCCTTCGGTATTACTGCGATCGTTGCAGGTTATGATTCTGAACAAGAATTACCAGTTGATGGGCAAGTAGGAAGTGGACCATCCATTGGTTCTGGAGGAAAGGTTGAGGGCAAGAAATATGGTGGACCAGGTCTTTATATGATTGAACCAAGTGGATTATACTGGGGTTACTATGGAGCTGCTACTGGTAAAGGACGTCAAGTCGCAAAGGCCGAGTTAGAGAAGTTGGATCTTGCAGCAGGGAAGCTGAGTCTATTAGATGGTGTCAAAGAGGCTGCAAGAATTATTTACGTTGCGCATGATGACAATAAGGATAAGGAATTCGAACTTGAGATGACCTGGATTAGCAATCTTGATGGACCAACAAAGGGAAGACATGAGGAAGTACCAAAGGATATCCTTGAAGAAGCAGAGAAGTTAGCGAAGAAGGCTTTGGAAGGTGAAGATGATGAGGAAGAAGAGAAACCGGCTGAAGAGGATAAGATGGAGGAATAGTTACAGAAGTATGTGTGAGAACCCCTTTGTATCAACACCTGCCTTTACATTTTACATGGCCTAAAGGTTTTGAGCTTATCACAGCATATGACACTCTAATGATACATTTTACACCCTTATTTGAGTTTTGACTAATTCATGCAATCTAAGAGTGGTGAATACTTTGGGTGCAATATTTTCCCTGTGTTTTTAGAAATAGAGCCTCATGGCTATTCTTATTTCAATCGTCACTACCAGAATATGGAAGTGCTATTCCTTCTTTTGATTTCAATAAATCATAATACCTAATTCAACCCAGACAAGTTTGTCTGTGGCCAAGGAATTTCGAGGAAGGTAATAAATGGGATGGGTCTATTCGTCTCCAGTCAACAGTGGTGGGGTGGAAATCATCCCCGTTTTTCAGATATGCAACAAAAGTTATTTTTTATTTAAGTCTTATTATTGGTCCATATCACCAGTTTTATTTATATCATAAGGTAGATAATCTACTCAACTCTATTAGCTAGCTACTTGTCTCGAGTCGATAATGCTGGAAATATTGATCTTGTCTTTAAGATGCGTAATATATGTTCCCTGATGTTATTTTATTGGTTGTGTATTTTTTTTTTATAATACCAGGAATTAGGAACCGGGGAGACACGCCTCTTTGTGTGCTCCCCCTTGGATTTCTCTTCCGTTTGTTTATTGTGAGAGTTAGACCAAGTATCAAGCAAGGATTCTCCAAATTTGATCTGCGGTTTACTTCAGCATCAATCCATTTCTTTAGAGTGCCAGGATCATAAAATGTGATGGCGGTGTTGGTGCTGGGATCTACATACTCTTCATAATTTGTTTATGCACTTACTGAAAACCTGGCTGGAAAACTCGAAAATTCTTTCGCATTAGCTGATGATTTTACCGAGCGTCGCCTCTACAATGAGGTGAATGGCCATTTTGAGGGCCAGCATTTGATATCTAATGGAAATTTTCGGGTTGAGTTCAGATGTGTTAATGGGGGGGATCGGTAGCGTCTTGATGGCGGGTTTGGTTATGGCGTTTGCTTTTGATTCGGCTAGGCGTCTTGGGTGCATGTCTCAGCAAAACATCACGAGAAAGTATCCTCTTCCATCAACAATTAAATCATTGAAAATCATCGTTTATTTCCAATATTAACTGTGACCTTTCGAGAGACCACAGCACGCCTCAGTGGCCATCCATCTTAAAACCGCCTCTCTTGATCCTTCCTACACATGACCAAAAGAGAATATTTTTCCAGTAGATCAATATTATAGAAATATGGTCATTTTACATATACACATGATATATCACCTACCTAGTAAGTGTAAAGTGAGTAATGATCATGGTATTTGCAAATCCCAGTCAAAGTCAATACAAGTAGATGACTACATCCATCGGGCAGGAATTTTTCGAGAATGGCCACCACCACCACCATTGGTATTTGCAGTCATACGGTTCTCGCGGTATAATTTGATTCGATTCGATTCGATATGTTCCGTATATATTTAATGGCATACTATGTATAAATCCACATTCACTTTCACATCCGCATCTCTATTCTCCCAGCAAACATTCACACGCACCCGTATTAGCATTCCGGAATCCGGCACCTTCACGCTCACATCTCACTAGACCCATCTAATTGAGTAGTATTCCTCAAGCAAGAATTCAAACTATGGGGTCCTGGTCTCATGAATCATTTTCATCATCTCGTTCTTCGCAGTCTCGATCTAAAAATACTATTTTAAAGAAATCTCTTCAGAAATTTAAATCGGCTCCTCCTCCTCCTACGTCATCTCAGAAATCTATATCTAAATCTATATCTAGACCTACAGGTAGACCTAAACCTAAACCTAAACCCCGCAAAGGAAGAATAATAATAGAATAATAATACATTTTGTTCGTCACGCCGAGGTATTTATCCCTTCCCCCTCCCTTCGCCCCCTTCCCTCTTCCCCCTCTAACTAATACTCCCACCCCAGGCCTACAACCACCTCCCCCGCTCCCACACCCCTTCCTCCCGAGGGTTTTTCCATGCGTTGACGAGGAATTGTAGGTTTTTTCTTTCTTCTTTTTTCCCTTTTCTCTTTCCCTATTATTTTCTTTCTGATCCTCCTTCTATTTCCTTATCTCATCCTCACCCCTAAAACAAATCAACACTCAACCCCCCCCCCCCCCCTTCCTCTAAAAAGAATCAAATCTAATAATAATCCAACCCATATAACAGACTGATACAATACAGAAATAATTTCCCTAAGTCAACTACTCTATATATAAACCACCCCCTCTTATAAATCATTCTTTTATATCAAAAATCACGATTTTCATTTATTAATAACTTTATAACAAATTAATATAATTAATTAAAATTTAAAATATAAATTCTTTATATAGATATCAATTCTAAAAATTTCATAATTTTAAATTTTGTTTTCGTTGAAATTTTCAAGATTGAAATTTCGATTTCAATTTATATATAATTTTATATACAAATTAAAAAACATTAAAATCTTGAATAATTTTTCAATAAAAATAATTAAAAATATTTTTTTTTTTTTGGAAATTATAAAATCATATCCTACAAAATGAATTTAATTATTATATATAATAATTTATAAAAAAAATCTTTTATTAAAAATATTATAATTTTTAATCCTTATAAAATATAAAAAGATAAATAAAATCTTATTTATAAATATTAAAATTTTAAAATTTGATTCATTTTAAGAAATTCGATTCAAGGATTTTATAAAAACTAACAATTTATTTTTTCATTATTTTTGTTGAAAAGTTATTCAAGATTTTTGTATTTTCTTTAATTTATATATAAATCGTATACAAATTAAAATTCGAAAATTCAATTTTAAATATCTCAATGAAAAAAAATTACGAAAAATTCGAAATTTCAAGAATTTACTATTATATAAATAATAAATCTATATTCAAAATTTCAGAAAATTATATTCATAAATAAGAAAATTAAAAACGCTGATTTTTATAATTTTTGATGTAAAAGAGTGGCCCACAAGAGAGGTGGCTCATATGTGAGGTAGTTGACTTAATCATGATTAAAACATCTACAGGATATAGATTTATAGGTCCGCCTGCTCGGTTTGTATGTCATTGAGAAGAGAGAGTTTGAGATATGGGATGGGATGGGATGGGATGGGATATAAGAGAGAAGTAAATTTAGAGTTTGGTGGTTGGTTTATAAAGGAGCTTGGATTTGAGTTGTGAGATTATATGTCAACTCAACTTAACTCAATCTACATCAACTAACTTTTCCCCCTTTCCTCCCTCCCCTTCCCTTCCCGCACCTCCCATCCAAGCTACCTACATACCCTCACCCCCACTCCACCACCACAAACAAACAAAAAATCCCTTAGCAAAAAAAAACAAGAGAGCTAAAGAAAGCTACCAAAAGCAATGTATAAAAAAACACACACAAACAGGTCCATACCCATCCAATTACTCCTCCCTCCAACGCCATATCAAGCATTCATTCGTACCTCTAAAGTTCATACTCCCATTCATATCCCCATGCATGCATGCATGCATACAAGCAAGCATCCATGCATCTATCCATTCATCTCCAGTTATTGTCGTCATATCTCGTATCATAGCTTTCGCTATTTTCTGCCCTGCTCAAGCATTGAGCTCCATCCATTTATTTTATCCACCAAAACCATGCTATCTTTGATGAATAATAACGCATCACCAAATTAGCCATATGCTAATCTGCGTGTATTCCCCTCCATATCTCAAAAAGTGCATCAATTTAATGCTACTTAACCAATATCTGCTTGTCTTCCTGTCTGCTCTGCCTTCTTATATCAACCCACTGCACCCCTATGAATTCCATTCCCAAAAAAAAAAAAAAAGAAAAAGAGCAAAATCTAACATGATCCATTCATTCCCAGGACTAAATCCGCAAGAAGACTAGACTATCAAAAATGAAACACGATGCTACGTGATAGAACCAAATTCGAGATCTGTAGTCTTTGCAAAGTGATATTAAGAGAGAGTAAGAAGAAGAAGGGTATCTTTTATGATCGATTGCTCCAAACCAAATCCATCTCAAATAAGAGAAATAGAAAAGGGAAAAGAAGCCGCTGACCTCGCATATAAACGAGGAAGAAAATCTATATTGCTGAAAGCTCATCATCACCATCATCATCATCGAGAACTGCTATCATCCAGTTGACCTAATAACCAACATCTGTCTTAACCACAGACAGTCACCAACACATGAGGAAAGATTTCATGATTCCTTACATCCAGAAACATTAGAATCGTTGAAATCTCAAGATGCTGTCTCTTGTTTGTATGCAATTCCTGTCATACCACTTCCTTGTTTTTGATCAAGAATCTCTCGAGCATAAAAATCCACAAGCATGGTACCATAAGCTTCCAATTCTTCTACCGGTACGGATAATCGAAAATCGTTCAATAGTAAGAACTGAAGCTCCAAATGATTTAATTCATTCAATGGCAATCCACCAACCTACACAAACGTCAGTATTAAGAAAGAGATAATTCGTCAATAACCTTACCTTGGCGTATCTAGAATTCGTGTAGAATACATCAGAGAAGAATTTGCTTGCACAAGTAACGCCAGCAATAACCAAACGATGAATATTAAAGCTGTCAACTACAAAGAAGTGTGAGAGAGGGAACTGAGCCAATCCAGGTTCAGGTCCAGGTGAGTGAGTATATTGAGCATTTTCGAACTCTGATTTGAGTTCAGGAACGCTTCTAGCTCCTGGTGGAGTGTCCGCCAAATCGGAACCTTCGGCAGAGTAAGTGGACGACGGTCGAGAATTATCCTGATCCATTGACTCTCGTCGCATAGCATTTATTGGTGCTGCGTTAACTCTTTCCGTCATTCTATCAAAGTAGACCAACAAGCTCAAGAACACCTCGTATGTTGTTGGGCAGTACTTGTGTATTCGAGTCAAGTAACTTAAAATCGTAATGCTAGGCACATTCTTTCCATGAAATGCTAGTACGCTCGAGGAAAGTCCAGTAAGATTGGTTGTGCTCTCGGCAGATGGAATGGCTCTTTGCAAGGCTTCATGTTGACGATCGTTTGTGGTGGTGATTTTGGTCAAAAGTCCAGCTACCATTTCAATAATATCCGTAATGGGCATGCCACTAATCTCGTATTTCAATCCAGGATCATCTGCTGTACGTTGACATCCAGGTTGACCTCTAAATGAAAGGAATTCTTCGCTGGCGAAACTTTCGATATGTGCCAAATCTCGAACTTTGATGGTGTTACCACCATATTTTTGTACATCATCAAGAGACTTTGCTGATCTTGTAATAGTCCGTTCAGAAGTCGCACATATATTTCGAGATTTAAGAGGAGAATCCGTACTCATCGTATGCGGATGTTCGGATCGTGCATGAGGACCCGAAGATGGTGGAAAGGTTTGTTGACTTGTAAATGAACCTGGATTTGGACTCGAACTCGAAGGAGGAGAAATTGGTTCCGACTTCACTCTTGTGCGATGGTCTACATCGTGAGAGTCGGCATATTTGGCTTGAGTGTTTGCGCTTGGAGGAGGGGTGCCATCATTTACTGATGTGGGGTGGGGTTTCGAACTTAGTGGAGGCTCGACTCTAGACCTGGAAGGTTGTCGATATGGTGAATCCTCTGAAGATCCATGATGCCCTGCGCCGGGTATCATTGTATGGGGGTGAAAGCGCGATGAATCTGACACAAAATCAATCACCGCAGCCATGTCAAGTAAGTTTGATGGTTGTGAAAACCTGATCAGCCGTACGCGATTAGCTTAGTTCTTCCAAATCTGCGATGGCCGGAATAATCTGGAGAAAAGAGAGAGTAGAATAATGGTAGGAGGTCTTTAAAAACTCATGAGCGGCAACTAAGTCGTTGTCGTTGGTGAAGAAGTGGCCAAGAGGTTTCCCAAAAGTCTTATCGTGAAGGTACTTTGCCTATCGATCGATCGATCGGTCTTTGACTACCGGGTAAAAAGGTAAATAGACACCAGTATCAAAACAATCCTTCCTTTGACTCTTTAACAACTGCCAAATATACCCTGGCAAAAACTTCCAGTATTGAATATCATTATGAATTGCAATAACAAGTTCACATTTGGCTGACAAAGGGTTGAATGGTGGTGAAGACGCGCCATTTAGTTGCCATTTTATAAATCTTTCGTGGGGGTAAAAGGATGTCCCATAAACCCAGTATTGGTTGGTACATATTAAGAAAAGAGTGAAAGCTTACCTGCAACATTCATAGAAAGGAGATTTGAAAATTGTAATTTATCAAAGTATTTCTCATATAATCCAATGATTATTGAAAAAAATACAATTATTTTCACCAAAAGTGTTGATACTGTATTGTATCTGTATTGTATCAATAATAGAAGGAGGTTAAATGTGAATTATTATGTTGATGGGTGGTGGATGGATGAGTGGATGGTGGGTGGATGGGTGGATGAGGGACGTGATTTGAATGAACCGAAGAAATTCACCAGGTTGAGGTGTGGATGTGTGGTTCACTTATCACTGGCCGTAGTAAAATAGATCCAAGGTTCCTATGACGAAAACTTCAGAACCCTGAATTCCTAGAAGTCCCACCTGGAACAATCTGAAAGAAGAACCAATGAATGAAGATAAACTGATTCAGTAAAATGCAAGATGGTGATAAACAGGAAGGAAGGAAGGAAGGAAAGAAGGAAAGAAGGAAAGAAAGAAAGAAAGAAAGAAAGAAAGAAAGAAAAGAAAAGAAAATGTATTCAAGAAGCTTTTGATAGGATGTTATCTAAAAAGTATTGATATAGGTAGATATCTCTTTCTGAAGAAGAAATTAAAGAATGATACAAATGATACGATTAATCCAGATTAAATGAATATCAGATAAGTACTAGTCTTACCTAGTATCAATTATTTAAGTAAATCTAAACCATACATGAGCTTGATTATCACAGTACCGGTAAGTAGGTAGGTAGTATCTATTGCTATATGAAGCATACATACATTTTTGGCAAGACCTAGTAACCTTCCAGCAACCAACAATATCATTGTTGAACCCATCCATCGAGCCAATAGATATCACAAACCCAGTCCGGTTCCGCTCTTAAATCTAAAGGAGTCTTGGAGTTGAGGCTTGTATTTCCCATCAAAAATATACCCAGGATAACCTCAAATAGAACTAGATAATCTTACATCCACGCGTCAATACCGAAGTACCTTTAATTTTATATCACTAGAAGCATCAAAGGAAAACCTATCGCATCTTCTTCATTTAGATTGTCCCGGTATGACAATCACACATATGTTGTAACACTCAAAAAGTATCAAATCACACTTCTAGAAGGAATGTGATACGATGGATCGGAAGCCACACATGAGAATCTTCCTATTCTTAATCTCACCGCTTCATATAAAATGCAACTTTCTCTCATTGACCGCCATGAAACCCTGCAAATTAATCCATTGCGTAAACTCCGTGGTATTATTGTCGAGTTCTATTCGTACATTCATTCATCATCTATTGATGACGAACAGTATAATTCGTGTCTGGCAGGTATAGATGCCTGTTCGCTCCCTTAGCTGTCAAGACCACCATTCTGATGACACCTCCGGAACTCCCATCCCATTTAATAGCCTCCTGCAATGCGCCCTTGACAAAATCAACAGCATCAGCCTCTTCCATACCCTCCTTCCAGTTTGCATCACAGTATCCGTAGATATATGTCGAACCAGATCCTCCAATAGCATAAGATTGCTTGTGTAATGATCCTCCTAATGGTATTGAGTAAACTTGACCTCCGTGTCGTTCATCCCAACCAGCAATAATCAAACCGGCACTAATTCGAATTAGAATGAGAAAGCCGCAGTTGAACTCTATTCATACCTCAGTTGATCCTTGTTATCGTAGCAGAGTTCCTGGAACATAGCTGCAGCCGTTTGTGTAGTTGGTGTTTTGCCATTTAAAACTCCATACATTCCCAACTGGTAATGAACAATATCCGCAACAGCTTGAGTATCAGCTGCAGACCCTGATCTACAACACCAAATTGTATCATGAACTTGGGTGAGCTTGTCCGTAACCCGATTTGCGATATATGCTCCGGTTGTTGTTCTACTATCCGCACCTGTTCAATCCGCCCATCAGTATTTGTCATACCCCGCAGATTGTGTTTCAAGAGAACTGACCTAGAATGACACCATCCTTAAAGTTTATGGCCATACTACAATGAATGTCAATGCTGCTCTTCATAGAATGTTGTTGTGTCGTGGTCTCAAGGTTTCTTACATGGAGGTTCCTAAGCTATCATATAATGTCAGTAAAGCTCAAAATATAGGACAGATCTATCTTACTTGACCTCTCCCTTCTTCAAACGATCCATATCGACATGGATGCCATCTTTAGGAAGCTCCGGTCAGTTTCAACTTTATTGGAGGCTGAGTTGCGCGCCCAAATACCTTCATTCAACATTCCTGTGTTCCCAAACTCCATCTTGAAAGTACTGATATTGTTCTTGCGAAACCTGGAATATGTAGGAAAACAAATGCGAATCGTTAATCGTTATGCTCGTTGAAAATGGAAGATGAGCTACCAATTTGAAGCTCTCGAGCAGGCAGACCTTAGACGCGAGGCAAGGCAAGGCAAGCAAGCAAGCGCGGAGGTGATGCAGATCACGTGGTGATGATGATTTGAGCTTGGCGGCTAATCCCGCCCCCGGTGAGCTTGCTTAGGTTTGCCTTTGAGAGGGGGGCTAGCGAACCCCTAGTATACATGAAGCTCGTAGTTTTAAAAAAAGAGAAATATAAAATATATACCAAGTCTTTGCTATTTACAATTTATACAAATGGCTACTCTGACAACTTTCGTTGGAGTTTCCCCTGCCCATTCCAATCTATACAATAATGCCCTATACTCAAAACTCTACATAACGCCATGCTTCGATAGTTTAGCTGCCCTCGATTCCTGATCTTACATGGCCCGGATAGCACACAAGTAGACCTGCGGCAAGCTCCTGCACTTTCCTCTTTCGCACTGCATTCAGATAAGCTTGCTGTGGACCAGACGCTCAATTCCCTCTGTAAACTTGCGCTCAATGACAAGTTCTAACCTCCTCGAGTCAAACTATAGTCACGCTATTAGCATCATCTCCTCAATCATATCCTTAAGCCCAGTAAAAACCTACCCTTCCTTATCTAACTCTAACGGAGTGAACCCCTCTCCTTCTCCTTTCTTAACCTCCGTCTTTCCCTCTCCAGCCTTCCCAGGTTCTCCATCTTCCGCACACCCACAATCATAAAAGTCCCCAATCTTACTACAATCAAATATTTCCTTCTTCAACCTTTTATTAACCTCATTATGCACATGACAAGCCCATGCCGCTGCCGTACTCCTCGTCGCAACCTGCGGTGGATATTTCTTTAACAGCCCTTGGAAATGGCGCGCGCAGTCGCCACATGGATAGAGGCGAGCAAAGAGATGGATGTAAGATTTTAGAGCTGAGCTATCTTCCTCTGTGGGCTTATCGGGGAATTTCGCCATCATCGTGTGTAAGACTTTCCAGGCTGCGTGGCCGAGTTCTGCTCTAAAGGGCGATGATCGTTAGCAAGTACAAAAATCAAGTCATTTCAATGACATCTTGCAAACCCGGCGCACATACTTCAAAGTAGCATTTTCCAGCTTAGGAGCAGTGGCGGCTCCATGAAGAACATTATTATCGACAAGAATTGGTGTTTTATCCAAGGGGAATTCAGCATTATAATCACTCTCTGTGCCATAATCTACAGCTCTTGTTCCATGATTTTGATTGCGAAATGTGAGTACAAAGAATATGCATAGGAAAGCCGCTACAGCTATTCCCGCAAGAGTAAAATGAGGTTTCCGAGCCATGCTGTTTTGTGTTCAGACAAGTATGCGATCTTGTATTGATGATTATGATATGGTTGGCTGACTGTGCAGATGAAGGCTGATTTTACGATGGAACTCGGCTCCGAATGTGTTATTCGCAACAAAGGATGAGATAGAAGCGGCAATTGAACGTTAATGAATGTTAATCATTTACTCGAGAAATTGAGTGAAAAGGAAAAGGAAAAAAGAAAGGAAATCCGAACATTCGATAAAACCATCCCAACTACATAGCATGATTATACTCCCATTTTAGAACTTCATCCCTCCAATAAATTAATTCCAAGATTCTTATTCGCTCGATCCGATTGTTTCATATTCATCCAGGATCGCCTTCTAGTTGGTTATAAAAGTATAGGGAATAACATCTAGTCTAATGTTTATTTAAAACTCATTTCTTCGAAGCTTTGAAAATTAATTAGTTTTTTTAAACAAGTTTTTTGTAAAGGATTTAGAAAGTTATCTTCTAAATTATATATTTTATACGAAATTCAAAATTATTTAACGTAATAATTTTTTTGATATTGAAATTATAAAAAATTTGAAATATAATATCGAAAAAGAAAAATAAAAAGATTTAAAAAATCTATTTAAATTATTTTTTAAATTATTATAATTAATATTATTCTATTTTGTAGATTTGTAGATTTGTTATTTTTTAAAAATTTTATTTTATTTTCGAATTTGCGGAGTAGTTACATTTCTAATATATTCTAATATCATTTTGAAATTATATTTTCGATATTTAAATCACTTTATTTAAATTACAATTGAAATATCAAAATTATAATAGATTGATATTTTCAAAAAACATAAAATAGATTATTTTCAGAGTATTTATATATATTAATTTAATTTATAAAATATAATATAGGTATAATTATTTTATATAATTGAATAACAAAATAATGATCAAATCCAGTAAAAAATCGATATTTAAAAGACGGTTTTTAAGATCCTTTAAGTGGACAATTTATAATCACATAATGCAAAAGGTGGGTCTGGGTGAAACTAGACTAGAATAACATCTACCTTTCCCCACTCCATTTAGTTGGATCAGGTACATACCGGAGCATCATTCATCCCTTCCATCACCCCGCGTTCTCCGAGCTCGGAAATATAAAATATTTTTGAGCTTGGCTGATGACTGTGAATACCTTTCCCGAGGAGAAGGTTAAAAGATTTATTAACAATCTCGAATCCTACAATTTTGAATCCTATACAGCTTCAAAAGTTGGTGTGCTACTTTACATTCCAACCCTCTTGAGTTTCTGAGCAATTCTTTATCACAACAACTTTCAACCTTCAACTTTCAATATGGCATTCCCACCTCCCCCCGTTAACACAATCGACTGGAGCGATATTGGCTTTAAATTTCGTGAAGGTACTGTGAAATTCCTAGCTCCCCATCTACTAATGACTCGATGCAATGCTCCAACCCAACCCTTTCAAGAAATACTAACATACCGCTTCAGTAAATGGCCACATCGAATCTCATTACTCAGTTAAAACCGGCAAATGGACACCTCCAAAATTCATCACTGACCCTTACCTCCGCCTCCATGGCATGTCTCCCGCCTTAAACTACGGCCAACAAGCCTATGAAGGCATGAAAGCCTTCCGCAATCCTGGCGACTCCTCCATAACCATATTCCGCCCTACCAAAAACGCTGCTCGTCTCGCACACTCCGCAGAATTCATTTCTATTCCTCCTATTCCTGAGAATATCTTCATGGACTGTGTACATGCTGCAGTTTCTCTAAATGCAGAATATGTACCACCTCATGAAACAGGCGCTGCTATGTATATTCGTCCTTTGATTTTTGGATCTAGTGCTCAGTTAGGATTGAATCCCCCAGAAGAATATACTTTCTGCGTTTACGTCCTCCCAGTTGGTGTCTATCATGGTGTACACCCGGTTAAGTGCTTGATCCTTGAAGAATTCGATCGTTCTGCACCACATGGAACTGGTAGTGCAAAAGTGGGTGGAAATTATGCGCCTGTATTGAGATGGAGTGATAAAGCAAGGAGTGAAGGATATGGTATCACATTACATTTGGATAGTCAAACACGCAGTGAAATCGACGAATTTTCTACCAGTGGATTTATTGGTGTGAAGAAGGAGGGAGATAATATTACATTGGTAGTCCCGGATAGCAAGAACGTTATTGCCAGTGTAACATCTGATAGTATTTTGGAAATTGGAAAGAGTTTTGGATGGAAGACAGAAGTTCGCTCGGTTAGTTATTTCCTCCTTTTTTCTTTTCTTTTTAGAGTCTTGTTCCCATCGTTTTACTTTTCCTTTTGACTCTTCCCCGTTACCTTTCCCATCTTGCATTCACCACTTCCACCTCCAACTACCCATCTCCTATCTCACGCATACTAACATCCTTCCTCTAGATTAAATACGAAGAACTGCCCACCTTCACCGAAGTAATGGCTGCCGGCACTGCTGCTGCCCTTGTTCCAATCCGTTCTATAACTCGTAACTCCGACTCCAAAACCACAGAGTACATCCCCTCATCCTCCGAAGACCCAGGCGCTATCTGTCAAAAACTTCTCACCACCCTGAAAGGAATTCAATCTGGAAAAATTAAGGATACTTTTGGCTGGAACAAGGTTGTTGAAAAATTGGACATTGAAGATTTCACAGCTGGTGAAACAAATGGTACGAATGGTTTGAATGGAAATGTGGATAAATTGCCATGATACAGGAATCCTATGTGTGATCCTAAGCTCAAAATAGTCCAAAAAGAATGGTAATGGCGTTAAGTGGTTTGATATTAGCATTTATACTAGTTTTTCTAGATGGAATTAAAATTATTGGACGCTAGAATTTAAAAGTCCCCTTTTTCGGTTCCTCCATATATACATTCTAACCGAGAATTGCTAGTAGAAATGATCTTCTCACAACTAACTCCTTTCTTCCAAAACAATGAGTATAGATATATAGATATATCCATCCGATCCGTCCAAATAATTCCGCTTATATGCTTATATTATTTTATACACTCGATCCTTTTATTTATCTCCATATTTCCAAACCGCAAACTACAAACCACACTATATCCATCTATCTAACTCCCAACATCACAAATCCCAATAAACAAAGACATCTCTAAATCTCCTCATCCCTACCGGTACTCCGATTCCTAGTTAATTAACATAGCAAGCCGTTTATTTTCCATCGTTGTCTTCGTCGTCGTCATCTCCGCATTCGTAGAAATCAACGTATCATTCGCCCATAATTCCGATTTTTGCCCCTCGTTTCAAAGTTCTGCATGTGCATGTGTATGTGAGCCACCACAATTCCATCTGGTGTTTGTGATTCTTGTTTTCTTCTGTGTAGAAGTAGGAAGATGAGAGATGGCTGCTATGGATATTAGGAGGACACTAGCTACTATTCCTGTAATAGCTCCGCCGGATAAGGGTATTGAGGTAGAGTAGATTTGGTTTTCGGATCGGTGATTGTGGTTTTTGTGGTGCCTGTGGTGACTGAATTTGACATTGCTGTATTTGAATAGATGGGTGTCTCGTCTAAAGGACCGGCTTTTCTTAAGAGGTCGCTGCAGCTAGAATCCAAATTTGCTGGAGATTGCATGCTTGGCGAGGTCGTTCTTTTCCGTGCAATTTCTAGTATTCAGATAGTATTGATTGAGAGCCCAGACAACTTGTTGCCAGAAATTACAGATGCTGAAGGTGCCATGAGTTGAGCTTGCTGAATTCGAGGTAAATCTATTACAAATGGTCGAGTTCTGTGAACATAAAGTCGCTCGAACTGACGCGATTGTGACGAGTGATGTTGTTGGATTGAATTTGCAATGTAGGCTATCGACCCTGCAGCCGCAAAGCTGAGTATTCACCG
Source organism: Stromatinia cepivora (assembly GCA_014898415.1). Classification (NCBI taxonomy): domain Eukaryota; kingdom Fungi; phylum Ascomycota; class Leotiomycetes; order Helotiales; family Sclerotiniaceae; genus Stromatinia; species Stromatinia cepivora. Next base: position 112,064 of record RCTD01000001.1, on the reverse strand, counting down.
TTGGAGGAAGTGTTCTTGAGGCGGCTATTGAGATTAGCAAGATGCAACCAATTTTCGATGGCTAAATACCCCAGACTGGACCTTGGTGCGGATATGACCGTGCTGTTGTGGCAGTTGGCGTGTAAGCTGATATTTGAGCCGGAGAAGGGCTGATAAATGCAAGTTGTATAGAGAGTGCTTTGTAGTTCTCGTTGAGCTGGACTTCGTTGCCGGCCACACTTACTAGAGCCAGTGATGAAAGGTAAAGGATTTGAATTTTCTTTGCATGAAAATAAGCATATTACTTAGCCACACCTCCACAGCCTTGATCTCACTCTGAAATGGAGGTAGTATCATTGAAAGAGTGCTTTACACTTGAATTTATCTTATTATTAGTTTGATAGGATATTTATTGCATTCGAGCCAACACAGTCCATTTTGATGTGTCATTCAGGATTTGCATCCATGTTTATTAGACATCTCCATCATACATTGTTTACTTCAAGATTTGATATACCTCGAACTATTAATGATATTTTCTGCGTGCCCTTCCACTTGCACCCATGTGAAATTTGTTGTCCACCAGCTTGAAGAATTATTTCTGAAATTCTGTAAATTTGTGAAATTCAACGGCAACTGTGCTACCCCAACAACACCAGCGCAGAGTCAAAATGGAGCACACTTATTGTTGTACGCCAACAATCGCTTCGTCAAAAAGAGTGGCAGCAGATTCAAGCTTTCATCACACTTATGGATTATGCATTAAAAAATGCCAAGATCATAAATGACTTCAGACAAATTCGGATGTGGGGCACTCACACACTTCAACACAGGTAAAAATAGATCAATCATCCGGCTTCTTGTTCTCTCAAAAACCTCAATCTTTTCATGCTTGCCACGCTTGCACTTACTTGATCGCTGTTGAACTCCCTTCTACCTCAAATTGGGAGCAAGGAAAGTTGCCACTGTGATCCCTATCTACTCCAACTTCCAAATTGTCTTCAGCTTCATACATGATGGGTTGAAAGCTTTTTCTGGTCGAGCGAAAGCTGGAATTAATCATAATTGTTATATGCCCTTGCAAAGTTCATGTATAGAGCTACGCTGATAGCTCTGATTAAAAGGCGGTGGGTAAAAAGCAGTGTACGGACCCTGGAAGAACCAGATCCTGTTGGTCTACAGTCTCCGGATGTGTTGATATGGAGATAGAAGGATTGTGTCACCATTGCAAATGATTTGATGAATGCAACACCATTCCATGAAATATATTTAACAGAAGAAAGGCAAATGGTTGAGTCTTTTGCTTCCACCGAATTTTGCATCCTGAGAAAAGAGTGGAATAACAAGTCTATTTGAAACCTCACTACTGCTGGCGAACCACCTCAGCAATGCGGCCATGGGTTGAAGTCTAGACTCAGGAATTGACGTTGCAATTTGCAAAGTATGAAGTGTCACGAGCATCTCTTTTCGTTCCGCTTTGATCGAAAAACAGACAATGTGTAGTGTGGGTTTTCAAAGAGTGTCCTTCGAAACGATAGCTGGGCCATAAATGTGGAAATTGAACGCGAAAAAGACGAGGTTATACCAAGTTTAGAATGCATTGCATAGAAAGGCTCAAAGCATGGGGAAGTAAATCAAGTGATACTGCAAACGTGGCTAATGTGGTTTGATTTTGTATTCCGTATTTGCATTTTATTTGCATGAAGGAATGGATGGACTAAAATTCTACCTTCACCCGGATTTTCTTTCTCCCGCCAAAATCTCGAACAATGTGGGGTTGGGGATTTGAGGGGTTTGGTCCCGGTGACCTTGGAAGTGTGAATGGAGTGACTGTGAGTGGAAAGATGAGGGCCGTGTGAGGTAAATTGTGTCTAGTAATGACTGGAGCGCGGGGTTGATTGGAAACTCTATTCTTCCACCAATAAAAATCCTTAAATTCTTTGAATCCTTGAATATTAAATACGAAAGAGGAAAACAACCAGAAATCGACTACTTTTCAAACAATTTGAATGGCTCACTCAATTATATATATATGTGTCTGCTTCTTTCCCTGATTGTAAATACTTCTTCCCAATTTTCTCTTCTCTTCCATCACTCACCCTCATACTTCTCCATATACCTCTTTTCTTCTTAACATAATCTCATCCATCAGATCAATCATCATGGCTGAAATCACCATCACAGGTTGGGATACTCGGGATGTTCGATTCCCCACTTCTCTCGACAAGACCGGATCCGATGCCATGAACGCCGCTGGAGATTACAGTTCTGCATACTGTATCCTCAAGACTGACTCCGAATTCTCTGGTCATGGCATGGTAAGACCACTGCCTTTTTTTGTCAATTCCCCTGTTTATGTACCCTACTAACAAACTTTTTCCCCCGCAGACTTTCACAATCGGTCGTGGAAACGATATCGTATGTGCTGCAATCAACCATGTCGCCGATCGTCTCAAGGGACGTACCCTTTCCTCTCTCGTCTCGAATTGGGGTCAAACCTGGAGATATCTCGTTTCCGATTCACAACTTAGATGGATTGGTCCAGAAAAGGGTGTTATTCATCTCGCTCTTGGAGCCGTCGTCAATGCTATCTGGGATTTATGGGCAAAGACACTCAAGAAACCTGTGTGGAGAATTGTAGCAGATATGAGCCCAGAGGAGTTCGTCAGCTGTATTGATTTCCGTTATATCACGGATGCTATTACACCCGAAGAAGCCATTGCTATGCTCAAGGCCGAAGAGGGAGGAAAGGCCAAGAGAATCGAAGATGCTTTGAACAACAAAGCTGTTCCGGCTTATACTACAAGTGCTGGATGGTTGGGTTATGGTAAGGATAAGATGAAGGGGCTCTTGGAGGAAACTTTGGCAAAGGGATATAGGCATTTCAAGCTCAAGGTTGGAACATCCGTTGAGGCTGATCGGGAACGTTTATCAATTGCCAGAGAAGTCATTGGATATGACAAGGGCAATATTCTTATGGTTGACGCAAACCAGGTATGTTACCTCGTAGTGTCAATCAGTTCAGGAACTAACATTCATATAGGTCTGGTCTGTCCCTGAAGCTATTGAATACATGCAACAACTCAAAGAGTTTAAGCCATGGTTTATCGAGGAGCCCACTTCTCCTGATGATATCCTCGGTCACAAGGCTATTCGTGAAGCTCTTAAACCATATGGAATCGGTGTTGCAACCGGTGAGATGTGTCAAAATAGAGTTATCTTTAAACAACTTCTGGCTAGCGGAGCCATTGATGTCTGCCAGATTGATGCCTGTCGTATGGGAGGTGTCAACGAGGTCTTGGCTGTTTTGCTTATGGCAAAGAAGTTCGGTGTCCCAATTGTTCCACACAGTGGTGGTGTTGGACTTCCAGAGTACACTCAACATTTGAGTACCATTGACTATGTTGTAGTCAGCGGAAAGTTGAGCGTTTTGGAATACGTTGACCATCTCCATGAGCACTTCGAGAACCCATCCGTCATCAAGGGTGGTTACTACCAGACTCCATTGGAGCCAGGATATAGTGTTGAGATGAAGGCAGCAAGTATGGATCAATATGAGTTCCCAGGAAAGGATGGAGTCAGTTGGTGGAAGAGTGAAGAGGCTAAGCCTATCTTGGAGGGTATCAAGATCTAATTTATGTTGTCGGTGGAGCTGTGAGGGGTGTCGATGATGTTAATGTTGGGTCTTCGGCAGCAGGGCAACGATGGCATCCTGTATGATTATGTTTCATCCCAATAGGGGTCGAGGGTTTTCATGTTGGGCCCTCTTCCGCAGGGCAACGATGGCATCCTGTATAACATATTTGTTATCCTAAAAACTGTAGTATCATTATTTATATACCTATTTATTTATTTATCTGCTTTACATCCCAGTAACAATTGATCGCTGAAAGTTCTATAAACTTGATCCATTAACCACGATAAAGGTACACGTTCATGTCCTTAAATTTAACCTATTAGTTCATCCCATGGTCAAAACTCCAATTTACCCTATTCATGCTAAACCTTCCTACGGATTGAAAACATCAAACTATTTAAAAGATCACGTGTTTTGTGGTCCTTTCACGTTTCAGAGTTCGCGCATTGGCCTAAAACAAAACATTTACCGCAACGTATTCAGAGTCAATTCATCAATATATAAATCCAAATCTCATCTCATATGGGAGGTTAATGTTGATATTTTAATTTGCTGCACTTTTGCTCGATAGACTCATTTATAGGAGTTTGAATATCATTTGAGTTATCTTCATCTATTTCCACTTTCTGGACCACCTCACATCATAGGTCATGGCACCAAAACCACCCCCAAAACCTTCCAAAACATCAAAACCAACAATTATAAATGATGAACAATTACAATCATTTACGCAAGAAAACTTTGAGAAAGAACTTAAAGCTTTAGCTTCAAAAGCTCAAGAAGAGACTACAACCAGATTTCTCTTGTCTCAACTTTGGGTCTTGGCTCAATCAGCTACCCTCCTCTCACTCGCCGCCGTGTATTCGGGTGTTTCCCAACTTACACTCTCTCCAGTTTATGGATCATATCCAGCAGGAATATGGCATTCGAAAGGAGTCATGACAGCTTGCTTCTTAGGCTGGTCATCAAATCTATTCATCAGACGTTATCTTCCAATCAGGAAACCATCTCAACTTCTCCCCATTATCGCGGCATATATCCCAATGGCCCAGTATTTCCTCTTCTATTTAAGCGGTTATATGGGAGCTAACCTTGGACCTCCTGTCACGGAAGGACTCACATTTCTACCTTTGCTCATCCTTTCCGTCTCGTGTACGGCCACTACATTGGACGATTTGGAACTCACATCTGGTCGATGGCCTTGGATTTCCGATGCAGCACCAGGTATTATATCATATGCTTTTTTCAAAACTGTTGAATATGTATCTGCAAATCAAATTTCTCAATACATAGGCCAATCCTTCATCTTCACACGTCTTGGAATGCAAATTGTTCTCCAAGCTTTATATGCCGCCTTCGCGCCTTCGAAACTCCTGCTTTTGATACTACCAGCAGCATTCCACACCGCATTATTTAATGTACATGTTCCAACGCCATATGCTTTGAATCGACTTAATACTACCATGAATTCTCATGGCTGGTCGATCCTTGAACGAAAAGAATCCTTAACCGGATATGTTTCCGTTATTGAAAGTTTGACGATGGGGAATGGATTCCGTGCTATGCGCTGTGATCATAGTCTTTTAGGAGGAGAATGGTTGGTCAATGGGAAGAAAGCTAAAGGGCTTGCTGAACCTATTTATGGAATCTTTGTGATGCTTGAGGCAATACGTTTGATTGAAGTGGAAAAGCCAATTAAGGACGAGGATGCTAGTGCATTGGTCATGTGAGTTTCCCAAGATCTTTTCAAATCTTCATTTTACTGATATGAAATAGTGGTCTCGGTATTGGTACCACCCCGGCTGCTCTGATATCTCATGGAATCCATACTACTTTGGTAGAGATCGATCCCGTTGTGGTAGATTTTGCCCAGAAATATTTCTCTCTTCCTGAGCCTCAAGAAACTATCATTGATGATGCAGTATCCGTTGCTTCAAATTTCGCTGCTCAAGGGAAAAAGTTCAATTACATCGTTCACGATGTATTTACAGGTGGAGCTGAACCTGTTGAACTATTCACATATGAGTTCTTGAAGGATCTCCATGATATCCTAGAACCCGGCGGTGTTATTGCTATTGTATGTTTTCTTGTTCTTCGCAACTTTCATAATTCCCATACTAATAACCCCACAGAACTACGCCGGAGACTTCCTTCTGCCTCCTTTCCTAATCATCCATCGCACAATCCGCTCACTATTCCCTACCTGCCGCATCTACCGCGAAGCCGAAGCCCCAGCAGATGAAAACATTGCGGAAACAGGACAAGATTTCACAAATATGGTAATCTTCTGCACCAAACCTCTTTCCGAAACACTTGAAATCAAAGACTCTAAATCTTCTGTGAAACCATCAATCACATTCCGCAAACCGGTAGAAAAAGATTTCTTGAAAAGTAACGCGAGAAGAGCATTCCTGTTACCGAAGTGGGAAATAAGTGAGGAAGAATTGAGAAGAGGAGAAGAGAAGGGAGAGGAAGAATTCGCGGGAGTTTTGAGGAGAAATGAGACGGCGAGGTTAATGGAGTGGCAGGTTAAGAGTGCAGTGGGTCATTGGGGAGTTATGAGGGGGGTTTTGCCGGGGGGTGTTTGGATTGATTGGTAGGTGTTGGATACATAGATAAGCAGTGGAGAGGAGAGGAGAGCAATGAGATTTTGGTATTGGTATTGGGTATTGTGTATTGTGTATTGGATATAATGGAGATGGCGAAAAGGGAATACCTGGAAGGAGGGAATTTGGTTTTTCCTTCTTGGGGCTTGTGTATAATGAGATGATTGGATATAGTGTGGTGTGAGATGGATGGTATATACATCTACGATATAGCAAATAAATACACATAATGAAAATCATTATAAGCCTTACAATTCTCGGTATCACTCACTCTTTAGAGAACTGATGGTACTAATCACCTTTATGATCATCTTATAAGTAAGAATAAGATATAGTTTCGATGTTTCTCTTTACCTCTTAACCTATTAGATTGGTTTATTATGGTTTGGATAATCTTAATTCTCGATTCTTGAAGCCTCGGAAGCCGAGAGTTGGGAGTTGGGAGTCGGGATTTATGGGATGTTTATCTATCTATTTATTTTATTTACTTATTAGTTTAGTAGAGAGATTTGCTCAGTTAAAGAGATAGATATCAAGGGCATTAGCAAGAAATTTGTTGAGTACCATCTGGATATCCACCAAATCGGCCCAATCCACTACTCGGGTAATTTCCCCGCATATACTCCGTACCCAATGTATTTTCCGAGTCCTTAGAACTTACTCGTGCACCCAGAAGATATAAACTCACTTAACCCAGCTTATCAGATTCATTCTCTTTTGAATATTAGCTTTCTCGTTTAGATTAAGATGAACTAGTTAAGCGGAGTATATAATTGAATAGAATAATACAGTAGATAATTTTGCTGATATTTTTCCCTTCGTATTTTTTCCTTATATTCCCGTATTAGCGAAGAATATCGGGTTTAAAAAGATTTAGACTTAAGCTGAATTAGGTAAGTTTATACGCTTTATCAAAACGAAACTACTATTCCCTTTGTAGTTTATCATCTTAAAGCACATGCCTAAAGTGAAATGTGCTACAACTTTCTAGCCGCATGAGTACCTAAATAGTGAAATACGGGAGTGATTCCGTGAAGTGTCATTAGTGAGATGGCTAATTGATTATTTGCGCATAGTGTAATGTCCTCACCAAGCTTCGTTAGGCAATGATCATTGCTCATGATCCGCCACCTTCCTCTTGGAGAATCTCTCTAGGTTCTATGCGGGGAAAGATCCTAGGTGTACGTGGATATGGCTATACCGGTAGATAAATCCCATGCATCAATGTGCCCCAAATATTTACACCGCGTGCAGGTTGATAACTCGTGCGAGCAGAAAGTACAAAAACTCCGAACGCTAAATCGGTGTTAAGAAAGGGTACCAAACCTTGAAAATGAAGCTGTTCGGATTAATCACAATAATTATTTCCTAGCGTTCGGGGTTTTATACTTTCTACCCGCTCGAGTTATGTCAGTAGTTAGGCTAGTCTAGTTCCATTCTCTTCGTGGATACACCTGATAACGGGTACATAACGGTTTATTGTACGAGTACGTGTACCAAATATAATAGTTGGGGGAATGGAGATTATTCGGGCTCTTGTTTTACCGATACTGCGTTTCTCTTGAAGGGGGTTGGTTTTTGGTTTATTTGGGGGGAGGGTGATGAGTGACTGGACGCAGAGACGGAGGATAAATCTTTTTTTGGAAGGTTTGTGGTTAATCCTGAGTATAAGCTTGGAGGAAGGAGGGGAATGTAGATGATGGATGTCTTGGTTGTGAGGGGTGCATATGTATGGGATGAATCATTATAATTAGTCGAAGTCGGGGCCGGGTTGATTAGTTAATGTTTGTGATAATAGTGACTTAGTGTTTGGAATATATTGAACGAGATACTCGATATCTGCAATGAAAACGGGACAGGACGGGGACTACCGTACCATTTTACAGTAGTTCCAAGATTGATGGGTATTGAACGACCGAAACTCTATCAGATTGGATTAGCTACCTACTAACTAATTTTCCCTCACACACAGGAACCCACATGCATATCTTCTTTCCTTTTCCAGAACACATGTCCACATCCAGCTTCTCACCTTATCCTAGACGAACCCTCTTCTCTTCATCTGCATCCAAGAATCACACAAGAACTAACCCCGGTATAAGCTCACCCCGCAATTGTTTTGGTCACTCGACTGATCCATGATTAGCCACCCATGCATTTTGACTTCGGACCTGCGTATTGGACCTGCAGGTGATTGATCGTCGAAGATGGCACCTGCCTGGTTTAAATCCCCTTCTTTAGCATGGCTATTGTTATTGTATGATAAGCATTACCATGCAGGAAAACAACCTCGGCCTCCTCACGCATCAGAGAGGAGAAAGTAAGCTACCGGTTTGTTGGAGCAATCACAAATATGCAATGTTTAAGCATTCAGAGCAAGGTCTTGGCTGCAGCTCGGAGGGAATTAGGAAGGATAATAGGAAGATAAGCTTCTGAAAGAGGACTTTAGGTCGGTTATGACCCTGGAGATATGCAAATGCGTGAATGCGTTCGAAGTTCTACGTTACGTGGCCTCTGTTGGCTCATTGTTTATGGGAACGACCTCGGGATGTCAATTCAAAGGGGAGATGGAGAAGTTATGTGATCAAAGAGTAGAGATTGATGTTGGGATCTGTTGTATAAATACTCATTCCCGTCCTCGATTTCTTATATTTCTTAAGCTTGAGTGCCATCTTCAGAGTGCTCTCTTCGGTCATCTCATCTCATCTCATTCCACCTCCTCCTCACTTTCGCCTCAACAACCCATCAACTCATCAGCCAGCCGAACCAATCTACACCCTCAAAATGAAGTTCTCCGTCCCCCTCCTCCTTTCCATCTCCTCCATCGCCCTAGCTCTCCCGCTCGCAGAAACAGAAGTACCAACAGAAGTAGTAGCAGATAAAACCACGTCCGAACACCTCGCTTCAACCGCGCACTTCTTTGAAGAAGCAGCCGCAGCCGCAGCCTCAACCACACCCACTGTCGTAACAACGGAAAATGGTCTTACTACTGATGCTTGCAAACCTGTCATTGTGATTTTTGCAAGGGGTACTAATGAAGGTATGTTAGCTAGAGCTGCGTATTTGAATGTATTTTCTGTTTGTTTTAATGGGCAATTAGCTCCATTTCCCTGAGATTCCTCAAGTCTCCCTTAAATTTTCCAAATTTTCTGAGGTCTCTACGATCATCACCCCGCTAACAATATATCAGAGGGAAACGTCGGCCAAGACGTCGGACCCTACGTCTTTACCGACCTGAGAGCTTCACTTACTACCGAGAAAGTAACAGTACAAGGAGTAGATTACGCCGCCAATGTATTAGGGTACGTCCTTTCCCATCCCATCCCATTCAACCAAAGCTAACCCACACATAGCTACCTCGAAGGCGGAGATCCAACCGGTTCAACCACCATGGCCAGCCTCACCAACACCGCCGCCGCAAAATGTCCCTCCGCAAAACTCGTTTTGGGCGGCTACTCCCAAGGTGCCCAAGTTCTTCATAACGCCGCTAAAACATTGTCTGCAGATGTAACGGCCAAAATCGCCGCTGTAATTATGTTCGGTGATCCAGATAATGGGCAAGCGGTCGGAACTGTGCCAACCAGTAAAGTGTTGAGCATTTGTCATGATCAGGATATTATTTGCACGGGACTTGGCTGGTTTACTACACGTGAGTTCTTTTCTTAATGGTGATTCAGTGGGGGTTTGAACTTTAGGAGTTGCGGTTTTTAAGTTTTACTTACTGACTGATGCCTTGGGTCTTCTAGATTTGACATATTCGGAGGATGCGCAGACTGCGAGTGACTTTATTGTTAATGCTGTTGGTGCAGTTTAGGGGGTTCTGTTGTTGGTCTGAGGGAAAATGCTGTGAATGATTTGATGATGAAATCGGATGAAGGTCGTTTTGAGGACCGAACGAATTTTTGTATATAGCAACTCGTACAGTTAAATTCAAAGACTGGCAGCACAGTTAATTATTCGCAAAATTGTGAACTGTTCGGATTGGATTTGCAGATGTAGATGTGAAAATTAAATATGGTGACTAATCGTTCCGTAATATCTCAACTTAGATATAGAAATACTGTAGACGCTGGATAGAGGGGAAAACGTTCCACTTAAATCTTGATACTGAGTTCCCCTGAAGTAATCTCGTAAATAATTGGGATGCCCCATTGACATGGACAATCAAGTGCTCTGCCATTTGTTTTCCCAAACTATTACCTACAACCAGAAACCATAACTGCAGTTAGTTCCACAAAACATTTCGCCCCTCGCTTCATAACCCAAGCGAGACTTTGTCTTCCTATCCATTAACCTTCCCTCTTCGAGAACGTCACTTTCGTAACATTCGTCTTCACAATACCCGTTTCACTCCCCGCATCCTCTGCTTCTTCCCCTCCATCCCCGCTATCCCTACTCCTCTCCCCTCCCATCGCCTTAATCTCAACCCTATGTTCCGCACCCCGTCTATCTAGCTCCAAGTCATTGTCATTATCACCATCATCCAACGACTCCATGCCATAACGTGAATGCTTTTTCTTCGATGATCTATGTCCGATGGTTTCGAGATCATATGGATGTCTGCTGCGGTACCTGGATTGTGCTGCAGGGGATGAAGATTCGCCTATCCAGCGAGGGACGACGTGTTTTAAGAATTGGCGCATGATGGGGAAGGAACCGCAGATTATTACGAGGTTGGCTTCTACGATACTGTGGTGGTTAGATTGGGGTTAGTATGTTCGCAATGTTGATTTTGATTTCGGGGTGATAAAATGGAGAAAGATACTTACGTCCATATGCACGGAACAGAAACTAGCCATGTTTCATCTTGAAATACGAGGAGAGGTAATATGGTCTTCAAACGAATTATACTCGTTACACATGTCCTACATCATCAAACATCAGCACTACCTCCTATGCTAGAAGTCAGATCAAGCAAAGAAACCATCCACCTACATTGAACCAATCGTAAAGATAAAAATCAACCCCGCCTTCTGTACCTTCGGCATCTGCAAATCCACAATCATTGGAATGGGTAAAGCGAGAAGTGCAATATCGGTAGCAATATTCACAGCCGCAGCAGCAGTATATATCGCTGCGCGATTAATACATTCTCCATCTGTAATGCGGATATCCCAATTCCTTGCCACGGGTCTGCAGGGGAAGATAAGTGCAAAAGTGAAGGCAAAGCTATAGGCCAATACAGCAAACATGAGGAGGTAAACCGATGTGCGAAACCATCGTATGGGTGATAAACGGTTGTAGAAGAGGAGGAGGGAAAATTTGGACAGGCCGAGACAGGCTACATATATTACAAAGGCGCTCATAATCAACTATATCAAAGTTGTCAGATGGATTGAAGAATGGTAAATGGCGATGAGTGAGTGATGAGTACTTACTTTAGTGTGTGAATTAAGTACTTCTACAGGCATTTCCCATACGTGCACTCCAAGCCCTTTGTTTAGCCACATAACTATAACCCATCAGCTTTATTTCTCACAATAGCTTCTCAACTTACAAACGAGAAGAGCCTGCACACTTACCCCGGCAAGCTGTTCCATCAATCAACACAACGCAACACCAAATAACTCAAGCCAAGTGACTTACCCAAGCCAAAATCAAACAAACTACATTCACAAAACACGTTAGCAAATCCCATCCACACATGTTCCCAGCGAAATATCACCTACCATCCTCAGTAGCAAAATTCCTCGCAACAACCACCTTGGTATAAATCCTGATGCACAAAAACAAAACACTCAACACCATGCCCACGCCAAAAACCCAATATCCCATTATATCCCCCTTCCTCGCCGGATTAGCAAAATCTACGATATATCCCGGCGGAGCAGATACCGCGGCTACCAGCGATGACATTATCAACACGCTGAGGAAGATTTCGAGAATCGAGCAAGAAGCATCAGTAAATCAAATCATGGAACAAAAGAACGTCATGACACTCTGCTGGGACGGGTGATCCATTATTATAAAAGCACATGAAAGCATAGGGTACTTGTATGGTATTTGACCATGGTGCTTCGAAAATAGAGATACGCAACAGGCATCTTTCTACCCACAGCACGGATTAAGGGATACGGAAAAGGTTTAAAATTTTGGAAAATGGGGTTTGGGCCATCCATGTCGAGAGACATTCGTAGGAGATGCGCATGAAAAATCTCTTTTCGCCCGATAATTTTAATTCATGCATGCTGGTGGTGTTGGGGACACGCAGTGATCTTATTTGATGCTTGATACGGGATCTGATTCTGATGATGTGGACTAGACTTGCTAGTCGAACCTTATTCAGAGTCGTAAACGAAGTACGTACCCTTATTATCCAGCAATATACTTATATTAACAGAGTTCTTCATTAATGTTCTTGAAAAATCAGATTTCATCTTCTCAGACTCACAGCCACAAACGTTTTTCCTTGGCAATTCCTAGCTGATACCATCCATCTTAAGATGGTATTTGTTTATCAGGGCCTACGAAATCCTCAACATGATTGACTTTGCATAATAGCAAGTCTACTTGAGGCATCGAACAAATCATAGGATGTATAGATCCGAAGAAAGAAATAATAAAACCGCCTTTCATCATCTAGATGATGCTAGAGATTACCGGTAATATTTGACCGGCCAGCGGCGGGACTCGGGAGACAGCGGGAGTGGGGAAGCTAGGGGGGAACTGTCAGAAGAAGGTTTAACATCGGCTGTCGACTAAATTACCATGCTTGGTTGAAATTATTCTGAAGCCGACGGATATCCAGTTCCGAGAGCCCGGAAACCAGGGGTCGACGTTTTATATTACGCTGTAACGCGGCAGGCGCATCATCGGTGATTGTCCATGGCATGCAACGTACAGAGTATGCAGATCGTCGGGTTTTACATTATTTACCTCAGATCGTCCCCGATCATTGGATCCAATACCAAACTTTGTAACGGCTACATGAAAGTTTCTTTTCTCGCTTCCAGGTATAAAGAAGCTTCTTTTCTCGCCTTTTTGGCCGTGGAACTTTCTATCTCTACTTATTTAAGTTGAGACACGAAAAAAACGGTCGGTATTTTTGCATTAGTTGGTGCAGTGGCCTCATACAATGGACTGATACAGGTACAAGCACAAACAGCACAAACCGTTTGTCTATGAATGTATGAATCACCCGTTATCCATGCGAAACCCTAGGGTTAATGTGGACTAGCCTTATTCTTCAAGTGTGATGCTTGGCTGATAGATTTACCATATCTTGGACAAAGATGTCTAATTGTCTGTACAGCCATTATGTTGACCATGAAGGAGCAGCGAGTTGCTAGGCTAGGCGTCGAAGCTTTATTTTTAGCTTTACCTCCCCATGGAATACGATCAGTAAGGATATTACCGATACTACCAAGTTGATACCAACGGTTATCGTTATGTTACAGTTCGAGTGCATGATGATTAATAATGAAGTTGCAGGTCCTGCTCTTGGTGGTAGGACCTCATTCTATACAATGATCTGTGATGGAATCATAATTTATAATTTCGATGTTACTTCTTCTGCATTTAGAAACCCCTCATCCAAGAAAAACATGATTGACATTAATTCTCAAATTGTTCTTACAAATTGCACAGTCACTGACGCCAACAACAGAACTTATCCAGAAGAATTTTTGAAATGTCACACCACTAGATCTGGTGACTTCTTACGTGCCCAATAGTTTAGACTACAATCTGATTTGACTGAATAAACAAGGTTTAATTATATGCTTAAAATCTATAGCTATATATACATGATTGGCCACGGGAATTATATGTACGTGGTCCAGCGATGGCATCGGCAAGATGATTGATCCGATTCATGACAGAAAATGCTTGAGTGATTTTGATAAAGTTGTTTGAATTGATTGGATTTTCAAAATCATTTCAATACCTATTCAAAAGCCCTCCATTATTAGACTACAATCCAAACTATTAAACACGCTAAACACAGGCACCTAAGGAATAGTCGGCTCTCACAAACGGCCGACTACGGAGGTTGAAAGAGTAAGTAATGTAAGACATTTTTTACCCACATATTGCTGTTTTTCCTGTCTTTTGATGCTGCTTTAAAGAATCCGAATACATATTGAACTATTCTCTTCAAATTTTCGAATTTTGAATATTTTGATAAAATTTCAACAACTTTATGATCTGAAGCTTTTGAAGCTTATATAACCTCTTTTAATAAATTCAAATAACTTTAAAATAGATTCTAAAATAAAATATTAATAATTTTAAATGATTTTGAATAATTTTATTAATAAATCTTGAAATTTATAATACTTTAACCATCTAGATTTCATTATACAAATTTTCAATCAACGTAACGATATAATTGGTTAAGGCCCCTATTTGTGAAGCAAGCATAGTCATTTTTTAGTTCCTAATCGAATATCCCCGGAAAGCGAATTGTCCCTTTACCGATTTTTAGTGTAAAATATATCAAAATCCAAAATTGTTATTAGGAAATCTACGTATTTTTGATATATAATTTTGACTTTTCAAATTAATATTATTAATTTTCCTTTGTTAGATTTATATAATAATATAAAAATTATAAGAGTCACGAATAATAAAAAATCAATTAATTTCAATTTAATTATAAAAAAATTTATTATTCATTTTATAAAGAAAATTGTGACGCACAAGAGCCGTAGTAGAGCTGAATAAACAGGGTCAATTATGTTCTTTAGAATCTACAACTGAAGAATTATAGCTCGTAAGAAGCGATTAGATATATATACACAAATACCCATTTATAGGCTGCAGGGTTGTATATATATATTATTAGGATTATCATTTTATTATACTAAATCGTATAATTTGTAATGTATGTATATAAATGATTAGTTTATAAATTGATATAAGAGATAAAAGGTATTATATAATTAATCTTCTATAATTTACGATTTGTGATATTACCCCTCTCTTCGGAAAAGCTTATCTTTGAGTGTTTCATTCTTTTATTTTATTGCTATTTCATTAGAAACCAGATTTTGTGAAGATTTATAAGCTTTAAATCAATTAGATTGATCATTTTGGTTGATTTGATCAATTTAATAGAAATTGACCAAATTGATCAAAATTATCGATCAAATTGACCAAAATGATAAATGAATTGATTAAATCAATCAAATCGTTCATTAATTGATTAAATTAATATTGATTCGTATTCTCCTTGATTTGAGGAACCTTTGAAAGGAAAAAGTTTCAATAGAAAAAGGAAGGAGGTTGAATTATAATATAATGATAATAGATGGTTAATATAATTAATTCCGAAATTGATCAAGTTAATCGACCAAATTGATCAAATCAATCAAATTGAACGAAATCAATAGGGGTAATGTTATATTTCGTTTTTACTATATTCAAACTTCCCTTTACATAATTTTTGAAATGATTATAAATATGAGTTTTTTGAAATATATTGCTTTCGTATTATCTTGATAATGGCAACTCGTCTATTATATGGAGTTCGGACTATATATATATATAATCAAATTCCTTCGAATTTGTATAAGTTTTCGATCCTTTCATAATCGCATATATATATATCATTATAAAATCATAATATCTAATCTGCTATATTGAAGAACACTTTTCTTTTTTTTGATTTTATAAATAAATCGTTATCTATATAATTATAATTATTCTCTCCACTCTCATAAAACTTTATTCAATCAATTAATCGATTGAAAGGATCAAACAACGTTGGATTGGCCAGATGAAAATCACACAGGAGGTGTAATAATGTTTTAAGATCGGAAGTAGAATACCAAATAAGATCGGTATTGTTATTAAATTATAAGATTTTATATAATAAGGTTTTTTGTATTTTCTTTATTATTAAAATCTTCTTTATTTTTTATTCCGAATCATTAATTATATTAATAAGCAAAAATGGTTTGAGTATTTGATCAAAAAGAGGATCGTTATATGCTTTGTATAATTAATCTGAAAGGAAAACAGGATGAATTTTCATTGTAATCAAAAGTTTAAGTTTGAAAGAATTTCCAGATCGATCAATAATTTTGAATCTTCCTTGAATTGGGAAATCCAGTTTCTTGAATAATCTTTGGATAAAATAACTCTTTATATTGAGCTATATATAATTTCCGATATCGAAATCGATCTTACATCGGTGAATATTCGTGGATTTCGACATTTTGGTTTGGATATACAATAAGCCTTTTTTTATTTGTACAAAAATTAATTTATTATATTCTATGTATATACAGGTATCATATATATTTATATCGTCTATTAGCTTATTAACATCTTCCTTTCATTCCTATATATATTTCGGTGCATACCTGTATAAGATTTTGTAGAGTATAAATCCTCCTAAGGAGTTGTATAGAAGAGTAAATTGTATGTAATTCATTATAGGTAGGAATTCTGATTAATCGTTTTGATAATAACTAACAAACGGCCTTAATTATTGCTGAAGGTATTGATTATAAATCTTAGTTTAATTATCAATTTGGGGATGGTGAGTAGTAAATAGTTTGAAATCGGTTTCTAAGATTTGGCTGAATTCCTTTTAGAACTATAATATGAATTGAAGGCCATGATCTGATATTATAGTATTAAAGGGATTATAATATCGATATATATAATAGAGATATAGTTATATTTGAATTTGGATATCGATTGATTTGTGATAAAGTATAGAGATAATTTGTTTTGTTAATTGATCAATAATAATTAAAATATTGTTATATTTGTATTTATCTTTATTAAAGTTGTAATAATTTATAATAATATATTATTATATTCAATTAAAAATCGGAAATGGATACAATAAATCGGGGGTACAATTGTATAAAATAGAATTGTATTTGCAAGTATGATAATTATATATATATTTGATTACAATATTGTATATTCTAAATTAATAATATTATTGAAATAATAAGAAATAGATTTTATTTATATCAAAATGAATAATGGAAATGGAATTATGAGTTTCATGAATTAAATAAATTCGAAGATTGTCGATGTTGAATATCATTAGGCGATCATTATAAAACAAAAGATTATTTTAGAGTAATATATATTTGTGATTTTGGATAATTTGTATTTTGAGTATTAACAAATTATCTATAGTTTTATTTGCTTTGATAATATAATTAATTAAATCGAATCGAAGAATGATTTCATTCAAATCGATATTAATAATCATTGTTTCGTTTGAATAATACTTTTATAAAGTTTTTTTTATGATTTCAATATCAATTTAATTATCTTTAATAAACTATTAAAGACGATTCTTCTTTTTGGTATAATTCTGGAAATTCAATTCGTTAATCCGATAAATTAAAGTATTAATAAAAGGATTATCTTTTTTAGAATGATATATAATAATGAAATTATAATCAATTAGAATTTCTGCCCAGCGAATTTATCGGGCATTAAGAGTTTTGATAATCATGAAATATTCGAGGGTTTTATAATCAATATAAACCTTGATTTTATATAATGAACTAGCGAATTCCGCTTTCTAATAATTGAAAGATCGAATGATTAATAGTATTTCCTTATTATGAACTTTGTAGTTCAATTTAACGGCAATTATAATCTTGAAGAAATAAGCTATAAGAAATCAATCTTCATTATACTATTGTAATAATATATTAGCAATTATTTTATTGGATATATTTGTTTCGAGTATACAGGGGAATTGATGATTATAATATTACAAAAGCAAAACGGAGATAAACTTTTTCTTCAAGATATTAAATATATTTTGATATACTTCGTTGAATATAAATTTAATATTTGTTTTAATAAATTCATTAAAAGGTTTTATTATTATATCATAATCCTTAATGAATTATCAATAAAAATTACAAAAACTAAAGAATGATTGGATCCCTTTTATTGTTATTGGAAAGATCCAGTTCTCAATTATCTTAATCTTTTCAGGGTTCATTTTTATTCCTTTAATAGAAATAATAAAGCCCAAGTATTTGGTATATATAATATTGAATTTGTATTTCTTAAGATCCACTTATAAACTAACAATTTCTAATTGTTTAAGAATTAATTTAATATGAATTTGATATTCTTCTTTGTTTTCGGAATAGATTAGAATATTATTGAAATATATTATATAAAAGATATCTAAATAATCGAATAGAATATTATTTATATAACATTGATAGATTACAAAATCATTCATTAATCCGAATAATATGATTTTATATTTGTATAATCCATATCGGATTCGAAAAATAGTATACTCTTTTGAAATAGAATCCATTCTTATACAATAAAAAGTTTAATGAATATCGAATTTAATAAAGATTTTAGTACCGAAAAATCAAGAAAGTATTTTATCGATCAAAGAAAAGAGATATTGATCCTTATATATTAAAGAATTCAATAATCTGAAATCTATACAGAATTTCAAATTACCATTAAGTTTCTTAACGAATAAAATAAATACAGTATAAAAAACTTGACTAAATTCAATAAAACCTTTACTAAAATTATTCATAATATATTCTTTAACGATTTCCAATTATTCCAAAGATATCTTATAAAGCGGATTGTAATATAAAATTTATTCTCCTTTGCCTTCTAATATGATTTTGTGATTATAAAATCGATTAAAAGATAAGATATTTGATTTATACTTGAAAAAGATTCGATAATATTATCGATATTCAAATAGTATTTCAGATTCTGAATTGATTTCGATTAATACTTAATTGAGTTTCTTTCGAACTTTTGTATTCTTGAATTCGATTAGGGCAATCAATATTCTCTCTTCTGTATATTATTCGTTTTATCGAAAATCTATTATATCATCGAATTCTTTTAAAGTAATAATAAAGAATTCAATTTGTTTATTTCTTTTGTATTCTAATTAGAATTTATCGGGTTTGAATATATATAGATCGAGGATTTCGAACGATATATAAAGAAGACATTTATAGATCTACAATAGTAGTATAATTGATTAGGAAGAAAATAGATTGAATTTGAAAGGAATCAGGATTTCTTCTTTTTCAATAAGAATCTGTATTATATTTATATTTGAAGATTCTTATTATATATTATTAATTATAATTGATCTATTCAATTATGAATCTCTTCGATTTTAATATTCTTCAAATTGGTTATTTCGTCAATCAATATCTTATTGGATTAATCGATTGATTTTCTATTTGCAAAAGGATAATTAGATAATAAGGAAATTATTCAAATAAAAGATAATACAAGATTTCTCTTTAAATCATTCGAAATATTAATTAAAGCAATAGAGTTTTGCTCGAATCTTTGATAATCAAAATCTATCTAAAATAATACTATAACTCTTTAATTCAATAATAAAGAAAGGAATAAAAGATTGTTTATAATTATTAACCATTAGATTAAGGAATATAAAATAAATAATAATATAATCTTATATATTATTATACCTTTTAATTTCAATTGAAATTTCAAACAATATAATTCTGAATTTAAATATAGGAAATAAACAAATAAAGAATATAATATTAATAAAAACGAATTTATTTGCTTTAAAGTTAATAAATACTCTTGATTAATAAGTATAATCATTTTTCGAAAAATTGTAAAGGAAAATAAGTATTTTTTCTTCTATAAATTTGGTTAAATCAAGAAATCTTATATCCCGTATAACATTTAAAATGGAGATAGAATCTAAGCATTTAATTTTAAATGCTTTTCTTCTTCTAAATAGGCATTCTGTATAATTTTAATTATAATTTCTGGGCTGAAATCTTTTTCAACATCCCGATATTCTTCGAATTCTTTTGTTTCTTTTTATACTATCTCGATCTTATTGAAGTTATCAATACAAAACATCAATATATATACTACTTCAGGAAAAGGAAAAGACAACGAATATTTGAAATTCGAATAATTATTGAATATAATAAAGCTGATGTATCCGGAAAAGACATTCTGAGGTGGAAATGGTTTCGGGAATATAAAGATTCCAAAATTGGAATTGTTAGAGTTTCGAAAGGGTTGCAAAGGGTTCATAATAATCGTTGATTTAGTTATAAAGGCTTTTCGATTAATACAATATCGATTTCGTTTTTGTAATAAAACTTCGTTTTGATTTACTTTAATAAATATATTCGCAAATTCTTTTATAATCTTATAATCCTTAATAAGTATTACTATTATTTGTAAAAGAAAATCGGAAATCTTTTATTTAAGATCCCTGAATAGAACTTTATTATCGATAATCTCTATTTGAATAACAAATAATTTGAATTTCCTATACTATTCTAAGAAATTGTTATATCGAATTGTATTAGACATAATCTATATCTTGTATTAAAAGCGAGTATCATCGATTTCGGCCGAATTCTGATAGATCGTTGCAAACTGTTCGATCAATTCGAATACTGTGAATCGGAGTATTTATACATAAAGAATATGATAATGTATTTGTACTTCTGATTCGGTTTGGTTGATTATATATACACGATATTGCATTTCATTTTTAAATGATATAGTATATAACTCGAATTGTTTTATAATTAATAATTGCTACAAATTAGCTTTAAGTTTAATACTATCATTAAGTTTAGTAATAAGATTTGTAGATTTTGGTATATATATATTTTGTTGCGAGTTGTGATTAGTATAAGAATATAATCTTGACCAATTAAATCAGCTTTTTAAATAAAGGAACTCTTGATTATTAAATAGATTGTCATTTTCTGAAAAAGAAAGAGAATCCTCGAAAAACCCCGGATAATTAAATCGTCTAATCAAAGTTTTCTTCTTTTGATTTCGAGATCTTCGGGTTTGCTTAAATAAAGATTCTTAAATTTTGATTGAAAGAATAAAAGGAATCCCAGATACTATTATTAATCTGAATATCTATATAGGTATTATTTAGGGTTCAAAAGGAAATTGTATTATTACAGAACTCATCGTCATTATAACTTTCAATTATCGATTCTTTTCTTTCAAATTTATAACCATTATATAAAAATCTTATAATTGTAATAATAATTCGAAAGAAACAATTAAATTATTAAAAGCATCAATTTCATATACTAGAATTCTTTTTTTACCAGTTTTCTTTCTTTCAATAATAACATTATCCAATCCTATATTTATATTTTCTTCAAAAGATTATTGAAATAATTGAAAAGAAAAAGAAGATTCCTCAAAATATATTTTCGAAGATTCGGAATATATAGAAAAAGGAATTCGTTGTATTATAAAAGTAATGGTATACTTTTAAAGGAGTTTATCTTCGTTGATTAAATCAGAATAAATCTTTTTCCTTTAAATATAACATTTGTAAAAGTTCATCTAAGAAAATATTATTAAAGTGAAGTATTATTTAGAAGACCATCAGATAGCCAAACACTTGTAAATGAATTATAAATAATATAATATACAAAAACTATAATAGAACTGAATAAACAAGATCAATTATATTCTTTAGAATCTACAATTGAAGAATTATAGCTTATAAAGAACAATTAGATATATATATACAAATACTCATTTATAAACTGCAGGATTGTATATATACATTATTAGGATTACCATTTTACTATACTAAATCATATGATTCATAACGCATACATACGGATGATCAGTTTATAAATTGATATAGGAGATAAGAGGTATCACATGGTTAGCCTCCTGTGGTTCACGATTCGTGACATTAATATTGATTTGTATTTTCTTTAATTTAAAGAATTTTTGAAAGGAAAAAGTTTTAATAAAAAAGGGAAGGAGATTGAATTATGATATAGTGATAATGGGTGATTAATATAATTAATTCCGAAATCAATCAAGTTAATCGATCAAATTGATCAAATCAATTAAATTGAACGAAATCGATAGAGGTGATATTATATTTTGTTTTTATTATATTTAAGTTTCCTTTTGTATAATTTTTAAAATGATCATAGATATGAGTTTTTGAAATATATTGTTTTCGTATTGTTTTGATAGTGGTAGTTCGTTAGTTATATGGAGCTCGGGTTATATATATATATAATCAAATTCCCTTGAATTTGTATGGGTTTTTTATTCTTTTATGATTATATATATATATATTATTATAAAATCATAATATCTAGTTTGCTATATTAAAGAACACTTTTCTTTTCTTTAGTTTTATAAATGAATCGTTATCTATATAATTATAATTATCCTTTTCGTTTTTATAGAATTTTATCTAATCAATTAATCGATTGGGAGGACCAGGTAATATTGAATTGGTCAAATGAAAATCGTATAGAAGGTGTAATGATGTTTTAAGATTGGAAATAGGATATTAGATAAGATTGGTATTGTTATTAAACTATAAGATTTTGTATAATAGAGTTTTTTGTGTTTTTTTTATTATTAGGATTTTCTTTATTTTTTATTCCGAATTATTAATTATATTAATAAGTAAAAAAGATGATTCGAGTATTTGATTAGGAAAAGGATTATTATATATTTTGTATAATCGATTTGAAGGGAAAACAGGATGAATTTTTATTGTAATCGAGAATTCAAGTTTAAAAGAGCTTTCAAATCGATTAATGATTTTGAATCTTCTTTGAATTGAGAAATCTAGTTTTTTGAATAATTTTTGGATAAAGTAACTTTTTATATTAAGTTATATATAATCTTCGATATCGAAATCGATTTTATACTAATAAGCATTTATAGATTTCGATATTTTGGCTTAAATATATAATAAATCTTCTTTCGTTTGTGCAAAAGTTAATCTATTATATTCTATATATATACAAGCATTATATATATTTATATCATTTGTTAGCTTATTAGTGTTTTCCTTTTATTCCTATATATATTTTGATATATATTTGTATAAGGTTTTGTAGGGTATAAACCCTTTTAAAGAATCGTATAGAAGAATAAATTATGTATAATCTATTATAAATAGGAATTCTGATTAATTATTTTGATAATAGCTAACAAATAGCTTTAACTGTTGCTGAAGATACTGATTATAGATTTCAATTTGATTATTGATTTAGGGATAATAAATAATGAATAATTTGAAATCGATTTTTAGGATTTAGTTGAATTCTTTTTAAAACTGTAATATGAATTGAAGGTTGCGATTCGATATTATAGTATTAGAGGGATTATAATATTGATATATATAATAGAAATATAGTTATACTTAAATTTGGGTATTGATTGATTTGTGATAAAGTATAAAAATAGTTTGCTTTGTTAATTGATTAATAATGATTAAAACATTGTTATATCTATATTTATTCTTATTAAAGTTACAATAGTTTATAATGATATATTGTTATACTCGATTAGGAATTGAAAATGGATACAATAAATTGGGGATACAATTGTATAGAATGGAATTGTATTTGTAGATATAATAATTATATATATATTTGATTATAATATTATATATTTTGGGCCAATAGTATTATTAAGATAATAAAAGATAGATTTTGTTTATATCAAGATAAATAATAGAAACAGAATTATAGGTTTCATAAATTAGATAAATTCGAAGGTTATTGATATCAAGTATTATTAGATGGTCATTATAAAACAAAAGGTTATTTTGGAATAATATATACTTGTGATTTTGAATAATTTGTATTCTAAGTATTAGTAAACTATCTATAATTTTATTTGCTTCGATAATACAATTAATTAAATCGAATCAAAAAGCGATTTTACTCAAATCAATACTAATAATTGCTATTTCATTTGGATGATACTTTTATAAAGCTTTTTTTATGATTTCGATATCAATTTGATTATCTTTAATAAGTTGTTGGAGGCGATTCTTTTTCTTAGTATAATTCTAGAAATCTAATTCGTCGATTCGATAAATTAAGGTATTGACAAAAGGATTATCTTTTCCAGGGCAATATATAATGATGAAATTATAATCAATTAGAATTTTTATTCAACAAGTTTATCGGGTATTGAAAGTCTTGGTAGTTATGAAATATTCGAGGATCTTATAATTAATATAAATCTTGATTTTATATAATGAACCAGCGAATTCCGTTTTCCAATAATTAAGAAATCGAATAATTGATAGTATTTTTTTATTATAAACTTTATAGTTCAGTTCAATAGTAATTATAATTTTGGAGAAATAAACTACAGAAAACTAATCTTCGTTATATTATTATAATAATATATTAACAATTATTCTATCAGATATATTTGTTTCGAGTATACAAAAGAATCGATGATTATAATATTGTAGGAATAAAATAGAGATAAGCTTTTTTTTCAAGATATTGAATACGTTTTGGTATATTTCGTCAAATACAAATTTAATATTTGCTTTAATAAATTCGTTAAAAGATTTCGTTATTATATTATAATCCTTAATAAACCATTGATAAAAATTACAAAAACCAAAGAATGATTGAATCCTTTTCATTATTATCGGAAAAATCCAGTTCTCAATTATTTTAATCTTTTCAGAATCTATTTCTATTTTTTTAATAAAGATAATAAAGTTCAAGTATTTGGTATATATAATATTGAATTTGTATTTCTTGAGATCCATTTATAAACCAATGATTTCTAATTGTTCAAGAATTAATTTAATATGAATTTGATATTCTTTTTTGTTTTTAAAATAGATTAGAATATTGTCGAAATATATTGTATAAAAGATATTTAAGTAATCAAATAGAATATCATTTATATAATATTGATAGATTGTAGAATTATTTGTTAATCCAAATAATATGATCTTATATTTGTATAATTCATATCGGATTCAAAAAGTAGTATACTTTTTCGAAACAGGATCCATTTTTATATAATAGAAAGTTTAACGAATATCAAATTTAATAAAGATTTTAGTATTGGAAAATTAAGAAAATATTTCGTCGATCAAAAGAAAAGGATATTGATTCTTATATATTAAGGAATTCAATAATCTGAAATCTATATAGAACCTTAAACTACTATTGGATTTCTTAATGAATAAAACAGATACAATATAAAAAACTTGATTAAATTCAATAAAACCTTTGTTGAAATTATTTATAATATATTCTTTAACGATTTCCAATTGTTCTAAAGATATTTTGTAAAATGGATTATAATACAAAACTTATTCTCTTTCGTTTTCCAATATGATTTTGTAATTATAAAATCAGTTAAAAGACAAAATATTTGATTTATATTTGGAAAAGTTTAATGATATTATCGATATTTAAATGGTATTTCAGGTTTTGAATCGATTTCGGTTAATATTCAATCGAGTTTCTTTCGAACTTTTGTATTTTTGAATTCGGTTAAAGCAACCAGTATTTTCTTTTTCATATATCGTTTATTTCATCGGAAATCTATTATATCATCAAATTCTTTTAAAGTAATAATAAAGAGTTCAGTTTGTTTATTTCTTTTGTATTCTAATTGAAATTTATTGGGTTTGAGTATATATAAATCGAGAACTTCGGGTGATATATAAAGGAAACATTTGTAGATCTGTAATGATAATATAATTGATTAGAAAAGAGATGGATTGAATTTGAAAGGAATCGGGATTTTTTCCTTTTCAATAAGAATCTGTATTATATTTATATTTGAAGATTCTTATTATATATTATCAATTATAATTGATCTGTTCAATTATGAATCTCTTCGATTTCAATATTCTTTGAATTGGTTATTTCATCGATTAGTATTTTGTTAGGTTAATTAATCGATTTTTTGTTTACGAAGGAATGATTGGATAACAAGGAGATTATTCGAATAGGAGATAGTATAGGGTCTCTTTTTAGACTATTCGAGATATCGATTGAAGTAATTGAGTTTCGCTTGAATCTTTGATAATTAAAATCTATCTAAAATAATATTATAATTCCTTAATTCAATAATAAAGAAAAGGACAAAAGATTATTCATAATTATCGATTGTTAGATTAAGGAATGTGAAATAAGTAATAATATAATCTTGTATATTATTATACTTTTTAATTTCAATTGAAATTTCAAACAATATAATTCTGGATTTAAATATAGGAAATAAACAAATAAGGAATATAATATTAATAAAAACGAATTTATTTGTTTTAGAATCAATAAATACTTTTGATCGATAAATATAATTATTTTTCGAAAAATTGTAAAAAAGGGTGAATGCTTTTTCTTTTATAAGTTTGGTTAGATTAAGAAATCTTATATTCTATATAGTATTTAAAATGGAGATAGAATCTAAATGTTTGGTTTTAAACGCTTTTCTTTTTTTAAGCGGGTATTCTGTATAGTTTCAATTATAGCTTTTGGACTAAAATCTTTTTCGGCATTTCGATATTTTTTGAATTCTTCTGTTTCTTTTTGTATTGTTTTGATTTCATTGAGATTATCGATATGAAGTGTCGATGTATATATTATTTCAGAAAAGGGAGAGGGCGATGAGTATTTGAAGTTCGAATAGTTATTGGGTGTGGCGGGGCCGGTGTATTTGGAAGGGATATTCCGGAATGGAAATGATTTCGGGAATATAAAGATTCCAAAATTGGAGTTGTTAGAATTCCGAAAGGGTTATAAAGGGTTTATAGTAGCTGTTAGTTTGTAAATAGTTATAAAGATTTTTCAATTAATATAATATCGATTTTGTTTTTGTAATAAAACTTTGTTTTGATTTATTTTAGTAAATATATTTATAAATTCTTTTGTAGTTTTGTAATCCTTGATAAATATTGTTATTATTTGCAAAAGAAAATTGGAAATCTTTTATTCGAAATCTTTGAATAGAATTTTATTATCGATAATCTCTATTTGGATAATAAGTAATCTGAATTTCTTATACTATTCTAGGAAATTGTTATATTGAGTTGTATTAGATATAATCCATATTTTATATTAAAAGTGAGTATCATTGATTTCGGTCGGGTTCCGATAAATCGCTACAAGCTGTTCAATCAATTCGAGTATTGTAAATCGGGATACTTGTATATAAAGAGCATAACAATATATTTGTATTTCCGATTCGGTTTGATCGATTATATATATGCGGTGTTGTATTTTACTTTTAAATGATGTAGTATACAGTTCGAATCATTCTATGACTAATAATTGTCATAAATTAGTTTTAGATTCAATACTATCACTAAATTTAATAATAAGATTTGTAGGTTTTGATATATATACATCTTATTACGAATTGTAATTAACATAGGAATGCAATCTTGATTAGTTAAATTGGTTTCTTGAATAAAGGGACCCCTGATTATTAAATGGATCATTATTTCCTAAAAGGGAAGAAGAATCCTTGAAGAGCTTCGAATGATTAGATCATTTAATCAAAGTTTTCTTTCTTTAATTTCAGGATCTTTGGGTTTGTTTAGATGAAGATCCTTGAATTTCGATTAAAGGAATAAAGGGAGTTTCAGATACTATTATTGATCTAAATATTTGTATAAATATTATTTGGGGTTTAAAAGGAGATTACATTGTTGTAGAGCTTATCGTTATTATAGTTTTCAATTGTCGATTCTCCTTTTTCAAATTTATAATTATTGTATAGAAATCTTATAATTGTAATGATGATTTGGAAGGAGTAATTGAATCATTGAAAGCATCGATTTTATATATTGGAATCTTCTTTTTATTAGTTTTCTTTCTTTTAATGGTAATATTATCTAATCCTATATTTATATTTTCTTCGAAGGATTATTGAAATAATTAAGGAGAAAAAAAGGGTTCCTTAGAATATACTTTCAAAGATTTGGAGTATACAGGAAAAGGAGTTCGTTGTATTATAAAAGTGATAGTATACTTCTAAAAGGATTTATTTTCGTTGATTAGATTGAAATAGATCTTTTTTTTTTAAATGTAATGTTTGTAAAAGTTTATTTAAAAAGGTATTATTAAAGTAAAGTATTATTTGGAAAACTATTAAATGATTGGATACTTGTAAATAAATTATAGATAATGTGATATACAAAAGTCATAATAGAGTTGAATAAATAGGATCAATTATATTCCTTAGAATCTATAATTAAAGAATTATAATTTATAAGAAACAATTAGATATATATATACAAATATTCATTTATAGATTATAAGATTGTATATATACATAATTAGGGTTACTATTTTACTATATTAAATTGTATGATTCGTAATATATGTATACGGATGATCAGTTCATAAATTGATATGGGAGATAAGAGGTATCACGTGGTTAGCCTCCTGTGGTTCACGATTCGTGACAATTTATTCTATAAAGAAAATCATTCTCTTTTTAAATTTAATCAACAAATAATATCAAAATGATGATCTTTGTTATAGATATATTATACAAAAAGAATTTCTTTAAATCCTGAAAATAATAAAATAGCGTATTGTTATCTTACATTTAAGCCCTGTTCTCGAATCGCGTATATCTAGTCCCAAACCTAGGTTGATGATCGTAACAAAAATTGTTGTATTAATTTGAGAGTTGATCGGATTATTCATATATTATAATTAATTAGTAGGATATTCGCTTTCCCTGACCAGGAGGAACTAGTTGGCTGTTTGTGAGAGCTGATTATGGGATCAGGTATAGTAAAGAAAAGAAAAAGATAAACAAAAGAAAGAAAACAATGAAATGATAATATAGCTTGAGGAAATCATACAGCTAGGACATTACGGCCATTCATCTAGAGCATGAATCTGGATATAAAAGGAACAGATAAGAAGGGAAGAAGCTATAGCTAGTGCCTTTGTATGAAGAAAATACTTTTATCTTTCCAGACTCTTCATCCTATCATGACAAGATGAATGAATGATTTATATCCATCCCCTGTGCTGATTTCCACGCCCTTCATCTATACCTACCATTAGAATGAAATATTTCATCTCCGCCTGCCCACACAAACAGGAAACCCTCCCCATCCTTCCTTGAATCGAAATCCAAACCCTTCAACCAACACTACCCCATCCCACCAAAATCTATCTACATACCATCCCAACTCACATTCACATAAGAACTCCCACTAAACCCCTTTTAGAATAAAAATAGTCACAGAATCATCTGTATCTATTATAAAATACTTCAATATCAAAAACTCGGGAACGGGAATTATTTCTACTCCTGAATTCCCGTTCATGTGTTGAAACTATACCTGAAATTTTGGGATTCATGAGATTCTAGGAATTTTATAGATCAGTTGATACCGGAATTTTAGATATTTTGTATGAGGTTGAAATAAGTCTTGGGGTTTGGAAGATTTTGAATCCTAGCTGTGTTCATTTTCCTGCTCAAAGTACCTCCCCTAGGAAGCACTTCCAACAGGATTTCTACCCATTATCCATGATCCTTTTCATCGCCGTAATTACTATAAAAATAAAAAACTTCACAACATAATAGGCCATCAACTACAGAAATATAAATAGCAACCACAATAGCATAATAGCATGACAGTCAAAGGTAGAACAAAGAACAAAGAATGCTCCTCGAGGAATTGATCCTGAGGAGACAGGTTGGGATTTTCGTGTGAGGGATTCTGGGATCTTTTTGGTGGATATTGGATAGAGAAGACTGGATAGAGAAGACTGGATAGAGAAGACTGGATAGAGAAGAAATTGTGGGATATGATGAAATAGATGGAATAGAATAGATATCTATTAGGTATTATAATGGTGACGATGTTAATGTTCACAGCACCATATTCATGAGACTCAGATACGAGGGATTGCAAGGCTGGTGCCATTTTGTAATAGTGAGTTCCGGGTTCCAAGGTTTTTGTGAATGAGATGAAGTGTCGATATGGAGTTTTAAATGAAACAAAGTATTTATACGTTGAAGAATGATGACTTCTCTACTAAATAGTATAGATAAACTAGGCAATTAATATAGGTTGGAACTAACCCCCGCTCTTTGCATGATATCATAGTAATCCATATCCACATCCTACATGATGCAAGAGCCATATCATGCATACTTGAGCAGTGCCATGAATTTGTTCTTTGAAGGAATAAGTAACATTGCAAGGTATGAGTGGATGAATGCAGGCGGAATAGAGTTACCAATGCGAATGATTCAAAATGCTTTGGATGAATGGAAGAATATTATAAGTCCTCTCGAAATCCGTCCATAATTAGAAACTAGCTATTGAGCAACAAAATAACAATACTTTCTTACCTCCTTTAAGCTTCTAGGTATCCATAATCTGGATTTTTTTTTTCATAATTCCATCCCATTCTCCGAACTGCAACTGCGCAACGAAGAGATCTTCGCCCATCTCCCACTATTGAAGAAATTCGCGACTTTTTCTCGTTCTCCTAGTTATCACCAACCTGATTTTGACATGTGAATTTATTTGGAAGAAGTCCCGGTTGACTTGGAGTTTGTATAGTTGGTTTTTGGCAAGGTCGAAATGACTCGGATATTGAGACTGATACTGTGTTTTCAGTCCATCAACTGGTATCAAGGCTGAGCTCTAGGTCAGACTCCGACCCCCAAGCTAATGATATCTGCCATCTGTATACTCTGCCATCGATATACTGCTTTCCATTATGGTATTGTGGCCCGAAATGTGCATGTACCTAGTAATTATGCATTTAGCAGCCATTGATAATCGCTTGACTGCGACAAGATTTTATTAAGGATTAAAATCCAATTTCTACTAGACTCTCGATCAAAATAACGGCACACCGAATACCTAGCAATCAAGCATTTAATTGATTATCATGGCAGGAATAAGGTCATGAATGTTCAATATGAAGTCAGTTAAGGTCTCCTACTTGGTTTACCTAAGTTCTAATAATATATAATGGAGCATGGATCCAGTATTGCCACATGCAGAATGAACAAGGCTGGGTAAGTCGAAATAGTAAAGCCCCTGTGATTACCTAGCATGCATGGTGTGTGAATTCTGCGTTTGAGCCATACATAGAACAGTACCGTACCGTAGCTTGAAAGCACCGAAGGAAGGATCGTTCCGTTTCTTCCTGTCGGATATATACATTCGCCGCAGTATATTACACATGTTATGGGATATCATCTTCCTTTGGGGATCATTAGGGAAGAAGGCACTCATTTGATACTATTCGTATATAGTGGCGGTAAAAGGAATTCAATAGTTACGATATCCAGAACTTCAGAAATCATTGATGGATGGCAAGCACCTTCAATAAGAAAATTTGACAGTTGTAAGCAAACTTCCCGATAAGTGATAAATGATAAATGGCCAGGTACTTTTTCCCGGGCGCTTAAAAAGACAAATGAGAACTTATTAATCGGGATGACAGGATGGGTTATCTCCTCAACCAACCACAACATTTATCACCATCACATCCGGACTGGACGAAAATCTAACCTGCAGCCTTCAACGAGGGTTATTTCCTAATACGGTACTCGCATTGACTAAATCTGCTGATAATCCCCATTAATACTCGATGATATATTTTTCTATTGGTCAATCTATTTTCCGGGCGCTATCAAAATATTCATCAACCAAACAAAAGCTCCATCACGTTTTTACTCCCCAGCCAGTGGAATTGCTAGATAGCCTTATGCTCTTCTATCTATACCAACACCATCAGGTAATATGCAACTTTCTCAGCTTGCGATGATTTCAGTCCCGTACCGGTATATACATCAATTCATATCCCCTTCAAGTGTGAAAAGCTGGAACGCTTCATGTCACTTTATCATCCGAAAATATTAAGTTGTTTCAATGGAAGGTTACACTACGGTCTGTCTGAAATGTTGAGGCTATAAAAGTGGTCAACCGTATCATTTACATACACAAGATGGTTCGAAGTGAACCAGGCTGCGCCTATATATTATCATCTATTCTTTTGATCTTCTCGGCCTTCCCTTCATCATTGTCATCCGTTCTTTTCATCTACTCGACTTTTGCTCTCTTACCTATCAAGATATACGCGAAACCAATCTCAACTATAAAAATTTCTCGAAGTAATCCATTAGGAATAGATTGGTCACCAGCACCACCACCAGAAAACGGTCCACCACTTTCAGCCGGAGCTTCACGAAATAAAGAACTTTTACCGGCCCAAATCGGTGGCATTGTTGGAGCATATTTATTTTCCCTTTGCATCGTCGGAATTCTCATAATTACTCTCGGAAGAAGACTACGAAGACAAGTTGAGTTGGATGCTAGGGCTTTGGAGGTAGAGTTGGTAGACTCAGCATATGGTGGCATTCACACTGGGTCTTCAGGTCCAACACCACTTACTCCAGCAAATCTTCGAAACTTTTCGTGGCCATCTCCCGATAAGAAGTACTTTGCACCGGGAATAAATCCTGACCCAAGTGCTTTTGTTTTTCCTCCGATACACCAATCATACACGAACTCTTACGTTTACCCTACGCAAAGACATCATAGTATACACCAGAGTATATATTCACACCAAAGCAACCCTAGCATCGATAATAAGGTCGTTGAAGCTGATCGAGAAATGATGAATCGAAATCTTGAAGATCTATATGCTCATGTTATGGAGCAAGAGGAAGCAAAGGCTGCAGGAATGGATGTAAGAAGTATGCCTCCTCCTAAGGTACCGGGCGAAGTATCTGCGACAGCACTACAACAAGCACAACCGCAATCAAAGAAGTTCGGCAAACATAAACTATCGGAAATCAATACCAATGACAATATATCAACCAAAACCCACTCTCGAGCATCCTCCATAATTTCAGCTCTTACTTCTCCTAGATCGGCCCCAAAATCCCCCAAATCCCCACGAAGAAAAGGAATCCGGGGTTTACGAATCTCATCTCCGATGGCAACACCACACTCAACTACTTTCTCACATGCTGCATCGGATGAAGAGCCTTTAACACCACGAGAATACGTGCATCGAGCCCCACCACCAATTCCAAAAAATCAAGTCCCCTATGGCTCCACATCAGCCAATGGTGAATCACCTACCAGAAGTATTGCAGAGACTCTCGAAACAATATCACCCGTATCTCCTCAACGAAGTCTCCCTTCCCTCAACACGCGCAATCTCGCAATCTCCCTCAAATCCGAAATGGACACCGCCTCTCCTCAATCTGCAACAGACGACCGCACTAGAACCATGTTTTCCAGACCTCTCCGAGCCACCCCTTCAAAAATCTCTCTCCCTCATAACCTAAAAACCTCAAACGGTTCCTCCGCGTCTCCCGATTCTCCATCATCATCCACAGCCATCGGTTCCACCTCAACCAACAATACTCAAACTGCCTCGGCCGTCAACCCAACCCGCTCCCTTCCCTTCCGAGAACAATTCCAACAAAACATGCTCTCCCCCAATCTCCCCACCAAAATGACCGTTCTCGAACGTGTCCCTAGGGATTATGGACAAAAGACTGGAGGACTTAGAACGGGGGGGCTTAAAACACCTTTCAGTGGTGGCGCGGTACCATATAGTCCTTATCAACCATTTACACCGATGATGCCCATTACACCGCGTTTGGTCACGAAGGAAGATAGGAAGAAGATGAAGAAAGCTATGCCTAGGACGCCGGTCGTGGAGTTGATAAAGAGTGAAGAGGAGATTTGGGATAGTGGGTATTAAGGTGATTTTTTTTTATTTTGGGGGGAAGGTGGGGAGGGGAGTTTGTGGGGTGGGATTGAATGGAGTGACAATATAAATGTGTCAAACCTTTACTACATGAGATGATATTTATGAAATTGGGTGAAATATCATTTGGGGGGAGGATTACGCAATTGTTCTGGCATCATATCTCTTACTTTTTTTGCATGATAAGATTGTTATTCATATATACCAGCCATACAGGTCAGCGGATTGCATTAGTACTCGTTGATGTTACGAGAAAATGGGATAGAGAGAAAGTCTGGAGATGATAAATAAATATATTACGAACATGCGTCTTTTGTTATCATAAGACTTAACATAGCTAGTCGTCTTTTTTTTCCTTTCCTCACCTTTCTTACCTTAATTAAGATTCCTAGTAGATACAAATTGAGAAACTTTTTCACTCGAGATTTCAATACTTGGATATACCTATATATGGGCTTCTTTCTGTACGTGCAAATCCTATCAATGGAGACCTACTGATTAGTATGCGTACGTATGTAACTTTTCAATGTTCCCTATGATTGACCCTGAGGTATACTAATTATTGGATTTATACAGGTACGATCTCGGTTCACACATCCGTATATGGGAAGAACATCATGCACACATATTTATCAGGCAAATGTCAAAAAACCAGACTCTCAATATTTGAAGAACAGTACTCTATGCGCAGGAAGTCTTGAATCGCTAATGATTAATAAACAATCTGTCGGTAGGTACGTATATGGGGAAGTGAAGCTTTAACACGGTATCATACTATTCGTATTGTTTTGCCTAAAGAACTAGAAGTATAAAACCACCGAACTATCGGTTCCTCGATGCCGAGGCACTAGCGTCAACGCTAGTGAAATATCACGTGATTATCGTCCCGACACAATCCTTTTCGTTAAGCTTAATTATCCTCTTCACAATGCCGTTTACTTGTGATGCAGCAAACTGTCACGGTGATTGTATGCTTTGCAAGCGCCATCTATGCTCGCAGCATTTAGAAGAGCCTAATCACACATGCCCCTAGCGAGAGGTTCGTTAATCAACCAGGCTTGCCATTGGTTTGATGCTAATGTTCTTTATAGGATGATTCATATGATTCGGCAATCTTGGGTGCCCAAATTGTGGAAATTCAGGGGCTCCTATCTCAGATCAATCAAGATGCTTTAGCAAAGCGCGCATCGCTTTTACGAAACCTCTCTTGTGTGGTCATTCCAACGGATTTAGATAGTCTCTCGAAAGTGATGGGCAATGTTAATCTCCATCTTGAACTTCAATTCAGTGATGGCGTGCGCTGGATTGCACGAATCAAGCGCCAAAATGTAACGACGCCATTGAAGCCGGTACAGAAACTCGTTATCGAAAGCGAGGTTGCTACATATCGCTTCCTCCAAAGTACTCAAGTGCCGGCTCCACGTGTATTTGATTTCTGTGCCAGTTCTAATAATGCAGTCGGCGTTCCATATATTCTGATGGAGAATGTTCCCGGGCGGCCCTTTTCGAAGTGCGCGCCGACAGTCGAGCAGAGATATAGGGTAATGAAACAAACGGCTCTCATTTACAACGAGCTTCATCGGCATCCTTTTGAGACCATGGGCTCGTTACATCTCCAAGATTCCGAGCCTGGGTATTTCGTTGGCCCACTTGCATCAGAACTCCTGTCCGATTCCTCTGACAATAACGAAGGCCTCAAAACACTTGGACCTTTTGAAGACTTAGCTCATTATTACGACCAAATTATCGCACGAATCCTCTGCATGATTGTCGACGGAGTGCTTTACACTCCCTGGCCAATAGAAACCTACCTCATCCACCTTTCGCTCCACGATTTGGCTTCTTCCTTCTCGCAATCATTTGCCGGGAACGGGAAATTCTATCTGAAGCATCTTGACGACCAAGGAAGTCATGTTATGGTTGATGAAAACTATAACATTACTGGTGTGATTGATTGGGAGTGGGCATTCACGGCACCAGCGGCGATAGCTTTCACATCGCCTATGATGTTATGGGACGTGGGGGGGTTTTTTGATGGCAAATCGAGTCTTAGTAAAGAAAAAATGGAATTTGCCAGCATACTTGACCACGAAGAGAGTGGTGCACAAAGTCAGGGGCTAGGCCAGTATGTGAAGGAGGGAAAGATGATACAGAGACTCAATTTCATTATTGGAAATGAGATCTCGGACTGGGATATCTCCTCCTACATTCAAAACTTTAGCGCCCTGCTCCAAACTCCAGATTTTGATACCAGTTTGTCTTGGCATGAGTGGAAATCATATGCTCTTGAAAAGTATAAAAATGACAAGGGCTTGCAAGGGTTGGCAGGACGCTATGCATCAATTGTTTAACAAATCAAATCTCTTTCTACTAGGTTATGGAATTCGAAATACTCGATTTCAATATTGGTTTAATTGATAACATATAAGGAAATGTGTATAGCTCAATTATAAATACAAATTCTAGACGGATGGTTGTAGATTAATACCTTGTCACGTTTTACCGCGTTTGATTTCTTAAACAAATTTTGATTTAACTTTTCAATTTAATATAGGTAATTCTAAATCAGATGTTATTAGAAATAATTTTGATAAATTATTTCCTTTTATTGGTGTTATCCACATCAAATTTACAAGTTCAAGTTATAATTTATGGGGCGTATGAGATTATAGCATGCACTTTGAGTCTTAGTCCTCTTTCATAGGTAGGTATCATTGCAATGTTTTAATTATTGATCAAAACTACGGAGTTGTTCCTCCATCGAGTGAATCATCCATATCCAAGGTGCCTGCAACCTCAATAGATAGATCAATGGAACCCAAAACTAAGAACTCCATCAGCAAGTGGCCCGCCCATCCACCGTTCCATAACCTCTATAAGATATCCATCCCATATTACCCCATCCCATACTCTTCCTAACTAACATACGCCTGACCCGCCTGACTCAAAGCCGTACCGTCGGCATTAAGCAAAAAATTCGGAAAAGCCCCAAAATACGCATATCTCTCAACCCAACTCTGACTATCTAACCACGGCAAAACCGTCCTCAAAAATTGCGCCTGTTGCTCATCCGAGCCATAACATTGGAATTCCGTAATCCAGATGGGTATGTTGAGTGTGTCGTGAGCATTGGTTACGTTGGCGATAAACCAATCGGTTCCAGATGCGCCCGACGCGGGGAAACAATCTTGGTAATAGTGGATGGCGGCAAAATCGATGTGGCAGCCCGTACAATTGCCCATGAAGTATTGAGTCCAGACGCGGGAGCTGTAGGAGCCGCCTGAGGACCACTAAACGAGTTTAGTAAGGTACTGTGGCGGTAATGGACATGGGATGATGTCGTGAGCATTTGTGGGGTACTGGAGAATTTAAGAGAAGCAATTACTTACACTATTCCAATTGTTCCACAAAACACCAGGACCACCAATGCGAACCTGACCTGCAAATGGTTGAATGTAATTCTTGTATCCTTGAGCCGCTACTTCAGGAAGCATGTTGGAAGATTGTTCATAAGTGAGATCTGGTTCGTTGAAGCCGAGGACGTTTTTCGCGCTCTGAGCGGCCGTAACCCAATTCTGATCAATAGTTTTAGGAGAACCCCAAAGCATTGGAACGCTGAGAATTTTGATTAGTTAGATTCGAAATTCGTATCTATTCGTCAAGAGATATAAAGAAAGGAAAAGAGAGAAGAGGAAGAAAATTGAAGTAACTTACAAATCAAGACTTGAATCTAAACCACGATTCGTAAATCCCCAATTATAACCCCAAGTAATCTTACTGTATTGCTTGAACATATTACCAAAGGTCGCGTCGCCATACTTGTTATTGGAATCGTATGCTAAACCACGTTTTCCAGATCTGCTTGGCGCAGGAGGCGTGCTGTATCCACCACCAGTTTGAAAAGCAGTAAGACGATTTGGACCACCACATGTTTGTCCGCCATTACCCTTGCAGGCCATGTTACAACCAGCGTTTCCATCTGGAGCGGGTCCATTTCCATTGATGATTGAGTTACCACACCCTGTTCATAAATAATCAGTAAAGATATGTGAGGTTGCGGGGAAAGAAGAAAGGACGTACAGCATTCTCCTCCGTACTCGGTACCAGCCCAGGAGAAACCAGCTCCCGCACAAGCAGTTTGACAAGCTTCATTGGTCATGGCGTTGGGTCCTCCAGGAACTCCTCCTGGGGTAGTCAGAGCACGACCGGAAACATTATCGGTATAGCAGCCAGCTGACGTCCAGCCCTGTCTCTTTTTGAGGTTGGTTTGCTCATCTTGACGCTTAATTGTCATGCAAGTTGCTGTGAGAGCAAATGCAATGATGGAAAGTGCTTGAGAGACACGCATGTTGAAGACGAAACTTGAAAGTTTGTTGTCAGAATTGATTGAAAGATGAAGATCTCGAGGTCCAACTCTCCTGTCTTAAGTAGAAGATCGACAAGCAGAAATAGATTTCTTAATCTCCACAGATTTCCCCAGATTTCAATCTGATTTTAAGCCGAAATGACCTCCTGAAATGCCGGGAAGTCATACGAGCACAAAAATTACCGGAGCTATTATACCATGTAAAAGTGAATCGGGAGCCGCGGCACTTTTACCTAGTATCTAGGCATTACGCACTGTCGAATCAACGACATCTCGGAATCAAATCTTCCTTACCTGCATAGTTGGACCGTGGGTAAGAGATGGGAAATGACATTTTGGTGTGATGAGATTGCAGTTTCACGGGTCGAGGTGGTCAGACGAACATAAATGGTAGTTCATCTGTGGTGCCAAACATAGGTTGCATTTTGAAGTTTGTGTAACCAAAGCCATGCATCAATAAACACGACGTCAGGTAATGGCGGAGACGGGCTTTCATCGGTTTCATATAGAATTCTTTTTATTATACCACAGCCTAATTCAAACATTTGTTCTAATATCTCACCAACAACTTAAAGGTATATATTCGGAAGAGTATGATTGGTTGTTTTCAAAATTTCAAACCCCGTACTCCGTACAACTAAAGGTTTAAATGAACTCCCTAAACTTCCTCTCCACAAACCAAATAAGCGGATAAGCCTTCGAAGCCACATGTCTCATAGTGTATATTTATCCAACCTGCACCCCGCATTCCAGTAAGATGGGCTCGCATGGTCATCTGGTATCACTTGAACATCCTGGCACCGATGTAAGGCCGGAAAATCGCCGTGTCTCGTTACCAACCGTCTGAATCACAAATTGTGATTACCGCATAAGAGAATGAGGCATACGATGAAATGAAATGAGGAAATGAGGAATAAAGCGTAATTTATACTAGTAAGTCCTTACAGTTGAAGTATCAATTATCTCATACTTCGTAGAGTTTTCTTGTTTATGTTTAGTCAATTTTGAATTCGAATCTGTGTCACTATTTAAGAGAGACTCGGATTAACTACTGACACATGTGCCCAGGTATCAGCCACCATTCGTAGACCGTGTTATGAGCTGAAGAGAAGCTTGAATCAACGACACAGACGACTTTGTTGGTATGGAATTTAGGAAACTCTTCCCTTGTCATTTAAAGAGCCAGTGAAAGAAGTATGAACCCGGAGTAAACCAGAACTACGGCTTGATTCTATCAATAGCGTACTGGAGAAGGAGAAGCGATCCCTATATGAACGGCAAATACAAAAAGCTTGAAAAAGAATACAGTAGTTATCAATATTAGCAATGTAATAGGACCGAAATTGAATATTTTAAAAAAATGAGTCGTTTAGGCGATTGACTCGGAGATTATGTAGGAAGTTCTAAAAGTAGGAAGTTCTAAAAGAAGGAAAGAAGGTCATCAGACGCGGCCGGGGCTCACAGGTCTCCGTCCCGGCTCGGCCTGGCGCGATCACGATGTGCTGACGCTTCAAAAGTAACCCGATGATTCTTCGCATGACACTAGAGATACTTTCTCCGGTATTATTACAAATACTTAATATTCAAACATATCAGAACCATAATCAACAAGAGCAGCATATCAACGGGTTCCAAGGTTCGAGGAGAAGAAAAACAACTTTCAACCTCCACCTTCATGTAAACGACACCACGACAGCTCATCAAGTTGCTTCCCGACACATTGTAAATAAAGCCGAAAGCTTTCCGCAAAAGATGGGTGGGGATGTCAAAGTCGAACTAGCTTTATTGGCGCAGCAATGTATGTAAAATTGCAGCACCAAAAGGGCGGCAATGCTGGAAGCAAATGTTTGAAAAAAAAAAAAGATTGAGTATACAATGCTGGATTTAGTCGTTCATAGCACGAAAGGCAACAGAAGAATTGGGATTGGCGCAGCTGGAAAAGAAATGAGAAAGTCGCCCAGGCTAACAGTTGGCATTCATAATCAAAAAAAAAATTAGTTCTATCACCAACAGTGAGTGAACGCACCGGCAGATCCATCAACTCCATGCCATGAACAACCGCTTGCCTATGTGAAATTCAACAAAATTTGAGCATTAACAGGACTTTAACAATATTGCGGCGACGATAGTGTGCAAAGATCAGAACCACTTGATCTAAACTTCGCCCAATTGCAGCAATACCTTTTATGCATTGGTTCAACGATTACAGTGAGATCTCAAACACAGATGATTTCATCCACATCACCTATCTCCTGATCCCCGCACAATCCATCAAACCAACAAAGCCACATCCATTCACTATGATATCTCAAGAACATCATTGGCACTCAAAGCGGTAGGAAGTATAAACTCGAGCACAATGAAAAAGGCACATCGTTCAATTAATCCGTCAATTCCCAGTCCCGGCGGAAGGGGACCGTCTTGAAAGTTATACGCTCTAGATCTCAAGCTCAACAACATTGAAGGAAGACAGCGGACCAGTAGGAAAGCCAGTGCGCCTGCGCCAATAACATTGATCTATAACCGGGCTGCAAAATAGAGCAAATTGAAAGCAGTACTTGTACTTTGATTTGGTCGGCTGATCTGAATGTATGAAGGATATTTGCAATTGCTGTAATGCGGTTGGCGTGGAAAAAAAGATGAGAGGTGCAAATCCATTATTATTGAGAGGTGCGTCCTTAGTGATAATTTGATCGAATGGAGCTAAGATTAGGGTGTGATGATAACCATAGGCGGATGCCCATAAATTCACACCTCACTCATTAACTTTGCATGCAATCACCAAAATTCTTTCCCCTTTACTAAACCGATTCCTGTTCCTCTCCTAGGGGCGCTCCATTCAGGAAGCCGGTAGGCCTGACCTTGTTGAATTTCGAGTTGGATTCAAGAACAATAATTTACAAGCCCGATCGCGAAGATGAATCACATTTTATATTATACTTGCTTGACGATTGAGAGTGCATTTTGCGAGCCCTATCCTGCAAGGATAGGTTTGCCCATGGCCGGAATGCCCCACGTTGACCGCTCTAGTACACGGGAGATTGAGAAATAAGAATTCGGAGAGTATGAAGCATGGTTTGTGGGCAGAGTGCAATGGTATAAGCAGCAACTCGGGTTATCGTAACCCGGAATGATGAATCATATCATGTGCTCTTAAAACCTCGTCATTTGCAACGAGGTTTCTGTGCTTCCTCGTCAGGTTCCCCCAGCTGATATGAGCTGCACTACGGAATGGCCTCGGGAGCCCTTGGGCTTATGCTTCAAACCGTGGGGTCATCTTCCGCCGTTATCTTGCGCTATGCGTGGAAATGAAGGCTTTGGTGTCTCGCAATGGTGTCTTTATTTCATCATGAAGTACTCAACATCCTCTGCAATCATGCCTTCAGATGCGGACAGAGCATTGAGCTTGGAAGAGATGTCCACTAGTGTCAAGTTTTGAGGTCAACCTAGATATCATACCTAGGTCATACTAGATGCAAAAGCATCGGTGATGGAGCTAGTAAGGTTCTAATGTAGGATGAGATATATTCCGTATGTACAAGAAAGTTGTGCATCTTGGGAATATGGTGTCAAAAAGGTTGGTTTGCTTCTAAAAGAATTCGAGTATACCTGATCGCAAACGAACCATACGACGAATGTATAGGATGTGACGTCGCAAAAGGCCCCGTATGTGAACGACGATACTTTCATCAATCATTGGCTTTGTTGGGATTGGTCCAGATTCACCTGCAAGCACACTACTTGCGAGTTTGACATTACATATCTGTCTTGTCTTCATACTTTTCTTCTTCCTATTACTACTTCTCTTCTGCTGCTAGTTCTTTTCCTCGTCTGTCAGTCTGGATATCTCGTTAGAAGGGCTTGGGATCACGACATTAATCCTCCATTGATTCGAGGCATGTTCTCGCCTTCATATCTTACCAAGAATGCTCAAGTGCTTTCAGCGTACCAGACCGAAAACCATTATTTGTTTGTTACTGCCAGCCTGCGCATTTATGTTCAGTAGTATTTCTTCCTGTAATCATCGAACGGCCCAGCTCTGGTGGTATCTCTCTCCTGTTACAATCCGTTCGCGCACGTTGTGCCTGTAGCTTATCCTCTATTCACCTGTTGAGATGTTTGTGCAGCAAACTGCAAAGAAGTGCGCGCTAGTGTTCAACAGGTTATCGTTCCACAACCCAAGATGCATATCAAAATGCCTTGATTTTCACCGCAATCAAATGGACAAATCTTCAAAGCAACAGCGCAACGCGTTTTTGTATGATCTCGCTGAGCTACATTTGACTCTGGAATCATGGCACCGGTAACTCCATTCTATGATATATCGTTTGAAGAAGCGACTGAAACGGAACGGGCCTTAACATCTTTCTCAACCGCAAATAAGGCTTGATTTATTTGAAACTTTGAGTAAAGCTTCTTGAAATCACCTCAGAAAGATCCACAGTACACTCCACGAGTCTTATGCTTGGCCTCGGGGTAGACCATAAGGCATATGCATAATAATTACAGCCAGTCATTGGATGTTTATGCTGATTCTCATTTAGATGCACCTGAATCCAGTTGTGCACTTTCATTTCTCTCAGCATAGAAATAATTGTGCTTCTATTGTTCTCCTTTACCAAAATTCTGCCATTGTGGTTGACTGCTATGCAGAAGTGAATAAAAGTTTTTTTCCTGGGATTCTATTGTTACTAATTCACTACAGATTGTGTCAATAGAAGATCACAGATGGACTATTTGAAAGCTCGACAAAGCTCGGCAATTCTTATCAGGGGTACTCAACCAAAGTTCTTCTTCAAGCCTCAACTGTCTTGCACGTTCAATTGGCAATAGAATTAGCATTCTACCACCATTCCGTCCAGATTTCCTACGAAGTATTCAAGACCCTCCTTTGAATTCATTTTGATCTCTTCTGTACACAACCAAGAAAGAAACAACTACTAGACTACTGTAGTAGATTTCCAGCAAGCTCACAATCAATTGTTTCCTCTTCTTTTCATTATCAATTAAGGAAGAATATCTTCGGCTCGCTCTCGAGATAAACCTTACTACCTTTCTTTAAGGAACCAGCAAGAATTCACGCACAATGTCATTCAATCCTTCCTTCTTTGGCAATAATCCCCTGCCATACATCTCTCCTTACTCTAGCAGCTCCTCCGACCAGTCAGCCAGGCTCTTTGATGAGGTTGTCGCAAAGGTTGAAGAAACCAATCAATATAACCAGACTTTGTACGAGTACGTATTCCATGTGACGTTCAATTGATGCGCATTGTTGACTTTGTGTTCTGCAGAGCTTTCGCGCCTCGTCATGTCGCAGTTCCTGCCGTCTCGGTCACTGCCGCTACACCTGTAGCTCCCCCTCAAACCATAATGGCCATCAACTTGGTCCCCGTCTACGACTTCTACTACCCCGCTCAAACTCTAGGCAATCTTCCACCAGCCCACCTCCTCGACCCTCACTTGTTCGATGGCCCTAAGCCAGCAACAACCTACTCGGAGATCATTCTCCCCCAGCTTCGCGAGCTCATCGCCAACATCAAGTGTACAACGGATACACACTTGATGGGGCACCTTCCCAGCCTCATCGAGCTCGTTATGCTCCTCTCCCAATTCCCAGACTTTGGCCTCGGAACAAACAATCTCGCCGCTTTCCGCATGTACGTGGAAAGTTTCTTCGCTACCGCTCACACGAAGGAAGAAGACCTAGCCCATATTATCTTAGCCGTAAAGCCTGAAAAAGACCTAAAGATGGTCTTTAAGATCTTCGACTATCTTTACACCTATAACTTCCCTCGTCGTGCAGCTTGTCTCATCTACCCAGACGATTTTGAGCATAAGCCTGGCGGGGAGATTGTCAGCGAGGAATTGGCTTGTCTATTTCCTGATCAGTATGAGGCTGATATTGATCCTTCGGAGCCATTGCTCCTTTATAAGAAAGATTAGGACGCTCCTGCTTCGTCTGTTATTACTGCTTCTTTTGCTGGGATGTTGGTTACAATATCCAATGCCTTACTATTGAGCTTGGTGCTTGTGTGCTTGGTGTTTGGGGCCTGGATTGGTTCGGGATGGGCTTTACTGCAGATGATGATTTGTGCCAATGGTTGGGCCATTGAATGGAAGTTTTTTGGATACAGATCCGCTTCTAGA
The DNA here is from genome assembly GCA_014898415.1 of Stromatinia cepivora. Classification (NCBI taxonomy): domain Eukaryota; kingdom Fungi; phylum Ascomycota; class Leotiomycetes; order Helotiales; family Sclerotiniaceae; genus Stromatinia; species Stromatinia cepivora. The sequence continues at coordinate 67,832 of RCTD01000001.1, read as the reverse complement.
TTAGATTACTTGATAATCACAATACCATGAATTTTTCAGAACATTTTCTCCTTTAGAGCATGGATGTGATCATATATGATTAATCGGTTATCTACCCCTTCACGATCCATACTCCTTGTCGGTATCGATTATGCACTTCAAATAGTATTTCCTCAATTCTCAACTTTAGATAATTCTATAACGGCTGTTTTCCGAGTAACATCATTTATCAATATACATGCTACTTTTATGCTCAAAATACGGAGGTTCCCTACCGATTACGTAGAGTGTAGTACTCTACATAGTTCTTCCAGTCCTCAATCTCTAAAGCCTCTCACCTATTCACATAAGATCTCTAGCTTGGAATATTCTTCTAGAAGCCAGTCTGTAAGAACCTCTCATCTACTCACGTATCGCCCATTTCTTACTATTATGCCTCTAGAAGCTGGTCTACTGGAGTTTTCATGTAGGTATTGCTGGTCTAGTAAATCATATTGTTCTTCTTCCTTTTAGTCTATAATAGCTCTACTTTGCTCATCTACGTTTTATATCTCTTCAAAATCATTTTATGGAGCTCAGTTGTAAATAGTACTGATCTAATTCAGTAAAGCAATTATTCTACCTATATTCGGCATACTAGAACTTATACTCCCCTCAATAAGGTCTAGATATCTATCTTGTCTCTTTACAGTCAATACATATCAGCCTACTTCGATCGCCATCTTAGAGTAGTACATAATATTCTTCTTCTCAGATAAAATGTATAAGACCTCTCCTGATCAGATAGTATCCCTCCGAGAACTGTTAAATCACCTCCTCCTTCTATCATACTATACTTATCCCTTGGACACTAGCATACACGCATATTCCTATTCCTCCGCGTCTGTATCTTGTCTTCCCTCCTTGATATCTCCAGCTCTTCCTATTCCCATTAAAAATCATAGATCTAGGCACGTGGCTCTCGATCTACATTACTCCCAATAGTATAAACTATTCTCCATACAACTAATCTACACAGTACGCACTAATAGATGCTCTCCTTATTAGAATTTAGTTAGACGAATCTAGTTCTTTGTAGTCTTATTACAGTCTAATTAATTTGTATATCTAGTAACCATTTACTCAAACTAACTCCAACAAATATCATTTCCCTTCTACCACACGATTATCAGTTCCTTGGAATATATATATATGAAGCATCTTCTCATCACCAGCCTCAATTCAGATACAATTAGCTATAAATCTACATGCACATATGAGTCTACCGCCAGTTAACAAATATGCATGAGCATAAACTAATCCTACAGGAATATCACTGGACGGACAAAACTAGAATACAATCTATCCTTAATAACTACTCTCACCAAATCCCCCAATCCACAAACCTGCTGGGCGAAACATCAAGATTATAATCCAATTAGTAAACTTTTAAATCTCTTTCCAAGGACTCGCTGGTTATTTACCCAGAAAAGTTTTTTAGTTTGATCTCCGGCAGAAATTAGATAATACTTCATGATGCATATGGTCTTACAAAAATAACAATTTCTATTCATTAATCTCTTCCCTCTTACTCATCCATAAAACAACTAGAAAGTAAGATCCAACGTTCCATAGCATATACCATACCCATCATAACATAACATCCACCACATCCACCACCCAGATTCCATCTTCCCATTTCCCCCCATCTCAACAATCCAACCAACCTTTCAGAAATTTTACAAGCTGCTAGATTATATATATGCCTTGCGTTATTCTAACGAATGTCTTTTTCCACTCTTCTCGAGATTTAAGCTCAAGTATAAACTCTCTTACTCCTCACGCGTAAGGTTAAGAGAAAATAACACTTTGCAACCGCTTCAAGCCTTTGAATATAGGTTTACATACCGCAAGTATAAAATGTAAAGTCTATTACTATAGCTATCTCCTTATACTATCTTAATCCTTGATATAATACACCATTGAAATATGTATATATATACTTGAATAAACCGAACCGTAGCCTAGAATTACCTTGATTAACCGGTAAGATTATACTATACAGGTAGGAAAAATGGAGATTTATAGACCAAGCAAGAGGTTTGTCTTCATTTACGTTATCAAATCGATATGGTATTATGCTGTTAATCGTTGTTCATCAAAGTTGTTGATGTTTTGCTAAGAATTGAGTTTCGCCAGTTCCTGACATGTATAGCCAAGTAGTGCAGTGAGATGTTCTTCTTATACCATAGAATAGAATCGAATCGATTTGTATATACTCGCTCTACACTACCACCCACCAATTCTTTCTATCACTCACCCAAACCATCCATTATTCCCCTAAATACCAATACCACTCCCCTACTCCTCCAGCAACTTCTTCACCCTCCTCAAAACAACCTTCACACCTTCATTTCTTTCCCCCTCCAACGCCTCATCCAGCCCCTTCACCATGCTACTCCCCACCTCCTCTCTTCCCTCCTTCCACATACCAAAAACCCCACCCTTCCACGCCTCCACAATCATTTCCGCCGCTTCTCCCCTCTTAATCCTGATCCCTTCACTTCCAGCTCCACTACCCAACTCCAGTATCTCGAAAAATTCCGCACACAATTTAGAATTATTTTCTTTTTTTCCATGCGTTCTCTTTCTTAACCCATCAAATAACACTTTGACACGTTCGTAAAGTGTTGATCGCGTACTGATTGCCATTAGAGGCGATTTGAGAAGAGGGGTAAGAGTTTCGAGGAGTTTTGGAAGATGAGTAAGAGGTGATGGATCGAGATGTTTAATATTGATTCCTCGGAAAAGAGCTTCAATACCTGCAGTTATCGTTGCCGATTCCGTAGATTCTCCTGCTTTGCTCGCTCCATCTTTCTTCTTGGAATCAGAGGTTGAAGTAGATGTATCCATATGATCTTCACTACTCAATTCTTCCAATGTAGGTGCAATGATATTGTGGATCTCATCCCACATATCCAAATCCGTTCTAGCCTCTGCATATTTTCCCAATTCTGTAAAGGCAAATGGCCGATAGATATCATTGTTACGCTTAGCTTCTCTAATAGCAATCTTCTTAGTTTGAGCTGCAATACTGGACTCGGCATCTAGGAATGCAGTAGAAGCCTTTACGAATTTCGTAAAACTCTCCAGTACGATTTCCTTACCTGCAAAAGTTTTAAGTGCGAGAGCTTTTTCTAGAGGAGGCCAAATGAGTGCAGAAGTTTCTGCAGGAATCATTGGGGTTGTGGTGGAGGTTGTGGATTTGACAACGTCGGCAATTGTTAGAGCTGCTGTGTGCTTGATGGTCCATTTGGGGGACTCAATATGTTTGAGTACTAGCTCGTTGATTTCTCTTGTATATAACAAAACTGCTCTGCTTCCACCAACATTTTCATCCCAAGTTTTCTCAAATTGCTTTTTAGTGGCATCATCGAAATCGTGCTTAGCGAAGAAGACGAAGGGAACTGTAACATAGAGGATCAGTAATTGCTTATCACTAGATTGATGTTCAACCTTCGCAGAATATGAAACAAGGCTAGCCATCAAAAGGATAGATGAAACTTACGGAAATCAGAGGCTAAGGAGTTAAAGTGGTCGGTGGCAAATTTGGAGACGGCATAAATCAAATCAGATGATACTTGGCGACGAGTTTCATCTTCTGCATTAAAGTAAAGGTCTTGAGAATAAGTGAGCAGTCTGAGAAGTGCTTTATCAGAGGCCAGTCGAGAGACATAGCCAGCTGCGCGAGCATAAGATGCGCTAACAGCATTATTACGATCAAGGACAGATTTTTCAAGGATTTTTAGAAAGTGGTCGGCATGAGGGCGAAAGGTGACGCTATGGCGAGTTGCGAGACTAACAAGCACACCACCGCAGCCAACTTTGGATGGCATACCGACCGTGGTCTTAATAACATTTTCGAGGTGAGGAACAAATTCTTTCATGGTTGGTTCGTCAATTATGTCAAGGCAACGCTCTATAGCCTCCATGAGAGGAGATTGAGTAACAGCGTTTGTGCGGGCACTGTCAATTTTCTCTTCCGTGAGATTGTAATGGGCGGCACGTAGGTATATGTAGTCAATACCTTCCATTTCCATGGTACTCAAAAGACCCAATAGCCGCTCGACAAGATTGGGTACAAATGGAAGAAGTGCTTTGCCGCCACTCTTGATAAGTTTGAGAACGGTAATGGTTGCGAAAGTTCGGACTTCTTCGGCGGAGCTTTCTAGACCTTGATCTGAAAGTAAGAATGGTAAGACATCTTTTAGCATTGCTTGCGCATGCTTTGAAGATGTACCTGCCTCTACTTGTCGGACAAGTATGCCAGTAAGAGCCATACTAGAACATATGAGTCAGTAAATGCACGTCGGAGGATTGTGGAGTAAAGCAAGGAGTTAAAGCATCGGCTCGAACCAAAGGCCTTGAGCCAGAGCCCATGAAAGAAAATGGGCGAGAGGAAATGGAGAAGATATGAAAGACAAAACATCCGAACAGCGTTAGAAGTCTCGTATTATAAACGAAAGCACACAACATACCTAAGCGACAACGCCGCCTTCCTCACAGACCCCTTAATATCATCCAGAACCTTAAAAGCCACATGCCAAATATCATTTAGATATTTCTCATACTTCTCAAAATCTCTACCTTGAACAAGATCAGCAATAGCAGCACAGCTCGCCTCCCTTGTTCGCCATTCCTTTCCTAGAACGCTCTTTAATAAATCCGTGAGAATCTCATCGAAATGTTTATTGACAGTTGCATTTGAATCTTTCACGAGTGCACTCCAGATATCGTTCATGGATCGCTGGACGTTGGGGTTCGGATCAAATCGATATCGGTACAATTTTGGGTAAAGTTTTGGATCGATTTCGGACTCGGAGAGAATGTTACTTAAACCAAATCTATGAAATTAGAGGGTCAGTAATTGTTCGAGATAGGTTTGGATATTCGAACAGTCAACACTGTTCTAATAATTGGGACATTCGGGAAATGGGACATTAAAGAACGATTACTTACCGGCCGAATGCTGCTCTGGTAGACCAGGTAGCCGCATTTGTAGCGAGCGACATGAATTTGTAGACTAAACTTTGATCGCCAACCTCGTTGGCGAGGCTTACAATATCCTTGTAGGAGGTGATAGATTTACCCTCCCCAGTAGGAAGCGCACCAGGTTCAAACAGTTCAGTTTCTTCATGGACTTTGATCTGAGTGCTTGTGCCTGTAAAGCTTGCCACAAGATCCTTGACAAGTCTCTCTCTAAGCTCCTTATCACCTTGTTCATAAACAAGACTCAAGCCTCGAGAAGCAGTCTCTTGTACGATTTCTTCACGTGCTGAGAGCAAACCCATAAACGCAGCTTGACACTCTCGTAGTCGGGCTTGTATTTGCTCCAAATGTCCACTGTATTGAATCAAGCAGAAGAGCCATATACCAGATGCTTTTTTAAGCGATGGCTTTGTGGTCTTACAGTCCTGTAGAAGTTTTTCAAGGATCTTTTCGAAAGTATGCGATCGTTTGGGGCGTCCATCATATTTAGCATCAACGTCCAGGCTGATCTGTAAGACATCTGAGTCCCAACAAGCACCGACGCAACTAAGAGCTTCACCAATAGTGAAGTGAATTTCAGGTTGCTTCAGCTCATACAAGTCATAAAGACCGTTAATGATAGTATGAAGTGGACCATCTTCTATAGAAGTTGCGGGTTCATCAAATATGATGGAAAGTCGACCTAGAGTTGACATTGCCTTTTCATTCCCCTTCTTGGCCTCAGCAAGCAGAAGTTTAATAATCCCATCGACCTTGAGTGATGACTTTTCTATAATATCAGTTGTCAAAACTCCAGATGCACTCGTCTGACCAATGGCGTTCAGCACGGCCTCTCTTGTTGACGCATCCCTGACACCTTCAATTATGGAAAGAAATTGTGCGAGGACTCCTCTAACAATGTCTCCTTGAACAAAGTTACCACGACCGTAATAGGATGCCCTACTCAACACATAACCAAGTGCAAGAATCGATCCGTGTACTTTATTAGCATCAGCACCTACAGCCGTTGACCAAGGCTCTACGTCGGTCATGAGTGTCTCAATGAGCTTCTTGGGAGATCCTTCATCTCTATCTGGATGAGGTGCAAGAATACCAATAGCCTGAGCCGCTAGGAATCGAGTCGCAACATTGTTAGATCTAATAGATGGTAAAAGCTCAATAGCTCTGTCTGCCAGTCGACCTATGACATTGCTTGGCGCGATTGAAGCGATTTCTACGAAACATTTGCCGCATTCCCCTAATCCGTTTCCATCATTGCGTAGCATACCCTCAAAAGCTGCCGACAGATATGTGTGTAATGCATCCTGATCGACAGTCATGATGTGGTCTTTCATGGCTTTTCTTGAACCTTTGTCGGAGCGAAAAAGCACGTCTAATTGACGTTCCCAGTCTGCATCGATTCCAAGAGGCGTGTCGGTCTTCTCCAAAGCACGTAGCAATAATATTCTCCTACTATAGTTTATAGCTGCTGGGAAAGCATTTATCCTTGTCCCGGAGAAATTCCCAAAGACAGACACGCTGTCAACTTCCATACCAGTCTTCATGGCATTAGCGATATTGGAATTCTCAACCAAGGCCTGGGTGCCAAAAAAGACTTTAATCATCTCACTCCATTCAGGAAGTGGACATTCGACCGAGGCACTGGTAGAATTAACAAGTCGATACCAGTATGGGTCCTAGATGAAATTAGTTTGACTTCTAAGCACATAATCCGGATGTAGTCCAAGTAGAAAGCTTCCAATATTTCGAAAGCTGTAAATCTTTGAGGATAGCTCGATAATCAGGATGGTGGATTTAGAATACCAAAAAGTTCCGTATATAAAATGGGTTTAATAACGGAAAGTATCTCATCGTCGAGCGGCTGTTCAGACTATTGTAATATGAATAGAAACAAACTCACCAAACCTTTTGCGCCTTCCTCTATAACATCGCTGCGCTCATCTGTGCGTGCACTTAGAGCGAGAATATCTATCCAACGAGCCACAATATCACCATACTCCAAACATCGATTTGCCCAACGAACAGTTGCAAAACGAGCACTTCTGACAATCTCGCCCTCTTCTTTGAGTGTCATGTACTTGAGAAGCAACAATCTGAGTTCATCTCGGAGATTTGAAGATAAAGGTGATTTGAACGCACTCAACAAACTCGCCAGTGCTCCTTCTATGCTCACAAAGATATCATCGGATGATCCTTCTTCTGTGAGAGATCGAAATAGCCAACGAATCAGAGAAAGGTTCTCCTCAACGACGATTGAAGGTGTAGTCTTAGCAAGCGAACCGAGGGTTTCATAAGCTAAAGCGCGTAATGAAGCGGCATCAGAGGATCTCTCATGAGGTACCGGCCAGCCTTGATCTTCTATATAAGTTCTCAAAAATCCAACAAGCTGCGGTGCAACTTGACTGAGATCATGAACTGATCCCATGCGAGACACCCAATTCATGTAGTTAAACAATGCATTCCGAAATTTAATAGTCTCTAAACCTGGCGCAGGAAGATTTGTGTTGTCATCAGGTTGAATCCCATCTTGCACAATTTTGACAATATCAATAGGAAAAGTAGTTGAAATAGCGGATTTTGTTAAGAGTACAAGCACCCTCGTCTTCAATGCCGGTCTGAGAGTGAAATAGATGCCTAGCAAATTGCGTATCATTTCAATATCTTCCAATGAAACGCTTGAACGCTTCACTAGGTCGTCACCAATACTCGAAATCCGAGAGTTGGTGTCGGCAGATGCAAACAACGCAGGTAAGAATCGTTCTTCATCTGTGAAAGCACCAGAGGCGAGGAAATTTAGAACTGTGATTTTTGTTTGTGTAAGGTTCAAACCTTCATCTGAGCTTGGATCCCATGCTTCTTGTTTTCCATTGAGCGTCAAAAATTCGTACTCCTCAACCGTAAGTCCTGGACACGTCACTCCAGATGGCGCTGCTCGTACAATTGACAATAGTACAAGCTTTCCAAACCATGATGCTATAAATTTAGAGTCTTCTTGGTGTTCATCAAGACCTAGCTGGTGCCTCAATTCTGTATCTTCTTTACTACCACGAGAAGGTACTTTCAGTTGCGGTAACAGACGAAGAAAGAGATTAAATATGGTAGCACAAGTTGGCTTCTCAGAATCTTGAGCCAACCCATGTATTAATGTAGGTATCAAGTCCATTTGTTCCTGGATAAGAATTAGATCGGTCAGTTCGCAAAAATGTCATGTATTGGCACGCACCTTGGAAGACAATTTGCCCACGCTTTGTTGAATGAACATAAGATCAAAATGCCGTAACATTGGTGACTCTGGATGTTCTTTATATTGCTTTAAGAGAGCTGCCACGGGCAAGACAATATCCCTAAGAGAGTGATTAGTGAATGATCAAAATAATTGAGCAGGAACCACTAACTTGTTGCCAGCAAGGCGAATTTTGATATGTTGACATGTTGATATAACCTATGACGAGCAAATCAGCGGATATTCTCAATAATAAGTTCCCCACTCGCAATGTGTCAGTCATAGAGAATTTATCTCTATAAAAAACCAGTAAAATGAATGACGCTCCGCTGGCCCTCCGGGAGCCACTGCCGTGGAGGCGGAATATTTGGGCATGAGGAAAAAAAAAAAAAAATAGGAAATTTGACATGAAAACCTTCCCCTCCTCCCTCATTCACCCATTCTAACGATCATTCTCCCCTACCTATCCAGGTCATTACCATGGAGGCAGACTATCTGGACATGAGATAGAGGGATATTGAAATGAAAGCCTTTCGCCCTCCTCCCACACCCAGCCAAACCACTACCATGAAACAGACTATTTGAACTCTATATTAAGTCCAACAACAACAACAACAACAACAACAACCACATAAAACCCCTCCGTTCTTCTCTCCTCCACCTCCATTCCCCACCATTCACCCACCCTTCTTCCCCTTTCCTCCCACCCAGTCCACCATCCCAAATAAAACAAAAACCAGACACATAAAAAAGCCACGAGCACACACCTTATTCCTAACACTCAAATGCTCACTAGCAAGTTTCAGCAGCAGCGGCGGCAAGTACATTTTTAGCATCGATTCGAGTTTATCATCTTTAGCCAGCGCAATGCGCATTTCGACTTTGCCTACGAGTTCTAGTTCTCGTGTTTCCGTGGATGCCATTTTGACGGTATCTCTAGGATGGGTTAATTGTGTTATTCTTTCTTATTCTTATTCGGTTTATTTAGTTTAAAAGGAAGTTGGATGAGGAAGAAGAAGAGGAAGTGGAAGAAAGCGAAATAACCAAATGGCCAAAGTTTGAGTTTAAGTTTATCGCGAGGCAAAATGGCATTTATTAAGCAATCATTTGAAATGGATAAAATAAATAAGTAAATGAAATAAGAAACGAAACAAAAAGAAGGTTACGAATTTATTCGTGCTTTCCAATTCTTGCGCGTCTCAAATCTGCCTTGCGATTAGGTACTCGTACCCGTACGTATGATCTTCTCGCCGCGCGGGTGAAAGATGATGGATCACGTGGGATGGTTGTAGTTATGGCCTTTGATATGAGGCACTAATCTAGAATGAAGCTCACTCACTCAAAGATAGATGAAAGCACACCAGGAGCCACAACTCAACCATGAAGTTCACATCATATATATTCCAAGCGATGAACCTTGCTTACCATAATGTATAACCAGAAGACCCAGGAATGGAACAGAGTCCATTATAAGTCCTAACCTTACTCCGGATACATCCACATCCATATTCTATGCAAGACCAACGACCCCCTCACAACTCACAAATCAAGTCATTCCATTCACATCTTAACCAAAACCCCCTTTCCAAATCTACTCCCACAGGGACCGTCATCTCGTATACACTATCCTAATTCCTATCCTAACAATACCAACAATAATAAAAATTTAACCTTCAAATAAAATCATTCGATGGGAGAGACATGAGATTTGTATAAATCCTCAGCTTCTGCCACACGATGAGTAATGGTGATGAAGATAGTGATAGTAATGTTTCCTCCTGTGTTATTCGCGTCATTTCCTCTATGCTTCTTGTTTTATCCATCTCTCTTACTTATTGTGTTTTCTATGCTGTACATGCTCACCTATGGCTGCCACTCCCCCTCCCCCCCCAATGCCTGGAAGAAAGACGTGGGAGGAACGTGGGATTATATTTCTTGTGGAGGAGCAGTGGTAACGGGATGTTCATTACTTTTGGACCATAGATACAAGAGAGAGGAGTTCCTACAGAATGTGGCGTAAAGCACATTCACCATATACAACCTACTACGTGGTACATGCACATCATACTGTAATCACAATCACATTCATATTCAAAAAGCTCTGTTGCCTTCATTCAACATTCACTGAAATCATTCAAAGCCCAATTCCTGTCATGCGATTACATTGATTTGGAGACAGTAAGATATTGTTAAGTGAGTACGTTAGCCTATTTCGCTATGACAACATTGGGATGTAAGAAATCCGAGGGATATCTAGACCAGAAAAGCACGCCAACCACAGAGTACGCAAGGCCCCGATCTGTAAAAACTTTGAAAGAAATTACGAAATTGGGTGATCTATTGTGCTACCGTAGAGGCACTGAGTGTTCTGAGGGAAAAGTGTGCATTCCTTCGAGCAGAGACTTGTACGTTTGAAACCTTAAGAAGCCTCGTCTCTTGCGAATGAGGAGAAAAGGGTAACCATGTGTTAAAAAGACAAGTAACTGACGTGAGAATGACCGCAAGGAAACATCGCAATCAGAAAAGAAAAAACATTGATCATCAGGATTCACAAAATCTTGGTGCCTTTGACAGATTGCAAGTATTTGCAAATATGCACCCTAATTCTGCTTTTCATATCAACTCCTATCCCCTAGCCATCATGCTGCAATCACTCCACCGGCAAGCCAGGTATATTCCAGCCACTCCAGAAGATGAACAACATTAAAGAACGAAGACGAAGAGATTTCGAGACGGTTCAAAGAGATCTAAGATTCAGGTGCAGGTGCGGCTTCGGTAGTTGGCTCGTCTGCCTTGGTCTCGGCCTCAACTGCCTTCTCAGCCTCCTTTGGTGCGTCACCAGCAGCAGCCTCAGGTTCACCGTTGTCAGATGAAGTCCAGAGGGTCAAATTATCCCTAAGAAGTTGCATGATAAGGGTGCTGTCGCGGTAAGACTCCTCAGAAAGCGAATCAAGCTCGGCAATAGCATCATCGAAAGCTTGCTTGGCGAGATGGCATGCACGGTCTGGGGAGTTCAAGATTTCGTAGTAGAAGACAGAGAAGTTGAGAGCCAAACCAAGACGGATTGGGTGAGTGGGGGTAAGTTCAGTTTGTGCGACATCGGTAGCATTCTATTTATATGATTAGACCATGAGATTCTTGAAAATGAGGTTGGAGTAATGTATACCTTGTAAGCCTCGTGAGCGGCGGTGGCAGCGACCTTGCGCTTCTCACCAGAGGCAAACTCAGCCAAATAACGGTGGTAATCTCCCTTCCTATAATAATCATCAGTCAAAAAAAGCCCAGGAAGCCGCGGAACCCGGCGCAAAGATATGTGAAACGATAAGACTTACATCTTGTGGTAGAAGACCTTTGACTCTCCGGATTCAGCCTTTGGAATCAAGGACTCATCCAAGACGTCGAGGACATCTTGGCAGACCTTCTCCAACTCGGTCTCAATCTTTTGACGGTAATCACGGATGGTGGAAACGTGCTTATCGGTACCCTTAGACTCCTCTTTCTGCTCGATCGAGGAAATGATGCGCCAAGAAGCACGTCTGGTGCCGACAACGTTCTTGTAGGCGACAGATAAGAGGTTTCGCTCGTCAACGGTGAGTTCCCCGCCCAACTGCATCACGCATCATCAGTATTTCCATCGCGCCGCAATCTGCAACAAATAACAAATGAACTCTAGAGTCGCATACCTTGGCCACCTCCTTCATGTATGTAACCATCTCATCGTAGCGCTCAGCCTGCTCGCAGAGCCTAGCAAGGAAAGTCTTGCTGTAGGGCTGTCGTTAATACCACGTCACGTAGAGTAAAGGAGAATTTGGGAGCCGCATGGAAACAAATCGAATCATACCTTTCACGCTGTGAATCATCAAAGTATTAGCATGAAGTTCAAGAGTAGTAAACAAACAAATCAACAACAAACATGCCGTTGGATGGGGAGTTGGGGGTAAGATTCGGATATTGGCAGACCGACTATGGAGGGGAAACAAAATAAAGGGAAAAGTGAAATTAAACCACATTCACGGTAACAGCAGATAGATTTGAACTTACTTCGGTGGTCATATTGTCTGATATTTGAAGAGTTTGGTTTTGTTGTAGATAGTATTATGTAGAGGGAGTCGGAGTGGTTAGATGGAAAGAGGGATTTCGTGGTTGGATTTCTTGGTGGTTTATTTAGAGAAAGATGGGAAGATTTGCAAGTGCAAGAGATGGGTGTAAGTGCGAGGAGATCAATCCAAGGATCTGGTGTGAAGGTAATAATGGAGAAATTGACGCTAATTCTGATTGATTCAATAACCGAGCGGTCAATATTTGTTGATTGTTGGTAAGTATTGATAGATTGATGTGATTGTGAAATGTGAAATGTGAATGAAGTGAATGAATACTTTTTTTTGGGTAAGGGGAAAAAATCATTGGAATATAATCAAAAAGAAATTAAATTGCATGTAATTTAATCCTTGAATGCAATGAATATTCCGAATAATTCCAATTATTTTTTTGGTTGAATTATAGACATTATAAAGCATAGGTAGGTTATCTATGGAGTATGTATAGTGTGAGTATATCAAATAAGGGATCTTTGCGAGTGAATTGTATACTCCCGTACAACCACAGGCAGGATATGAAGATCCAAAATCTTTTAAAGGACTTCTAGAAAAAAAGAATAATGATATGCCCAAAACCGTGCGTGCGTAGTGATAAGTGAAGCAAATGAAGTATCAAGTATTTGTTAGCCAATACCTGAGTAATCATTATTTCATTGATTTTGATTAAATGAGGGGTTCAATACAAGTATCTATCTCCTATTACATATGGCCTCATCTTAGGTATATCCCATCCTATCAAAACAAGATCGCTGAAAACTTGAAATCTGGCTGACTGATTGATGTACAATAAATGATGAATGAGTCAAGTTTTGTTGTATAACTACCTACCTAGTAGTAAACTTTATCATTTCCTCCCTTACGAACTACTCCATAGGAATATCGATTTCTATCCATACATTCATTTTGTACGGAATATGAAGGGATTCTTAAAAAGTCAGTCTGGCCTCAACTCTGAATAAAGTCAGGAGTTCTGTTGGTCCCATTAAAGTGTATTGGTGTTAAATTTCTGCCCCACGTAGATGTGGATTCCCTTGTGACAACTGGAAATCCTACCAACAACAACCTCAAAGACAGTATGGAGTGTCCGCAGCATTGTTCTTGTCTGGGTAGAGAGAGATGAGAAATTGGTCTTTGTTAACTATACCTAGAACATTTTATCAATAATTTGTCTTATAACCTAGGTAGCTAAGGTTGCCCATCAATACGAAGGTTAGTTGCATTCTAGAAAAACTAGGAATTGAAGATAGAACTTCCGGCAATCTGATATGAGGAGCTATCAAGGGTTCGTGTCTCTAGTCTATTTCCTACATATTGGTTCAAGAACAGGTTATCGCCTTCCATTTGATCGAGATCGGCAAAGCCCCTGTCTGCTCAATTTCATTGATTCGAAATTTCAGATGAACTATGAACTACGAACTTGACATCAGTGAGATCAAGTCATCAACGTCTGTAAAATGCATCGGAAGTATGTGAAGTATCTTTACTTCCTCCATGAAGTCTAAATATGGCAAGAAATTACCGTGATTAGTTCTCGACATGGTGGGGAATGCGTGTTTAGAACTTTGGTACTGTACAACTGGCGGTTTTAATTGTGTGATGAAGGAGTTGAAATATGCCAGCACCTACGTTTTTCCGTCCCATTAGAGAAAGAATGGGTGACGAACGGTTATTTCTGCCTACCTCGTGGTAAGCAAGGATTAAATATTATGACCAATCAGGGGCCGATTATCGATGAGTAAGGATGGAAATTTTCATAGAACCTACGGAGTAGTTGATAGGAGGACCCAGAAAGAAACGACTTGCGGCTGCATATTACAACAAACTTAACTTCACGTGATGATGTGAAGAAACCCAATGTCCTAGATTACCCATCAAGATGCATCCCTTCTTAACTAGGCTCTACTTAGTACTTACGGAGCACTTGCATTACGCCTCTGGATTCTTTCTACTCTGTAAAGTTCTCATGCTCATCCTTGTGGAAATCTTTCAACAAACATGAGGTATCAAGAAGACCCGTCGGGATGAACATGGATCATAAGATCAACACTGTTAATACTGCACCGTATACCAAGCTCATCGTGAATACAATCATTCACTCGGAGTTAAGATTCGGGTACTATACTACCAGAGTACTCCGCTGACTCTGCTTATGGCAAATGGACGTCAAGAAAGCCAGCCTAGGCGGTGGACTGGTTATATTAGATGAAGATATGGGTATGTCTGTAGAACCAGAGTGTTCAAAAGCACAGTTAGATATAGCAGTACCCGTGGAGAACCTAGTATTTATTACCTACAGAGCGATACAGGTACTCTTGAGGTATAACTTTCATCCCCCAAATCCATGATGTCTTTGTTGTAACAGTGTAAACTTCCAGGACCTAAGGTCAGTGGTAAAGCAATAATTCATCTATCCATCAAAGTGACGCTCCGCTGGCTCTCCGAGGGCCACTGCCGTGGAGGCAGAATAGAGTATTTGGAAACAGAATATTGAAGATTATTAATTTGGTTACATACTCGTATATGATATGTACCTATATTCAAGGTATAAAAACATACTAGGTAGGATGGGTATAGATATCAATATGAATCAATACCAATATCGAGGGATTCTCTAACCTTCCACTGCTTCCACTGCTTTCTAAACACTCACTGACCAACCACTCACTCACTGACCAACCAACTTCACTCTTCACTTCAAACAATGGTTGTTTCGCGAGTGGCCACCTTACTAAGAGAAAGGATTAAATTTAACCAATCAAATCACAAAATTACATCATAAGAACTTCCCAGAAGGACACTTGTTCAAGAAAATATACGGAGTAGAAAATATTAAACAATCAATCAATTAGCTTTCTTATCTCTTTTTTGAAACTCAAGAATC
The DNA here is from genome assembly GCA_014898415.1 of Stromatinia cepivora. NCBI lineage: Eukaryota > Fungi > Ascomycota > Leotiomycetes > Helotiales > Sclerotiniaceae > Stromatinia > Stromatinia cepivora. Next base: position 52,624 of record RCTD01000001.1, on the reverse strand, counting down.
GATTCTTTTTGAATTGCTTGAATTGCTTGAATAGAATACATAGAATTCCCTTTCGTATTTTTTTCTCTTTTTCTTAAGGAGATCTGTTCATAAATCTTCCTTTTTAGATGAGACAATCAATTTGAACGAAGTGGCTATCATATCGCTACAATCCTTCCTTCTAACGTATTGCCCCACGAAGACAAGACATCACATACAATCATGGACAGTGCATATTCCCAATCGACCTCTGAGGTCTTAAAGCATTTCTCCGTATCCGAATCTCGAGGTCTCACAGATGCTCAAGTTATCGCATCAAGGGAGAAATATGGTCGCAATGGTAAGCAATACATCCTTGGCCTGTGTCCTTTGCGCCGCATCAATTAGAGCTCTAACTAATCATATAACAGCTATCGCAGATGAGCCTCCAACTCCAATCTGGGAGCTTATACTCGAACAATTCAAAGATCAACTCGTTATAATATTACTCGGTTCCGCGGCTATCTCTTTTGTTTTAGCTCTTTTCGAAGATGAAGGAGGATGGACTGCTTTTGTGGACCCCGCAGTTGTATGTCTTTACTCTTCCACCAAGACCGTGTGCCCGTAATACTAATGGATGGATATAGATTCTTACCATTTTGATTCTCAATGCCGTCGTCGGTGTATCGCAAGAAAGTAGCGCAGAAAAAGCAATTGCAGCCCTTCAAGAATATTCAGCAAATGAAGCGAAGGTTATTCGAAATGGACATGTCACTAGAGTTCGCGCGGAAGAGTTGGTTCCAGGAGATATCATTACAATCGCAGTTGGAGATAGAATTCCTGCAGACTGCAGAGTGCTCGCAATTCAGAGCAATAGTTTCTCTGTCGATCAAGCCATTCTTACAGGAGAGAGCGGGGGTGTTGGAAAAAGTACCACGCCTGTCAAGGATTTGAAGTCCGTCAAGCAGGATCAAGTAAATATGCTTTTCTCTGGAACTACAGTCGTCAATGGACATGCAACTGCAATTGTCGTTCTCACCGGATCTTCTACAGCCATTGGTGATATCCACGAAAGTATTACGGCACAAATCTCGGAGCCAACACCTCTCAAGCAAAAACTCAACGATTTTGGAGACACTTTGGCGAAGGTCATTTCAGTCATCTGTATTGTTGTCTGGCTTATCAATATTCCTCATTTCAGCGATCCTTCCCACGGAAGTTTTGCTAAAGGTGCGATTTACTATCTCAAGATAGCTGTATCCCTTGGGGTCGCAGCTATTCCAGAAGGTCTTGCTGTTGTTATCACAACTTGTTTAGCTCTCGGTACCCGTAAAATGGCTGCCAAGAATGCTGTTGTTAGAAGTTTGCCTTCGGTAGAAACTCTAGGTAGCTGCAGCGTGATTTGTTCGGACAAAACTGGTACCTTGACTACCAACCAAATGAGTGTCAACAAGCTTGTCTATATCAATGAGGCAGGTTCTGATCTTGAGGAGTTGGAAGTTGAGGGAACTACTTTCTCTCCCAATGGAAAAATTCTTTCAGGTGGTACCATAGTGACAGATGTAGCCACAAAGTCGAACACCATCTTTCAAATGGCCGAGGTAGCAGCTCTTTGTAACGAATCCGCACTCGCATATGATACTAAGTCTAAGGCTTATTCAAACGTTGGAGAACCTACGGAAGGTGCTCTACGTGTCTTGGTAGAGAAAATTGGAACCTTAGATCCAGCTCACAATCAGGCGAAAACCAGCATCACTGCTGGTGAATGTCTTCATCACGCAAGCTCTTGGTATGAAAAGAGAACACCTCTCCTTGCCACTTATGAATTCTCTCGCGATAGAAAGAGCATGTCTGTTCTTGTCGATAACGGCCAGCAACAAAAACTGCTTGTCAAAGGAGCTCCGGAAAATATTATCAATCGTTGCACCCATACTTTGATTGGATCTAACGGGAAGAGAGTTCCACTTACAGAGTCGCTTGAGAAGCTTTTAGTGAAAGAAGTTGTTGAATATGGTAACAGAGGTCTACGTGTCATCGCACTCGCTAGCGTTGAAGATGTCGGATCCAATCCGCTATTGAAGTCCGCAACAACTACTACAGAATATACACAGCTTGAACAAAAAATGACACTCCTTGGTCTTGTCGGTATGCTTGATCCTCCTCGCCCAGAGGTAGCAGGGTCCATCCGAAAATGCAAGGACGCTGGAATTCGAGTCATTGTCATTACTGGTGATAACCGCAACACTGCCGAAGCAATTTGCAAACAAATTGGCATTTTCGGAGAATACGAGGATCTTAAAGGCAAAAGCTACACTGGTCGCGAATTTGATAATCTTAGCGAAAGCGAACAATTGTTCGCTGCCAAGACAGCTTCATTGTTCTCTCGGGTTGAACCAAGTCACAAGTCCAAGCTTGTAGATTTACTACAATCCGCTGGTGAAGTGGTAGCTATGACTGGTGATGGTGTCAATGATGCCCCTGCTCTCAAGAAAGCCGACATTGGTGTTGCCATGGGTTCTGGTACTGATGTGTCTAAACTTGCTTCCGACATGGTTCTTGCCGATAACAACTTTGCTACGATTGAAGTTGCTATTGAGGAAGGAAGATCTATTTATAACAACACTCAACAGTTCATCCGTTATCTCATCTCATCCAATATCGGCGAGGTTGTTTCTATCTTCTTAACAGCAGCAGCCGGTATGCCGGAAGCTTTGATTCCAGTTCAACTCTTATGGGTCAACCTTGTCACCGACGGTCTTCCAGCTACAGCTTTATCATTCAATCCCCCTGATCACGATATCATGAAAAGACAACCAAGAAAGCGCGATGAAGCATTGATCAGTGGCTGGCTTTTCTTCCGTTATATGGTAATTGGTGTCTATGTTGGTCTTGCTACTGTAGCTGGTTATGCATGGTGGTTCATGTACAACCCTGAAGGACCTCAAATCACCTTTTGGCAATTATCTCACTTCCACCGCTGTTCATCCCAATTCTCGGAAATAGGCTGCGAAATGTTCTCGAACGACATGGCTAAATCAGCATCCACAGTCTCCCTTTCAATCCTTGTCGTCATTGAAATGTTCAATGCCGTAAATGCTCTCTCCTCAAGCGAATCCCTCCTCACTCTCCCGCTCTGGGAAAACATGATGTTGGTTTACGCCATCGCGCTATCCATGGCCCTACACTTTGCTCTCCTCTATACACCTATCTTGCAAACTCTCTTTTCCATTCTTCCCTTGAACTGGAATGAGTGGCAGGCGGTTCTTGTTATTAGTGCTCCTGTTATGTAAGTTTTCCCTGTTCTTTCTTTTTGCTCCTTCCCCTCCGCTTGTAAATTACAGAATAGTCACAAAAAATGTAATGTAATATCTTGCTAACCATCCATCTCCCAGTATCATCGACGAGGGACTCAAATTACTAGAAAGACAATTCTTTATGCAAAAATCGGCCATCAATGATCAAAGACCAAAGAAGGAATAGATGGATAGATAGAGCCATGAAGAATGTGGATTTGGATTCGGTTGGCATGACATGCCTTAGTTGGGAGGTTGAACGGCGAAAATGATTCATCATGCATGGTCAAGTGTAAATTATTAGATATCAGTCAATATTAGAATAACATATATTATATGTAGGGCACCACTCTCGCAAGGCAATGGGTATCAAACCCCAGATTATGTCAAGAACAAGAAATAATGCTTGATTTTTTTTCGGCAGAAAAATTAAAAATACATATCTTAAGTTTGGAGTTTGCAATGGCTTGCTTCATTGTTTTGGAATTTGGAAATGAAAATGAAATCGCAAACGCAAGACGTAAGGGTGCCATTTATGCCCGTTTTGTATCTATCAAGCCCTCGATGCCTTGCCTTGTCTTGCCTGCTTGCTAGATAGATCTAATACTACAAATCTCGCCTGTTTGCCATCTACATGCAAGCAAGCATCTTTCACTTATTCTTTCCTCCGAGAACCCTTGAGCATTGTCTCATACCGTCGTATGTATCGTTTCCTGTAAGGAATGCGATTTCATCCTCCATCAAGGTTATGAGCACGACTTCGTCCTCCGTCAGAATCATAACGAAGTCATCATTCATACCGTTTAATCTTGTCTACCCTTCAATAACCTCTTGGTTACCTTATCCTTCTCGATGATGTAAACGTGGGCACCCCAACCTGACAGGGCATCTCTGTCGACTGCGTTCAAGAGTGCTTGTGATATTGTCTCGAAGAGATCTTCTGGTCCCTAGTTTGAGATTGGTTGTTAGTATTTGATATGATATGATACGTAGCTGTTGCCATCCGTCCAGACACATCCGCAAGAGAATCCCGCAAGATGATGCCCGCAATTCTCAAAAGCAAAGAAACTTTAGAATCAAACTCACCAAATCCGGTTCCCACAACCCCTCACAAGTACCAAACAACTGATCACTCGCAGTCCCACTAACAATAAAATCCTTTGCAAAATCGATACAACCAATACTATCAAACCCACAAATAAACGGCTTCCCCGTCTTCTGATCCAACCCCGCAATCACAGGACTAACAAAAAACGGACCAAAACGACGTTCATACAGCGAACTCGAAACCAAATTCGCCATGGTGGTGGGAGAAATATTGCGCTCTTCGCGGAGTCGATACATGTTTACTTTGTAGCGGAAGAGATCCGAGACGGTGGAGACGTCGGTTGCGAGACCCGTGAGTCCGAGGTAGACGGAGGGACCGTAGGAGAATATCTTGGGGAAGTTGTTGGAGACGGTGAGGGCTTGGAGGCCGAGTCGGAGATCGCAGGCTATGGCTACGCAGTCTTTGCCTACCATTGCTACGCAGGCACCGCCATCTGAAGAGGGGGGTGGTTAGTATTTTGTTTTGAGAGCTGGAGGATGGTAGGGAGAAGGGGAGATGTACTGATGGAGAATGGGGAGCTCTAGATGTTGATGTTAGCTGGTTGTTCATAGTATTGATATCATATTTGACATAAATATGTTTTATTTAGCAAAGCAAGCTTACCATTGTGAATGAAGTATATGAATTGAGGGTATCAAGAATTGGGTATCAAGAAACAGTAGATGTGTTCTTATTTAAAAAGAGCTTCGCAGATGGATAATTTGGTGTTGAAGTTGAAGTGGTCTATGGACAAGGTAGACACGGCTGGCGCGTCGGTCGATGTTGAGCTCTGAAGCTCGGACCTACAAGGCAACGATTTATGAATGAGGTAGGCTAGATTCTAGATTACGGACCACACCTACCTTATGGGATTGTGACGGGAGTTAAAATTGATTGAATTATTTATATTTCAAAGGAGTGAAGCTGAAGCAAACATCTATTTTTATTTGGATTGTTATCGAATATCACATTTATTTACGTGGCTTGACTTTCCCTCTACCGTCGATTGATTGATTCACTTCAAGCTTGTTAACACCCCGCCACAAACCTCCAACAGCCGTACAAATATATCACGGAAATTCATAGAAGGTGCCAATATAACATGATAACATAACAAACCAGACTTTACATATTCACATCTACTCGAACTGAGGACCGACCGATTGTTTCTTAAACTTCAAGCTTGTCCTGCAATCCATCTCATCTATTGGAACAATTACACCTATTACGAATTATTCAAAATTATTATGGCTTCCAACGTTGTTGTCATCGATAAGTCCTTCAACAGAGCAACCATAAAAGTTACTCCAGGAACTTATATGAGTGAAGTTGTCTCAGAAGCATGTAAGAAGCTTGGAAAGAAGAATACTAACTATGATCTCAAAAGGTAAATGAGCTCCAAAAATTCATTCCCCATCCAGCAAATAAGCTGCCAAAACCCGGTTCCTCTTTCAACACTTCTCTAACACTCACAATAGGAGTAACGACAAACCTATAGACCTTTCCCAAACATACCGTCAAACAGGTCTCACCACCGGCGCAAAACTTACTTTAGTCGAAGCTTCCAGATCTCCCGCCCCTGTCTCCATTGCGCTGCAATTACCACAAGATCTCGCATCTGCAGTTCCAGGCGGCAGACTAAAAGATACTTTTCCCAGTAATACAACACTATGGCTTATCCTCCGCAAATTCGAGTCCAGCAGTGCGTCTGCAAATCTAAACTTTACGGCAAGAGGAGTAGCGCAGCTACGAAATGGCGCATCGGGAGCCGGTCGAATGGTGTATGAAATGCCGGTGCTCAATGTGATGGGAAGGGAAATGGCTACATTTGGAGATTTACAAAAGACACTTGCGAATTTGGGATTGAATAAGGGGACGGGATTACTCAGACTTGCGTTTAGGCAGACGGATCAACCGATTGAGGAGGCTATGAAGGATATTGGGGAGTATTTCAAGGAGGAAGAGAACGTACCTGAACCTACTGCAGAAACACCACAGCAAGGTGAACCTATGACGGATGCTATCGCGAATCTCCCTTCTCCAGAACAGAAAAACGAAGATGTGGATATGGATTCTGATCCCTCAGATACAACTCCATATTCAACACCTACTCCCGCCGGCGCATCAACAAACACCACACCCTCAATCCCACCCACGTCCTCCAACGATTCTTCAGCTTCTCCCCCAATCTTAGGCCCCGATGGCCTCCCCCTAACCATCTTCGCCGCGCCCAGCAACGACACTCCTCTCGCAGCCCTCACCCCCCACAACGAAGACGACTACATTCCCACAATTCGACACGCCAAACTCGTACAATCGCGTCTCCAAAGCAGTTCTCAAAACACCAAACTCCTCTCCTACGACGAAGAACTCGCCCTCGACACCGAACGACTCGCTCGCTTATCCAAGATCAAAGAAATTCCCTTGAGGATTCGATTCCCGGATCAAATGGCCGTCAGTAAATCCATTAGTAATGAGCATCATGGAAAATGGCTCTATGACTATGTGCGTGGATTAATCGTTCATGAAAATGAACCCTTCAAATTGATATATCAGGGTCATAAGGGAAGAGAGACTATACCGAATGACGATACAAAGTTCCCCATCAAAGATCTGGGAATCCAGGGTCCGACGGTTATCAATTTAGCGTGGGATGACGGAGCGAATGTTGAGGGATTAAAGGGAAAACCAGTGTTGAAGGATATTTATAGGGAGAAGGCTACGCAACAACCGGTTCCAATTGTGGAGAGCGGGGAGGATGGAGAAGAGGAGAAAAAGGTTGAGGAGGTGAAGAAGGATGATGGGAATGGAGGGGGAGAAAGGAAGAAGAGGGGTTTGCAGAATCTTATTATGAAGAATTTGAAGAAGAGGTAGAGGGGGAGGGACATGGATATGGAGGAGGAAGGAATGATGAAAGGGGGGGCTAATGACATGTTCATGATAGTCAACTAGAGAGAATGGGTAGTGCACTGTGATCAGTGTGGGATATTAATGATGATTTATGATGGTAATATTGAATGGGCCATAGTGGGCTTCTTCAATCTTATAAACCTCGATCGACAAGCTGTTAGGAAAGGAAAGCATAGCACGAGGCGTTTTTGTTGCTCAATTATTCATTAGCTCAAGAGTTCCCGAACTCCAAGAAAGAATTCACACAACGGTTTCACATCGGGAACCATGAAAATTATTTGTGGAAGGTATTTTATTTTTACCCTGAGATCTTCATGAATGCTATTATTACTAGCAATTTCGGATCCCAATCCCCAGAATCATAGTAACCCGTAAATGTTTCATTGTTACAACTCCAATTCCCGTATGATTTGACTTGTGTAAATGTGGAGATCCATCATAAACCCATATACCGATCCATTGTACCTAAGTATTGGAGGGATGATGTGATTTTTTCTTCGTGACAGAGGGTATGATATTGGGTATTTAGTGACCGGCTCTGCGGGACTCGGCAATGACACCTTGGAGCTCGTCAACCTTTGCCTTGGCACGTCCGAAGGTACCGAGCTGTTGTTGGGTTAGTATTTGTTTTGTGTGTGAATTGGAATGTGAGGTGGGAGGGAAAAACATACCCTCTTCTTTGCGAGCTTACGGGCACGCTTGTCCTTGCTGTTACGGAGCAATTCGATGACTCTGCGCTCGTATGGTGCGAGACTGTTGGATAGGGAATTAGTTTTCATTACTTTCAATCAAAGGAAAAATATCGAGAGAAAAAAAAGTTGAAAACATACCCGGAAACCTCCTTAACAATATCCCTAACAAACGCAGTACGCTTGCTCAAATGACCCTTGGTTCTGCTAACCTTGGGCTTGGAGACACGAGCCTCGGTTTTCTATATATTCATAAATCAGCCGGTCCATCTTCTAAATTTTTTCGAAAAGAAGATCCTCCAAGAGGTGAGACGGGCGGGTTTGTGCTTTGTGAGGTTTTTCATGAACATACGTGTCCTTTGTTGAGACCGACGGCGAGGCCGGTACGGGCTTGCTTTTCGGCGGCCATTTTTTTTCAATCGCTGGTGATGGCGTGGGAGTTGTCGTTGGTCGTTGTTGTTGTGTGCGCGAGGGAGAAAATCTGAGGACGTGGTTTGGATTTGAAAAATTGTTGGAAGTGTGGTCACGTGGAAAGCTAGTGAGGTTAGGCGAGGATGAAATCTTGGCGTCGAGTGGGGACATTTTGATTTTTCGAACCCGGCTCGAAAAACCAATGCACGAGTATTTCGTTTGTGTCGTACTCAACTTATATGGTAGTACTAGTTTCTTCTTAGAAACGTTCAGAACTATGGTGCGAACGAAATTCTTCAAATTATCACCAATTCTCAAGCTACGAATTGAGATCATTCTCACAACCTCACCGGCTGAGCTTTGTCAAAAATTGACAATTTCAGTAGTACCAGAAAGCTACGAATTACATGCTTTCTTGGCGTTGGTGTGAGTGCTGGGGTGATTGAAGCGACAACTTTACTTTTTTTGATTTCTCGAGCCGGGCTCGAGAAATCAGAAATTTGTCACACTCATTTTTATGGCAGTCCTGGCAGTTCTAGTATCATTTTCCAAGGTTTGAAACATGTGGTGCTAACAAAGCTCCTAAAAATTATCACCAATCTCCAAGTCTCGACCTTGCCAGTTGACTCTCAAAGATGATTTCGTAAGTGATTTGGTGTTACTCGTGATTACACCGTCTACAATTTTACATCATTCGATTGTTACAAGCACAAAGATGCATTGTCAATACAGAATGTAAATACTTTCTTCATTCTAGACACAAGATAGTCAGGGACAAGACTCTAATATGGAAAGTATAAATTCTCCAAAGTTTCTCCCATTATGTTTGCTACATTTCAATTTTCCTCTATAACTTCCATCATTGATCATCGACATTTGTATTTATCTGTTCCCTTGCTAAAATTGCGTCGATGCTTTGGAGTTCCATTTTCAATTGACGATCCAAGCAGGCTTTATTGTCAAAGTCTGATCATATTCCTATTTTCAGTGTATTCAAATTTGGTCTGAAAGAGAATGCTCAGAACTTCCATAATTCATCAAAAGCATTAGAAATACGTCCCAATACTGGCATTGATCATTTTGGACTACTCTCTCTCGCTACGGCTCATTCATCCCCTCCTTTCAAATGGCATGATATTGCGTGCTCCAAATCTAATCCTACGACTTTCGCTGCCAAAACACTTGTAAGTTTTCAACCCACCAGATCATTTTGCGCCCCTGATGTTCTTTTGCAAGTGTACTGTGCCTTGACGGACATTACCACGACTTGCAGGATGCCTCAAAATAGTTCACGAGGGGAAACTCTTTGCGATGGCCCGCTGGTTGTCTAGTGGTTGCCCCTGGATGCCACCAGGATGAGTTTTGGAGAGCAGCACGCGACTTGATAACCAGTTGATTCTTTGATCACATAATCCTATACAGCCTGACGTTTCTAGCCTGATGTGCCTGACTCTATCACACGCTCGTATGTTTCATCAACGTCATGGAATGGTGGAGATATACCTTTCGGTGATGATGCATGGGAATTCTCTGGTGTATGCGCAGGACATCTTTGTCAGTACTCTATCGATATCGTACATGGCTAATACACAATATAAGTATTGTATGGAAGGTGTACATCAAGTCTCGGGCCAAACACATCAAGCTTATTAGATCAGGCACTCATGGCTTTCACACATACACATCAACATGATAATTGCAATGATTTTGTGTCCCCAACAGTAATACTACGATATTTATGGTATTTATATTTTATATCGTCTTTCAACCCCCATATGGCGTGACCTACCGCAAGATGACTGGATTTCGCTGAGAACATCATGAAGGCGAGACTTTTGCTTACCAAAAGCCTCCAAAGCCCTCGATCTAGACCAACTTAAATTTCTAACAAATATTAATCATACTATCATCCAACCATATCTTGATCAAAAGTATTCAAATCTAGGAACCTTGATGAATTCCGCTCACATAACTAATAATTCACATGTCCAGGAAAATATCGTAAACTCAAAAACTCGGACAAGATCCGCACTCACACAATCAAACATTCCGCCCTCGGAGCTAAGATTCCCCTCCAAAATACCAACCAATGGGAATCAACCGAATTTAGCTGACCAATAACAATTTCAATATTCATATTTTGAACCCTTTAGCTTTTCCACAAATCAAATCAATTCAGCCTCTTAAGTGGCGTTTAGCCTTATGATAAAATTGAAAAAAAGAAGTCGATGATGATGTGACGATCGATATATATTTGTAGCACAAGAAAACAATAAAATTATTATCTGAATCAAAAATTGCCAACTGTTGAATATAACATTAACAATATAAATTTATCAAACCGAACAATCCAAAAGAATCATGTCAACTTATTCTTTTAATACTCTTTTGAATGCATAATTTCTTATTGGTCAATGTAAATGATGATTGATAAGAGGGGAAATCAAGTGGGTCGTTATCGTCTTTTCTTGGTATGCCACGGTTATAATTGCGAATATTCTTACGCTACCTACTGTACTTCCTTCGAAATAGATTCGGAAATGAGAAGCTAGAGACGGAAATGGGAAGATGGGTGGGCATTTTGAATCGATACTAACTTAATGGGGAAGTTTGTTGCAGAATGGCTGGAGTTATGGTTGAATCTGGTGAGTGAGTGGGCTTTTTGAGGGAGGAGGTCTGTGAGGAAGTGAAAGTAAAGTGAAGTTGAAGTGGAGGCTAGTAGAGGAGTGGCAGATTGGTTACTGTACTAAGGTTATGTATGGTATGAGTGGAATAAAATCTTACCACCTTCACCTTTTTCGAATTTCAGTCTTGCGAATATTAGTGATATTCTATCAGAGATTTATTCACATCCGTCTTTATCTTCCTTCTCTTCTGTAAGTCCTTATCCCCTCTACTATTACTCTAATTGCCCTCGAAATCTTTTGGCTTCTTTGCTTGTCTTGTGTTTCATATAACAAAATAGAGTGGGAGGAGAGAAATCCAAAAAGTTTACCTACTAACTTTTCAATCTCAGTTATTGTCTCAATATAATACCAACCACCACATACATAATAATACAAACTATATAAACAATGGCATCTACCACTCGAACCTTCGCTCGGGCAGGTGCTGCATTCAAATCAACACCTTTCAGACCCGCCACTCGTACCAATGCATTCAGTGCTCCTCGTCAAGCATTCCGTCAACAATCTCGTCGTGGATATGCTTCCCAAGGACCTGCCAAATCCTCCTTCCCTCTCTCTATCGGTGTTGCTGCTTTAGCCATTGCTGGAGGTGCTGGATACTACTTTGTATCTCAGGGAAATGGATCACTCTTGAGTGGTTCTGCTAAAGAAACCGCCGGTCTCCTCACTCCTAAGTTCGAAGATTATCAAAAGGTTTATAATGAAATTGCCCAGAGATTGGAGGAGAAGGATGATTATGATGATGGTTCTTATGGACCTGTCTTGGTCAGATTGGCGTGGCATGCAAGTGGAACTTTCGATAAGGAAACTGGTACTGGTGGTAGCAATGGTGCGACTATGAGATTTGCCCCTGAGGGTGATCATGGGGCCAATGCTGGTTTGGTTGCTGCCAGAGATTTCTTGCAACCTGTTAAGGGTAAGTTTATCATTTTTATTTTCTATAGGTGAGGATATGTCGCTCCGCTGGCCCTTCGGGGACCACCGCCGTGGAGGCAGACTATTGGAGAGGCTATTTTCAATGAATGGAATGAATTGAAAAGAGTAACTTCTTACTAACACCTTCATAGCTAAGTTCCCATGGATCTCCTACTCTGATCTCTGGATCTTGGCCGGTATTTGCGCTATCCAGGAAATGCAAGGTCCAGTCATTCCTTTCCGACCAGGTAGACAAGATAAGGAAGCTGCTGCTTGCACACCTGATGGACGTCTCCCAGATGCCTCTCAAGGTAACAAGCATTTGAGAGATATCTTTGGTCGTATGGGATTCAATGATCAAGAAATCGTTGCTTTGAGTGGTGCTCATGCTCTTGGTCGTTGCCACACTGATCGTAGTGGTTTTGAGGGGCCTTGGACTTTCTCGCCAACTGTTGTCACCAATGAGTACTACAAGCTTTTGTTGAATGAGAAGTGGAACTGGAAGAAGTGGAATGGTCCTAAGCAGGTATGAATATCTTCCATCAATCGTCCCCTCCTAGAGAGTAAAGAAAAACAGACTAACATATTGCTCAAAAATAGTATGAAGACAAGACTACCAAAACCCTCATGATGCTTCCAACTGACATGGCCCTTGTCTCGGACAAATCTTTCCGCTCATATGTCGAGAAATATGCCGCGGATGAATCTCTCTTCATGAAAGACTTCGCAAACGTCATCACCAAGCTCTTTGAACTCGGTGTTCCTTTCGCAGAGACTACAGAACAAGCTCCTATGAAATTCAAGCCTACTGCCTAGATATACCATTACATCGCTAAACGAATCGAATTCGATATAGAGTTGGGGTTGGTAATGAATGAAGGATAAATAGGTAGATAGATTTTTGCTTGTTCTTTTAAGAAGCGGGAGTCTAGTGGATTTAGATATTCTAGATGGAGATGGATGCATGATGAATAGATTTTCTACCCATTTGAAAGAAAGATCTTTCGATGTAGTTGGTTGAAAATGAGATGAAGACTAGATGAAGTCATGTCCTATGCGATATGAAGTGGTATATCTGGCTTTGACTAGATTACCTTGATCAGATGCGATGTACAATGTACAATGGTCGAATGGATTTGTTACATAGCGAAAGAAGAAAGAAAGAAAGAATATACCTCTCATCCTATAGATACTATAGATGCTAGCTGGCTGTTATCTCAATATGTGCCGTGTTTTAATGATAACGAAAAGCTGTTGAGAAATGAATGGGGTGAGAAATAGAGAATAGAAGTTCAGAGTAGATGGAAGTCGGTATGTATTTGTCTCTTTCCCCGTTTCATCATCTCCTCACAAACTTCGACCGATTTATTAATAATAGCCTGCTAGACAAATTGAACTGAGGAGCGAAGGAAATGTAATGCAATGTGGGAAGAAATTTAGAAGAGAGGGGGGGCGGGGGGTGAATTGAGAGTACTTGAATGAGGGGGATTGAGGGGTATGTAAGATTATTAGTAGGAAAGAAGGAAGGGAGGAAGGAGGGGAGGGACAAGGTTCCCCGCATCTTCATTCTTACGGTAGGTTTGGTTTGGTGTGATGTGATGTGATATGATGTGATGTAACCCAGTCCGATTCTGGCAGCAGGGGGAGGGAGGGGGATTGGTTTGTTTGTTTGCTAAATTTATTTGTGGTAGGTGGTAGGTTGGAGGTAAATATTCTTTTTTATATATTAGATGTGTACCTAGTATGTATGTATTGGTATGCAAATGAGTAAGGAATGAGAAGCATTGAGATTTGAATTTGAAGTTCTGTGATAAAATGAGTTAATATTAAAATTTGCTACTTCTTTAATCAATTATTCTGAAGTATACTATTCGTATAAGTATATGGATATACATACGAAGGAAATCTTACTAGGCGAATAGTGAGTGAGTGGTATTCATAGACGAATGAATGAATGGGTAAATTAATCTGATTCGTTTTATTGATTTTATAAGGATTTATACATTCTTTCCTATGCTATTCTAGTTATCCTCTCCTCCTGTATCATCGGAATCCAAAACAATTGAGAAATAGAATATGCATTCATCATTTTAATCACTATTATTATCCTCGTCCTCATCTCTATCTTCATGCTCAGATACAAGCCGAATTCCTCTAGAAGTTCTAGACTAGAATTGTTATACAGCTGTTTCCTAGGAACAACCTTATAATCTCATCTAATTGTACATTATTTGATATTTGACACCCTCGGGGATTCAAATACTGCATTGCGAAGTTGGTATTTCGATTTGAAGAAGTAGTGCTATATTCGAGTAGCCTGGGATACAATCAATAGTTCGTGGTCGTGGGGTGAGAGGGTAGGTAATCATTTTCTGAGCTTTTTTACTCGAATTGGGTGTTTTTGTTTCAGGAGTCACTTGAGGAGTGTGTGTAGATATCTAGGTATCTTTTAGGGATAATGAAACTAGTGACAGAGTTAATATATATTCATGAACTCAGTTAACCCGGACTGCATATTTCGTATTGTAGTGTGATGCGATTAGGCCCAGGGAGATGGATGATATGTACCGAAACGGGGACGAGGACACTGGACGGGGGTGAGATTTACAGAAGTATTTAGTTTGACCGAACCCCTCGACTTTGAAGAATCATTCTATACTTTGGATGGGTATGTGAGTTATTCGGTTGGAGACTTTAATGTTTTGTGAGGTTGGAGTCGGGGGAGACCAGAGAGGAGTGGTGTTGAGAGGTTTGGCGGGACGTAAGACTTACTAGGTGGGTGTGTAATTTGTAGAGTGGGTTTATGGGTTGGGGGGGGGGTATAGGGAAGGAGAGCATGGGGGGCGGGGGGATGGGGGGAGCGTCGAATGGGGGAATATTGGTGTTAGAGTTGTAGATTAATTGCCAACTCAGATTGTACAGTCTAATCATGTCTGTTAACTCATCTTTTGTGATATGAAACATCGATTCCCTTTATCATCGAAGATACTCTTATTTGTATCTTTAGGGAGGTTTCTCAAAAATATATCCTCAAAAATATTCCACTATATGAATTGGTATTAACACCTTTTCAGAATTTACGTCAATTTAGAACGCCACAAGGAGACTGTCAACTCAAATCCACAACATTAGCTATATAGTATTTGTGATGATTATAGGTAGTGGGTTAGCTTAATTACAGACTTCCCATGAATGAATATATAGGAGATTAATAGACACACTATCTAATGTCCAGGGGATCACGACTGAAGTGTGGCATCGTGAAGTGAACATATTAAGTATTGATATACCTATATGGACGTTCAAGTGTCAAGTCGTGTAAATGGAGAAGCGAGATTCGCCAAAGGGTTATTTTGCCATGTGGGCATTTCGTAGGTGCATTACTTTTTGCTCCCTTCAATTATGGAATTTTCTTTTCAATTATTCGCTGAGATCTTATTGCTCGATAGTTCTTGAAATAAATATCATTATATGCATGAAAATGAACCGAGTTCTGTTCGCGGCCACTGAGTGATTACCCGTGAAAACACCAACGACAGAGAAATGACAACTAGATACTGCCAAACGGGAACGAAATCGCCTAGAATTGTATCCCAATCCGAAGTACTGAAAAAGGACGGAAAATAAAGTCGTAAATACGTATACAATGTTATACTTCCATGGCAATGATGTTGGTGCGGTTAGATCTGGCGACTTGTCGTGGCCACTGCCAACATCTCGAATTGTTGGCTTCTCACGCCATTGGCGCTTATATGAGGTCTAGCGACCTAACCATAAGAAATCATATCTTTGAATAGAAACTATGGTATCCGCGCCTTTAAAAAAGCAACTTACCTAGAATTTTCTCGGCAAGACAATACAGGCTCCGAAAATTAACCCCAACACAACGGCCAGGTCAGCATAGGTACGCATTCGGGCATGATCGACCTGATTCCAACCAAATAAATGTATAGTTTTTCTAATGAAATCCGCTTCTTAGGCCAGGCCATAACATGTTCTTTCAACAAAGCGGCCTTTTTGAGCATGAGGAACCAATTGGATATACTCAATCAATATCCAACTTCGACAAAAAGATGAATGGTCTCCGGTCTCTAAACTTCTGCTTAACGACATGTTTGCAAAAATAGATTACAGACCAGGCCATCTCAAAGCATTTTACATCAAAATTGATTTCAATGTAGTACTTCAGTTGGGTGTGATGGGTGTGATAACTTGGCCAGCGTAATGACTATGAGTATAAATGTACTGGTATATCTGATACGGCAATATCATTCCACATTCAAAACAACCATCATAACACAATAAACACAGTTTCAAGCACCATAGTAAGCAGCCAGATCATCAGTCATTTACCGCATCTTTCTTCTATTGATCTTACAACATAATATCTTTCATAAAAATATCTTTTACAGCTTAAATAATCAGGATGGAACATCATCGAAATGCTTCCCAGATCAAGAGAGACAAAGAGGAAAAGAAAGCTAGAAAGAAGGAAGAGGATAAGCTCAATGAATTCGCGTTTGTCAGAAGAAAGACGGGGGAAATGTCGATTGTGCAACCCCGGAGAGAGGCTGAGAACAGGCGTGCGAAGGAAGCAATTAAGAATGAAAAGAATGCAGAGAAAAAGAGATTACTGGAGCTCAAGCTTGAGAAACTCGATTTGCTTGAGGAAAAGGAACGTGAAAGAGAACTGGAAAAAGATATGCCCAAACTGCTCCAGCTCGATGAGGAAAGGAAGAAGCAGAGGGAGAGGGATAATAGGGGGGAATCGAGTCGCAATCCTTACGATTACGCCGGAACGGAATACACTGAAGATTCGGATGGTGCCAGGTACCCGGCAGGAGAGAAGAGAAGAGAGCGTGGTAGCGAAAGGAAGCGGAGAGGCGATGACCGATCCATTGATTCGAAAGATAGAAGACGTGATGATGATACCAGAAGCATCGATTCAAGAGATGATCGAACTATTAAAGGGGACGATACCCGAAGTAGGGTTTCGAGGGACAAAAGGCGTGATGAAGATGGTCGAACCATTGATTCAAGAAGGGACGATGCTCGAACTCTTGATTCAAGACGGGATGATGCCCGAAGTAGGGTTTCAAGGGACAAAAGGCGTGATGAAGACGGTCGAACCATTGATTCAAGAAGGGACGATGCTCGAACTGTTGATTCAAGACGGGATGATGCCCGAACTGTTGATTCAAGAAGGGATGATGGCCGAAGTAGGGTTTCGAGAGACAAAAGACGCGATGAAGATGGTAAAACCATTGATTCAAGACGGGATGATGCTCGAACCATTGATTCAAGAAGGGATGATGCTCGAACAAGGGAATCAAGAGACAAAAGACGTGATGATGATGGGCGAAGCATTAAAGGGGACGATGTCCGAAGTAGGGATTCAAGAGACAAAAGGCGCGATGAAGATGGTAAAACCATCAGAGGGGATGATCGCCGAACTAGACGCGATGGAGATGGTAAAACCATTGATTCAAGGGCTCCCCGTAATTCAGTTATCAGTGGTCGTACAAGATCGCCAGCAGGGTCGGACCACACAGTAACTCCAAGGGATCGACAGCGTGACAGCCGGGGCAAACATGTGGACAACAGGTCTATCTCGACCGAATCTACAATAGAGTAAGTAATTCTGGTCCTTCTCCTTGACGTCTGACATGACATAGATTGCTTTGAATTTAATGGAAAACTAACAAGTATCATAGGCCCGATTGGAGAGGTCCGAAACTCGAGGAGAACAAGAGAGCTGTGCAGAAGCTGCGAGAAGCTAATGACTTCAAGGCCGATCCATATGAACACTATGATGACTATGTTCCCGTTGCTCCACCAAGTCTTGTATCCACAGCACCGCGGTATCCAAGTAATCTAAAAAAGTCCGTTGCCAGCAGTGAGGGATCTTTCGAGACTGCTCGAACCAGTCCCGCCCAAGCTTCATCAGCGTATCAAAGCAGCCGCGGGCCAAGTAAACGAGATGATCCACGTGATCTCAAGGACAGCCGTCGTGACAAGGAGGGTCGTCGTGATCATGAAAGCCGACGTGATAAAGAGAGCCGACGTGGTGACAAGACCGATGATCGTCGCCGCGATCGCTCCAGATCGGTTGACGCAACCCTTGGAAAACGCCGTGTTTGATGGTAGAACATAGTAGTCAAAAATTCGGTGCGGGCACCGGGAGAATACGGATCAAGCGAATGAGGAATGATAGGAGTAAATGTATAAGACTAGATGCGCTAAATATATGTTTGAGTTGAGTGATGAGATATGAAGGAATTGTTTGGCTGTATTGGGATTTAAAAAGAAAACAAAAGTACGAAAAAAAAGACAGGATTTGGCGTTTGGGACCTTGGAAGTTTGGCGTTTTGTTATTAGAAATATAGAGGGTTTTCTGGTTTAATGTTGGCTCTTCGGTGACTATGTGCAATAACTTGATGCAAATTGTGATATGTATGTATTGGGCAAGAATCAAAGAACGAGTATAAAAATTCGATTGATCAAGAAACGCACGAAGAATATTAACGATTGCTGAATCGTCGTTGTGTTAAGATGTATAATTATATTAAGATTAATTTATACTGTGGTAGTCTATCCATAGACAGTTCCCAACTCTAATAGCCACTCATCGGGTATCTTAACAGCTCAAGTCATACTTAAGATTACCATTTCCATCAACAACACCGAATGCCGGAATCGCGGAAAAGTCCTGAAGACTATACCAGAAAGTATTAACTTCATTAAACGCCTCACAAGCAACCTGCTTCCAATAAGTCTGAGCATTTTCAACAGAAGCAACAGCCAAATTTTCTGTAGCACCCGCAGTAGGCCATCCAGTCTCAGTAACCCAAACCGGAGCATTACTTTGGGCATTTTGTACTGCCCCGCGGACTGCATTTACTGATTGCCAGAATAAATCATATCCGACACCAATATCATTTTCTTCCGTGTTTTGGAAGTATGGGTAGCCGTCCAAGCCGATGAAGTCACATGCCTTGATAACATCCACGTTCGCTCCGTTGGTCCACATTGTCCATGTATCCACATGACCAACTTGTACTCCAGTAGTAGTATATCCGGGCACAGTGCTCAACATTCCTCTAACATCATATATCTGTTGCGAGAGTGTAAAAGCATCAGTATCTCCTCGGTACAAGTCTTCGGAACCGACAGATACAGCTACGAGCCAATCGAAACCATAGGTTCGAGTAGCAGCCAAGAGAGCTTGCTTTTCGGCATCATAATGAGCGGCATCTTCAGTCCAAACTCCGACAAGGACTTTTCCGCCGGTGGCAATAGCAGCAGGAACGACGTTGGCGATGGTGTTACAGTCGGAGGATGCGTAGACACGCAAGCTGTTGAAACCGCCGGGGAAGGATTGGATGAGTCGGAAATCATTTTCCCAATCGGCTTGGGTCTTGCAAGCACCGTTTCCAAGGGTAGCTTGAGAGTTGAAACCTTTCCAATATGCGTTTGCGCCGGTGAGAGTGCTCGCAAGTGCGAGGGCAATGGAAGTTGTCTTCATATTGAAGGTATTAATAGAAAGTAGAAAATGTAGTAACGATTGTATAGAGTGCAATGAAGAACTCTGAGTATGTGAAGTAGGTTATATAGTACGTATTTAAAAAAAAAAGGAAGGAACCAAGAAGGAAAACATCAGATACTTATCCAATTGCCAAGAACAACCCAACAATTACTAAGTCCTGCATACTTGCTTGCATATGAGGTATCTGTTTCTCGTATTTCGATGTCGTGTACAGGGTTATCCGGTCCCTTCGTATTTAACGTCATTTGTTGTTGTGTTTGCGAGTAAGATGAAGAATCTTTCTAGAAGATGGTCAGTTTATGCCTGTATACCTACTTGGCGTTACTATATATAGCTTGAGTAGCCAATTAGACAATTTGACAGCGGAGATAATAGTGGGGTGATCGTCAAGGTTAATGTTAGACTTGGAAAGGCAGATGGAATTGTTCAGATGAAAGGTTTATGCTTAATTTCTGCCGTGTAAATAGGAGACAGAAGATGGACGATGCAGAGTCGCTGGTGGGGATAAGTGGTGCTGCTACCAGGTGCTAGGAAATGAGAAGGGGAGCTTCGAGAGAATACTAAATGAAAAAATCACGGGTCTTCCGGTACGATTGGGCTGTGTAATGTTAGTAATAGGGCTTTTTGACTGCAGTATCCCGATGTCTCCGAGAAGTGGCGATGACTGTTGGATTGTTTACTCCTTAAAACTCAAGGAGAATGAGGCGAGCTAGTATAGTGAAGTGGATGTCAATATACGGAAACACAGCGTCTTGTTTTGGGTCAAAGGGAACAAAAATCGGCTACTTCGAAAGGGGTTTCTCTGGAATGGACCTTACCTTTCGTTCCGAGACTCAAAAATGATTTTCTAGTTGAACTATTGTTGTGCTAAAAGAGAAACTTTTGTACCATCTAAATAAAAATGGAAAGGGGCCTGGAACACGGCGATCCACTGTTCTGAACCCAGTTTGCCGAAAGTAGATGTCTCTGATCTCGACATTCAGCCCTCGAACATTAGATTCTGAACTCTATTGCACAACCTAATCCGAGGGTTCCAACACACCGGCACATTGACACGTGATTCAGAAGATTGAACGATATTCCAGAATAAGAGATGTCGACTTGGCGATTTTGACCTCCAATTTCTCAAGGGGAAATATATCAGACCCAGAGCCCAATGCAAGACACCATCATCCCATATGATACATAGACATTCATTCATCTCCTTTATTTCTCTCCCTCTCCTATTCACACTTATTACTCACCTCCTTATTATGAATGATGTCCAACCACCAGACTTTGGCTTTTGCTCCTCCGCTTCAGTCCCTATCCTATCCAGGGGACCACCTCTTCTTTGTCTTTCTTTTTCCGCCTCAAAAGCGGACTTCGCCTTATCCTGTATTGCCATTTTCTTCTCTCCAATCGCCCTTAGAACATCGCTTTCCCTCTCACCAAGACTATCATCCTCTTCACTCAGTGCCTCATATCCCAATCTTCTCTCACTAGTACCCACGGTATCCCCTTCCTCCTCCTTCTTCAAGCCCGAAAATAGCCATTCCTTGCTCTTCTTCCATGGCCCCGACTTCTTTTTGGCTTCTTCAGCGATCTTCACCTTTTCTTCCCGTTCTTTTTCTCTATTCAAAAATTCTAGTTGTGATTCGGTTGCAGTGCCAAGTGCTGCGGCCTTTTGTGCGCTCTCGAGAGCCATAGCATATTTGAATTTCTGTTCGGCGAAGAACTCCGCGCGCTTTTTGCGGTTATATACCATCATATCTCCCAATGCATAGACTGTGACGCCGCCGGCAATAACTACAAACAACCCAATTAGCAAATGTGCTGTTCCCAAAGCTACGAGATTCTCAAGAGTGAGAACTCGAGTATCGGATTTCGAATTGAAATGAGAAGCGAGTGCGGGGGAACCATACAAGTAAGTCCAATCAAACTAAAAGCTGTAAACCTATGCGCCTTATCTGCCCACACTCTTCCCCTCATAATCAATTTATCAAACGTCGAAATTTGTGCATCTCTAGCTTTATCTGCCGCAGCCCTTAGCCTCTTGACTCTTTGTTGTGGTGTTTCTCCCGGTGGACCTGGATTTCTCGATACGGGCTTTGGTTTTGTAGCAGCGTGTGGAGTCGTCGATGTAAATCTCGTTGCATCTGTTGCTGAGCGCGCCATCTTTGAGATATGAATTAGAGGGGTCGGAATCGAAAGTATCGTATTCTGGTGGTTTCGTAGTATTAAATTTACGGTTTTGAGAGAACTTTCAATACAGAATGATTTTTTTCTTTCGAAATGTCAATGACCAGTGGAATTTCTTAGCGGCGGGTCATTCCGCATCCCTGCAATTCGTAAAGTCAACGGTACTACAACAAGATAAAAGAGATTCATGAGAGAGCTCTTTGTAACATTTCCATACCAGACCAATTCATCCATTTTCCCCGGAATTTTGGTCAACTAAGTTTAAAGGCTTCAATATCAAGGAGAACTTAACTTCATAGTTCGAGATATAGATAATTGCAAGCAAGTTTGGTGATATATAATTCGCGTCATTTGCGAGCTTCATCGTTTCCTTCCACCTTGCTTTCAAGAAACAACAAACAAATATAACTTCATCAGGGCGTCGAGATGTCTTCTAATAACCAAACCCCAGATCTAGCATCTGTGATGAAGATCTTAGCAGGTCTAACACAAGCTAAAGATCAACAACAAGCCAAGGACCAACAGCAAACTCAACATTCTACACAAATAGCTTCAGCCCAAATACCAGAAATCAAGTCACATGGCCCAGCAACCCAACAACAACAATGGCCTCAGTCTGTAACCCCTCCAGTGATGCATCGTCAAGCTGGTCAGTCTCAAGTTGTCAACAACTCAAAGGTCGTTGATCCAGCTACCATCATTGATTGGAGCGCCGGCCTGCGATGTGTTATGAGGACTGTGGCTAAACACGATCATGTTCTCCAGGAGATTCGAAAGGTTGGTTATATACGTTCTTTGCTGCCAAAATTGCTCCAGGGTGGCTGGTTTTAGAGCATTTTACATGAGCTTACATATACATAGATGATCAAAGTGCAACATGAGCACGAAGAGCAATGGTGGAAATCAAGGGAAGCTCTTATAGAAAAGCAAGGCGCTAGAAAAGAAGGGCAAAGGAAATTAGAAGAGGTGTTGTGAGTTGTCTCACTGCCCTGACTGAGTTCGAGTAGTGCAATTGATTGACATTGATACAGGAAAGCAGTAGGTGGAGCAACATCAAGCGGAGCATCTAACACTAGCCCTGAGGAGTTGGCACGAGAGCTAGAAACATTCGATATGAAAGTTTACAGAGCCCAAACTCAAATGGTCAGGGAGATGAACGGAAAATTGAGGAATTTAGGAGTGCCATTCTTTGGGACGAAGACTGAGTTGGTTAGAATTACCGGAAAAGCTAATGCGACGAATGGAGTGGGAACGAACGCAACGGAGGGGGAGAAAGGCATGATTGATGAGGATGATTTGGTGGAGCTGCAGAGGAAGATGCTCAATATCCTGGAAGATCTCTGTACGGAGTAATGATTGATCCGGGCGGCAGCAAATCATACAAGCATGTTTCGAGAGAAGTATTTTTTGTTGCATATCGTCAGGAAGAACTCCTTCCATGAAATTTGACCAAATGGAGAAATAAAGGGATATAAAGCAAGGCAAGAGGTTTCATTTGCAACCCCGAGTCATATCAGCATCAATGCCAAGGTCGGAAGTATTATTTCATGCATATATTTCACTGTGACGGAAGGTTGCTACGAAGAAATTGTACCTGTCGTACGCAACCATATTGATCATTTAGGAAATCTCTTTTCTATTCCGAGCACTACAGAAGATCATTGCATTTCAAATTCCCATTCCGTCCAAGATCTAAATTTCGGAGCTCGAAGTTCTAATCTTCCGAGCTTAAAGAATAGGTTTTATTGGCGGAAATCTGAAAATTTTTTAACAAGATTGTATGGCTGGAAGAAGACGTTCCGCGTTACTTTTCCGAATGCAGCTGCTGCAGTTGCGTGATGTCCCGCTTCAAAGTCTGGAAGCGAAGGCAGTTGAAGCCGGGATGTTTCGATATTCCCTGTTATTTTTTGATTTTGCTCCAATTGTGCGAGATAGAGTTCGAGAACATACTTTCATGATACGTATTAAAAAACTCATGTATTGTTCTAGCCAGATTATTCATAGAGACACCTGCTAGTGTTTTGGTGTCAATCTAAGTCGTCTGTCTATTGAGATTTTGAGGGATGATGAGCTATTCGAGATCGTATGAAAGACAATACATTCTGGGGCAAATGCTATAGATAGTCCTTTTTGAGAGATGATAACCAATTTTTAGATCTATTCAAAAATGTACATATCACTATGGGAAATTCGAAGTATCGGAGTTTATGTACCTAAGATAGTGCCCAATCGGATCACAACACGGAGCAAAGAAATCATGACACATGTCGCACGTCAATTAATTTAATTTTTGAATTACTATGCACTCTACAATTCAATAGTCCAGTCTTCACGAATTCATGATCACGAAAAGTCACGAGTTTCACATATGAGGGAGCAAGACCGTTGAAATGAGTTCATTGTCAACGAAACTATCTACCCGCGACCTAAATTCGAAGTTTGTCAATCTATTTATTCCTTCACCACGTCATGTTGCGGTATTAATGTTTTGTCCGATAGTCATGCCCGGGCTAGATACCCATGTTTCCTCCAATCCATGCCTCCATCCCAAAGAAAACCACCCGCCACTTAAAACCCCAAAGGATATCAATCCATTCCTTGTCTATCCCATGTTGCAGTGTTGATGTATCTCCCAATCCAGTAACTTCCGTCCCAAATAAATCTCAATCCCATGTTGCAGTGTTGATGTATCTCCTAATCCAGTATCTTCCGCCCCAAATAAATCTCAATCCCATTCCCAATCATATCCCCATAACGCCAGCAATGCCATCGATGCCATCGATGCCATCATATCCTTCCATGCAGTCTCCATGCGCCGAACCCTGAGAAGTTTTGCAAGTTGACTGCTGTATTTTGAGAAGACCCTTCAGTCGTCGATAGGAAACCTTAGCTGTGAAGACCTTTAGTTGTCAAGAACTCCTTCCCATGCCTGGTCATGGTTCTTTCCGGGCCAGATGATATCATCAACGTTTTTGTACTGATCGATGATAGTATATCTCTTTCGCATATCATAAGGCCATGGGAAGAGTTCGCCAGTTGTGATGTTTTCCATATCGGGTTGTTGTTCTTGTGCGTCCCGAATGTATTCATCCCTATAGTCGTCTCGCCAGGTCTTTCGAACCTTTTTTTCATCAACAGTTTTCCACACTCCTTCGATGGAAGCGTCTGGTAAAGTGGAAGTTGTGGCAGCAGGTTTGAAGATGACTAGTATCTCGACGTTGGGCTTCAAAGCTTTGCCACATGCAATCATCTTGGCGGGAGCAGGATCGCGCGAAATTGCCGTCTCGGTAAGTACTTCGACTGCAGAGTCCTTGAAGACGGTACCGGTACTTTTGCTGCCCGGCTCAGATGATTGAAGAATTGTCATTGTGAGCCCAGTGCCGAAATCACCTCTAGATTGCAGGTCATTAGCCATGTCGTTGATCCTTTCAGTAAGGAGCATGGAGGCCTCCGCCGAAGTCGTTTGATCTGTCTCATGGAAAACTGATCTAGGAGTGAAATAGACTAGTTCCTTGCAAGGGAAACTAGATATCATGAATCGCTTGATGTCTTCACAGCCGTTGTACTTGGTTCCCCACGATGGTACCACTGTCAGTCTGTCCAGTTGCAAGCCTTCCAGGACCTGTAGCCCGCGCCATTGATGTTCGTCATTAATGCTATCCGGTAGAGAAGGCTCGTCGCCCATCATACGAATGCGGATATGGCGGATTTGTTTGAGGTTGGCGATCGGCAGTTGAGAAAATTTGTCCAGAAGCGTCATTGTGTCCTCAAAATCGAACAAGACCCGACGGAGCCAAATCTCACCAGCTTCTTCGTTGAGTTGCCGACATACGCGAAGAATTGCGAGCGCATTGCGTGATGGTAAAATCTTGCGGTATTGGAAATTGATTTGTCGGTGTCCGAATGTTAATCGAGTCGAATCAAACAGATGCCCGTACACCATGTCGCGCAACTCTCTTGGTAGCTTCCGTAGTAGAGCTGGGTTTGAGAAGTGTGAGCTGCTAGCGATGGTGTCACGATGGTTATTGGCTGGTGATCGTGATCGATAGGACTGCGATTTATGACGTCGAGGTGATCTGGAACGCGAATCTCTTCTACGTTCGGAATTACGGATGTTCATGTTTTGTCTTGAATCAGACATGCTGATCGATGCGTGATGATATTGAGATGAACGAAGATGTTTTTCGTGAATGGAAGAAGATGAAGATGTTATTGTTGTGAGTTGCAAGTCGTTGAGTATTTAGAGATTTAGAAGGAGTTGGGTGGGAAGAGGTCCTTATAAACAAAATAGTGAGGGCCCTAAAAGTTAGGTCGCGCCGTATGTTGCGGTATGTGACTAATCATCTAGACACCGTATATTTGTTGATTAGCTTACGCTAGGGAACTTCCATCTATATATAAGCAAGAATAAAGGCAGATGTCTCGCTTGTTTGTAATCAGGAGAGTTAGATGACTGTATTTAGCCGTACTGAGGCAGTTTGTGTGTTCGCTAATTCGTGTAAGGCAGATATTTGGCTGTATATAAGCAAAGGCTAAGGCTACTATCTCGCTTGTTTGTCATCATGAGAGCTAGATGACCTTAGGTGGCAATAAGGTATGTTCTCCAATTTGCGCAAGATGGAGCGTAAATAAGTGCTTATATAAAAGCGAGTGTATGCCTCGCTTATCTGTAATCATAGAGGCTAAAGGACCGTAGCCTAGTGGAAAATACGCTCACTAATTTGCGCAAGATGATGCCTGCATAAGCGCTTGTATAAAAGTGAGTGTATGTCTCGCTTATCTGTAATCATCAGCATCGAAATGGCTGTACGACATGTTCGCTAATCGCTAATTTGTGTAAGGTTACAATTATACAATTTGAATTGCAGGTGGTACGGGTCCTAATGCGCTATTCAGAATTGTGGAAGATCGATAGCTGTGTATGACGAGTTATGTTTGTACAAGTGCGATAGCCGTATGTTATATTTAGTAACGCATCACTATCTAACGTCTGAACGCTCAACTAAAGTTATCTCAGTGTCCATCCAGACCGTATATATTGAACTAGCAATTTATATTCACTAATCGCCTTCATACTGTTGTAAACGACTTCAGGGCAGGACCTCAGGGGACTCTTCTTCCCGGGCCGTTGGAGGTAAGGGCAAATACAGATGGAAGTGTGGAAATGGGAAGGTCAGGCTTAATTTTGAATTGATTTTGACCCTCCATTTGCTCGGCTTCCAACCATCAGCTCCACCTTCTTTCTGTTTTTCTTCTCTTCCCTTTTTATTATTCATCCCTTCCCCATTTTCTTTC
Source organism: Stromatinia cepivora (assembly GCA_014898415.1). Classification (NCBI taxonomy): domain Eukaryota; kingdom Fungi; phylum Ascomycota; class Leotiomycetes; order Helotiales; family Sclerotiniaceae; genus Stromatinia; species Stromatinia cepivora. The sequence continues at coordinate 25,652 of RCTD01000001.1, read as the reverse complement.
CTGGATCCGACATTGCAAAGACTGATTCTTTTGTAATGTAAGTTGAATAGTGGTAGCGTACACATGCGGACTTTATTGATAAGGGGGCGTGAGTTATCCCATACCACCGCTAAAAGTGAAAAAAGGATGTACATTTATCAGTCTAGCTGGAAGTTACACTTGACTTTCATTCTTTTCTCCGTGTTTCAAGTGAACCACTTATTCAATGCGGATTCAATGTACCGAAAATATTTAGGGCTATGTGTTTAAATCCATTCGTGCTACTGAAACCTGTTGATTACATGCCACATGCATACGCCCATCGGTGTAAGATGAGATGCGTGGATGGTGTCCTGCAATAAATGGCAGAGAAAGATGCGCAGTATAGATAGGCGTGTCAAAAATTCGGCTTTACATCAAGTCAGCCACCTGTACTCCATGGTGGCCTCCTCAATACCACTTCCTAGCCCGCTTCCCCATATCCAGGGGGCCGAAGTGTAAGTAGCAAGTATGTAAATATACCAACACAGACCGAGCTCCAAAATACTTGGTCTAGATATCTACCGGGCGATTCTTATGCATAGAATACCATTTCCTAAGGAAATTTTTATAATGGAGGCCTCTGGATGTTTTACTTAAAGGTCGTATTCATACCTTTCTAGCTTGTAAAGAATGCACCAGATTTCGATAACTACACTTCGAGTCCGCGTTTCATCCCAATCAAGTGCTGTCCAACTCTCCATAATCTTGCAAGCCTGCTGCAATATGGATTCTGATGTGGATTGGGGAGCAGATATACGCGCCGACGTGCAAGAGGATACATATGACAACGGTAAGCAGGGTGTGCTGACCGAGGCTGAAAGGTACAACCGCAGAGGTTATGATCTCATCGGTGTCGGTACACAATTCGAACCACAGGAATAAGGAACTGGTGGCCTCTGGGGATTGAACTTACCCCCCGCCACCTTTTTCGGATTGGATAGATGATGAGCTTTTATTGCAGCAATCGTTTCGCGTTATCAGATCTGGGGGTCGCTCTATCTTAAATGCACACGATGTTCAGTTGTATATGTCAAGATGTCACCCTTAGAGATAGATTTAATTCAGCCGGCATTAGTTCTGTCATCGGTGGACGTAGCACTGCAGATGTTCCACCCAATAAGCGACGTATTACACGGGTGGTCTCAAAATTTTACTGAAGAAATAGTCGTTAATTTGGGGTAGGGTCTGATGGCTGGGGAACCAAGGAGGCCACCAGCCTATATGCAGCCTTGCCCAAGAATACATAAATGCACATGAAATCGAAACATCCTTCTCAATTCTCATCAACACCGCAACTTATAAATACTTTTATTTCTAGAGCCCAAATTAGTTGAAGTTACCTTATTTTCTAGTTCCTAACCCCGCCGGCCGCTTCCCTGGGCCAGTGGGGATAAGTTGACAATTCATTGTACTCCTTGTCCCATTAACTAATTAAGTAGTTAAGATCTCTCGCGCGCGGGGACTTTTTGTCTTCGCGCACCAGAAATCTCGAGCAACCTCCAGGACCATAGTTTAGATAGCTTTCTACAACAGGATCCCCCATCGTATGTCTCTCTGAGAGATATCCAGGGTATATCAGACAACGACATTTACATCGATACAATCTATTCTCAAAATATCGTCCAAGGAATCTTTGGACATCCAAAATTCGAAACCGATGCTTTGAATTAGCCTAACAACGACTCATTTATATCTTCAGCTTCTTCCTCACCTTCTTCTCCTTCATATACGGCATCATCTCGCTTCACCCGGAGCACCACACAAAGGCGGTCTAGTTCTTCTCAACCTCCGCCCACAGAGTTACCGCACTTGTCGCCGAGTAGGGTTCAAGGAAACTCTAGTTCTAGCTCAAGTTTTGGCATCCAGTCAACTCCAGAATCTGCATCGCCTGCGTCTCAGTCGTCAAATCAGGATTGTTTATTGCCCCTTCAAACTCCTGTAACTATAGAGGCACTTTCACCGAGTAACTCCATTCCCATCAGCGCCGTCCGTCCACCCACAACACCTGGCAACTTTTCTGGCAGATCAACATTATTGGCAGGCCTCCAAGATCGCAGCTTTCGATACAAGTGTGATCACTGCCCAAAAGAGTTCTCACGTCATTGTGATTTAAAGTATGCTACCTGAAATATGAACCTTAACTCGGGCTAAAATCTTCATTACAGGAAGCACACAAACGTTCACACCCGTCCGTACAAGTGTAGCGAACCATCTTGCAAGAGCGCAGGCTTCGCCTTGCCCAAAGATTCACGCCGTCACATCAGAACGAGGCATGAGAAGCCTGAAAAGCTTGAATGTCCCTATCCAGGTTGCCAAGAGACGTTTACCCGCAACGATAATCGGCACAGACATCTCATAGGGCAGCATTCAGGCAACCGAAGTTTGGTCAATTCAACGAGAGAAAATTCGAAGACATAGTATTACACGGTTTCCGCTACCAAAAGAAGTGAGACATGGAGAAAATCGATAACCAAACCTATCTTGGGTCTATGGAAATGATTTGGAGTTCTTCGAGGCGTTCAAGCAGTGCGGGCTTGGAACCCTCAAATACGACGTTTTGTAAAGACATTGGCTCTGAATGTGACCCGCCATCTCACTATAGTTACTGGCCATTCAACAGGCCAACTAACTACGTGAATTGGGTGCCATTGCCAGATCCTTGCTATCCATCACAAAACTCAGATACACCGAAGGACAGGGCAATTTCCATATACAATTATTCCTCGCCGAGATGTCCATATTGTTTGATTGAGATTATTATGTTTGGGTCGCAACTCAAACCATGGTTTTATAGAGCAGATATCGCTTGCCTGCTCAATACGCATCCCTGGGCTTATCACAGACTACCACCATAACACCATACGCGTGGCAAACCATTAAGGACTTGCATACAGGGATATGCAGGGTGTTGGATATGGGAAATAATGTTTGTCTTGAAGGAAATCCGCTATTGTCTCTTTGTGGTGTTCATATATAGACTTTGATATTTTTTCCTTATTCTGCCTTTCTGCCAAAGCGGGTTTTTTATCCTGTCGCATGAGGACCAATATGCGCACTCAGCCAAAAGGTTTTTCCCCTTTTCTGTATTTTAGAAGGAAGGCAGATTTATTTATGATCTATTAGATTTATGAAATTTGATGTCAATTCAGTAGTCGTATTTATCATGCATTTGAACACTAATTCACTCTTCATCAAGCGACTCATACAATCATTAAGAGATGAAGCTGGCTTATATTGAAATAAAGTGGAAAATTTAGCATAATTATTCATACGTTTAGTTCACTTGAAGTTTGAACCTGTCGGTCATAATCAATCGATTTAGCAGTTTTGGGCAGTGCAATGCAATATTGATATTCGTTTAGGGGTCCCCCACAAATCCCCCCACCTACCACCGAAAATTCTACCCCTCAATCTTCTTAAACCACAAGCTTGCGTTTTGTTTCCAAGCCAGACTCTTATTTGATGATATCATGACAATTATTTCTTTATAGAGTTGCCTGAAAGAGACTTTGGTATTTTATATTATGTTATGAGCTGACGCTTAGCCCCCACTCCACAGGCGATTTGTTTCCAACATGGCAGAAGTCTTCCTTCATTAGGTACCGAATCGATTTCTTAAACCCCGAAAGGTCGATTGATCTCGATTTCTCGCCCGATGCTAATCATTCTCTTCGGCCGATATATAGATGATCACCGAGAATTGATTTACAAAAGAGGAAGCGAGCATGCAACCCAGAGTCGGGCTCACACGTATGTCTCAACAGGCTGCAGTGAGGTGTGCAGACGATGATTGGACTGGAACAATTGATTCAGCAACGAGAAGGAAGTTACAGAACCGTTTGAATCAGAGGATATACCGTGAGTTCTATCGCTGCGTATGGTCAGTGTAAAGATATACTAGAGTGACAGTCGCTAACTCATCACTTTGTGCCTCCTGCCAGGCCAAAGACGTCGAGCCACATCAAAATCTCTTGCGAATTCCGATACGAATCCATAAATGAAACCTCCCAAGGACGTTCAATCATCAGAAATCCCATAAATACATGTTGTTACGGAGCCATTATCGATAACGAACCTCGATAACGAGAACCATCTCAGTCACCTCGCACAACCCAACATCTCCGCATCCAAATTATCAGCAGGTGTAGGCGTAAAACAATGGATGACGACGGGTCGCGTTTCGAGACGCCAAGGTTTTGCTCAACTTCGACTTACGATGGCCGAATTCGAAGAAGAAGCTCGCAGGAATTATTTTATGGGCTCTCCGCGATCAGATCAACTTCTCACCCTTATCCAATTCAATGTTCTCCGAGCATTGATGCAAAACACACAAACAGTTGGTTGGAATTTGGACTGGCTAGACTGTACGGTTGACCCTCTATCACCATGGCTTAATCTTTCCTCACAGCCTATTCCAGGAGCTCATTGTCCTCAAGCATTATGTCCAACACCAACCCAGCGCACAATTCCGCATCATCCATGGATAGATCTTTCGCCAATCCCACAAATGCGTGATACTTTATTGTTGCATGATGGAAATTATGATGAAGATAAATTGTGTAATGATTTCCTCGAATTTGGAGGCCTCATGAACGAACAAACGGGCCTTATTGTTTGGGGCGAACCGTGGGATATATGGGGATGGGAGGTCAGTGAGACTTTCTTGAGGAATTGGGGATGGGCAGTCAAAGGGTGTGAGGATTTGTTGACCTCGACAAATGCTTGGAGGGCGAAAAGAGGAGAGGAAGCTATTGTTTTCGAGGTCTGGACAGACAAACTACCCATGAGACGAAAGTGTAGGATGTGATACTGAATCCTCAGTATTTCAACAATTGGTTTGAAAGGTTATTATCCAAACGGGGTTGTCCGCGGTCAACCCATGCAGTCCGAACCATCGCCAACACCCGTCAAAAACAGACTATATCGAATGGCATGGTAGATGTTCGGTAGGCGTAACGGATGTTCTCAATAGGGATGGCAGAGATGCATATTTAGCGCATCGCATTATGCATCCGCATATGGTCATCTCGGACAGCGATCAGCTAGACAAGCCATGCTGAGGAGATGAACGAAAGCTATGTTCCCCAATTAGTGGCAAAGATTATGTCACGACAATTGCGGTTGTGGAGTTATTCTCAGTGCAACTGTTTGATCTATGCAGAGCGTCGAATGATCTGTTCCTAGGCAATCCACTTTCATTTCTGAAATCCGTATAGTTTGGCTGGATTTGGAAAACAGTCTCCTTGGTTCCATGCTGAGATTTGTCACGTTCGTTCAGTAGGGAATATTAACCAATCAGACTTCTTCATTCAAGGAGATTGCACAGACCAGGCGAAAATAGTACTTTCAGGGTCTATCGCCTCATGATGACTTGGAAAAGTTATCAGACTGCTGGAGATGTCCGTAGGACTATGAGGTGAAGCACGCGGTTGATCAACGTCCTCTCGTGGCATTCGCTAATTGGTTTTTGCGATAGGAGAGACAAGAATGACAGCGGGCAAAGTAACAATTTACGTCGAAAACTTCACATAACGGTTGATCGAGAGAAGTCTTTCTTTGTTCATTTGGCCGAATATAGTAGATCAATCTGATTAAGTAAGACTGATTTTTCAATGTGACATTCCAATTCTATCTTATCGAATGTCAGATGCTCTTGGCACGAGTCAATAATCAACAAGACCTGGAACTTGGTGGATCCGGCTAGGACCAGAACTTCGGGGAGAGATGTGTGAATTTTGAAATGATGCGAGAACTTCATCTGATGTTTGATCTGAGCTTGAATTATGACTTGATTCGTGGTTTCAAGTGCCGAGTTCCTATTGTTCACAATTGCACTCCGGAGTCAAGTGGCTCAGGTACAGACTCAATGGTTCGAGTCAGCAGACTAGCATCAAGGTAATCAATACTTTCTCCACATTTGACTCACCCTGCGTCACAAGGTGCAAATATCAAAGAGGTAGAGGTGAATTATTGAGGTATTCCTACGTGACCCTCATATGACATGGTTCATTTGTCATCACAATTCAGTATTTCTTGCATCCTGAATCCGTTTAGTATTCGGGATTTCTTGTTTCGATGCCTCGGCAAGTAAATGATAGTTCGATCTGCAAGTAATAGCTTTGATAGGTAGATGGTTTCAAAGCATTAGTTGCATTGGATCTTGGCAGTCGAGCCCTGATGTCAAGTGATTTCCATTGTGCCGTCTTTTTGCGTCCTTTTTGTGAGGGGGGATATAAACCCCTCACTAAATATTTGTTCAAAATTAACTAATAACTTACGATGAGACGCAAATATTGAGGGCATCACATAACACATCACACATGCTACCGCTCATTGCTTGGTCTTGTAAATACCAACAGCTGCTAAGTCCACGCCTCCAACGCGCGCTGACTCCTTGTAATTGATCTGAGAACTTATTTTGTGGCGGAACACCAATTTCATCTTTCCCCTTCCCCCCTTCAGAATTTATTAAAAGCACCAGAGAGATCTCCTTTTCCAAGAATAACTGCGTCTCTACCCTCATGCTTTTCCTCACCACTCTCACAATGCGTCGCTCGCTTGTCTCTCTGTGTTATGTACTAAGCTTAGCTGATATAGCTACTTCACAACGATATGGATATGGTACCTCGCAACAATTTACTAGTAATGCGGAAGCTGCTTTCAGGCAATTGCAAACTTGGTACAACACCGCTTCTGGTCTCTGGACTACAACAGGATGGTGGAATGCTGCCAATTGTCTAACCGTCCTTGGTGATCTGGCCGCCGTCGATCCGAATGTCAGGTCAACCATCACTGGTATTATGTCGAATACCTTTACCCGAGCTCAAATGAATAACTTACAAATGACGAAAGTGGTATTGGCAGACTTCAATTACGTTTGTTTGTACGGCAGTTCTACCAGCACCACGGACAATCTTACTCTAGTGAATTATATTCCCGTACATGCACCAGCCAGTGTGAGCCCCAGACAATTCAGAGGATTTTTGAATGATTATTACGATGATGAAGGCTGGTGGGCACTGGCTTGGATCCAAGCATATGATATCACTGGAAATAGGGATTATCTTTCAATGGCCGAGTCCATTTTTGCCGACATGAAAACAGGCAGTAACACACCCTGCTCAAATGGTGTCTCGGGCATTTGGTGGGACAAGCCAAGAACATACGTCAACGCCATTGCAAACGAACTTTATTTGAGCGTAGCTGCTCATCTTGCGAATCGTGCATCAAACAGAGCAAGTTATTTGGCCATTGCAAGAGATCAATGGACTTGGTTCCAAGGGACAGGAATGATCAATGCGCAAGGAACAATCAATGATGGGTTGACAAGTGAGTGTCGAAACAATGGAGGAACGGTTTGGAGTTATAATCAAGGGGTTATACTCGGAGGACTCGTCGAACTTTCTAGGGCGACAGGTGATTCAAACTATATTAACACCGCGAAACGCATTGCCTCAGCAGCGATCACAGCATTATCAGACTCAAATGGAATCCTTCACGACCCGTGCGAACCGAATTGCGGGGCAGATGGTGCACAATTCAAAGGAATATTCATGAGGAACCTCCAGAGACTTCACCAAGCATCACCTGACTTAAGTTACTTTACGTTCATCGCAAATAATGCGAGGAGTATTTGGGCGAACGATAGAGATCCGGCTAATAATGCACTTGGCGTTAATTGGGCAGGACCATTTATCCCACCGGCAGATGCAAGCACACAAAGCTCAGCATTGGATGCTCTTGTGGCGGCGGTTGTGGTTGGAGCTAGACGAGTCGCGAGGGGATCGAGATGGATAGCGTGATGGGTTAGAGGATTGTTTGGGGTTTGAGGGCTTGGGAAGTGTGAAGACTGGGCAATAATGAGAGGATGAACTGGAGTTCTGGGTTGACGGTGACAGGCTATGACTATGGATATGGGTTTGGGTATCAAGGAATTTATGCAAGTATCAGGCTTCTTTAAGGGATAGATATCGTATTTTTTTTTTACTGCAGATAACGGATAGGCTACCGGTGGATATTGCCATATGATACCTTATTATGAATTGAATGACGAAATGAACTGACATACATCGGACTTCTTCTGTGCAACGTGAATTTTTGTCATAGCTTCAAAAAGTCCCTAACTTTCGCGGCATTTGCAATGCTTAGATGAAATTGTTGAAAACTACCTACTAGCATCAACACACAGACGCGTTCTCGATTCACGAACAATAGATTAGAACAGTCCAAAAATATAAAGTTCATCCTTGAATTGCGCAAGAGCTCTCAGATAGAAGAGATAGTGATAGTGCGCATTGACATTAATCGATAGCTTCATTATCCCACAAACATCCGAGCATCAATCTATGAATTGGCTAGACAGCTAGACCATGATAGGGTGCGGGGTTTGCTTTTGGGCGCGACTCATGTTGCGAGATAGGCTTACAATCGCGTCTCGTCCTATGAATATGGGGGAAGAACTTAAGGGAAGGAATTGCAGTATCATTAATAAGATAGGACGGCGTTCATTGTTAGGTACTGTTTGATCGTTGATTATCAATGACCAATATCTGGTCTACCGAGTGTCTGTTTGTCTGTGTGTAATGCATGTGTATAAGGTATTTATTTGTACATGAAGATCTATCCAGTAGTATTATTTTCTTCTCCTTCCGGTTATCAAGTTATCAACCACCAATGCGAATCTAACCACTCAATATCCCATCCCATTCCATCTCTTCCACCCTATACTATTCCATCCCATCTCTCGAAACAAAAAGCTTAGAATCTAAATCTACAACAAGAATGCAGCGGCACCAGCAATAAACACGAGCATATTGCCTGCTTGAACGGAGCTAGCCGCACCAGTGAAAACAGGGAGGGTAGATGTGCTTGTTGCGTTTGAACCAGGAGCGGTACCAGATGGGCTGCTGATAGATGTGGTAGAGTTACTGTAAGATCCTGATGGAGGGGAGCCCGAGCCTGAACCAGATGAAGAACCTGAGCTAGATGATGAATTTGGGACAGATGAAGAACCTGAGCTAGATGAAGAACCTGAACCAGATGAAGAACTTGAACCAGATGAAGAACTTGAACCAGATGAAGAACCTGAACCAGATGAAGAACCTGAGCTAGATGAAGAACCTGAGCTAGATGATGAATTTGGGACAGATGAAGAACCTGAGCTAGATGAAGAACCTGAGCTAGATGATGAATTTGGAACAGATGAAGAACCTGAGCTAGATGAAGAACCTGAGCTAGATGAAGAACCTGAGCTAGATGATGAACCTGAACCAGATGAAGAACTTGAACCAGATGACGAATTTGGAACAGATGAAGAACTTGAACCAGATGAAGAACTTAGAACAGATGATGCTACTGGGCTAGAGCAAGCAGTTGGGGCGACGAGGGATCCACTGCTATTGAAAGGGGAATATCCAAGACATGAAGTGTATGAGGAAGCACAACTGGATCGATTTGCATCTGGAGCACTGCGACAGCTGTTGTATGATGCATTACATTGAGATACACAAGCGTCAGCTGTAGGGTTTGAGCTAGAGCCAGAGCCACTACCAGTTGGTGTTGGGCCACTAGCGTAGACTGTGACGGTCTTTGTCTTCTCTGGCGCGCACATGGAACCGATAGAGGTAGGTTGGACGAACCAAACCATTGGGCTTGTGAAAGTTACGGTTTGGATGACTTTGGAGATGGCGGTTGTAGTGGCGGTAGCGTAGGCAGTGGCGGTAAAGTTATTGGTGGCATAAGCTGTAACGGTAGAGTTCTTGGTTGCATAAGCAGTAGTTGTAGTGACTGAGACAGAGGAAGAAGTAGTTGGATCGACGCATGATCCCGTAAGAGAGAATTTGTTAGATTGGGCGTAGATAACGTAGGTATTGGTTCCATTGATGAAATTGAGTTGCCATCCGTAATCACTTCTTATATCACAAGGAATGGTGACATCGACGCTCGAATCGGATTGCGGAACATTTTGAGCGAGGGAGATGACGGTAGGTGGCCAGTCTTTGAAGTTGACTAGGTAGATAGAGAATGTAGATGCGTCTGTGTCAACGGAAGACCAGGTTACACTGGTGGATTGACCCTTTGGGACGGTGGAGTTGAGGGTTGGAGTCAAAACGGTGTAGGCGGAGGCGGCGGCCACAAAGGTGGCGAGGGAGAAGATTTTGGAGAACATTATGAATTTAGAATATTAATGAGATTTTGAAAAGAGTGTAAGTTGGCAGAGCCAGTGTTTGCTTAAAGAGCGTGGGTGGTAGATAAACCTTAAGAGGATTAATTTCTTGAATGGAGAAAAATATCAAACGAAGGATGGAAAAGTTGTGGAATATCTTAGAGCTTTTGTATTATCATCCATTAGCATGATAATCTAGCTGATCTAGATCAAACCAATTTTGATAGGACAAATAATATGCAAGAAGAGCTGAGGGCTGCAAACTTGTTGGCACATGTTGGTGTAATTTCCTAATACCCCTGATCTTAATAAGTCACACTAATGCCAAGAATTACTTGGGTTTATAACATGAGGCACAGTTAAAATGGTGATAGTCAAATGTTGAATGACTGAGTGGATAAAAAGGTCTAATTGTATTGTATATTCGAGTAAAGTTATTTCTATACTTTTTGTCTGTTATTGAGTTGAGCATTGGGAAAGTACTTCATCATAATTCATTGTATTGAGTATATTACAGAGTTTCTCGGGTCTGAGCGACACAAGGCTGTTTGATCAGTGCTTGGTAGAGTAGAGGGAGTAAGGTTAATCTAAAATAATAAAAAGATTGTAGTAAAAGTGGAGTGAAGTAGCAGTTGGCCTTGTCATTCTTGTGCAGTTATCCGATAACTTTGGTCTAATCCATCCAATCGGTTCGTTCTGTGCTACCTTCGTATCGATGGTACGGGTCAATGGCACCTTAATATCAATCAATGCAAGGTAACCAACCTCAGGGCACACCAATGAACCAAACAAACGGTTCACAGAAATCACAGCCTCACAGAAGCTTTATGTAAATTCTATCTATAATCTAATCTATCCAACCAAAGATCAGAAACAAGATAAATATGACTCGTATTTTTCGAATTGGGCAATTTCAATATATTGTAATGGAAGACAACTGTTAGTAGACAAGGATATTATTATTATTTTTATTATTATTATTATTATTATATATCAAATTTACCAATCATTTGTTTCCCCTTAGAACAATGAATCATAAGGAAAAAGAAGGAAAAAAGAAAATTAACCGCCAACCGATGTTTAATTTCCACAAGGATGTGCACGTACGGGGTCTAACAGGAATTATTTACAAATTCATCTATTTTCCATCGGAAGGGTAGCCGGAATTGGTCTTTGATTCTTTGGATAAGTAGGTAAATATTGATGTTGGCTGTAAGGTTATTCACTTAAGGATTAGTTGAATAACTCATCACATCAGGCACACCGGGTGAAGTCCTTGAGCTGAAGGATTGGTCATTGAAATGCAGTATAAGCCCGATGCTTAGGGGAGAGAATCAAGGATAAAAGTCCACGAACTGGCCAATGGCCAATGGCCAAAGTCTGGTCATCTTGACGGCCTTGGGCTTCATCTTGGTGTTACATTCCAATACTCTGCTCATGCGAACCCATACATGCTTTTGATAATATCACTTGCCTTCTCCGCAACAGCATACAATGTACTCGTCAAATGCCCACTAACCTGGTAAGGCAAAATGGAAGCATCAACCACTCTCACATTACTGGTAAAATACACCTTCAAATTGGAATCCACTACTCCGCCAGATGTTCTCCCCTGCATAGAGCACGTACCCACAGGATGATTGTTTGGTCCAACTATATTTATATTATTGACTGATTTTAATCTTCGGGAGTTGACAGCCTAGAAAGATGGGAAAATAGCTTACACGTTGATTTGATCCAAGTTTCCCATTGCGCATCAGTAGCATTCTTTGGCACGACCGCATACCCTGGCGATATTTCGGTGAACGCATTTCCTAACGGTTTGGTAGCCCAAAATTTCCTTGTCCATTTTGCAATTGCGACTTGGACTTTGAGATCGAAGTCTACGAGGAAGAAATTGGGGTTGATTGCTGGATAGGTAGCAGGGTCCGAGGATGAAATATGGACGTTGCCCCTAGAGAATGGTAAGAGTACCCAAAACGCTGTGTACAGATAAATACTTGGTCCTGATCCGATGGTTACCGTGTTACCGAAGATGACCTCAATATCTGGAACGTTTTGATTGATGAGATTATTCTGTATAGTCAATAGATAATTCATGGCTCCAGGTGAAATGGAACTATTGATTGCAGCAGAAATTGATGATGCCCAAGTACTTATATTAGCTGCTGGTACACTTGGGAGGATTGAAGATAATGGAGCATAAGTCACATATGGTACTGTTCCATTGTATGTGGTATTACCCTGGTAGACGAATAAGTTGTTGGGTTGATCTTGAAAGTTCTCTCCTACACCAGGGAGGATAATCTTGGTCGGTATACCATATTTTTGCAAGATTCTGAGCTTGTTAGTCGTGTATCGCACACTTGCCATGATTGTTGAGACTTACTTTGGGTTTCCAATACCAGAAAGTTCCAGAATAGCTGGCGATCTTATACTCCCAGCAGAAACAATAACCTCTCTCGTCGCATTAATAACCTCAATCTCCCCATTCGAATTCAAAACCTCTACACCGCTTGCCGTGTAAGTTGCTCCCAAGTTACTACCCCAAGCAATTCTTCTGGCAGTAGTATTTAAAAACACGTGCAAATTCGACCTACCCTGAATAGGATAATAATAAGCCCTCGCGGCGTCTTCTCTTACATTCTTCTCTCGGTCTAGTGTAGATGGTCCTACCATGTATCCAGTTACATTTCCACCATTTATATCCTGATTCCGCTGCACTCCCAGAGTTTCCCACGCGCTTCCTACTTGAGAGAAAAGAGATCCGTTATTGAGATCACACGCATATCCAACCTTAAGAGGTCCATTTTCTCCATGAAATGCCGGAATATATGATGCACCAGCCGCTCTTTGAAAATGGGTTGGAATTGTAAAACTTTCACTTTTTTTGTAATACGGATAGAGAGTCGACCAATTCCATCCAGTATTACCCAATCCAAGTTGTCCCCACGAGTCAATTTGTTGCGATGGAGCGCGCACATATGTCATTCCTGTGAACTTCAGTCCAATGCCCAAGATATCTTTCATTAATACAATACTCACCATTAATCGTACTAGTTCCACCTAATGCTTTCCCGGCATTGTATTCGACCGATCTACCACCAGCATAAGTCTGATTTATGGTCTCATATTGCCAGTCGATCGGTGTATTAAGACCTAGTGTAAATCCATCAACTCGACTGACATTTGTATTGTTAAGAACTGAAAAGCCGGCTTCGATTACCGCGACGGTTATGTTTGGAATTTCTGATAGACGATTTGCTATCACGAGACCAGAGGTGCCACCGCCGATTATTACGAAATCATAAGCAAGGGCAATAGTGTGGTAAGATGTAATCAGGTATCCTAAAATAATCCGAGATAATGAGGAGCGAATTGAGGAATTTCTGATTAACAGCATGACGGGTGACTTGCTCCGGTCGGTATCTATCGTATTTTGAGAGGAGGAAACAAATGTAATATAAAACAGAAATCATGGTTTAGAAATAAAAACGTCAAAATATATATATCCTCTTCATAAGAGACGGACCGATTTTCGTGCTTATTGTCACTCGTATGCTCCAAAGACATACAAGAGGCGACTACAAGCTACTCCGCACACGGAACGGCTCACCGATCCATGCATTATACATGATTGATATCGTTCAGCTACGCCAATTTCGCGAGGCTTTCTCAATACTCTGAACGGCTTTCTGGATACGTATCTCAAACAAAGTTTCGAGATGATCTTTCAATTTAAAATAGAAGTAAGTCAAATTGCTCAATTTAATCAAAATATTATACAATCCAGTATTAATGCAATATCCTTTTATCAATGTCAATATGGGGGGTCGGTGGTACATATTCAGGCAGGCACCAACAAATCCGAAAATGAGGCCAAGCCAAACGCCCGAAAAAGTACAGACATTGAGAAAGCCAGAGTGACCCTCCAACTTCAAAGTAGTACAAAAGTCACCACCCCGCGGAGAGTCCTTAGGTTTTATAAAACGAAACTTTGCCATACTTGTCCTCGACAGGTCTTTCACTGACATGGCACCAATAGCCTCGTATCTATACCACCTTCGCTTGCCCACTGCTTTTCCATTTCCTCTCTATGCTTACTCTTTGGCTTTCCATCTCTAAGGCGAAGTTTCTCAAAGAAAACATACGAAGCATAGTATACCGAACTAGTATTGCCAGCAGTCGCACCCTTCTTGCCCAAGAAATCATTCAAGACTTTGGATTGGATTTTCTTTTCCTCAGGATAGGTCTTTGCGATCTCTCGGAGAAAAGCAGCTTGGGTGACACCAGGTTCACGAAGGTAGGCGGATATCTTCTTACGGACTTCATCACAGCTGTCGTAGACAGGGACGGAAGCGGTAGATTCTCCATCGAGCTTGATGGCGGAAACATCGAACTTCTTTTCTTCTTCGGCTTTACTGACCTTTGCCTTCTTTGGGGGTTTCACACCTTGTAGCCTATTTTATATTAGTTAAGAGTCCGATGGCTTCGGAAGTCACGCATTTGAGTGGCTTACTCTCTCTTTTTGAAGAACGCAAACGCGTTGTAGTAAACATTGCTCTTATCGCCTTTGAATTTCCCATTTTGGCCTATGAAAGAACCGTAGCTTTTGCTATTGGCACCGATCTTCTTCTGGAACTCTGTGACTTTCATCTCGCCGGTCTCGAGGAAACTACGGAATTTGCGACGGACTTGATCACAATTCTGATCGACCATTCGAAGTCTTTCATCATCGCTATCAATTTCTAGTAGGGCTTGCGGTTCTTCAATCTCAGAAGCTTTGCGTTTGCTGGCCGCAGCTGGTTTCTAATTACGTCGTTAGATTTGGATGGAAGGTAAAGAGAAGAGATATGATTATAGATGCGGGGGTTTTAGTTGGAGCCGCGGCTTTTGATTTGGGTGGGAGAATTGCAGCTGGTGGGATTGGGATGTTGCTGTCCGCAACAGCCAATGGTTGTTTATCTGTCGTATCGGTCATGATGAATTACTTACTAGTGAACTAGGGTTGCATTGATTGTGTTGATTGCTATTGATGTAGAAAGGATTAAGAAAGAGGGAAGATTGGAAGATGCGCGACGACGCGAACGCGGAGGATATATATATATATTTTTAGCTCTGTCCTTAATCATCTCTGACGGGCTAAATGATCTCTACGTACCCTCCATATTGGACGCGTAGTAAGACTTACCTCTTGTGAAGATTTTTGGTAATCCGAATCTACAGTCAATTCGAGTTATTTGATGTTGAGCAAATCAATACCATCCATCTCTATTGTTATCACTATCATGCTTTTGGAACCCTCCGAGCCAGCAATCAGCACATCAAAAAGTTCTTATTCAACACACCAGGAATTAAAGCTATCTTGCCAACAATCTATCTTCATGCATTTCCTCCAAGCTACAGAACTTGATGTCTTCTCCGTCGGCACTAACATTAATCTTTCTATCAAAATAGCGCAGAGATTTCTGAAATCCACTCTGTGAAGGTACAGCTTGGACTCGAGATCCTACTTCCATTCACAAAGATGATCTTACTGGGTTACGTAGATAAAGATGTCAATTTTTCTAAAGATCATACGGTATGTTGTTATTGCTAAAATGTCAGTCTTTTATTATAATCCACCCTGTAGATTCATCTTCCATACATCAAATAACCCAATCAATCTATTGAAGAAATCAAGAAGCTGGTCACATACACATGAGAAAGAGTGACTCTAAAAGATACAGTTAAAAAGGTCCTGAGATAAACTCTCGTCTTGCTACTATGTGTACAAAGTCGGTGGGAGGATGTGACCTCGAGGGCTGGCAATGGGTTTACTATACCTCATTAGTTTCGACCTCTCATTGCATTCTTCTTAGCTTTCAATTCGAACTCCTCACTCATGCAATATATAAAGTCGCAACGCACCGACGCGAAACAAGGCATCACCAAAATCCGTCGCATCCCAGGCAGATTCTGGAGTATCGAGGGAGTGGAACTCAAGACTGAAGTAAATTAATCCTAGCCTCGCCGTCACAAGTATAGCTATTTTTCCAAAACCACGATTTGGATATTTTGTTTGCAATTTTTGGTCGTTATGCTCATGTTTCCCACACATTGACTTTGTAAGTCAACATCTAAGGACGAGTAAAACAAGGTGTAGTATCAGAGGTTCGCTCGTCCTAGCCAATACAGCTCTTGCCGCAACCAAGACGTCAGATGAATGGCGAAGTCCATATATTGTCTGCGGGGAAAAGGCCGTGAGTCCGCAGAAAATCGTCTCAAAGACATTGCCAGAATCTATGCCTCCTTCTCCTGATTCTTCTCTTATCCAATTTCATATCAATCCAGAACTTTCGACCCATTCATTCCTAAAATTCCAGGTTTCACTGCCAACAGAATTGCTACCTGGCCAGCTCTCAATACTCGAACCTTTGTTAATTCCCGTTACACGTCAATAAGTCCTTAAATCCAATTCAGATTCAAACATCAAATTCGAGATGTGGTTGTGCAACAATACTCCTTGATATGCCACTAATCATCAAAACTCACGGATTGTTTGGTTGCATATTTCAAACTTTACACCCTAAAAATGCATTTAAAAGCACTTCACCCAAAGAATTCATCGGAGGTTTTATACAGTAGCTCGTTCAAATTTGACGGAAGAATTACGTAGTCGAATTCAATGGAACCTAGGATTCTAGACATGCAACAAAACCTCTGGTCTCACACTAGACAAGTTCATCCAGATACAGCTAGGAGTTTTAGATGTGCAACAAAACTTTTTGACACAGCTTCTATAGGCGACCTATCTTTCGAGGTTTCACCCCAATCCCTTTAGCCCACGTCTATCCAAACAAAAGCATCCACCTATCCATATCAATGGATACCAATCCAGCTTACTCCTCAACCATCTCAACCACTCCACTTCACCACTCAAATTGAAACCAAGCCCATAAGTAATATATTTTAGTACTTACACTCGCGACGTAGTACTTGCACATGCAAGCCCCTTAAGACTACTAATGTAATAGCACTTGTACGAGGTATGACAGCATATAATTGAGCCCACGGGAGTTCGAGATTCGTACGAGTGTTCGTACGAGTATGTAGACTCAACCCTTGGATTTTAATTAGGGCACTACAGCGTGATATTAAATTTCAACGTCCCGCTTGTGACGGATTTGTGGATAAGGGATCAGAATATTGGAAGGCTCTATAGGTACGTAGATGAGTAGAAAGACAGGTAGGCAGGGCCAGAAGAATAAAATTGATGAAGCAGCTAAATAATGAAGTGGGGGTTGGAAGATGTGAAGAAGATATTGCATATTCAAAGCAAACGTACTCAAAGCAAGAGGCAGAGGGATTTACCACCAATGATCCGTTATCGAACATATATCTAACCTCCCTGCTAGAGAAATGATGTTCAGTTCTCCATCCCAGTAAACTTCCCGCTCTCGCCATCATGCAATGCAATTGGCCTGATTTCTTCTACCACTAGGTATACTGGCAGATAATGGTCCCTGCAGGTACTTTGGTACTTGGCACCTTTTTAAATCATGATATACATGACCCAAGATATCCACATAACGTTGAGAAGTCTAGAGTGCCATATCGAACATCTAGTGAAAGTTTCCCGATATGATGTCTTGTCAAAAAGGCATGTGATGACTTTCCCCATGGAGAAGTTGCTGCAAGCCTATCGATATGCACGCCCAATGTCCTGCATCATATACATGCACCTAGAAGTTAGTTCAACGCATTGTAAAGTTCCTGTGGTTGAATTAAAGCGGCGACCTGCAGTGATAGAAATATAATGGGTGCGTTTATCGTCTACATTGACGCGTGTCATCGCGCAGATCATACCTTTTGACTTCCATCCCTTCCTTCCACCATCATACATCGGATAGGAGTTTGGAACCCTGTTTGATATTGTCATTTTACCACGAGTAGCAAGGGCGAGAAAGTAGCCTTGCCAAACTTCTAGAAGGACCAATAAACCAGGGGCACTTAGATAGTCTGTGAGAAAATCCGAGGCATCGGGCTCATCGAGATTCCAAAACGTCATTTCTTTCCTCCAAGTCGGGAAAGATTCATTTCCATCATTTAGTTTTGTCCCGGCCGGTCCATTTTACTGCTCGCATATTCTCGAGTACATACGGCGTGTTCAGAGGTGTGAAAGAGACCTGAGTGATCGTCATACCGGTAGCTTAACATGATTCTGAGCGGTGGGATTAAAATAAGGTAATAACCACTTGTGGAAAGGAGCGGTTTTGTGAACCTTAGTCATATGGGCCCTAGATCAGCGGGACTTATCTACTGTACTCATTCTTTCTCTTATGGAGTACATCTATTACCGGCCCTTGGCAGACAGACGGAGATCGCTCGGCTTGAATTTTCTATTCGCCTTGGATCTTGAGGCTTAAGAGTTAAGGTTTGAGCTGAGTTAGAAAAAAAGGCTGTTATGGCGTATGTATCGGTTTCATATTGTTCGTGAATCGTAAGAATCTGAATTAGAGTTTGACATCGTATATCGTATGACAAATATCTAGATTCTACCTGTATATCATCTCTAAACCTTGAGGTTGATACTTGTTTGGGTAATTTTATGGAAGCTTGGCTTGGCCCTATGAGTGGATGAGATTTATATCGCTAGGATCCAGGGGCTAGGTAGGAAGGTATCCATTACTCGTTGGCATTTCGTCCGAACTCTGAGCTCTGAGCCCTAGTGCGTTTTGCATTTGTTCGATGAAAGTTAACAGTCCTCAAAAACGGCTGTAAAGCGAGGCTGTAAATGAATAGTTCGTGAGTCTGTGGTTAAGACGGGAAAAAAAGTGAAGCAAGGAAATTCAATGCGGTGGAAAAAAAAAAAGTAACCGGTGATTTGCGAGACAAGAAGTCAATAAGATCCACTTCCCGAGTGCGTGCTCTGATGAAAGTTAGACAAAATAGTTTCATGATATTAACTTCGATCTTCCCAGTAAAAGTCTCCAAAGAATAGTAAGTAGAATTCTGGACTTTGGAAATGAATGTGGTAGCTGAGCTGGCTAGATGAGTCTGAGAGATAATTTTCGCGAAAGTATTTTCTAATAACCCTAGATAGTTTCTTGAGCTCTTGTTTCGTATAAAGTTTTTCTTCATCGCCGGATATACAATTGACAGCACTTTGGGGGTTATTAATCCTTGATGACCATCCCCTATAATAAACCTCAGTGATTGATTATGTACATCCTGGAAAAGAATAATGATTGGATGAATTGTGAATGTTGCGACATGTTTGAGAAGAGAAGTAAAGAAAACCTTAGCATATCTTAAATTGGTCAAGTGTCAGGTACCGGAATGTTATTTTTCAGGTACAATTGACTTTTGATTCGCTCGCGGGTACAATCCGTCCCGTGCATAGATTATGTTCAAAGTAATTCCCAGGTATAACCCTTTTTTATTAGATTGACACCCTCATTTTCTTTTCGAGTTCATCTCATATGAAAACTTTTAGTCGAGGTATTTGCAGCAGGACCTCCAACATCACAAGCATCACAATCCTTTTACTCTTCTTTTACAGATAAATATGCAGAAGATTATTATATGAGCTTCTCGCTTTTTTGTTACCCGCTCGAAACCCTGATCAAGAATGTCTTAAGAAAGGGAGGGGGAAGAAACGTAAATAAATATATAATATACTGGATTACAATGATACTGAATTACCATTAATCAAAAATCCTGAAACAGCTAATGACAGATATATTATCATCGATTCGTTGATGTCACGTAAAATTGATGTACTAGATAATTCCAGGAATCAATCTCAATGGTTAGCCGCGCCACTTATCCAGGAGTGGAGTTGTACTTGAGTACGGTTACAGAGGAAAGCTTATCTTCCCAGGGTCCCATCCTCTTTGCCGACTTTTGTATACAATGGATGTATATGGACCCACGCTCCGTGCGGTCTTGATTGGTCAATCGGCACTTTCACGATATGCTAAGATAAAAGAAATTGGGTTTAGTTGACCTCCTATTGGAGATCTCTATGATTTATTAACTGTTGAACTTGGATATGTATGACAAGTCTTTTAAGAGATCTCTATTGAGAGCCATCTTACTGATTCGCTTCAATTCTACGCCGCTGCTTCACTTCCACAACTCGCACAAGAATTAAATCTAGGTAAACCTTATTAACTGCTGAAGAAATTGTTAGAATAAATTCTTAGAATAAACATACCTCTCGCTCTTTGATGCCATCTATCTATACTCGCATGCACGGTAAGCTCATCTTCATCTAGCTGTCACAAACCTTAACCTGTCTTGCCTCCCCCTTCATAGGTAGTATATCCCATCCCATCTCATCACCACGTCGTATCACAAATTTACTATTTTTATTTTTTATTTTTTTTACCGCTGTACATTACATATTTCAATCTCTTTTATTTATCTGGGCTATTGGATGCGTTGTCATAAAATGGAAATAATGTAAACAATAATTTAAAGAGAAGGCCATCTATCAGGGGTATGGCCACGGTTTGATAGATCTGATGAAAGGTAAAAATGTAGAATTTGACTCGGATGTGGTGAGAGGGGTAGGGGGTGTGGCATGAGAAAATGAAAGGGTTACATTTAGTATTTTATTACCTAGGTAGCTAGGTATTAGCTAGGTATTAGCTAGGTATTAGCTAGGTTCACTGGTGGTTCGTTCTAACTGCAATGCATGGATTCACTTCATCAATTGAACCAATCCTTCTAAATTTATTCATACAACGGATAAATCAAATCAACAATTTGATTGGATTGCATTTTGACAGACCACCAGGAAACCTTGGCTCTTCTTCAATGAGATAGATACACAGAGAGAGAGAAGAGAGAAACTAAACGGCGAACTCTCTTTTTTACAATCCCCTACCTCTCTTGCTCTCTTCCGTCCAACCAAGTCGATCAATCCTTCATTCTTTCACTCTTTCACCCACTCACCCACTCACTCACTCACTCACTCACTCACTCACTCGCTATTTCCTTCTACACCAACGCTCGTTTTATTTTACCCTTACAATACCAGTCAGTACATTCACACCTCAAAGAAACGTTAGAAACGTTAAAAAGTCGAAACACAAAAGGGTTATTCCTTTGCAATTGGACTTGAAGGGAAGAGGCAAACTTGACATAGGCAGATTGGATTTGGTAATAATATTTCGACAATTCGATACGATATTTCTTCCGCACAGAATTCACTTGCATACATTCATTGGCATATTCCTTTGCAGAATTAATAAGTCCCAGCTACCTAGCAACTTGCATATTTGTGATTATCAACATCCAAATTTGATTTTCAAAACATCGACTCAACATACGTTCTTTATGATCTTGTCCCCCAAGTACCATTTCGAAACTTCATACCATACAAATTGTGCAGGTCACTTATTCGACTGATTAACGGCACATTGACGAAGACAAACATCGAATCAAAACTCTGATGCAACTCAATCTATGCACCGAGAAACGAGTTCCATTCCTCAGGGATATCGAAACACCCAAATACATTCATTACAACATTTGAAGCACAACCTTCGATAATATTCCTCCATTTGTGTTGTTTTATTATCCTGATAAGATATCAGTATTGGTAATAGAAAAGCTGCAAAACGAAACATCTTAGCTATTGCTCACGATTTTCGTCTGATCAGACCCGACCCATTACACTTCTTCCGTGCGTAGTTCACTGAGAATTCCTTTACCCCAAACACTCCTTAAACTCTCAAGGCTAATGCTTGTATGTCAAAACAGCTCATTTCCAACTTCCCCAACTTTCTACCTGTCGTTCACGCTTTGGTCCTTTATCTCGAGTCAAAGTTTTTTGCCATCCGTCAAGTCGACATAAACGACATTCGCTCAATAATTGAAGCCGAGGATTTGAAGCTCTCTCGCTAGTTTTTACTTAAGCTTGCAACTTCGTAAATCATATTAGAATTGGGGTTATATCTTGAGGATTGGAGAGCAGTAAAGTCATAGTGCGAGACACTGAGCATCATGTTTAGAAGTCGCAAGAAGAAGGATGCCAAGGACGCAGCAGAGGGGGCAAGTCGAGCATCTAGCGATATCGAGCACCCTCCAACTGTCAAATCATCGAAAACTTTCAGACTTGGAAAGAAGAAGGAAGAGCCGGAACCAAAAGTGGAATTGGACCTTGAGAATGCCTTACCGCCGTTGGATGACTTTCGAACAAGTCTGTTGATGAACGGATTATCAGCTCGGTTTTCCATGTTACGAGAACAAGATGATCCAACTTCAAAGATTGGTAAAGCTAGTGATGATAGTGTATTATTCCCTAACCGAGCTTCGAAATTAATCGACTTTGGGTTCCAGGGACACGGTCTTTCTGACATCGCGGAGGTATCGTCAATACACGGATCGGCTCGACCACCATTCACCTTTTCTAAGGTTGATGCATACGCAGATGGTTATGGAACGGATGACGAATCTATATATACCGGTAGTATTATGAGTCGACCAAAACCAAGCGAGGGCAATGTTCTTTTCGGTGGCCGTCAAAAGATTTATAAAATTCCCGCAGGTTCCAAGAGTTCGGCTGATGGAAATGGTTTAGGAGGTCGTGTATTGTATGACAATGATGTTAGTCCATCCGCTTTCCAGAAGTTACGGGAGAAGGAAAAGGAACAACAATGGGACGAGCGAAACGATGATGAGGACAACAATGCAGATATATCGACAGCAGAACACTCGAGAGCTGGTTCCCCACCACCGACTGGATACAATCGTAACCGGGAAACATCATCTACCACTTCCTCTGGGCCGGTGAACACGAGAATTTCTACAGCTGCAACATCTTTCACTTCACAACGTTCCCCATCATTGAGTGGATCTCATACACCAGTTTCAGCAGGAGGCTCTGGAACGAATTCCGGTATGGAAAGATCTGCACCCAAAATGCGCCGACTCTACGAAACTGGTTTGGATCAACATGTACACGATCAACAACACTCAACTATGAACAGAATCGATAGCCTGACTAGACAACGTGGTATGGGCGCTCAGACACCTCCACTTGCAATGAATTCCCCTACATCAGCTACCTCCTCTAATGCAGCTGACAAATGGGACCGCAAGCCAGTGCTTGCTAAAGGTAGTATGCCTAATTTGCGTGCCGCAAGCCCACCACCTAGTCATAATCTTCCGTCACCCATCAGCGGGTTTGACTTCGGTCCATCAGCGAAATCAGCTCACTTGGAGGTGGAGCCCAAATCACAATACGGATTTTCAAACCCTCCTTTGAGCCCTCCAGCCAGCGAAAATGATGAAGCGGCACCAGCATCACAAGTCAATGACAGGGTCAAGGCTATGATGACTGGTGCGCAAATCAAGCCTGTTCAACAGCATGATGAGGACAGTACTCACCAGAATCAATTTCAAATGAACAACGGTGGAGAGACACCGCCTCCGAGAAAACATTCCCCGCCAGGACCTTTCGTTCCACGACAACAACCTGGACCACGACTTCGGACCGATTCTGGTGCAACACAACAAAACTATCCTAACCAGAGACATTTCCCTCCTAAAGATCGAGCTCCCGAGCTACAATCCCCGAAACAACAACGAATTATAATTCCTGGAAGTGAGACTGTTTCAGCACCGTTTATGGGTTCTCCAAGTCGTTCAATAGCATCTCCTACTAGACCGGAGTTTCCTGCCAAGGGACCTATCAGTCGACCATGGGGACTTCCTCAACCCCGCAGCTTTCCCAATCTGAAATATCGTAATCATAATGATCCATTAATGACACCACGACCTGATGAATCTCAGCATCCAGAAAATCAGCCATTTACCCTTGCGACTCAAGGTCCACAACAGCCACTACCTGCGCCTCCAACCAGCTCGTCAAAGATTCTGGAGATCAAAACCACACCACCAGATGATGGTGAAAGAGAGCGTGAACCTCCAACCGACTCTCCAACACTTCCGGGCTTGAGTGGAATGGTCCGTTCACATTTGCGATCTGACAGTGACAGCTCATCCCTATATGGCATCACTGCATCTGGGTTCAATCAACAAGTATCTTACGATCCTATCGAAGAACCTTCTCAGGATTATAGTGAGAGACGAAACCCTTGGGACATTAATGATTGGGATGAAACCCCAATAAGTCCTCTGGCTAAAGTAAATACTGCCGTTATCGAACCTCTTACCGTACAGCCTACGGATCCAGATAGTGAGGCCGAAACTATACCAAAGGCCGCATGGGAAGAGGAGATGGAATCACGTCACAATAGAGATGGAAGTTCAGCTACTCAACAAGAGCGACAAGAATTCAAAGAAGAGCTTGCTCAACGTCGAAAGCAGGTTCAGGAAAATCTTAAGAGCCTAGTGATTGAAGCTGAACGCCAACCCGAACGCCAGATTGCTTCACCCACTCCTGGCTCGGCCGTTCTATTGAAGACTAAGGCCAGCCTTAGCGCATTGGCAATGAAGCAAAAGGAAGCCGCGGGCCAATCCAAAGCCATGAGAATGTTCGGAATTGGCAGTAGCCCAGTCATACAGAATGGACCTCCTCAACCATTTAAGCAAAGAATTGATGACAACTCATGGAAGGAGGAAGAGGAGGAAATGTTACGGAATGTCGCTACTTCTTCAACGCCACCCCAGCTGAAGGCCTTCCGTCAAGCTCGAAGAGATGCGCAACGTGATCGTGAACATCAAATGACTATGAGACATCAACAGAAAGGTGATGATGCTTTCAATGAAATTAACTGGTCCAACCCTAGGCCTAATGAGCCTCGACAAGCGCGTCCATATGAAACAAGACACATGCAGGGAACAGATGATGCATCTGCTAATTTCGCACCGCGTCAAAGAGCTCAAAGTCGAGAGAGAAAACCCCCACCAGTGACACATTCACAACGGAATGCAAACAGAGAAAGTAAGGGGAGTATAAGTACGAGTTATTCTGGATCTCGACCTGCATCCCGTACTTCTCGAGATCGTTCAGGTTCTGATGCTTCTGGTCGATCCAAGAGCCGCAATGGCCGATATAGAGATGATCTAGCTAAAGCGATGGCCGAGGGAACGGGTAGTTCAAGTCAAGGTATTGTGGAAGATCTTCAAAATGCCCGCCTCATGCTCAAACCTACCGTATCAGGTATTCCTCCAGGTTCATCTCCAGGTTTGTCATCTGGGATTTCTGGCCGCCCATCTCCTATCCCATCCCCAGCAATGGGGTCAAGACCCAGAAATAACAGCAAAGCACAACCTTCGAGTTATTTTGAACTCCAGAATATGCACGCTCTTCAAACCGGTGATGCATTGGAAATTGGTATTTCACCTAGACCATCACCCGTCACCCCTTTCTCAGTCAACTCTACACCTTCTTTGACTGATCCGTCACCCATTGGGCCACGATCAACCACTCCGACAGCATCCCATGCAAATGGCTACATAGCCGCCCGTAAGAAGTCTGTCACTAAATCCGAGATCTCGGAACCAA